>JAAWXA010000006.1:20706365-20835517 GCA_038090715.1 Florisuga fusca
GGGGGGGGGGGAGATTCATTCTGATCTGAGCATCCTTTATATTATTATATTTAGCTGAAATTTATTTAGCTTTTGCCAAAAAGGTGGTGCTGTCATTCTAGCTTCGTGTAGAGAACTCCCAAAAGATTTCCAAAAAGGGATGAAAACTTCAACAAGCCTTTAATAGGGAAAAAAAATAAAGATAAGGTCAGACTTAGAATGAAAGGCAGCCACTTCAAAAAAGAAAATGCTAATGTTTCCTACAATTTCTGAAAGTTAGGGTTTTGTGTAAGCCCATGCTCTCTTGACTTCAGTTTAGACACCTGTTTGAAGGGCAGAAAAGTTGCCCTAAATATTTGAGTGTAATCCATGCATTCTAGAAAAAAAGGGAATTGCTGGATGTTTCAGGGCTCCGAGTCATAGAAGGGAGAAATAAAGACTGAGTAAAAGATTGGGTCTATCTGTGCTTCTAAATACATGCAAGCCTTCTCTTAAATAGAAGATTAAATCCTCCATGCTTCTAGAAACAAATAATAGCAATCATTACTTCTGGTGTAAAGGGAGAGTTCTAGTTCTAGTAAAGGGAGAGAATCACATTACTGAGTGCAAAGCATAGAAGAAAAGCAGACAAGTCATTTTCTAATGAGGCTTGGATTGTTGGTGTAACCAAGAACACTTTTGGAATTGAAGTGTTGTGCTCAGCTTCCAGAAAAAAGCTAGAGTATTTTGTAGGAAACCAGGGCAAAGAAATATCCAGGACATTGCTATATGATATATACACTTCTGAGTTATACTCTTATGCTATCACTTTATCCTCTATTGTGTTTATTGACCCTATTAGACATATTGTATGAGTCAGCCAATAATTTCATTCTAATAAGCCCCTCCAACCAACAAAAATGTGCATTTGATTTTGGCAGCATGATGGAAAAGGGAAGAGATATATACCTGATAATAAATTTGGTAGTAAAAAAAGTAAGAATTCCATTATGAAAAACCTTTCTGAAAGAAGTAATATTTTGGGACCACTTGAACTGTTAGTATTTTTTTTTTCTCTTCATGTATCCTAAAAGACACGATAAAAATGTACATTAAGAGAAAGACATCCCTGGACATTTAAATAGTGTTAGTCATCTATATGAGGGAGAAAAAATTACATCCATACTAACTAGTTCGTGCACTTTCAAATATTTTTCCACAGAGAGTTTGTCTGGTAACGCAAATGGCTACTGAATGTAGCCATCTACTACTTAATTCTGCACACCTTACAAAACAGACTAAAATTTCTTGTAAAAACTTACATACCCATAACTTGTACAGTAAAAGTTGACTTATACCAGAAAGGTGTCTACAGAGGTCTAAATAATTTGGTAATGTATCAGGAGTCCTATAGCTCAAATCTTACTGATATGCTATTAACATTAGCTAAAATAAGCACAGAAATATTTATTCTGCCACTACCATACACAAGAACAAAATACTTTTTTCTATTTTTTTCTTTTTATTCTTGCAACATCATGATTTCTCAATAAAAATTAGAGTAACAGAGATGTTAGGTTGCATTAGAGGATTCAAACAGAATCAATTATATATATATACATATATATTGATAGTATGGCTATCAATTAGGATTAATGCAGGAAAATCCTGGATTATCTTTTTGTGATTTAACTGAAATTATATATCTACAAACATTGCTCCTCTCTTCCTTATTAGCTCAACATGGAAAGACTCTTGCTAATCATTAGAATAAGTAAATAATAATAAAAAATTAATGCTCTCTTAGCTGTTTTTTCAGAGTTCAGAAAAAATAATTTTGTCCTGGAAAGGACTGCATTAGTAAAATTGGTGTGCAAATTCATCCTTTATTTCACTTGAGACTGTGCTGAGCAGTTAGTGTCACTGCTTCAAATGCCATGAAGGAAATTATAAACTTCTCCGTAATGTATATCTTGAACATAAAATTTTTCATTATTTTATTACCTGATAAAAATCTGTTACTGTCCGATGTAACATTAACATTTATTTTTGTTTTCGATCCGCGAAACCATGTCCAACCGTAGAAAGGTCGGGTGCAAGCAGACTTTATCTGACAATTGACACAGGCAAAATGATAGAGTCAGGGAAAAGAGGCAGAGAGGAAAAGAAGATATACAAGAGAGAAAGAGAGAGAGAGGGAGAGAGAGAGTCACCACCAGGGGTCCAGCTATCCAGCAAGTTTCTTCAAGATGGGGCTGATCCTGGACAGGGTCCGATGCCAAACGGCGGTGGGTCAAGACACCAAAACAGCCACAGCATGGACAGCCATATATACCCCTGAGTTCCTTTTGTTGCCAAGGGGCAGCTGTCAGTCAGCTGCCACAGAAGCCAGGGTCATTGGCATCAGAGCCATTGCAGACAGGCTTGCCTGGGGGTGGGGGAGCTTCTAGCACACAGGTCTGACCTCTTTCCAGGCACCACTCCCCACTCTGTTCCAACCTCCTTAGCCAGGTACATCAGCATCACTACAATCAAGGAGGCTTCCTCCACCCTGGCCAGGGTAATCGTGCCTGGAGGCAGGTCCCAGCATTGCAGGCTGGCCCTCAGAAAAGGGGAGTAGTCTCCACCCAGCTGTTCTTAGTTCTTATCTCTTCCTGGGTGTCACCCCCTGCTCAGCTCTGGTCCTCCACCCTAGCCAGGGCTATTCACTTTAAAATTGGGGTTTTTTTAGACAATTTCAAATCAGTGAGATCACAGATGTAGATAAACTGTCAGCTTAATCACACGTTTGCTTATGCAAGGAGAGGGACAAATATATACCTAAGCTTTTGAACAGGTTTAACAACAATGGTTCCTTCAGATAATAAGTACCTAACCACATGAGTTAACAGGAAGGCTAGGAATAAAACTTGACTCTTGACAAAAGGCCAATTTAAATCAAGAGAAAAACTTATTCCATTTGAAAAGACAGCAGAAAGAGACATTTTCAAGTGCTCAGCTATTTTCTTCTCTGAAAGGTCTCACAGACTGCTTCCAGAAAATATTTTAATGACTCTGCAACACATCACACATGTGAAGAATATTCTTGAAAACAACACTAGTTTTTGAGAAAGAAAACCAGAATTTACCAGCTAAGTTTAAAGTAAAAAGATAGATGGAGACAAGAGTGAGAGATTCAACTCACAGTAAATGGTAGAGCAGTATATTCATATTATGTAAAAAATGGTATATTCACATTTTACCATTGTACAATCTATGTTTTTAGGTTTGTAGCTATGTCTGAATGTCTGAAATGTCTGAAAGCAGACTTTGGTGAGCACAGAAAGAGGGATCCAGAAATACATAATTGAGACTGCCGGAAGAAATATCAGGGCACCATGGTACTGACTTTCAGTGACTACAAGAAAAAGGGCGTCAACAGCAAACAAACACAACCTTGAAGGAAAATGAGCCATATTCTTTGGTGGCTTGAAGGAACAGGATATCACTTCACTCTCCTTTCTTGTACGTACTAACCAGCAAAAGTCTGGAATATTGACAGTGGATAAAACCAATGAGCAATATTCACAGGAAGAAATCTCACCAGCAGCACATAATAAAAGTTGCAAAGGGAAGTGGAAAGTGCCACTTATGCCAAGAGGCACTCAGTTGTCCATCTGAAACACAGTCAGGGGGAGTGTGCAGCTTGCCAGTAGCTAGTACCCAAGAAGCCATAGAGAGACTGCCACAATTGATTAAAAGCACAGCCTACTGTTCTCAAATTCTTTTCCATGTGTGTGGGAAGTGGTGACGATCATGTGGGTGATAAGAAAGGAATGTGCTAATGAAGCCACTTTTTTACCAGAAGTGATAGTGGAAATTTACTGGAAAACAGTGGAAAAACACCAGAGAGCTTTGCGGGAGGACTCTGGGGGAGGGCCCTGTGAAAGGGCAATACTATAAATGGACCATCAGGTGATAAAGTTTGTCTCAGGTTGTCTCAGTTTGGAAGAGTCCACAAAATTAATATGCCACACATGTAGCATCACCAATTACATATTAAAGCAAAACCTGGGTCAGATCAAGCAGGACTTGAGAGCCCTGAGGAACACAAGTGAAACTGACATGTGCCCAAATGATAATTCTGTGTTATCAGTCAGAGATACACAAGCAGAATTTGATCTATCAGGCAGATCAATATCTGGCTTTGTGGCCGGTGTTGTTTCCAGGACTTCTGTTTCTATGATCAAGGGACATTCTTCAACAAAACAGCCTACTGAGGAGAGTTGGGATCCACATAACTATAATAGGCAGGATAATCTTCGTGAGCAAGTTGGTTTAGTGAATTCTGCTTTAAATTGGCAAACTTGGACGTAGGATCTACAGCTGTGGCAGCTGTATATCTATGAGCAACAAAATGGATGACCACACCTGGTAGAATCTCCAATGCTGGAGATTTTCAAGATACAAGTAGATAATTTATTTCAAACTCTCTTTCCATAAAAGGCTGGATGAGATGATTTCTTGAAGTCCCTTCTGAACTGGGCTTTTCTCTGTTTCTCCCTATATCTTATCTCTCTATTTTCAAGAGAGAAAAAATGTCATACACAATATCTGCTTTTTTCTAGGATGTCTTCTATATTGTATACAAAGTATTTTTCCAGCTTGCAGTACTTGCTTTTATGTCTTCAAATGTCATGTAACTTTCTTCTTTTAATATTTAAGGTCTGCCAGACTAGATCTACTTTTGTATTTTATTTAAGTCTGATTTGCATACTTACTTGGAATCTGGGCACCCAGAAAGTGAAAAGATTCACTGAAACCAATTAGAATTTGTTTATTTAGTGCTCTAATCAGTTAGCCTAAGTCTAGGAGTCAGTTAAATATAACTTTAATAGAATCAATATGGAAGACTCAATACAGGAATTAACAACAGTGATCCGTCTTGTCATTGCATTGATGAGCTTTTTCAAATGTGGACACTTACGTGTTTGTCTCAGTGATTAAAGTTCATATGTAGCATTAGAAATAGTAATATTAACTAAAAAAAAAAACAAAAAAACAAAGAAACCAACAAGTTAGGAAAACATTCTGAAAATAATGGTAAGATACCTTCAGTGTCAGGAAGATTGGGGAATGGATGACCAATCATACTTTTTTAAAGTCATTCTCTTTTTTAAGACTGACTTCTATCTTGTAATTTCCTCACATAATCCTTTCAGGAACAATTTTTTCAAATTTTATCAGTGAATTCTCTACATACCGGACGAGATCTAGATGCTTAAGATTGATACTTAAGATACTTAAGATTTCTATATCCTAAAAAAGTTATTTTCATAGAAGCCTCTTCATAATTCAGTAGGTCAGTCAGAGTTAAATTAACACTTTTTACAGGGTCTTTAGAGAGCATTGCCTCCTGAAACATTTTTTATAGCATTTTATGTGCACACTGGAAATATTTCTTCTAGTATGTAGCATTTTTTTCATTATTCGAGAAGCACCTTTTTTTTGTTTGAAAATTAAAATTAAATAATTTCCATTCAAAGCACATTTTTTATATCTTGAAGAAAGGAAAACCAATGTTTCCTATCTTGCTCCATCATATCCATGATCAAAATTGAGCATTAGTAAGCCCCCAACACCTTAGTTTATGAATAAGAACCTCTTAGTCTTCCCTCCTCCACAAAAAAAAAAAAAAAAAAGCTCTAAATTTCAATATTCAAAAGTCTATTTCAGCAAAAAAACCCATCCTATTTCATATGCAAAATTATACAGAAAACAGAATGCTAACGATTTGTTCTTCTTTCTGTAAGGATAATGCAGTAAAAGTTAAGTTAAAAGAGTAAGTAGAGGAGAAAATGCATTTTTAAAACTTCACAATATGAAGACTGAGCAATAGCAATGCAAATAACAAATTAGATTTAAAAACAGTTTAGTGACGTCTGGCTTTTATGAACCCTGTCATTGTAGAAAACCTTCCATGTTCTTTTGGATATGCTAAAACATTACATATTGAAATTCCATGTACTGTGCTTTGAGTTATCATATTTTGAAAAAGAAATACATTTTTGTGGAACAGCGTTACTCTTATGGTCCTGTTCTTATGGTTCGTACGGTTATCTGTTCTTATCAGACAATGAGAGTAAGAACTCAAATACTGTTTTCAGAGGTGCATTCATCTTACTGCAGCTGTATTCATTCTTACCTCTATACCTTTCTTGTGAATAACTTTAAATATTCAATTCAGTATATCAATTCTTCTATTTCTTTGTTTGTTTCAATCATCATTTTCCATTATTCTGACAATAGTGTCCTGGAGATGTGGTACATCTGAACTGTAGTTACAAAGGAATGCACAAGTTCCTGTAGCTGGAATTCAGTTTAAAATGCTTCAACATTTATTTCTTTTCAATCCTGCAGAAATTCATAGCTCTGAGAAAAAAAAAAAAAACTCTTAGAGGCAATAGCAGGAACTTTGCCTCTGATGTAATTGCAATGACATGAGTCTCTCGGCAAACTTAAAATAACAAGACAACAAAGCTGTTGTTCATCGTTCATCTCAATAAATTTTTGGCATCTTTTTAAAACCAAGACAACATTATTGATGATTATTTATCGTAAGAGCAGAGTATAAGTATTCATAAGCTTTTATGTTATCCCAGTAGTTTAACTCCTACTTTCTTGATTCCTTGGTACCATAATAACCTTCTCTGAGTTTTATTGTGCAGGGAGGTGACCTCACCAAATTTTAATACAGCAGCTATTTGTTGATCTGTTTAGAGAGGTGTTTTAAAATTCACCCTTAAATGATGTAATTCGGGTACAAATAAACTCTGCACCTCACTTTTAAAGGAATAATAAAAACATCACATTTCTCATGTTTTGTTTAATGAAGAAAATAGATGTTAGTAATAGGAGAGCAACTCAAAACAGGAAAAGCAGAATTAAAAGTATTGTCAAGCTTCAGGAAAGATAGCAGAGAACTGAATCTAGCTTTGCCAGCAGCTAACAATTCTTCTCTTGTCTGTGGCAGTGCATTTTTCCTCGAACTGTACTAGTGTTGTATCTCACAGGCTAATAACATTACTGGATGTCAGCAAGAAAGGAAACTACAGGATGTCTTCAAAAAATAACAATAATTATAAATAATTAACACTGAACCTTTGCAACTACCTATGGTTAACTCCTTAAATGCTTTACGTTTCCTGAAAGGAATAAATCTGACAGAAATTCACTTTATAGTAAAAATTTACTTTATAGTATAGTTTCATAGTCAGGAAGCACTGACCCACATGAAACAGGAAAAGCTACTTCATTGCTGAAAGAGAACATGAAGAGAACTTTTCTTTCTTAGATTTACATAATGAATATTATCCTATAAGTAACGTGCACATGAACTTGACCATGTAGAAATCTATCTGAACAGAAAAAAGACTTTGAGAAAGGTGTGCCAGTTCTCTATGATGTAAACAATAATGTACAAGGCTCAAAATTTCATCAACAGCATTGAAATGAATTAAAAGCCAGTGCAATAAAAGACAGCATAGATGGAAAAGGAAATATAGCAACAAAGCAGGTAAGTCCAAAAAGACAACTGTAAAAGGCATGACTAATAATCAAAAAAACAGGAAAGAAGACAAAACAGCTTGACTGTCGTGTGAAATAGAACACTTTATCTTCTTAAGGTTGAAGCTGCTGCTTAGTGACAGCAAAAATGAATGGACTTTAAAAAAAAATAAATTTCATACAAGAATTCAGAGTAAAGTACAGCATTTCTTACGTATTATAAGGGTGAAAATCTCCATGATGCACTGCCAAAATACAAGGGCCTGTAATAAAAATTAGACATGAAAACTCTGTGAAGCTAGAAGTGTTTTATTTGGCTCTGCTGGAGAATAGGATGTATGTCTTCCTAGGCAAAATCAAACTTGCAGCAGCCAACAGCATTTTGTGCCTCCTACATGAGATTATTTATTTGGACTGTGAACAAAATATAGGAACTAAGTATATAATATAAGACTAAGAAGTTCCTATATAAAACTAAGAAGTTCCTATAATATAGGAACTTCTGCTAGACAGAATTTTAAGGATAACTTAAAGCAAACAGCAATTTCCACTGTGTAGCCTTTAAATGATACCTATTTTTGCTTAATGCAGAGATACCAACTCTAAAGAGTGCCTTGGCTGTATTAGTGAAAAGTATTTCAGGCAAAATCTGCAAGTGTGAAATTAGGACTTGGAACAACATGTGGGAACTGATCAGTTTTTGCCTCATTTGGACTTATTTTTTGTAGCATTTAAAAACAAATACTGTCAAGTATCTTTTTCTAATCTTTATCCTTGAAGCTGCCATAAAATAAATCCAAGGGGCTGTTTCACTTTACTGTTAATTGTAATTTTATATGTCTTACATAATGTTCAGTTTCCATTTTTTGTTCCTCAGTGACCAGTTTTGGTGCCACTGTGTTGTTGGTTATATGTGGAAAGATTAGGGATTTTGTTTTGGTTTGGGTTTTTTGAGTTTTTTTGTTTACTTATTATGGAAGATAAAATTTGGGAGATGAAACTAGAGAATTAATTTTCATCCAGTTCTCTTTTCCTGTTGGGAAATAAAGAAGGGAAGGAGGTATAGAGGTAAAAGCTAACTTAGGACTTCATTATTTACTGTCCTTTTTGCACAGATTCTCTATCTTTTTCTGAAGAAGAGTGAATATCTTCTGCCTAACAATTTTTTAAGTTCTAAGCTTTTAAGTTTTCCAAGTTTCATGGACTGGACTTCAATTCTGGTGCATTTTTTTATTTGGTTGGGTTTTTTTGTTTGGGTTTTTTTTTTCTTCCCTTTGTTGTTTTGTTTGTGTTCTGATTTTTTCTGCATGTTTTGTTGTAAGGATTTGCATAAAGTTTTATACATGTAAGGTTTTATAAGTATGTGTTTACTGAAACATAGATGGTAAATCAGAATTCTGTAGACATGGCTGAAGAGAAGAAGTGTATACTAGCTGAAAACTTCAACAGTTTTATTATTGGTGAAAAATAACTGATCAGAAAAGTGGTTTGGAATTATCTCCATGTTTGAAGGGCTTTGTGCATCACCTCTTTAAGAGCAAACATATCCTTATTGTCAGCATTGTGATAAAAAGTTTGAGTGAAATAAATAAATAATCTACAGTTCTGACACTTCTGATGATTAAAGCCATGAAATTTTTGAATATTAAGTAGTAATTTGTTGGTTGAATTTTGAGCTTAAAAAGTTTATATACAGGCTTAAAAATTAATAACATGTTATATAAAGATCTGAATGTATTTCAGCAAAAAATAAATCAAAACCTGTAAAAGTATCTACCTTTTCTTCATTAGTTAAATAAACTGTGCTAATAATCAAAACCCACTCATTCATAAGCTCTTGAAAAATGGTCCTGAGTGATAGTAGGAAATTCAGATCCACTGTTTTCTTTTTGATCTCCTATGTGAAAAGCTTGTATCTGTGGAAAACCTGAAACCTCTTAAGCTAGCTAAAATTGACGATGTTCTAGATGTGTAGGATTCGCTGTTAGGCTGCCTCAATTATGTCTTGATCACAGACAGAGGCTTTATCTGAAGACAGATAAAACCACATACTACTTGAGTTAATGGAATTACATTGTGACTTACCGCAGACTTCAACCAGGCAATTTTCAGTCTTCAAAACCTTTCTTCAGCTCTTGAAAGTTTCTTTGATTTTTACAATGCAAAATGTGAGAAACTCTGAGAATTTTATAGCAATGTGCAAAAACTTTAAACTTAGGAGCTGAATTAAAATTTTTATAAAAGTTCAATACATGTAATACAAAAAATAAGTGTTACAGGAAGATGTGTTCCCCTCTACAATTTGAGTTTAGAAAATAGAAAAACATAGATATAAATGAATTAATTTTTAAGTGACCTTCCCTTCCAAGGACGAGGACATGTTTCACTAGACCAGCTTACTCAAAGCTCTAGCCATCCCACTAACCTTGAACATTTCCAAAAATAGGCAACCTGTTCCAGTGTCTCACCAATTTAACTGTAAGAAAAATTCCTTCAGTGTGTCCAATCTACATCTATGTTTTTCAGTTTAAAACCATTCCCCCTTTCCCAGTCTCTACAGGTCTTGGTAAAGTCTCTTTCCACCTTATGTACTCACTTTATATATTGAAAGTCCACAATAAGGTATCCTTGGAGCCTTGTCTTCTCCAGGCTGGACAATCACGTCTGTCCCAACCTTTCTTCGTAGGACATGTGGTCTGTACTTCTGACCACATGGTTATTTTCATGGCCCTCCTCTGCACCTGTTCTAACATATCTGTGTCTTTCCTATGCTGGACATGACAGAACCAGACACATTACACCAGACACATGGAGTCTCATGAAAATGGAGTATCATCTCTCTTTCTCTCTCTGCTTCCTACCTTTCTTTTTTTACAATTGGCTTTCTGAGCTGCAAGTCTACATTCTGTCTGCAATCCCACACTGTCTGCTTTCTTATCCAGCAATGTCCCTAGATCCTTCTCAACAGAGCTGATCTCAGTCCACATTGATGCAGACATTGACCCAGCCCAGGTTCAGAACCTTGTAACTTCATTTTGTTAATTTCATGAGGTTTGTGCAAACCCAATTCTCATACCTAGCAAGGTTCCTCTATCAAATGGCACCCCATCTCTCTATCAAATTGATTGTACCACTTGCTTGATGTCATCAATGTTTTTCTCACATTAAAAAAAAAAAAAAAAGCCAAAAAACCATGACATCTATCCCCAGTCCTGCATTTGTTGCTAATGTAACTCAGGACCTAAAAGGAAAATTGTAATTATTCAAATGATAAATTGTCCAGAGCAAGTGATTTGAAGTTGAACTGAAATTTTCTGAGGAATGATTAGTCTTGCCACTTCCTTGTTTAAGAATGAAATCACAACTAAACCCTTCCAGACTTATACACCAGGGAAGTGTAAAGATTTTCTGAGTGACAGTTTCTTTTATTGTTTCTTATAATGCAGATGTACTACCCAGAGAAGAAACTCCATCAGGCTGGGTCCTTTTCTTCTGTGAGTAGCAAGGCTGGAAATGTCATAGTTTCTCTGGTAAGCAAATGGCAACCCCACTGTGTGATTCCCAGGAAAGGTAGGTACAGCAGACACAGAAAGGATAGACTGTTTACTGAGTCACAGAAACAAGGAGTAAGATTCATGTTTCCAACAATAAGGCTGCAGGTAAAAAAAAAAAAAAAAGAAAAAGTTGTTTTCTACCTGAATCAATGTATTAGTATAACCAGTACTAATTCATTCAGTACTAGTTCATCCAGGGACTCAGCTTTAAATGAACATGAAAGTCACTGTATAATTTTTTTTTTTTTTTTATGCTAAAGGTGTTGCTGCCTGTCTTATTTAATTCTATACTTTACATTATAAGTGCAAGTTTAGCATAAGTTTCGTTATCTGCTTTACCACCATAGTCCTCTTCCTTTCTTGTCCACTTCTCATTTAATGAACTCTTGTTAATTTCTGATTTTTGTACTTCACAGCAGCTTTTCTCTTGCCTGTGATGCAATCAGAAGTTGTTCTAATGTGAACATGAATTTTTTCACAGTTATGCTAAAACCAGACTGCTCATCTCAAAGGTACAGAAAGAGACATTGTCAGAAATACAGGGTTTTTTTGTATTACAAGAATCTTCTATTCTGTGGCTAATTCCTGTTTCAGGAAGGGGTCTGCCAGCACATTTTCCACATGAGAAGTTTGTAAATGCTGCGGTCACTATGGCTGAGCTAGAAGTGGTTTTGGCTTTCTCCTTGTGCTGGATCAACCCACTCTCTTCTTCATTTCCAGGATTCTTTTAGCAGATTCCTTTTAAAGTCTGCAGAATGCATGTTCAGTGAGAGCAGCTTTGCTTTGGAGTTGGTTGGTGAAATCCTTGTCTTTCATTTGCAGCTGACAATCAGATTTGCTGTTTGTCAGAGCCACATACCCACTCTCACAGCAGAGGGATGGTTTTCACTGACTGTCAGAAATTACTGTCTTCTCTCTTCTCTGACCTTGGTATTAGAGCCACTGTTCCTTGCGTTAATGCAATCTCAGATAGATAGAGCACCATTCTGCCAGCTCTTAGAAGTCCCATGAAACCTTATCCTGCTTTCTTCAGCATACTGCTCCTTCAGATTTTCATTTTCCCTTAACACAAGGATGGCATCAAGTAGCAGATATGTATACAATGCATCTAGGCTGGCAAAAACTCATTCCTTCATATCATAATTAGTATTATTCTTCAATCCCACCTGACCCCTTCCTGTCATCTGTTCTATTGGGTTATACTAACCAGATAACAGCAGGTGTAT
Organism: Florisuga fusca; assembly: GCA_038090715.1. NCBI lineage: Eukaryota > Metazoa > Chordata > Aves > Apodiformes > Trochilidae > Florisuga > Florisuga fusca. The sequence goes on from JAAWXA010000006.1 coordinate 20,718,649, forward strand.
TATTATCTTCTGAAAGACACTGTCCATTTATACAAAATTCTTCCTATGGTATGGCACAAAACATGTGCAGTGAAGAAGAGACAAGAGGGTGAGATGGGTCCAAATCACCCTTTAGTTTGCAGATGCTGACTAAGAATAGTAAGACTCAATTCTTTGTCTTACTTGCCCCAATCACTGGGACACTGAATGAAAGGGGCACATAATGACCATGACAGTGTTTTATGAAGTCCTCAGCTGGCTTCTGTTCTTCAGTCAAAGTCTAAACTTTCTGAAAATGTGTACATGAAAAAGAAAGAAGGAACCATAATGAGTGCCCTAGGGAACAAAAATGACAGCTGGTACTTAAGAGCTCTTGAACTTCAACAGGTTGTGAAGTCGCAATCAGTTGCTGCATCTAACTTATAACTTTACAAATTACAAACCTTCCTAATGGAAAAGATCAGATATTGGCCCTTCTGCTATCAGTTTTGACTCGGAGCCTCTTCTGAGTCCCTTTTTAGCTATTCTTAACCTTTCTTAGGTTAAGACTTTCCACTCAGAAGCTTTCAGGTTTTTTTCTCTGAACTAGATCTTAATGCCACTTTTAAGTTCAATATTCTGTTGTGTATCTTGATTTTTATCCACTGAATTCTCAGCACACTGCCTATTCTTTAAGACAGTTCCCTTCCTACCAACAATGAAGTGATTTCAGTTCTAATTTTGCAACATATATCTCCTTAATATGCAGCAGAAAAAGCTTTTAATCTTTAAGAAGTTTTGAAATTATTACTTTTATTTTTCAAATATTTCAGGAATTTCCAGGTCTCTTTTCATCACCTTTATAGCAAAGCTTCCCCACCTCCTATCCTAAAGCAATCTGTTTAAGAATTGTCCATCACAGTTTCCTCCGAACAGGTCCGAACTTTCCATCGAAACTAGAGTATAAGCCCTAGCAAAAGTAATTTGCTGACAAAACACAGAAAACAAATATCTCTAGGAATATAGAAGGAACATATTGAAGGCAGAGTGTAAAGCATTTTCAAGAAATGATAAGTCTACCCATAATGGTAGATATTATACCCAAGTCTTTTCTTTAAAAGGTCACATATTTGTATAAATTTTCTGTGCATTTTTATACCCCAATTGAAATGTTTGTGCTATACAGTGGGAAAAAAAGAAGGTACAAAACATTTCAGGAGAAAAGGAAAAAACTAAGGAATTGTTCTTAAGCAGTGCTTTATCTCTGCAGATGAAAATTCAGTGTCAGATTTCACATTTCTAATATACTTCTGCTCCCAGCAGGCTTCTGACATTAACTTGAGATTAATTTAAATAAAAGAAAAACCAAAGAGGAAAAATGAAAATACAGTATCTGATTTGCTTTTACATTATTCCAGATGGATACCAGTTTAATCCTATCAGTGCCAATAGAATTAGAAAGGGATAAAATTGGTCTAATGAAGTGTTCAATCTGGGCTCTGAAAAAACATATTACACAAGAATTACAAAACATCAACATAGTATGTTTTCTCTTCTAAAAAATAATTTACATGGTCTTTTCATTCCATTTTTCCTGTAATTTTAAGTACAATTGCTACTAGATAGTATCTTCACTGTCAAATGTATTTAACTTCAGTTTTGTACCCCAGTGAAGGTATTGACCTGTTTTATAATTTAATATTAAAAAAAAAAAAGAAAACAAAACAAAACAAGAACAAAAACACAAGCCAAAACAAAAACCAAAACAATTTGATGTAGTTCCTAGTCTTCAATGATATTAAAAGACTTCGTATACAGATAGTTGATGTTGCAGAATTAATTTCTTTCATGAACATGTATCCAAAGAACAATATTTCACAGTAGATTTCTGGCATTTATTGAAAAAATATGTCCAGAAAACAGTCTGGTGTGTTTGAAAGTGGGACAAACACCATCACACTAAAAAGAAGAGATTCTCTGAATGGCCTGGAAGCCAAGAAACCTGACTTGGCTTATCAGTAGTTGTGGTGCTCATGACCAAAGAGAAGAACTGGAACAACATGAATTCTGAGTTTCAGGTGGGTTGACCATTGTCCACCCTTTGGTCAACAGTATTCTCAGAAGTACACGTACCCTCTTCAGTCTCAACAGTCGTAATTTACACATCTCTAAGCCAAATAATTTGTTAGGAGAAATCAATAGCTGTTTCATCTAGACAGGCAGAAGCCTCTGCCATGATAGTCTTGGTATCACTGGCATGCTGGCAGGGGTCCGCACCCTATAGAACATGGTCAAGGTAGGGGGTTACAGATGAGCCCCAACCAAACTGCTAGGTCGTACATAGAAGTCAGATGCTGTAAAAAGGAGTTGAAGTCACCGCAGATAACTTCCTGAGGAGAAGTCCTACTATTAAGTTAATGCATGAAAAAATTTTTACACAATTTTTGACTTTTTGAAGTGAGACGCTGACGAATATAGTCTTCCTACCCCTTCTTTCTACGGAAGGTAGGCCTGGCCCTTCTCTTTTTTTTTCATTTCACAAATATTCACTAAGAAATCTAAAATGGCTCAAATAACCTCCAGAAATTTTTGATAGCTTGAAAACTTGAAAGTTTAAATTCAACGTAGGGGATCTGGATGATCGTTCAAGGTCCCTTCCAATCCCTAACATTCTGTGATTCTATAATTTAGGAAGTAACAAATTTGGACATTAAGAGATGCAGCTGTATTTTAAGTAGTCTAGAAACAGATAATAAAGAATTTTGTTCAGTCAAAGGAATTATTTTTGCTAGTAGATACAGTAGAAAATCTAACAGTAGAAATTTCTGCAAGTCACTTCTCCCTTTTCTGTGTAAAAAGGACGTTGTAGAAATTTGTTTGTAAAAGGTCATAAAAATTTAAACTTATATTTTTCTTTGTGGATGTCAAATTCACATTTACTTTTTGCTTTATAAGTATACCAATGTTTTGAAGTTCCCTAGAGTTCCCTGTAATATTTCTGTATGACAGAGAAGTTTGCAGCCGTTATGCAATTAATTTGGTAAAACAAGATTTATTATCCTTTTAATTCTATTTCCTTAACTCCCTTTTACTTCTGTCTCCACCTGTTGAGGGAAAGACCTGCACAGTACTAATCAGGATATTCTATGTAGTTGTGCACAGGTTATGACAAAAAGGAATGACACCAGCCCCTGCCCATAACTGGTAACTGACCTTTAAGCTTACTAAAATTAATAATAACATATGGTCAAAATATTAATACCAGGGGAACTACCACTGCAGTGAAAGCCAGTAGGACCTACTGCAATCTCAAAAACAAAATGATTTTACAGACCTCAGGAGAAGATGTATCCAAATGCAGCAGCCTAAAATCATACATACATAAACAGCAAGTGATCTTAATTAGCAGGCTAGTCACCAGAAATTCATCTTGTATGCAATACAAATAATGTAACAAACCTGAATTTTTTTTTTCTTTTTAACAAAACAGATGTGTTTTGTTAAATGTAATATAATACATAAAGATAATGTAATTGTTAATTTTCATATAAAATTTTCCCAGTAAATATGCTTAAAAGCCTCTCCTGAACAATATTCACTGGCAAATGACCAATCTGGAAGAAAAAGGTAATATTCAAATATAGTTCCACTTTTTTCCATATACTCTTTTTAAGAATCACAGAAATACATAGCAGATATGATGTGGAGTGAAATCTGTCTCCTGTATCCTTCCTTAAAATCCGTATTTTCTACAGAGTTGTGAAGATTGACACTTTCTTGTCATTTCTAGGTCAACTTCACTTCATATGGTCTTGATTTTTGCCTCCTGCTGTCTTTTTTGGGCATCTCCTTGTCTTGTTGCATACTTTAATATGAAATAGTAATGTCAGCTAGAATTTTGCACCTTCCTTGCCATGGGCCTGATCTCATGACAGCTTGTCATACAGGCACCTGACAAGCAGTCCTGTGCAGCCTTGGCCTTCTGACCCTACCTGGTGCTACAGTGAGGCCTCTGGTGGGTGCCTGGTATGGAAACCACCCTGGATTCCAGGGCTAGCCCCATTATAGATATATCAGGGTCTGCCAACAGTCATGGCTATGATGTACATGTACAGTTTTGATGTCAACTGACATATCACTTCCGCATATAGGATTTGTTTTTCCACGCATGATTTAAAGACCTTTGCAGACTTACAAACCCAATGTCTCAAATCAGACAAAAAAAAAAAATTCTCTGCAACTGTTTGTTTAACAGAACACCTAGACACCTTTTTAAGAAGGAATTTAGAAAGCAAGGGAGTCCACTCTGAACCTTGTCACTCTATGGGAGAGCCTTTCTCAAGCTTTCCCCTGATCCCTGTGCAAATCACTGCAATCCAAGTCCAAGGCCCCACCACATAGCAAATAATAGAGTGAACCTTGTAATCAAATTCTCTTACACTGAACTTTTATAGATCTATATTAAAATTGTCTTTTCCTAATATCTTTGCAGGAGATTCTTTAAGTGAATCTAAGACCTTCCATTCTCATCTGTGACAGCTGCCTTCAGCACTACCCATATACAGAATTTGAGCAAAACTGAACCACAGAAAGCCACATTTCTTTCTCCCATGGTCTCTTGATAGACTACCAACTGTTGTGAGTGGAAAGGTTTCTTTCTTGTCATTGTCTCCATGTTTATTTTCTCAAGTCTGTGTCTCCATATTTTTTGTTTCTGTGTTTCCTTTCTTTCTCCATATTTTCCTACTCATCAATGTTCCCTATGAGATAACTTCACTGAAATAAAAATCCTCAGATTCTCTCCTACCTACATCAATGGGTGTAACTGACCAGGCTTTGTTTCATCATGGCCTCTTTCATTATTTGTCTATCAGATCTGTGCAGCTGTATGTTCTTGTTTCTGCCTTCTGCTTTTTCTTATTGTCCCTTGCTGCACGGAAAATAGTCATTAACCAGATACTCTTAAAGAAGCAGGCAGTTTTCTTCCACAAACTCTTACTTACAAAGTGTAGGATGAGAAAATTGCAGCAGTAATATCATACCACTCCTACACCAAACTGTGAAATTATTTCTATAGTTATCATACTTACCCTCTGCAAAAGATATCCTGACTCCATGCACTAAGTGACACCGCCTGTATTCATTTTGGTTTGTGTGGGCTTTCTGCCACACGATTTACAAGTTCACCGCAATTGAAAAGGAAGATAATGTCATTCAGATGCTGCTTCTGCATTAGCAGATCATGATGAACAGGTAGGTGAGGATGAAGGTTTTTATCTGAAAGTGCTGGACCAGGTTCAAAATGGTCCCCAAAGTACAAAATGGGTAGTAAGATAATCATACAACAAAATAATTGTTTCTAAAAACCCAGCCACCAACTGATTAGAATAGCAAAAATACTTCAGTATTTTGCTCATAAAAATTATATTTCTTTGAATTTCCCCATCTCTGTTCCTTTTGTATTCTATGTTTTGGGGAATAGAGAGAAAGAAAAATAAAGCAGTTTTGTATTTCACTTCTGTGCAGCAACGATGTTTGCTCAGAATTTTATATGAAAATTTCACAGTAAATTTTATAGAATTGCAAAAACTACATCTTAACGCACAAGAAACTGCAATCTGATATGCAACCTTTCTTACACTAACATACAAAACATAGTTATGATACTGTGTCACTGTTCTACTGTTTGCAGCTATGCCTCCTATCTTATTTTTCACCAATAACAGAATTACAGTTTTCAGCTAGTATACAGCTCTTCACATCAGCTGTGTCTAAAGGATGTGTTCTGCAGTGCCTTCTCTGTTCTATTAAACACATCCTTCTGTATACGTACACAAATTCTTACAAAAGAACAAACAAGCAAAAACAAACCACAAAACACCCAGAATCAAAGGCCTATGAAGCTGGAAATGCTTGGAACTTAAAAGCTTATCAGGAAGAAGAAGCTATTCATTGTTCTTGAAGCTATTCATTGTGTTGAAAATCCAAGAGGCTCTGTGCAAAAAAGACAGTAAATAATGCAGTCCTAAATTAGCCTTTAACTAATTTAGTCTGCACCTCCTTCTCTGCTTTCATTCCCCAGCAGGCAAAGAGAACTGGCTGAAAAAAATGTTCTCTAGATTCATCTCCCAAATTTTCTCTTATCGTCCATAAAAACCAAAAGGAAAAAAAAAGCTAGTCCTTCCACAGATAACAAAAGGTACAGGAACAGCAACAGTGATAACAGAAGAACAAAAATTGAAACAATATTATTAAAAAACAACAAAATTACTATTAACAGTAAAGAGAAACAGATTCCTGTGTTTATTTCACGTAATTTTCATTGATATAGACTATAAAATCCTCCCTGGACCTATAAAATCAATTGGACCAGTGTGCCATCACCCTCACAGTAAAACAGTGCTGTCCAATATTCAGAAGGAGCCTCCTGTGTTTCAGGTTGTGACCATTGCTTCTGGTCCTGTTATTGGGTACTACTGGAAAGAACTTGGCTCTTTTTTCACCATCCCATCAGATATTTCTGCACACTGATGAGATTCCCTTGAACTTGCTCTTCTCCAGGATGAACAGTTCAAGCTCTAATAACCTGTTTTCTTATGTGACATGCTCTATTGCCTTCGCCATTTTCTCAGTCTTTTGTTAAAATCCCTCCTGTATGTCCATATCTCTATTATACTGTGCAACCCAGAGCTGGACACAGTATTCCAAGTGTGGCCTCACCAGTGCTGAACAGAGCACCCCTCCTAATGCAGCCCAGGATATCATAAGCTTTACTTGCAGCAAAGACACATTGCTGGCTCTTTTTTATAATTTTGGTGTCCACCAGGACTCCCAGCTCCATTTCTGCCAAGTTGATTTATAGTTGAACAACCCGCAGCATGTACTGGTGATGTTTCTGGTTGTTTCCAGGTGAAGGACTTTGCACTTGCCCTTGTTGTACCTCATGAACTTCCTGTCAGCATATTTCTGCAGTCTGTTCAGGACTCTCTGCTTGGCAGCAAAACTCTCTTGCCTGTTGGCTACTCCTCACACTTTTGTGTCATCTGCAGACTTCATTATCCAAATTTTTAGTGAAGATATTAAAAAACCCAGTAGTGACCCCTGGGATACACCTCTATTTACTGGCCTTTAACCAGATTTGGTTCCTCTTATCACCATCCTTTGGACCTGGTTGTTCAGTTAGTTTTCAGTCCACCTCAATGTCTGTTTACCCAGCCTCAGCACCTTAACATCTTAAATGCTCTAAGATGACACACTTCTTAACATCAGAAAGTATCAGCAGCTCTTCCCCAAGTCTGCCTACTCTTGCCATACTGAAAAAAAAAAATAGAAAAAAAAATCTGCAGACAACTTCTTAACATTACAACCACCAGAAGATGGAAGTGGACTAAGTCCACTGAATGCAAATGGTCTCAAGTTGGAGCTGGGGATGTTTAGATCAGGTATTGGAAGAAATTTCTTCCAAAGGGTAGTGAAACACTGGAATAAGCTGCGCAGGGACGCTTTTGAATCACCATCCCCGGAGTCAAAAATACTATAGAGCTGGTGCTTAGGAACATGGTTTAAGAACTGGATTTGGTAGAGTTAACTTAATGGTTGGTAGGTTTAGATTATGGTTGGGCTTGATGATCTTAAATGTCTTTTCCAACCAGAACTATTTTGTGCTTCTCTGATTCTGTAAGTCAAAACAGAAAATCGTGGAGGTTATTTTGGAGTACATTATATATGAGATTGCTTTTCAGCCTGACCTGGGAGGGAATCCCATGTGTGAGATTCTACACAGAGTAACTGGCAGCTAAATTTCCACACAGAGCATTTGTCACGGTTTAACACTGGCCTGGCAATTAAACCGAATAACAGATGCTCTCTATTAATGACTCTCTCCTCCCTGATAAGGAAAGGAGAGAGAATAAGTGAGAGAGGCTTATGGGTTGGAAACTAAACTACACAACTTTCATTAAAGAGTAATGATGAAAAGGAAAAAATTACTAAATATATACAAATATACAGGAAAATTGATACCACGTTCCTCCCCCATTCCCCCCAATAACTCTCACGTCACCACCAAGGCTGCAGGACAGCCCTGGGACAGTCCAGCAGGCTGGACTCCTGGAGCTGGGCAGCAGCTGGGAGCTGGAGGCAGGAACACACAGCTTCAGCTGGCACGGATCAGGACCACAGTCAGAGGAACGGATGGAATCCTCCCAGGATGCTGAAGCCCACAGGGAACAGGCGAAGGAAGGACAGGAAGAGCAGGAAGGAGGAGTCTGACCCTCGTGATCCCTCAAATTTATACTGAGTATGATGTGTATGGGATGGAATACTCTGTTTGGTCAATTACGGTATCTACCTTGTCCAGTCCTCCCCAAAGGAGGGTTTCAGGTGGGACCTCTTTACTCCTTCTGCAGGGTAAATGTTCCTCAGAGCTGAGCAGTGTCCTTGGCTCTGCATACCAGTGCCTGGCAGTAACTATAAGCATCCAGTGTTATCAGTCCTAGAAGCAGACACTGTCTGAGAAACTTGCTGTTAATTTCAGCAAGTGCAACTACTTATAAAAGACTTAGCTGAAAGCAAAAATACAAACCAGAAAATCACCTTTATCCTGGCCCAAACCAGGCCATGATTGGTGCAAATCCTACCTTTCCAGGCACAGCTACACATACTGCCACTCAACTCCTTAGCTTGACAAAAGCAGGAAATCTGCTTAAGCTGTCAAATACCTGTGATATAAAGCACTGGTGTGCATCTAGCACAAAATAGCACATGCCTCTGTTGTAATCTGGCAATAAATAAAGGAGCACTATTGCACCTGCAGTAGATAAGATATTCTAAAAGGTCGTTAGGTTACAATGGTATTCATATGTCCAACCTGGCCCGATTCCTGCATTACAGCACAATATTTCACAAATAGTCCCTGCTGGAATAGATCTCATCAGACTTCTATATATTTCTTTGGAGTTATGCAGTGGGCCAACGAGATGAAATAGATAGAAATAGATAAAATTACAACAAAGGTGATTCTTATATAACGGATAGAAGCTTACTTGGAGAAGGCCTGGGTAGCCAGATCTCAATTGACACAGATTTGAGTGAGGGATTGGACCATGGAAATTCAGAAGCCTCCATTCAGTTAAATGTTTGCCTAATTCTTCACATTCCTTCTTTATTCAGAGTTCAAGGCACATTCAGTTTTTTGAAATTGTCTTGTTTGTGCTCAACACTAGAAACAATGGTTAAGCAACTTGTTCTACAATTTACTGACTGATGTTCACAATGACATGTTCTGTCAGTCTCAGTAGTTGCTATAGACATTGACAACTTAGATTGCTTTGCTTCTGAAAATGTTGCTGAGAAGTGAACACACAAATCTTAGGGCTACATTTTTTACACAAGCAAAACTGAAAAAAACCCATTACTTTTCTGGTGCCATAGCCGCTACTAATGCCACTGTGAGTCTAAACATTTTATAATGAATAACCTATGGTTTCAGTGCCTATTCACCAGAGGGTTTTAGCAGAAATATTCACTATTACTCCTCTCAAAAATAATTTTTCTGGTTTCAAAAAGTACCTTCAGATGGCAAAATCATCTTGTGTTCTAACACTTAAATAATAAGTATGAACAAAGGCATACTTCTGAAACAGATTTCTAATACTATCTAAGGAATTAAGAACATATTAAATGGTTCATTAAATTACAAAACAGGAGAAAGAGGGAGAGGTATAAATATTAAAGCAGTAATTTATTATGCAGACTTGTCAAACGTGTATCCTCTTTGAGCAAACTTCTATCAATAATGCAGAGTAGATGCTGTATCTCCTGCAATAACCCACCTGGCATTTACTTTCCCACATGACTCTTTCTTTCTGGGAGTGATTATTCTCTCAGCTGTAAGAATGGAACACACAGGCAAAACCTAATGTAAATTAGAGCTAACATTTTGTAAAAAAACAACTGGGACAAGGGGAATGAAAAAGTCGAGATGTTATATTTAATTCCATCTGACAGGGCAAGAATGTCATTCTCTTTTTTTTTTTTTTTTCTCATATCAAGGGTAGTAAATTAGCAATGCAGGACCTTTACTTCCCTTAGAAAAGAAACCAAAGAAGAGACACTTGCATGTGGTGATCCTTCTTGTGCCTCTTTAGGCCATTGTTCAGAAAAGAAGAGGGCGGGAGGAGGGAGAAATGATTCACGACTGCCATTTGGAAACAAAGTGCAACATCTCTTTTCTTCATCAGCAGTACATGATCCAGAAATAACTGATAAGGAAGAGGTGATAGGTATCAGTTCTAAAAAATAAGAAGCACAAAAATACTCCGTTACACTTTGAAATTCTATTTTTTACCCTTAGTTGCTGCTTCTTATCATATCCATGTTCAAATATAGAATCGAAACAAATATATTTCTGTGAAAGTATGGGGAATACAGGAGAAATTCTGAAATCAATGCAGAATTGTTTCTACATGGGTTCTGCTAAGACACTTCTTTATAAAATATTTCAATATTGCTTCCATCTGTCAAAAAGTATTCAAATTAATATATGATTTTGTCTCTTTCATATCCTGAATACATGGAGTTACATCTGAATGGCTTTATAGGTCAATTACACCTTGGACTTTCACTTTGTAAAAATACACATTAATTAATAATAATAGAAAAAAAAAGACCACTATTTTTTTTTTTAATCCTAGTCTACAAAAGAAAGGAAAAAAGTTCACGTAAGGGTGTCAATCCAACACATTACAAAAAAAGTGCTGCCAGATGAAATTAGATCTCACTGGAAAGGATGTTTGATTAATTCTCTGTGCAAAATACAGGCTTGTAGTTGATATATGTAGTTTGCCAATAGTAAAGAAGCCTGAAGGTCTGTATAGGAGCAGTGTTGAGGTACATCATAGAAGCTGTGGTTTTTAGCTGTAAAGTTTCCACCTTCCTCTGTGGGCTAGTGTCCCTTTTCATGTTACAATACTAATTTAGAATTTTGGTTTTGGGTTTAATTTAAAAATAGCAGTTCCATAAACAAAGACATATCATTCTGAAGGATTCACTTCATAAAGGAGAATGGCAAAAAAAAAAAACTTGTTTTATTGTAAAATGTTGGATTTATTGTAGACATATAGAGGATAGGTTGTACATATTTTTAAAAAGTGTCTTATTTTTACAGATTTTTAAAAATGTGCAAAAATCAGAATCTTTTCACAACAAGAAATTTAGTGAAGGAAAATGTTTTACAGTAAATAATTACACCTTCTCTAAATTAATTCTGTTCATTTTAAATACACAAGTGAAATTTATCATGCAAAAAAACCCAATTTTTTAAATTTGGATTAAAAAAAAAAAAAAACAAACCAAAACTACTGAATTACATTTTGGGGGAGAACCCATAATTACAGCCTTCCTTTTTATTAATAACTACATGTGTAATTGGAAGGAAATCAAAGAAATTGTGAGAGCTATATATAATCTAGCTGAATTTAACTCTGGGTCTCTCACTTTTTAGTATTTAACAATGACAGTACTCCTCCACAGTTGTGACTATAGCCTTTCAATTAATTTGTTTAATTACTTACTCTCTACGTTAAGCAGTAGTAGTCATTATTTGCAGACTATGACTTTCTTTCAAGGTTATTTTTGGTATGTGGAATTAAAGAAGTATCTGGACACACACACACTGCCTTAGTGTTTCACACTGACTTGAATTAATGAACCTTCAACAATGGAAAATTTAATATGTTCAGAGTTGAATGTAAATGCTAAGTGGTTGCTTAGTAGCATACTAACATTTCTTCTCTCCTTCCACCTTTCTTTCTCCCCTGCTTTTACAGTAGACAATATGGTAATTACCAGTCACTTGAATAGTTTGGGAAAAATTAGCTGCTGGTTAATGGACCTTTAAGCACCTTAATGTTCTCAAATTAGTAATAATATGGTTGTGTTTAGTAATGAGAATACCCATATGTCCATATACTGCAAGTAATAGGTCCATAATGAGATAGATGTTATTTTATCCCCAAGCAACCTGAAGATGTTATAAGAGAATAAGATACTGAAATAATTTTTAATTAGGCACTTATGAAGATTTCCTCTTCATACTCTGATTTTAAATTATTCAGCATTAACAGTTAGATTGTCCATTCTTCATATTCCTGAACTTTTACTCATTAAAATAGATCTATTTGAGCAATATTTCTCATGGGGAAAATTGAAATATTATCTCCATCAAATACTCTAGTTAGAGTACGAACTTGAATCTTGTTTAAGAAATCTAGCTGTACCATATAAATGATAAGCAAATATTTTAGTCTAATCATTTTGAACATTATATCTTTCTCAAATAAATGAACATTAAGTTCAGATTGTGTATTTCAACATCACCAATATTAATCTTATTATGAGAAAATATGCAACAATTCTGATTTACTGTCCTGTCAAACATCCCACTGATGATGAGCTCCTGTTTTTCACTGTCGTCCAGCATACAGCTTTGGATTCTTCATCTACTACTTAGTTAAGGATTATTTAAATTGATGCTTCCATGTTACAACTTAACACTATGGGGTCAGTTCTCTAATGATCAGATCTCTAATGATCCCAACACGAAGTTGGGAGGGAGCATTGATCTGCTTGAGGATAGGAAGGCTCTACAGAATGACCTAGATGGGCTGGATCAATTTGCCAAGGCCAATTGTATGAAGTTCAACAGGACCCAATGACAGTTCCTGCACTTAGGTCACAACTCCACTACACACTACAGGCTTGGGGTAGTGTGGCTGGAAAGCTTCCCAAAAGCAAAGCAACTGAGGGTGCTGATCAGCACCTGGCTGAATACAAGCCAGCAGTGTTTCCAGGCAGCCAGGAAAACAAACAACATTCTGGCTTTAATAAAAAACTAGTTTGACCAGCAGGAGTAGGGAATTGATCATGCTCCTGTATTCGACACTGATGAGGCTGCACCTTGAATATTGTGCTCAGTTCTGGACCCTTCATAACAAGATAGATTTTATGGTTCTGGAGAATATCCAAAGAAGGGTAGCAAAGCTGGTGAAGAGTCTAGAGAAAAAGTCTTATGAAAAGCAACTAAGGGAAGTGGGACTGATTAATCTGGAGAAAAGGAGGTTGATAGGAGACCTTATCACTCTCCTCAGCTACCTGGAAGGAGGTTTTAGTGAGGTGGGTATCGGCCTCTTATTCCAAATTACAAGTGCTAGAACAAGAGGAAATGTCCTCAAGTTGTGCCAAGGGAGGTTTAGGATATTAGGAAAAAAAATTTACTGGAGGGTCGTCAAGCACTAGAGCAGGCTTCACAGGGAAGAAGTTGAATCACCTTCTCTGGAGGTATTTAAAAGACATTCAGGCATAGCACTAAGGGATATGGTATAGTGGTAGACTTAACAATGTTAGTTTTACCGTTGGACTCAGTGATCTTAAGGGTTTTTTCCAATGTAAATTATTCTATTCTGTGATATGAACTGAGAGACAAAAATAAAAATAGAAGTACCAGCATATTAAAGCTATAATAAAGAAACTGACAACTGCTTAATTGCAAATTTATACTGAATTTACTATTTGCTCATAAGAAACAAGACTGTGTTTGGAGGCAGGCATACAAAATTGCTAGCCACAAAATACAGTACAGTGCTGAAAAGAAGGAAGTCTGAATGAAGGCTTATGAAGGGGATTAAGGCAGGTAAAAGATAACACAGAGGCGCAGATAGAAATAAGTCTACGAAAATCCATTTTAATTCTTTCAGTGGGGACATAGTTTATCACTTTTCCAATCTGAAATAAGTAGGAGAACATGAGTGAAAAATATTTCCAGAAAAATTTTGTTGCTCACACTACCTAGTCATGTTATTTTTTCCTTTACTTACAGAAAAGGAAAATATGAGACCTCAGATTATCCTGTCCTTTAAACCTCTTAACTTCATAGCCACCTCACCTCTGTCTGTCACTTACCCCTTTTAGTGTGTTTCCACTGTAGTTCACAAAAGAAAGGCTAAACACTTTGAACACACATCTCTGTTAGTTTATTTCCTGTTAGAAAAACAATACAAGTCAGCTGCTGGCATGTAAACCCCTTTCTCAGTAGCCACCAGTTGATATGCAGAATGTACATAAAGACATTCCTGAAAGTAACAGACACAGACTTTTTGGAGTTTTTTGAACTTCATAGCTTAAACCAAATCCATAAAAGCTTGCTTAAGCCTTTTTCAGAAGCTCCTAACTTAAGCTCTGCCTTAGACCACAGCTCCTTGAACTTATGAACTTAAATCAGAATGGAGTGGAATACTCTGTAAAAGATACTTCTGAAATAGAATCACACAGAATCACAGAATCAGCCGGGTTGAAAAGAACCTCTGAGATCATCAAGTCCAACCCTTGACCCACTACCACTGTCGTTACCAGACCATGGCACTGAGTGCCACACCAGTCTCTTCTTAAAAACCTCCAGGGATGCAGCATCCACCACCTCCCTGGGCAGCCCATTCCGATGCCTGATCACCCTCTCTGTAAAGAATTTTTTCCTAATATCCAACCTAAACCTCCCCTGGCAGAGCTTAAGTCCATGCCCTCTTGTCTTACTGGTAGCTGCCTGGGATAAGAGACCAACCCCCCCCTGGCTACACCCTCCTTTCAGGGAGTTGTAGAGAGTGATGAGGTCTCCCCTGAGCCTCCTCTTCAGATTCTAGCCAATTTTCTTTTCCACTCTCCCAGGTGTATGATAAATAAGTTATGTGAATAAACAAATCAAATATTCATTTTCATTACTTTCTTACGTGTAGTCCAAAGGCAATTTACTATTTCTGGTTTCAATTGTCCAAAACATAGGAACATTATTTCTTGCAATTTTGTTTCGTATGATCACTCAACTCTTAATCTATTTCTGCTTTGTCCATCAGTATAACAATACTGTGTGCTGCAGTTCATTCCTCAGTTCTGCTGCTATGATGTAAAACAACACCTTTTGTGAGTCTGATGACTGCTAGGTGTAGTCAGATGTCTGTATCAGGAGCAAACCCACTAACATTTTCTTCTGAGCTGAAAGTGGAGATTAAAAGTCTTACAGCTGGTTCATCTACCATTCAGATATCAAGGCTAAGCAAAGCACAAGAGTAAACTTTCAGGTAGTCAGGTGCAGTCCTGGAGGCTACCTGGGGCAGCAGGTTAAGAGTTGTATATGGCTGTGTGACAGAAAGTGCAATCCCCTGGGTGCTGCAGGGGACACATTAATTTGGTCTTGTGAGTTCACAGTCTAGTGACCTTACAACTTTCTTCTCAACTTTTACTTGTTTTTTCTTTTCCATGTGTCTCTTTTATGTTGTCATTATACTTTAAAAAAACTATTTTTTTACCCTTTATAAAAACGTTGAGTAGTGACACCTCCACAACATTTGTGACAAACTTCCCACTTGAAACCACTTGCAAAGCTGTGTAACAAGGAGAACAGCCCATAAAGATGCTGCCTAAGATCTGTTGTGCTGAACTTACTGTCAGGTTTTCTGTGAGAAGCTGAGTTCAGTACCTTCTTTAGAACAAATGTGATGTAAAAAAAAGTGATGCAAAACACTTCACGGGGCAACTACAACAGCTGAAATCAAGGTATCTGACATTTAGACGACAAATGTAATGTTATACATCAAAGTTTTAAACCTTCTTCTTCAATTCATTTATTTCACTTCCCCCTTTCCCTACCATCTTATTAATTCAAGAAAATGGCTACAGGACTTCTTTTAATTTCTGCAGGGATAAAATTCAATTATATTCTTAACAATAATTTGATTTGACTTTTTAAAAAGGATAATTTAACATTGATCAGTCTGAAAACCTAAGTTGTTAGGTTTTTTATGAACCTGTACCTACAAGGATTTGACCTCTGGACTACTGGATCAAACAAAACCTTTAGGTGGATGGAAAACTGCTGGGAAAACATCTATTATTTGTTTGGCTTACTCCAGGAGAGCTTTCAGTAATTTGAAAAAAACTTTCTGTCACTTTAAACATTTTGGAGGATTTTTTTTTTTTTTTTTTTTTTTTTTTTTTTTTTTTTTTTATATAATTTCTAAACTGCAAAGCAGCATTGACTTGCAGTTCTCCATCTTTATCTGGTGTGAAGTGCATATGTTCAATAACTTTTCACAGTTTTGTGAGGTAAGGATGGACTTAAGTTGTTGCCTCTCTGGATGCCCACAAGAATGCAGGTGAGCTACAGTCACTTTTATCAAGATGTCCTTGTGGTCATTAGCACAGTTTTTCTTACAGGATTTATACTGAATGTTATCTGTGATTGGTGGGGACAAGGAATTAACTTTCTATCATCAGTTCTCATTTAAGCTCCTTAAGCACAAACAGCCATGAATTAAACCTCTTTATCCATGCTGTGAAAATGTCCGTTGACATCCAAAAGCCACTCTAAGGTAGTTTAATTTGTGGGACACTTAAAAGAATGTGATATAATGAAAATATAGTTGAAAAAACAGAAGGCCCAAGCTGGGCTAGCCTTTTAAATGGAAAGGAAAACAAAAGTAAAAACTGGCCTTATTTTCCTATTTCCTGTGTGTTTCCTAATAGCATATTCTGACATTTTTTACAAGAAGATAATTTATTTTAATTAGATCAAGATTATAGTTAGACAATAATGTTACCAGTGTATTTTAAAACTGTTGAACATAAGTATAGTGTATATGCATTCTAATGCAAAAACTTTACTGCAAAGTACACAAGATACTTTGTACTTTAGCTTTTCTTGTCCTGTAACAGTATATTCTTTGACAGTAATTACCAGAAAAACCTACTTACCTGAGTCAGTGGCATTTATACACATTAGTCAATCCAGTCTGAAAAAGAGAAGGCAGTGTTCTGTACCTCCTTGTAGTTCTCTTTCTAATTGTGTTCTGGAGTGCTAACATTCATCTCTCCTACAAAGACAGGCTGAAAGAATTGGGGCTGTTCAGCTAGAGAAGTAAAGGCTCCAGGAAGATCTTCCTGCAGATTTTAGTGTGTAAAGAACTCTTATTTAAAAGATGAGTAAACAATTTTTACTAGGGCCTGTAGTGATAGGACAAGGGGCAATGATTTTAAACTGAAAGAGGGTAGATTTAGATTGGACATAAAAGAGAAATCTTTTATGATGAAGGCGGTGGCACCATGACAGGTTGCCCTAAGAAGTTGTGGATCACCCATCATGAGAAGTTTTCAAGGTCATGTTGGATGGGGCTTTGAGCAACATGGTCTGGTGAAAGAAGTCTGTCCATAGCAGATGGACTGGACTAGATGATCCTTGAAGGCCCCTGCCAACCCAAGCCATGATTCTGTTCTATGATTCTATGTGTATATGTACAAAACAATTTTTTGTGAAGGAGTGTTCTTTGTTTTGATCTTATTTCGAGCAAAAGGATTTGGGAAAGAATAAGCTTTACCTCAGATGCACTATGGGAAATTTGTTTTGTAACTTCTCTGATGTGATATTAACATCATGGACTTTGTGTTACTTAAATGGTTTATCTGTTTGACCAAACCCATTTTGCTCTGCTTCAATGTATAAATTGGGAAAAGAGAGAGGCTATTTTGATGCTGAACCTTTAAACTTTAGTCCCCTGTCGCACTGTAATAGAATTGAGGGTAACTTTATAATTTGAGAAAAAAAATCATGTCAAGATTGCAACACTCTCAAGCAGACATCAAAAAATGCTTTCACATACAGCAAACTACCTTAGTCAAAAGTTACGTCCCTGGAAACCTAAAGGTTTTTTTACAGAAAGTGCAACAACTTTACAGGTCTTCTCCAGAAGTAAAGGATCATCTGTATTCAGACCAAAACTACACAACAAACAACAAAATAATAATCTTTCTCTAGAAATACATGCGCACACATTAGCAAACACAATTGCACACACACAGATCTTGCACAAACCTCAAAACTGAAGTTCTTTTATACCTTAAGCCAGTATTGTCAAGAAAATATGACATTATGGGGCTAATGTATAATCTCATTATTATATCCTTGTTATTCTTAAGTTATTAAAGAGAGGGAAATTTCCATCTGTACTTATGTTTGTCTTTCATAAAAAATTAGTTAAAGTTACAAATAATAAAAAGTGTGCCTAAGAATGACATGTTGTTATTTTCATCCTTAAAATGAAAAAAAAGGAACCACTCTGGTTCATGCCTAGACTGGCAGATTTATGCTTAGAATATATACAAAACTTTATTAGTTTTAAACAGTCAGCTCTTAAAACTGGCCTAACATATAGCAAAATAATTTGGCAAGTATGATGCACAACTGATACTGAAATTCAGAGTCTGATACAGTCATAATGTGGGTACACACTTGTCATAACTTGTCCATCTTCAGCCTTCTGGTGCCAAGATGAGATGGCAGTGTCCTTGGACTATGCCCAGCGTGGCTCACTACAGACATAGCTGATTTTTTCATTTCAGCCAAATAATAAAAACTGAATTCAAATGGAGAAGGGGAAGAAAGGGTGAGACTAGATCTCCAATACATCTCTTTACCTCTTTATGTTCCATCTGAAGTGTCTATCCACTATACATGAGCAGAGAAATAAAATTGTATGCTTAAGCTACACATCAAAGGATTCTTAGGCATTGGAACAGGCTGCCCAGGACAGTGCTGGTCACCATCTGTGGAGCTATTTAAGAGTGGTCTAGACATAGTGCTTAGGGATATAGCTTAGTTAAGGTCTTGTCAGTGCTAGATTAACAGTTGGACTCAATGATCTTGAAGGTCTTTTCCAGCCAAAGTAATTCTGTGGTTCTGTAATGTCAAGAAAGGAAATCAGTAAAGTAATATGAAATCAAAAGAACAAAGACATATAATGCATTGCTTTCATCTGTTCACGTTCTGCCTGCACCCACAGCCATGTGTAGTCCTAAGCAGCCTCACGGGAGCTCATGGTCTCTGGCTGTGTACCAGAGCCTCCATCCCTGTCCCTGAATGCTCCTGCACAGTTACTTGTGTGGTACTTGTCCTATTTTACTTTGCCTTGTCTGATGACTGTGGGCTGTGTATGGCGGTGCTTTCACCACTCCCATGCCATCCATGCTTGGGCTATGTGCTGTAGGCCCCACAGGTCCTGTTTGGTTCTCCTTCCTGAAGCAGCTCTCCTGGAGCAGCACTAGAGCAGCCTTTTGTTGACCTTTGATGGCAGCCCAGAGCAAACCCTCCACATTTTTTCACTAATGCTGGATACAAATTGAATCATCATGACCAATATTTGAATAAATTTTTGTTGTTGAGAATGCAATTGTATTTGGCAAACCATGTATATGAGACACTGAAACACTTTACTGTGCTTGTCCTCCAGGATAAAGAGATACACTGATACTTAATGAAACACAAAATATGTTCTGTTCTCATTTAAGCAATGAGTATAGTGTGTAATTAAAGTAGAGAGGAGGTGTCGTACTCAAGTATATGAAAGAAAACACAGCATCTAGCTCAAGTTGTGTATTGAGTCCTGAGGACTAACAATGAACAGCTGCAGGGGTGGCCTTTCTGGGGTGCATCCAGGGGTTACCCACTGCAGGTGGTTTCAGTGAGCTCCAAAACCCACCTCTCAGCCCACCAGCTATACTGGTGGTGCCTCTGCAAAAATACATACTGAAATTCTAACAAATGTTGCACAGAAGCTGTAGGAGGGAGGCATGAGAAAATGTGGGGAAAACTCCCCTGTGGACCCCAGGGACAGAGAAGAAGGAAGAGGATTAGATAATCTAGGTCTCAGACCAGAGATTCCCCTGCTGCCCCTGGAGAAGACCATGGTGACTTATGTTGAACCCCAACTTTATATTTGCTTCTCACTCTCCTACAGTTTTTTATTGCCAATAACTAAAACTGGTTTTCCCCACGTTGAATCTGTTTACCCATTACAGTAATTGGCCAGTAATCTCAACCCACAAGGATTTTCATCTTATTTTCTTACTGTAAAACTCACTACAGTTTATGTAGAAGTAGATCAAAGTAAGAACGTTTTCCTAAGGAGAAAGAGGAGTTTTTTATGCAGTAAACTTGTCTTGTTGTTATTGCACGTGAATGTTTGTTTTCCCCTAATGCATGTAACAAATGAAAGATTAAATAATATGTGTGAAAATCAAAGAGGTGTTGTATTTTGGTGACCTAAGCAAACTTAGTCTCAAATACTCAGATATGACTATATGAGAATACTCAAATATGAGTATTTCTTCATTAATGTGGTTAGTGAATAAAGTTTTCTGGTCCATCAAGCTTTCATATCAGTAATTAGTTGTTTACTGAAAGAACTTCTGCTTATTTTTAAGAGTCCTCTCTCAATGTTTCAAAATGCTCAGCATGCCTGTTTATTTTGACTGCATGTCTGTAAATACCCATTTGCAAGTGTACATGCTGGAAATGATTAATAATTTAAAAAAAAAAAAAAAAAAAAAAAAAAAAAAAAAAAAAAAAAAAAAAAAGAAAGATTCTACGACGGGAAACAGAAAAACATGGTGATTACTTTCATTGTGCCAATAATACTTTCATTGTGTACAATAAATAATTCTTGCTTGCTTTATAAAAAGACAGAAAGACCCTGAGATTTTATATGGTTTTGAATTTTACTTTTTTCCAAAATGCAGGACACATTTCCCTTCCCTTCCCTTCCCTTCCCTTCCCTTCCCTTGATATTTTAAGCCAAAGACTTTTATTTGTAAAGGATTATCCATACTTCATCAGTTTAACTGGAAATGGAGAGGAACTAAAGATATGCATTTCCTTTTTTTATTTATTCTAGGAATTTGAATTCATTTTCTCCTTTTAAGTGAAATAAAACCACTCTTAATGTTTTGATACAGTTCTGTCCAAAAGTCTTGTTCTGAGGAATCTTTTTTTCAGATTTGGCAGCTTTCCGAAGTTATCCATGAGTGATGATCATGCAATTGTGTTTCTTTATAAAACTGGATTACAAATGATGGCCTAAGTTTCTTTCCCCTTCCCTAGAAAGAATGGCAAACAGGAGAGGACTTTCTATATGCCTCCTGCTGCAAAAGCTTTTTTTCAGACTGATATAAGAAATACTTTTTCCATGTGTAGGACCTTCAGTATTGTTTAGTACTGGTTTGTTTCCTTGAAACCATTGGCATTGGTCAGAGGCTGATAGTTTCAGAGTACCAGATCTAAACGCCATTGCAGGGTGAGTAGGTGGTGTTGAGGAGGTAAAAAGTATTTGCAGAAAGGAGGAAATCTGAACTTATTTAAGAAGATATTGCTAAACCCTGCACTGTACGTGTCCATAGACAAAATTGAAGGAACAAACAGAAATGTCAAGGCTGATTTAAAAGCAGACACTCTCATAGTGTGAAACATAGGTTTAGTGAACCTATTCAGCAATCCCACTACAAAGGATTTATCTGAAAGGCCAACCAAAGCATGCAGCCATCCTTCATTCTCAGTCTTTATGGCTGCAATACCAAAGGACCACCGGTACCCTTTAGGGTGCTTGAAGTCACCTCGCTTGAAGTAGTCTACGCCAAAGATGCACAGCGCATCTGGACCAGTCACTATAGGGTGTTTATGCCACTTTATTCCAGTGAGGCTCACATCAGCCTTCACAATACTCAGTTCTTTAGATCCCCCTGTCACTCCAGAAATAGTGACGGATTCTGTCCCTTTTTGATTCAATGGCATTAGGGTGCACTGTGCACCAGTGTCCACCAAGGCTTTATACTTGTGTGGCTCCAATGTGCCAGGCCATCGAATCCACACAAATCCAAATGTGCAGAGAAGTCAGGAGAGAAAGCAAAGGAACTGCTCAGGAAGTGTTGCAGGTTTGTATACTACGAACTGACAGATGGAAAGCCTGCCTTGTGCTTTAGGCCTTTAAGAGGAGGTATGTAAGAAAAAAAAGAGCAAAGGAAAAGCATGTAAGATGACTTTAGATTTGTGCTGCTAACTCTTCTACTCCATAGATAATCATTCTTATTTATCCCTTGCCAACGGAAATTGGAATTTTTACTTTTTTTGTTTACTGCAGCTTACCTGTCCCTCCAGGTACTTTTGTGTCCATAGAACTGTGCCCACCTGAAATCACTGAACAGCTACCCATGAGAGCTCAGGCTCCTGTCTACAGCAATAAGGAATTGCTTAGCCCTGTCCTGGCTCTAGTTAGATTGCTAACCACTTTATCAGCTGATAGTTTAATGTGTGCACATAATAAGTACTATGGAATTCCTGAGTTTACTATAAATGACAAAATAGTTCTCAGTCCCAACACTAATGTGTATTTTCATGTAGATCTTAGCCCTAAGCCCCACAGCATTCTAATTACATAACACTGCAACTTCAGAAAAAACCCTCAAAACATTTCCTCATTATGTATGCCAATTAAAAGTTATTTTTAAATAAAAAATTGAAACTGTGTGTCTTATGGACTAATTTTCAAAGAGTTTTGTTGACTTTGTGTAGGAATCCTGTATTATTGCAACTGACTGTAGTTACAGACTATTTGAATTGTTAATATTACACGTACAACAAGTAAAAATTTGATGAGTTAAAAGTTCAAAGATTAGAAGAAGTAAGGACAAAGCAGTAATTTCCTACTAATAGAAAATGGTAACAACACAGAAAAATAGAGTTTAATTAAATAAATGTTTTTATAGTGCAAGGGTGTGTAACTGTGCCTTTAGCTTTTGTGATTTCTACTGTAGCATCAATATCTTAATTTGTTCTTACTGTGTGTGTTGAGGTATTCAATTAGATTTTTAGATGCTCCCATAGAGCCTCATTTTATTTGTGAATAAATAATGCCCAAAAAATCTCTTTGTGAATTTATAATTTAATTTACATTTACTGGAAAAATGTGCATCTTCACTGTCTCTTATGAGATACCTTTTTAGTTCTCGAAGCAGGTTTGAGATTCTTTTTACTCACTTAAATGTCTTGTCCACTGCAACATACTTCTCTAAACACCAGTTCAAGGAGAACTGTTGTGTTTTAGTCACAAAATGTAAAAATCTATCATCAGTCTTTCATATACAAGTGGCTCTGCACAGATATTTTTGAGAACTGGTATTTCTAAGAACCCAATTTTTCATAACTGGTCATTTGTCATCACAAACATTTTAATGCATGACTACCATGAATATTAAACAAAAGCTTCTTTATTTTGAAGGAGGCTTTCTTGGAAAAGGTCATTGAAGGAAAAAGTCACTGAAAAAAAGAAAGATGAAAATTGGAACTGTTGAAGAAAAAGCCTGTGAGAAGTAAGGAAAAAGCACAAGCAGCACAAGCAATTCCTACTTTCCAGGTAACTATTCTATGAAACAGTTGTTAAAATAGCAAGATAATATTATTTACTCAGCATAAAGAAAAATGGGATTTCTTGTGGCACTTTCTATCATGAAATTCAAACCAAGATGCATTTTGAGGTGTTTTTGTAGGGCTGGATATAAAAAGCAAGGGAGGACAACAGTAGATTCAGTATATTGTCTTGTAAAATCTGTTTTCATTGTGATGGGTATTTTAATTTTCTTTTAATATTATTTATCTTTTAAGAGGTAGATAAATGTTTGCTCAGGAATTGGCTTAATGGATGCTAGTATGTACAGTAATTCCTTGTTCCCAGTTTTTGCTAACTCCCTGTGTTATATCACTCAGAGTAATCCTTTGCTGCTAAAGAGAGTTGAGCTATTTAAGAGAAGAGAGACACAAAACCATGGCCATAAGTAAGGATTCCTTACTCTTGACCTGCAAGAGGTCACTATTCATCGTGTTCAACACTTGAACTATTTTTCTTGAGATTCTCCTAATTTTTTTTTTTTTTCCCTCATGACTTCCAATGGATGACTGCCCACTATATTATTGATGCATTGTTTTGTAATCTGTTATATATGGGACTGTAGATGCTGGAAGGTAAATTAAGAAACAGCATAGCCTGGACCAATTCAGCTACCCTTTTGAGAACTCACTGGGAGGTAAGGCACATGTGCAACAATGACCGTTCACATTCTGCTTTGGTGTGCTGATGGAAGTAAATATCACAGTTTCGCTTAGCAAGGAAAATTAGCACACTCCATGATTTTTCAAATGGATTACTTGAAAGAGACTCTGTTGACAGAAAGCAGAGTGAAAGAAAAACTTAACTATTCAGTTTTGTCATGTCCTTGGATGTTTTGCTACTCAGCCACAGGACCTTTACACTGCTATCATCAAGAAGAATTCACAAATACCTCTGATAAAAATTGTTGAATTTCTTGCTATGTAGGAAGGAGAAGTAAGCGTGATCTCATTTAAATAAAACCGTTCTTGAAATTTTAAGGTACTTTCCACTGAAATCTTCCTCTTAAGTCCCATGCTGTAAAGCTGTAATGAGCCTTTATAGATCTATTATATTAATCCAGTTCTAGTTCTTTTTCTAATAACAATGATCTAGGAAGCTCAAGAACAGAATTTTCTTCTTCACCCAAGCTTGCGAAATGAAATAATAAAACTTAAGCAATTTAAGCTAGGACTATCACACTTGTACTACATACACGTCAGAACTGATCCTTCACCTGAATGTCAAGGCTTCCTCAATGTCATATGGATAACATTCAGAAAAATGCTTAAATATAGCAAGAAGGTATTGTAGTCTGGATTAAAAGGATGGAGAAGTTCAAGGGAAATTTTCTTGAAGAAACATGTAGCTATAAACAGAATTCACACTTCTGGTGAAAATGGGGATTCTTCATTTTTAAACTTTGTGATTTCTAAGGTTCTGTGGCATCCTTTCACCCAGCTCAATTCCTCCCAATGTCTGAACATGTAATTTTTTTCTGATTGTAGTGTATTGGGATAGATGTCTGACAACCAGCTGTGTGTAGTAATCTTTCAATCATTTTCTACAATAACTCTGTTAATGACCAGAAATGCTTCAGGCTGCTGACCTTTCCAATGAAAAACATAGTAGTTGGGGAGCTACATTTATTTATGTTTTTTAATTTGTTCACTGTCTCCTGGAATTACCAACATAGAATAGCACGATTCGCATTGTTACTGCCTTGCCATAACCTACAGATTCCTCACATGTACCAGAAAGTATCACCTGCGTACTCAAGGAGTACAAATATATGTAACATTTGTTTAGATAAATTTTCCTGTAATCCATAATTATGTATGTTTTTTTTAAATTAAATACCCTACCTTATCTGTTAGTATTAAAAGAATATGTTGCATAAGTAAGCCACATTAGAAATTTACTCCTATTAGAAATACACACATTAGAAATTTACTCCCAACAAACTATTTTTTAACTACTTAAAAAGCTCAATAGAAACTGAATTTCTTATTCTGTCATTTGCTTTTGATGATAGTTTGATGTTAAGGACTTGAAGAAATAAAAAAAATCCCGAATTGTTCTGCTTAGTTTATCATTGATTTTTTTTTTTTCCTTTTCCTTGTATAGTCTTTTTTTATTTTACTATTGGCTATGTAAGTCTTTCATCAAAAAAGAAATTTTTCTCAGGCCATCTACTTCAAGCAGAATTTTTAAAATTAGTATCAAAAGTTCTGATTGATCTGTTTTCAAATTACTGTATTTTTTATGTCCTTCCGTAGACTACATAGCTTTATGCTGTGTAGACAAGGTGAAGCATGAAGACAGAAGTCCAATAATGATAGATATTTTCCATGTCTATTTATTTCTCTCAGTGCTAGATGGCGAGGGTTTTTTTCAGTTTGAATGACCTTGCCCAAAATCTTATCTGTCACAGACTTTGAACTGCTAAATATAGCATTTGTTTCAGAGACACTGACTTACAGTCAGATCACAATTCTGTACCAAACTGGAGAGCATCAGCTGTCATTAAGATATCATAAAACTCATTGAATTATCTTCTGTACACAGAAATTTGAGGACTATACTAGTGAAGGTGTCAGGTTTGTTTCCATGCAACTGAATGTTTAATTTCATTTTCTGTCCACCCTAAATTCACAATTCCTTACAAAATAAAAAAAGAAATTTTTTTTTTTTGCAATTATACTGTTTAGCACTTATAAACCCTTTATCAAACCTTGGTGGCACTAGTAACTTTAATTTCTTGATATCTTTATCGAAGTAAGTCCTTTTATGAGAGAAGATGAAAATCTAACACTCTAACAAATATTTTACTTTTCATCTGTAAATGTCTTATATAATTTCACAAGTTTGCCTAGCAAACTATTGAAAGGATCTTCGTATGCACTATGTGCACTTCATGCCATGTGTCCTAATTTGCTTATATTCTTATAACCTTTGCTTAGTTCAAGAATAATCATGTTTAAGTTTTCCATGTGTTAACAGTCAATACTATGAAAGTCTTGCAAGTTTTGGATTGAGAACTATATAACACATCTGTACATCATTAACCAATTCATTTAAATGAACCACACAAGAGTACTTAGGGAGCTGCTGAATCCTGTAGGCCCAAAGAAGCAATGCTCCCACAACTCCATCCCTCAGGTCCAGTCAGTCAGACACCTTCCCATCTATACACATCTATATCCGCACATCTATACAATATGCATATATGAATGTATGTGTATACATATTTGCACAAACAAGCATGTATACATTGCATCTCAGAGTATGTCTCCTACCTGAAGCAGAAAATTGTATCCTTGACTGAGGTGCCTCTGCCTGAGGTGGTACCTCTGACTTCCTCTTTGGGGGTTGAGATAGGCCTTTATTACGTAGTACAACATATATTATCCCTTAGGTAAATCAATTCTCACAAATATAAAGTGCTAGGGTAGAGGAATTTTACATTGAAGCATTTGTCTACTGTGATAAATTTTAAATGTTTGATTTTTAAAGATAATCATAGTAGGACATGAAAATAAATGTTTTGTCAGAGAACAGATTTCTATATCTACTTTTGCTGCCCTGTCACTGTATATATATGGTCAGATAAGATGGGTTTTGTGGCCTTACAAGCATCTAAAATAAGAAATCTCAGCTAAAAGGAGAAATGCTATGGATGTTTGTTTGGGCTCATGAATATCCTTACTTTGTCTTTCTATAAGGCTTGGATGAAAGCCAAAACCAATTTCAAACTGAAAATCAGGAATGATGGTGTTTTGTCCCATTTTTTGTTTTGCTTTTTGTTTGGTTTTGTTTTGGGTGGGTTTTTTTGCTTGTTTTTGTTTTGTTTTGTTGTTTTTCTCCTTTTTCTTTTTTTTCCTTTTTTTGTTTTGTTTTATTTTGTTTTGTTTTTTGGGTTTTTGTTGTTGTTGGTTTTGTTTGTTTGTTTGTTTGTTTTTCTTTTTTTTCCCCAGAGATCAGAATCCAAAGTGGTTTCTTAAGAACCAGTGAGCTGTTTCACCATCATTTCTTTAAAAGAGAAGGAAGTTGTCATGAAAAGTCAAACCTCAGGGAAGAGTAGATAGTTTGTGAGTATTTCAGAGGCTTTCAGTATGGTTTTCTCAAGCAACAGGAAGCTGTGATGATAAGATGATCAGCAAGATGAACTGAGTGAGACAAGTAGTCAAGCTGATGATACATTTATATCATTTTTTACTGATTAGCTATGGTATTTTTCTTAATTCTAACTGATGGAATTGATCTGGTATTAGGGTACACAGAAACTAAGAGCAAGGATCAATGCTCATGTACTACATATGATTTCTGTACTCTACACTCTGCACTAACTCGGTGCAAATATAAATGCTCTAAGTATAAACTATCTTGTGCTCTTTTCAAAGAAATTTCCATTGAAGACCATCTTGCAGGTTAAACATTTTTAGTCACTAGTGGGAATTAAAAGTGTTTACATTTTTTAGGTATACTAGTCATTTGTGCTTTACACAGCATAAGTTTTCCAAAATAAGTACTTTCATTAATGAACATGTGAAGTTATTAATCTTATTGCTCACACTTACAAATACCTTATTCTTTTCAAGGTTATACCAAGGTGTGCATAGTGCCCCAAGTTCTTGATCACAGGAACTTGGCACATACTCATAAAAACGTTGGATTTCAGGCAGTCTCATCATTCCTGGATGTATGCTAGAGCTCTGCTTGTTGTCTGCCACCAGAATCTTCTGCTGCATAGCCTTGGCCAACTCCTTATGCATGCCACACTGTGCCTGTGATGGCATACCTTATAGACCTGTTCTCAACCCAGATGTCATTTTGTTTGCTAACTCCTTCTTATCTCTTATCTTCCCCATATCCTCTTTCCATCTTCCCTTCTAGAGGAGAGATGAAAACCACAAAAAAATCCAGATAGCCCTGGAGCTAACCAGAGAGCCCTACTGTTGTTCAGCCTTTATTCAA
The DNA here is from genome assembly GCA_038090715.1 of Florisuga fusca. Taxonomy (NCBI): domain Eukaryota; kingdom Metazoa; phylum Chordata; class Aves; order Apodiformes; family Trochilidae; genus Florisuga; species Florisuga fusca. The sequence continues at coordinate 20,746,875 of JAAWXA010000006.1, forward strand.
CATAGTCAACAAGTAGTTTTGCAGCAAAATTAGTGTTCTTTCTTCCTAATTTTTCTTTTCTTTTTAATTTTTTTTTGTTGGTTTGTTTGTGGGGTTTTTTCGCTTTTTTTGGGGGGGATGTTGTTTTTTTGGGTTTTTTTATGTGTGTTTGTATGTCTTACTTCCACATAGCTGGTTTTATACTGTTTAGGGGTTTTTTTCAGTGAATCATTCCTTTGAAGAAATGTTGACAAAATCTGCAACTTATTAAGCTAACCTTTCTAGATTCTTAACTACTGTCTTTCAAAACATGATCTAATGGGGAAGAGGGAAATTAGCTTTTCTCTTAATGTTCCTCCTCTCTTATGCACTTGTAGTAGCCATTCCAAGACAGCTTACTTTAGAAAAAATGACATTCTTGGTTCACCTAAACCATTACTCCTGCATCGACCTGTGAAGTACCATGCTCTGGACTGTGTTGTCATTCAAATTAAATATAAAATCTGAATATTTATCTGATAGTAAAAATCCAGTACATTTTTTGCAAAAATCCTAGGCTCCTAATTCTAGGCAAATTCTAATTTTTTTTCCCAAACTGTATTTTGCTGTCTTTGGCTGTCAATTTCGGTAACATCTACTACCTCAATTACTTTATGTGAACTCAAAAAACCTTGTGGAAATTAAATGGAAGAGATGAATTTTATCTTGAGTGCCATTACTGAAGAGCAATTTTGGAGTCGGCTAGAATGGTACAGTTACAGTAAAAATGGCTGTACAAATGTTGTCTGGAACAGACTACAAAGACTTCTGCTGCCAACATTTTTCACACTGTCTGTGTTCAGATCATCTTGTTGAAAAAGGATACGTGCTTCCTTCTCCAGGGATACTGAAACAGAACAGAGCACTCTTTCTCTAAACTGTCACAGCTAAATAGCCATGTGTGATTTCATTTACAGTGATGACTTAATGCATCGTCTTGAACATAGCAGAATAAATTATCCTTTTTGTGTATGTTGATAGGCATTCCAGGCATGCACCAAGGTAAAAATATCTAGAGCTACCAGTACACATCTGTTTCCCAAGTTAAAACATGTGGTCTTTCACACTTATTTACAGTCTTTTCTCTTCACATGGTTTTCCATTTGTCACCCTGATAAATAGTATTGAAAACTGAAGGCCATTGTGACAGAACTATACCATGTTATCTACAGGATTGGATAGGGTATTGAATAATATAAACATGAATTAAAATTCTATTGAAATTGCAAAATACATTCCACTAAATTGATACTCAAACACATACTAAAATTATAAATAGGAATATATAAACACATACAAGTACATTCAAATGTGTGATATTTAGAGATACTTACCTTTTGCAAAAATATATCTATTCATTAGTTGCATGCAAATTTTGCAGGGGTTGGTCAGTGCCTAGTGTGTCTTTCAGACCAAGCTAGGACAGATATTCACTCATAAATACGGAAACATACGTTTTTTCTCCAAGGTAGGTGATATTCCAGCTGTGTGTCCCAATGAGTATTCTTCAGGAATTCAATTATATTAAACAGACTAAATCTCTATACACATGTATGGAGCATTAATAAGCACTACAGGACTAAAGCAGAGTTATAGAGAATAAATTCTAGTTTCACTGTTTGTTACAGACAAGCAGTTCAAATTCAGAGCCATAGAGTGGTATTTTAATATTTATGATGCTTTCAGGACCTCTTTCTCTTTTAACCAGGTTTCCATTGTTCACATGGCAGCTACATCTAGCATATTTAATTTGGCTCCCTATGAGAAGGGAGTTTGTCCTTCCTGTGTCTTCCATTCTCATTTTGCACTAGTTGCAACTCCATAAAAGTGTATGTATGAAAGGAAGACAGATGCCATACCCTAAGAATAAAATCACATTTACGTTTTAAGTTCAACATATTCTTCTGTACATTTTTTCTTCATTTTCTTCACTAAATTTAAATCTAATTATGCACAATAATGTATGCATTTCACAGATGGTAGTTATGGACTATTCTTTAGTTTCATATTTGTCTTTGTATTCCATTTAGCTGTAATATTGTGTTTTGCAATCTTTTCTAGGCACCTGGTACATGTTTGTATCAAAAATCTTCACAGAATAGATCCAAAACAATGAGTTTTCTAGTCTCCTCTCATGTTCTACCAAAAGAACTTGCCTGCATAAACTTCTGTTCTGTTTAAGGTCTTTGATTCTTTTAGCTTGAATATATAGAAGATCCATGAAACCTTGCTCCTGTCATCTTTTGGATAGCAGTGATGTAGTATATTTATTTGTAGAAACATCAAAGATTAGAATTTGGAAGGAGACAGAACTCTGAATGAGAGAGAAACACAAAAAATTAGGGTAATTATTGGGGTCCATTCAAAGAGTCCACTACAGAAGTGTGATTGCAAGATACTGGTGGCACAAGGATAATAAATGGAAAAATATTTTCATCAATAATTAAATATACTTTTCAAAATATTTATTAGTGGAAAAAATAATAAAAAAGCTGAGTCAAACCGTATTTTTTGATGTGCAATGTGTGTGGATATAAATTTGTTCTTGTTTGAGTCATGAGAACTCTATTTCTCAATGTAAGTGAATCAATATCAAATCTACAGATATTGAATTATTTGTATTATTATACTATTTCTGGCATTTATTTTTGAGTGTAAGCAATTAAACAGGCTCTTCTCTGGTACTTCAAATGTATTTTTAATAAACGTCATTTTAATAAAACATTAAAAATAATGAATGATAGAGAGTATATTAATTATTTTAAAATAATTTTTTCCTACCCAGTTTTATAGGTATTCAATATTCAGACTTGAACAGCTTCAATGTTAACAGCACAATAAAGTGAAAATCACCCTTGATTTTACCATTTTCCAAGTCCACCTTTCTGTTTTTTTATTGTGAGTCTGTGTTGTATAGTTTTGTAATAAAGCGATATCCTTACTCCATTTTGAATTACAGCCTCAGACAATGATTAAAGAGATAAATCTCCTGGGAAATAATTGCACTTCCTATAACTAAAGCTTGTGTTGTGGTACGGAACAAGAAAAGAAATACAGATTGTGGCACTCAAAATTCAAAGAAAAATGCACTTAATATTTCTGGTAATTCAAAGTTCATGCATGTAGGAAATGGACAAAAAATTCTTTGTATTCCTCACTACTCTTGACTGACTGATTCAGTTCCCTCTGTAGGCAATCTCAGGGATCATTTAGGCTACCAGTAAGTTTTGGAGTAGTGTTAGAAAACAAATTCTGAAGCTTGATTCCTGTCACGCCCATCCTGGCCCATTTAACCATCAACTATTATTGACACTGCTAGAGATACTTGAACGTGTCTGGTGCTGGTGTTTGATTAGCCATGGTGTCTGTGCTTAAAGGCAGGTGCTCTCCGTGATGTGTCCTCAGTTACCACATACGCAGGTTTGCCTGTGTTCTGGGGCTCCTGACCTCAGCACACTCAGGCTTTAAGGTTTCTCTCTAAGGATAACTGGGGTGTATGTGGGTGGGTACTTTGGCTCCAAGAGTTTTTGCAAAGCAGTACTTGTCAAAGGAGATTAACTCTATTAATATTTATTGTTATTACATTTGCAAATAAAAATGTGATTTATAATTGAATATACACAATATATTTCCTTTTTTCACAAAGATTTATTTTAAATCAGATGTGAAGTGGATTAAGAGCCAGTTGACAAATCTCAGAATATCTAATATGAAAGTTTTGTTGTCAGAAAGGAACAACTGAAGTGGCTGGTACTCATTGTTGGGAGGTAAAAAGGTCAGACGTGTTGAGATACGATAAAAAATTACAGGGACATGAAGATTAAGGAGGACATAAAACTGTTTATCCACCAAGCCTCACAGTACTAGGAATGGGGAAAGCTAGTAACGTATTTGTATAAAACAGACAAAATTAAATAGATTTTGATCAGTGAACAAGGACTTACTGAAACAGTTTCCAGAGGATGCTGTTGAGGCAGAGTATCAGCATGTTTACAGAAGAATTAGGCAAGTGCTTCCCTTACTGCATTCACAAATGGGGGAATAGGCAGGAATATGTCACTTTACTTTTCCTATTCTTGTGAGAAGAAGTGGAACTGACACACTGCACTCTCCTTAGCATCTCCTACTCCTGAGAGACAGATTTCATTGACCTAACACAGTAGAAGATTTGGCATTTCTGTCAGTAAATGTTTCTAGAGAGATTTCATAATTATCAGCTCTGATTCTTCTGGCTAGTGGATTTAATCTAATTTTGCTGATTTTTAATATTTTTTTTTAAATAATGACTTCTTTTTAATATCTGATTTTTTAATTAATCTTTGTGTTCTTGTTAGCACTAAATATAATGAGTAAGTGTATATTGTTCCTCCATCTTGCACTAAAATGACAAAAATACTGATTTTAAAATACTTTTTTTTTTACAATATAATAGAGCTGTAATAGTGAATTCTTTTTTTAATAATGTGATAAAGCTGTGATAGGGAATGTGGTAAAGAAGAAAAGTGGTGGCTGACCCCCATTATGTGCTGTACTTCTCTGATTCAGGTGTTGGGTTAGTGCACAGTTGATTGAATTTTAGAAAAAAAAGATGTTGATGATTGATTTAACAGTAAGCCATATGCATCACAGTATTGTATTGTGAAAAACCAAATGTAATTCACATAAGAGAATCAGAGAGTAAGCTAAATGCAGGAAAGAAATGCAAGATTTTTTGTTCTCTGAATTATGCAGCAACCCAGCTTCATTTTTGAAGAATAACATGAGTGTGGGTGTGAAAGTCATACCTTTTATTGCTGTGATTTGTTCTATGGTGATAGTACAAAATTCTCCACCAAAACATTTTAATTCAGCCTGGATTGAGCCTGCCTTTATCTATATTTGTATGCTGTATCCACAGTAAGCCTAAGCAGCATGTTTGGACTTGTGGAAAATTCTGGAAAAAACAATGGCTAACTTCACATAACTTGTTGAATAATACATTGCAGCCCGAGTTTCCTACACACTTCTGAGTCAGATTCTCTGCAGGGAAGTTTGCACACCTATCTAAATTTGGTGGTTTTGTGAGGACTGGTAACCTTAAACTGTATGGTGTCATCGAGAATTATGTTGCTCCTAATGCCACAGAAATTTAGCAGCAAAGCCAAGCAGCCTGGTCAATTTTTTTGTTTCCAACAAAGAATTTGAAAGTCAACAATCTCAAAATGTGACCCCTAAATTAAATTTATTTTCTCTTTGTTTGCACTCCTTTCTTTCAAATTCCCAAGAGATATCTGCAATTATGGTTAGAATAACAGAATTTGCAGCAAGACTTCATTCTATGTAACCCTCAGTTCTTCCATTTTCTAGAAAGAGATTCAAAGAGCTTCCCTAAATTCCCTTATTATTATGGCTTCATAGGATATTCTTGGTCATTGGATATAGTTTTAAAAGGAATAAGAAATGCTTGTCTCTAGGATTGAATCATGTGCTAGTTCTGAAGCTCCATCCTTAAATATTGTAGTTCCTACCCATTGTATAGCTACTGGTTAGATGTCTTAGCTCAGCCTGGGTTATTCAGAATTCATAGATTCAGGAGAACTTACTATTTTCCCCATGTCAGTTACTATATAGGATAATGCCCATGCAGGGTTTTTGGAATTTGCTTTAAGGTTCCTTCCAAGCCAAACCATCGATTCTACGATTCTATAATGAATTTTGCAAAGCTCACGAATTCTGCAGTAGCATCATTCTGTACAAATAACAGGTACTGTTTTTGGATATAGTAATATCAAGTGAACTCAACATAATAAAAAAGTATCCTCAACATCATGAATTGCCTGACTCTTTTTAAGTTTTATAAAAAAAAATTCCTAATTCCATGTCAAAATATCATGTCTTGTCTACAGAGGACAAAAGCTCTCAAAATGACATTGCCCTGAAAAATTCAGAAGAATTCTGGAGAACTGCTAGCAATGTAACCTGTCACAGGAGAGACAACTGGCTAAAATAGAGATTTTTCTTTTGCTCCATCTGTTAAGGTAAAGCACATTAAGCAATTCAAGGCCCATTCAGAATGACCCTAGTTGCTATCTAGAGGGAAGATGGTGATTATTATTTTGATATAATCATTGTGTATGTGTATTTCATTTTGTTCACTGGCAAAATGAGTGGCAAGTGAAGACTGTAAATAACTACCCGTGTGCTGTACTCTGTGTGGGACCATTCGGCTAAGGAGAGAGTAACATCTACTGTCACCAGACCTGCAGTAGGCCCATATCTTCCTATTTGTTGACTGAGAAAGTGACAGGATGAATCATCTGGCAAAGTAAAACTCGTTGCAGAAGACATGCAAACGGAAAAAGTACTGGGAAAGACCTGCATAATTTTTATTGCTAAAGTGGCGCTTTTTGCTGGCAAGAAAAAAAGTATTTTCTTTGCTCTGCTGAATCACAAGAATTGAACATGAATGACAAGAGGACACAGTCTTAAGTTGTGCCAGGGGAGATTTAGGTTAGATATTAGAAAGAATTTCTTCACAGAGAGGGTGATCAGGCATTGGAATGGGCTGCCAGGTGAGGTGGTAGATTCTCTGTCCCTGGAGACATTTAAAAAGAGACTGGATGTGGCACTCAGTGCCATGGTCTGGTAACTGCAGCAGTGGGTCAAGGGTTGGACTTGATGATCTCTGAGGTCCCTTCCAACCCGTCTAATTCTATGATTCTATGATTCTATGATTCTATGATTCTATGAATTACTTCTAGAAGAAACACATTTTTACATATAAACATGCCAATGTCACATCCTTCTTTTAATTATGCATAAGGCAGCTCACATGATTGTAAAGCTGATAAAAAAATATCCTAGTATGGGGCGTAGCACTATGAGAAAAGGAAAAAAATGTCTGAACCATAGGGATACTGCAGTATTTCTTTAGTTTGTGTCTCTCAGAAGAGTTAAAGTTTAGGAAACAGTGGAGATAAAAGGGAATGAAGTCTAGAAATGGCCTGTGGCTCACACCTACACTCTACATGCAGAAGTCTTTGAATCCTCCTAGGCTCCTTTTTTTTTTTCTTGTGGTTCCCTATCTTGCAAAACCCGCGGAACTTTAATATTGCAATATTCAGTGCTAGTGGGAATAAGCTCACCTTTCAATTGTAAAACATCAAAGGAGACAGAGAAGTAATGTATGGAGAGGTAGATTAATGTCAAAAGAACCACTTCTACTGGGTTCCATAGATTTATCATGAATCTTCTTGTTAAAACAGAAAAACTGGTGGGGTTATCTTGGGGAAAGCATTAGATAATATATCTTAACACAAAGAAGGAAATTGGTGAAAGTGATCTGAAACATGTTTATGCAACATAGCTTAAGCATAGAGTGATACAAAATAAAGGTGAATAGCAGCTTAATCACCAGTTTGCAGTGAGATGGAGCTTCCCCAAATATGAATATCTGGCTGCACACAGCATGGGAAGCACAATAGAAAATTGCAAATAGGTTAAATAGTATATAATTTGATTTCTGGATTTTGTAGTTTGTATCTGGGTTCTTTATTGTGAGAAAACTATTGGATGGAGTGACTTAGGAAAAAAGAGATGAACAAAGACTGGGTGGAGGACTGGAGAGAAGATTTCCAGATGCATACTTTAGCAAGAAAATTTAAAAATAATGAACTCTATATTGAAGAAGAATGCAAGTATTAGGCAAGGAAAGAAGTTTTATCTTTCTGAGTCACTTGTTAGGTAGTTTAATGGAGTGAAAGGGAAGGTTTAGATAAAAAGTATTCAGCAAATGGATAAGATAAAAACTTTAAATATTTAAGACATTTTACAGCTGTTTGGCTGTTATTAAGTATGTACAAAAGAAAGCAAATGCATGAAGTGATGATAGATAAGGAATGGAGTTGTATCTTTTCTAGATAATTAAACTCCTTGCAAATGACACTTAAGGGATAAGGGAAGAGTAGCTGACATCATCTGCTCAGACTTCTGTGGCACATTTGACACTGTCCTGCATGACATCTTTGTCTCTAAATTAGAAAGACATAGATCTGATGGATGGGCTACTCAGTGCATAAGGAACTGGGTGGATGGTTGCACTCAAAGTGTTGTAGCCAATGACTTGTTGTACAAACAGAGACCAGTGATGGGTGGTGTTCCTTAAGGGATGGGACTGGGACTGGTGCTGTTTAACATCTTTGTTGGTGAAATGAACAGTGGAATTGAATGCAACCTCAGCAAGTTTGCTGATGGCACCACCTGTGTCATGCAGTGCAGTTGACAATGCAAGGAGAAAGGGATGCCATACAGAATGGCTTTCACAGGCTGGAGAGGTCGGCCTGTGCAAAATCATGAAGTTCAGCAAGGTCAAGTGAGAGGTCCTGCACTTGGCGACCCCAAACACAGTTATAGGTTGCTCAGAGAATAGATTGAGAGAAGGCCTGAGAGAGAAGGACCTACATTTTCAGTCAGTAAAGAAGAAACTAGACCATATGCTTGCATATGCAGGATTTTCACATCTCCACACTGAGCTACCACATGCTTTTTTGCTGTGCTTTATTTCCTTCAGGCTACACTGCTAGTGTGGGTGGCAGGGACAGATTGTCAGTAAAACAATACCAATATTACTGTATTTAATTACAAAATTATTTTAGCAACTACTCATTGATTAAATGGAGCTAATGCAATTTTTGGTTTTATTCATCAAGAAATTAATTTGTGTGTGTGTGTGTGTGATGTACAACTTCCTTGAGTTCTAGTAATATGTAACAAGAATAATGCAGAGGAACAGAGTACTATTCTAGAAAATATAAAGATGTAAGATCAGGTAGAAGTTTCTTGCTTGGTGGAGGTGTATTTAACAGAGTATCTTGAGATTTAGAAAATGAAGCAAGGGAATACTGGATGAGTACATCAACTAAAAATTGTTAAAATATGTACTAAATTCTTTGAGGTTTTTTAGCTTCACTCCTGTTATACTTCAGCTTTCCCTTTGCTCACATAGTCTTTCTTGTATTATTTTACCACCTCCATTGGTGTACTTATGTTTAGCTCTCTCCAGCTGTACTTCTTGTTTCATAAGAATACACTGCCTTTATATAAGCAAGGTCACCCTGCATGGTCAACAAGGAAGAGACTCGAGGCAGTTCTCTTCAGGATGGCTTTCCATCTTTTGCCTCGTGGGGGCAGTGGGAGCACACGGGGTCAGTTAAGAAACTTCTCTTTAGACAAGTATTTAACCTCATTGGCATTGATTTGTTTCTTCCATACAACAGGTTCCACCCTTATTCAGAAAGCTCATATGTCACAATGAAATGGTAGAAATTAAAGATACAATCTTATTTTTATAAATAAATAATTTTAATTCATAAAACTATATGTTCTTATGACTGCTAAGGAAATAATCCAGACTATCCTTATTTAATTTTTTCTCTATGTATTTGAATGCATACATTTGTCTATCATTCATTAGTACTTTTCCAAAATTTCACTTGTGTCATACAAAATTCTAAGAAAGTGTCTTAAGGAACCGTAAGTTTCAAAAGTGGATTGAAAAGAGTATGGTCAGTGTCATAGCTGAGATAGGTGAGGCAGGTAAATCTGGTGCTAGTCTATGCTTTTCAACAAAAAAACAAGTTTATAGTGACAATGAAACACCTACCCATGAAACCTGGAGTTTTTATAACTTTGTTATTCACATCTCACCAAAACAGATTTCTATTTACTTTGATGATGGTTGCCTTACAGGTTTATTGTTTGCACTCCACAAATATAAAATAATTTTAACTTTGTTATCAACTTTTGAGGTATCTTGAAAATTGAAGTTCAACCTTTTGGTTGTCAATATCAAGACATCTAAACCCAGAAGGCTGTTTGAATTGAAGTCACTGTGTGGTTCAAATGTTCACAAAATACACTAAGCAAACACTCAAATTGAGATTTATTATGGTCAAAATTGTTTTGCACTCCAACAAACATTAGTTAAGCACAGGTTTGGATGTCCAGTGGGACTACTACTACACAGCCAACTTAAGTGTTTCCAGGCTCTCATAATCAGCTCTTTGCCTGAGGACCCAAAATGCTCAATCAGTCACTTAATACGGGGAGGGCTCTTAAGCTCTTGAAGTAACCTTTGGTTTCATCCAAGTCAAAAGGAGTTGACACCTGCTTCTCTGAGAAGGACTGGCTCAATTTGCCAACCAGTGCAACTCCATCTATACCTGAGTCAATTTAGATCTGTGGTCAGCTTTGCTGGCTGAGGGTCCTACATCCCAATTACTGTATACCTGGCAAGATCACCACAAGGGCACAAAAAACAAAGAAAACACGCAAAACGCAGCAATCCTAGTTTACTGGTCTTTTATCAGGACAGATGAGTGTGCCACACTGCTATTGTATCTGTATTTTGATGCACACATTCCTTTGATACCTTAACAACAGTGTGAGATATGTTCAGTTCTGCAATAAACTGCAGAAGCTCTTTTGAGAAATGAGGGGAGGAATGTTTATAATTAGCAGCAGGAGAAAAAGCTTTGATCAAATTCACTGAGTAAGAGCACAGCACTTGGTTTGACTGCAACATGGTCTAGCTGATGTTTGCATCAATCTTGCTATTTTTTTTCATAGATGGAAATAGTAACAGAGAGATTAAATTTGTTTCATATTAGCAATATCTATGTTCATCTACTTTTTTGTGATAACATTCTTATTACGTATGTTATAATGCTTTTATGTCCTCACAGTAACTTTGAGGGTTCTAATGATAAAAAAATAGTTGTTTACCTTGTAAGAAGAATGAAATCACTGTGAAGCAGAATCAGACAGTAGAGTAGGCAAAACACAGAAATTGTACTTTCTTTTGTCATAATCAGAAAGAACTGGTGGTACAAGTTTCACCTAAATCTCCCTGGGTCTTCAGCTGTAAAAATTTTACAGTTTTTGTTTCTTTTATCATACAGATTTTACCACTTTATTATGAAAATGGATTATTCTCCACTAACCCACTGCCAAAGCATGACATTTTTGCTATCACTCTTACCTCTGTAGTGCACTTAAATTTGATTTATGAAAATGTTATAGTATGTTTGTCCTTAGAAGACTCCAAGGGATGAGATTAAAAATGTGAATTGCTTAATTCACAAAAAAATTATAAAAAAAAAAAAAAACAACAAAAAAATCCCTCAAATACATGCATGCTGATTGTCCACAAATATAACTTCAACAAAAAAGTCAGATTTTAACAAGAAAAAGAGGGAGGAAATAGAACTCTTTGACATGTTCTTAAACTGCTGAAAGTAATAGAGGGAAGAGATAAGGTCCAAATTCTCTCCTTTAAGCATCTCAGTTCTTCAAATACAAGATAAAGAAATAAAATGTGTGAAAACCCCAGAAAATAGAATAAAGGAGATTTTAAAATTAATTTGTTGAGTATTATCACACTCGGATCTGTGCTTTTACTGCTGACCTTTTTCCAAGTGAGGCTATCAGAAATAGAATCCACTGAATGTTCTAGACTTCTGCATTTCCTCATCCCACTAAAGGTTTTAGGTGGTTATAATTGCTAAAACAGGGATAGCTGTCAAAGTGAATTAGCACCTGGGAACACAAATGTCTTGGTTCCATTTAAGCACTAATTCCTTAGTACCAAGGTTATATAGATTTGTATTGCTTTGTGTAGAAGAAAGCTTGATATTCAAAACTGTGTCATTTGAGAAATTCTAGGTTATTCTGAGGATATATCAAGTGTTCCCTTTGATTTACATTGTGATGTGTATTGTCAGTGAAATCTATTTGGAAGTGGTTAAGCATGTCTTCTTCAGTTTGATCCTTACGTCTTCAAATGCCATTATAAACTTGTATTATGTTGTCTATATAGTTTTATTTATCTCCTTTGCAAGGCAAAATGTTTTAGAAAATTAGACAGTAAAGATGAACTGGATTTTTCAGTTGAACTTTATAAGCAAAAGGCTGTGCTCAAGTGAGAGGCTTTTTTCTTTTATGCTTTTTATAGTGCAACTTAATATTTATAAAGCATGCAATTTAGAGCTCCTGAGTCTAAGTATGTAAAAAGGTGAGGGTCTCCTTTAAATAATGAATTAGGTATCTTCCTCTGTTACTATTTAGTTTTCAGACTATACAGAACTAATAGTTCAGAACATTTGTTCTGAACAAATGACTGACATATAAAATAAAACATGCAATACATGCTTGTAGCTTTCAAAATTATATATATCATGTAATAAACAACAAAAATCTATTGCAAAACTGTAGGTTTTGTTAGGTCCTGTCTTGTCTTCCCCATAAGTCCTTATGTTTCTGTGTGCTTTTAACAAGTGTATACTCCATGTCCCCACCAAGCTGCGCTTCCTCACAAAAAACCCCTTTGAAATTCATAGTCATTCAGTGTTTATCACATTATGTGCATTCTTTCATTAGCAATTTTATATTGATTTAAAGAGCGTATATCTTTTGCTTCAAAACCATTCCAGCATCTGAGGCACAAAAGGTTTACCTTGGAAATTTAGGGCCCATGGCAAAGCTCAGGAGTTTTTTGCATGTTGCCAAATAGTTTGAAGTGATGCAGATATTATGGAGCTTTAGTATGCAAACAGACAAACTGGTGACCTGAAATATGAACTACTTCCTGAACATTAATCTATGCAGGTTAGGGGCAAATTTCTAAGATGATATTTCGTTAGGGTTTTTTTCGTGTTGACATTTTTCATAAGCAGTATATTCTCTAAGATATCTAAAAGGCACTTTACAAGGTACCAAGAACTCGCCACTGTTTGATTACTGAGTATCCAGTCTGGTTGAATAACAGTTTGTGATACTAATGCAGAAAGATGTTTTCACAAATTAAAATGGTTGTCTCATATTGTTTATGTGACATTTTGCTTTTTATATTGTTCAACAGCAAATTAAATAGCAGAGAACAGAAAAAAAATCTGAGAAATCTGTATGTGCCAAGACCAGTATTAGCCTCACTGATTCTGATAATTTTGACACAGCTTTCATCAGCAAAAGATACTTGTTATGGTAGGGGAGTTCTGGTCAACATACAACAAAATGTGAAATATCTCTAAAAAGATTCTCTTAACAGTGGAAAACTTACCACAGATACAGAAAACCTGTATTCAAATCCCTCCATCCAATGTATCTCACTTGATGAATACTCAAAATCACAAAATTAGGTTGTTTGAGGGTAGAATGCTCTACTTGTTTGGCTTCAAAAGGAAAGAGAGCTCTTTATTCATTGAATCAAAGGGCAAACCTAGAGATTGTCTTATGGGCTAGCAGACAGACATAACCTAATGTCTGGGTTTCCAAGGTTTGGTTCTTGCTCTAATTAATGTTTTAATTATCTCTACAAGGTAGAACAATTCCATCAAGAGTGACTAAGAGAACTATATCTAATCATGGTCCCAGCACGTAGCAAATGTTAATTTGCCATGGCATAGATGCATTTAAATGGTTACTATCAGTAACACGAAGCAGAATCCTTAATTTGTAGCATCGTTAAGGTCAGGATGCATAATTATTTATGCTATATGAAGCATGTAATTATTTCAATATATATTTAAATCTGGTTACAGACTACATTTCAAGGATGCAAGATTTTTTTTATGAAATCCAATTACACTAATAAATAAAATAATCAGTCTGATGCTCATGCTAACACAGAAAGAATGAACTCATTTTGATTTTCTCATATTGAATCTTGCTGTTTCTAATGAAAATTCACCTACTTTCTAATGTCAGAAAAATTTTTTTATAGTAATCTCTTGTTGATAATGTTAATTTTCCTTTCCTCGTATTTGCTCTGATATAAGATTGGTGCAACTGGATTTCTTTTGACACTTGGAAAGAGAAGTCATCCTTCACATTTGCTTTTTCAAAATGCAGGGCTCATGTCAGATCTCTAGTTATTAGCTGTCAGTGAATAACAAAAAGAATTACTATGCACATTAATTAAATTATTTGTATAAGTTTGTTTCAGCAATGCTCTTGAGTGTCTGAACTGTTGGACAGGAATTTCATCTTGCTTTTAGACCAAAACCATGTTTCAAAAAACTCAAGAAGATATGAATTTATTGTAGGTCATGTGTTTACTAATGTGTTAAAAGTCTCTGTGGCTTTGTGGTTCCTGCTGCTTGGTGGTGTTAACTTTTGTCTACATAATCTATGTTTTGTGGACCTTGTAGTTCACCTGAGAGAAAGTTGATCTTTGATCTCCACAGCATGTAGCAGATCATGCCATTACTGAGAAATAACATAGTCAGGCTCAAAATAAACCCCTTAGCAGTTCCCCTTAGATATTTCAGAAAAGGAAAGGATTTTTGCCTTTTTCACTCATGACATTTTTTTTGCCTTTAACTGACACCTTTCCACATATTTTTACATGTACACCTTTTTGTACACATGTACAGAATGTAACAGGACTATGGAGAAAGAAAATAATAGAAATAATTTTTATTTTATTTTATTTTATTTTATTTTATTTTATTTTATTTTATTTTATTTTATTTTATTTTATTTTATTTTATTTTATTTTATTTTATTTTATTTTTTTATTTTATTTTATTTTATTTTATTTTATTTTCCTTTCCTTTCCTTTCTTATTATGCAGATTGTGAAATTGTTTCCATCTTATGAACCTAAATATTGAGTTTGCTTTCGTTAAGGTCATAATGATACAGAGTTCATTTTTTCACCATGGTCCTGCATTCAGTTTCCTATAGCTTGTGTGCATTCAGCTGCAAGATTATAGAGGTTACTCTCATCACAACTGTGTTAGTTCATCACTGTAATAGAAGTAAATCACCTGAACACAGAAATCTGTATTAGTTATCACAGATGTGGTAAATAAGTCAATAACTAAATGGCTTGAATTCATCAGTGATTTTCTCCGACCACCTGAAAAAATTGCATAGCATCACAGTATTTTACTGTGAAGTCTCTGAATCAATACAAGTAAAACCTCATGACTAGTTCCTAGAAAGATTGATCAAGCCATGAGAGTCAGAATGGTCATCTTGAATAGTGACATGACCAGAAATATAAGACACATTTATGTAATACGGTTACTGGAAAAATTATTCTGAAATTATTTCTTCAGTAGCTTTAGAAGCCCTAGTAGCCTAGCCTTCAGACAGACTTAACAATTTCTTTTCCAGATTGCATTGTAATATGTTATAATCCTTTGAAAACAAACTGCATTTGGGCAGCTTTAATGTGTATATGTATGAGAGTGTGAGATCTAGCAATTGTCTTGAAGTAATAATTTAGGAACTGACTTCAATGGAATAGATGTTCATTTGAGTTACATAGAGAGAATTCAGAAAGCTTAATATGTCCTTATTTTGTGAAAAAAGTCTTTCCAGTGGGAGAAGACAGAAAATATTGCAAAGGGGATACATCATTTGCTTTGTGGATGATGATTTTGATAATACTAAAAACTACAAAATTGCAAAGTAAACAAGTAAATGATGACAAAAAGACACCAGTATTTCTTCCAGGGATTACAGTTGGGGGATTTTTTTGTTGTTTTTCTGTAGTCTTTTTACACCCAGCATCTCACAGTTGATGTAGTCTGCACTTCAACTTCCTCACTTTCTCATAGTGCTGTTTGAAAAGTATGATTTGGTTTGTCTCTTGAGCTCTCTGTTCCTTGGAATTATTTTCTCACAATGAAGGTAATGATATAGTGCCACTTTCAAAGAAAAAATACTTGTTTTCTACATGTTTTTCAAAAAAAAAAACCCCAACTTCTTTTTCTTACAAAAAAGTCTTTATGCTCACTATTTTTCTAAAAGCTAAATAGCTTCCTGGATTCTATTGCTATGGTATCCATTATAGATTTTTTTTTTTTTTTTAATTGTGGTTTGTTTTTCTTTCTCAGTTCTTTTTTGATTGTTTTTTGGGTTGGTTGGCAGGTTTTTTTTGTTTTTTGTTTGTGTGTTTGTTCTTGTAGACTAATGTGATTACTTAAAGAAAAGTAAATATTAATGTTAGTTCTTTCTGCTGGTGTATCTTTGTGATGTCTTGTCAAGTAGAATTCACTATCAGGATAAGCCACTCAAATATGCCCTGATATCCTACAGTTACCAAAATACTTCTCCTAGAGCTACCATGCCCGTTATACACTTCTGGATGTGAAGGGTCTCTCCCAACTCTGTCTCCATGAATCAGCAGAAAAAAACTTAGCCTTTTAAGTCTTTACAGAAACACAGAAAACTACATCTAAAAAAAAAATAATTATTTTTTACCATTTCTGTATTCATATAGTGCATGTTCATGAGCACTGGCCCAGTGTAGAATAAAACACTCCATGCTGATGCAAAAACTGTTATTTAAAGATAAGTCAGTATAGCTTTCCTAGAGGTTAACTAAATCTGAAGTATTACAAACAACTTTTCATACCATTATTGAGAGAACTGGAATTGAATTGGAATAGATATGAGAGTTTAATTGATTTTTTTTTAATGAGCTGATGCAGCTAAAGAAAATCTTACGCAATCTCTTTTTTAAGAAAAATTAGGAAGATATTTAATGGTCCTGTATATGCATTTATCATTACAAGTTCTATATTATTTTCTGAGTTATCATGGCATAGGGATCATTATACACCAAATACAAGTAATTTTGAAGATGAAAGAAATGTAATTAAATTATAATGGTAGACTGCAGCATTCTAATTATAATTGTTATTGCAGCAGTAAAATCTATTTGAAATTGATTTGTTTTGTCTAGAATTTTGGGGGGGGTTTAGTTGTTTATTGGTTGGAGTTTGTTTTGTTCAATTTTTTGTTGGTTAGCTTGGGTGTGGGGATTTTGTATGTTTGTTTGTTTAATTTTTTTTCAGGACAGGATAGTATCTTTGGAGTAGGCATTTCATGGAACTATTCCTTCTTCATAATCAATCTTAATCACAGAATCATTTATCCTGTTCGAGAATGGAAATAATACAATGTAAATCACAGGGAGTGATAATAACTGCTAATGAAAACTTTATAGAAAGAAAACTAAGAAGCAAGACATATGATAAGAATGCTTTGAATGAGAAATCCAGTAGAGCAAATAAAGTGATCAGTGCATGATTGTAAGTTAAGATATAGTTTTCAAAATTGCCTAGGGGAATGCAGTACCAGGGTTGGATGTCCCATTTCTAGTAACTTACCTTGAATCTCTTTAGCAGTCCCACCCTCAAAGCTGCTAAAGTGCAGTCATCTAATGAATTGGTTTCTAGAAATACTTCTGTAAACACTAATAGAAGGATTACTAAAATAGCACTTCAGACAATTAAAGTACAAAATCAAAGGATCAGAGGCAGTTCCTTCTCTCTCCCTTTTTCTTTTTAATAATAATGATCATGATTATATCAACAACAAATCATTCCACATTTAACTAATATCTGCATGTTTGAAACTATTTATTTAATGAGTTGTTTTATTCATACATATGTCTCTTACAGCAGTTTCCTTGTTTTAAGAGAAAATTTTTAGATATTAGATATTGGATTTAAATTTAGATATTAAATTTTAGAAAATTTAAATATTTAATGTTTCTACAAATCAGTGAAATCTTCAGCCAGATCTTAGGTACTATATTGGAAATAGATTTTCTTCAGATAAAAATTTTATGCTACTGCAATGATAGAAAGTTGTATGCAAAATATACATACTAAAGGAAGGAAATCACTGTAAACTTCCATTCCTTTAGAAAGATGTACCATAAATTTGACAGTTTCACAGCTTCAGATAGCGTCCAACAAAAGAGGTCTCTGGTGCTTAATAACTTAAGAAAACACTCCACCTCTCTGAAGGCTCTGTATGCTGTGTGGTATGACAACATCTAAAAAGTAATTTGTACAAGGCAAAAAGTCTATACTGTCTATCTCTGCTTACAAAAAATATGGTACTTAGTTAAAAAAGAAATGGTCATAATTCTGCAGTTGATATCTGCATTCAGCTGCAAATCTGGAGAAGGCTTATTTAAAGTATCTTGTTACTATGCCATTATAAGTATGTATAGGCTACACAAAACCAAAAATTGGGAGATCATAAAGGGAAATGTAAATTAGAAAAGAGTACAACAAAATGAAAAACAATATAAAAAAATATACAGACTTAACAGTGACAATCCAAGAGAAAGAAAAGAGTTGTGTGTTCATGAGAATGTGCTCTGAGAAACTGGTTGGATTTGTGAAGTTTCTTTCTAAACAGCACAGAGGAATTAGGCAAAACAGCAATCTGTACAAAAAATGTAATACTTGACATATCTGTCAAATCACAATAAAAAAATAGTATTTAAGAACTTTTCATTCTTATTTCACATGAAATGACAGAATAGATTGTGCAGTGGCAATATGTTATTCTATATAGTGGCAAATACTTTTCTTCTTAAAATTATAATTGTTCCAGTAAGCCTTTTAAGACAAGCTGTGAATATTATGATGATGGCAATAGAAACTGTTGTAGATTAATAGAGTATTTATGAAAAGGGAGCCAATAGAATGGTGAAACAATGAGGTGATGTTTGAGCTGCTATTTTCTGTGATTTTTTTCACTTTAGATTTGACTCTTATCTCACCATAATGACTTTGCTGCTGGTGTAAACAGGTACATACCTGATTTAACTTTCATTTATGAGCAATTTTTTTCATATGACTTTCATTTATTACTCATAAATGAAAGTCATATGAAATAAATCCATAAGTCTTTTGAATGAAAGAAAAAAGAAAACACAACCAGTATCTGTAACCAAAGTTCCTGCTACATTGTTACAATGAATGGTTACTACAAGTCAATCTTATTTCTGAGGTTTGGTGGTCATTGACTAGTTAGTGTGCTGCCAGGCAAGGGACCAATAGCGGCATGCTGGCAAGAGACAGAGATTTAAATGTTAGGGTTTTTTCCATGGCAGGATAGGGGGTTAACAATTCTACAGACATTTATCAATTACTTCTAAAAAGCCTCAGATAGTGTACCATCCTTGTTAACACAGCAGAACTAAACCAATCAAATGTGCTTTATCCCACAGGAGCAAAATGTATTTAATATCTCCCCCAAAACATTTTTATCTCCCATTCACAAAAATCATATTTATCAATAGCCTTCCTTTTTCACCACCAAACTCTGACAGAATAGAAAATTTCACTTTCTCTTGCTATTCATGTTTCTATTAGAGCAAAGCTCTTTGGAGATTTGTTGCTCTAGCTTTTGTATGTCTTAAAAAATAGCAAAAACAGACTCCAATATTGTTTAGGTTTCTTGGTGACAGGAAAAATAATATGAATTATTATAATATCACTAATTATATTTGCCCTTTTTCTTCTTTGAAAGTCTGAAGGTAGGTCAGTGACTTGTTGAATTATTCAATTACCCTGATCTAGAATTTGAATAGTTTCTTTCTGAACATATAACCTATTTTCAGTGAGCATTTGTAAACAGCAAATTTTGAACACACACACACACACACACACTTCCTTTGTATTAATGATACTCAAAGGATTTGACAGCTTGATAAATGCAGATGTATTTTTTTTTTTTTTAATTTATTTGGGGAAGAGACTGAAGAAAGGATTTCTAGTAGTCAGCAGTGGAACATTAATGATGCTGGTAGTTAAAACAGCCATATTCTAAATTCAGTCATAGCTACTGAGATGGATGAGGCAGCTCATAGTTCCCAGAGCTACTATTTTAAAGTCACTGCAGACAGATCCATCACAGTGCACTGATGAATTACAATAATCGTATCCTCAGCATTGTCTCCATAAGGGTTGGAACACACGAAGCCAATGCATCAGAAGGGGATGGCACTCTATGTTGAGCAGTGATTTAATGTACCACACAAAGTTAGGATGCTGTAAAAGTTTTAGGATGCTGTCTTTGTTGACATATGTAATCTTTTGTGTTTTATAGAAGTAATCTTTGTCCTAATAAAATCTGGTCATGTGAGAGGTACCCAAAGTATTTTAGATACTTAATCTTTCCATAAGCAGTGTAAGTTTTCTAAGTCCCACAGAAACATCAAGGGGTACAATAAGGTTTTTTGATTTGGTTTGGTTTGGTTTTTTGTAGAAAATGTATGATGTGCTGGCCCTTTTGGAAGACTGTTTGGGGACAGCAAAAGGAGAGTCAAAAGTTAGCTCTTTGTTGTTATTTCTTGTCTCCCAGCAGAATGATGAAAGCTCGCTGAAGCAGTGTGCTGTCCCTCTGTTAGGGATAAAACAACAGCGTTGCTTATACAATTGGCTACCAAGGCATTCCTCATGCAGAAAAAATGGCCTCAGGGACCATTGTGAGCGACTACAGAAGAGAGCAGGCTAGAAAAAAAATGAGGATGGGAGAAGAAAACTAGACAGGGATCATTCAGGTCATGCCAGAAGACCTCAACTTCACTCTGCTCTCACAAAAGCAATTGGCTTACACACACATTTCAAAAACAGAAGGTATTAAACCTCTATTTGTTTTCCTCAAAATATTGCTATCAGTAGTAACTTAATTGCATTGGGAAGTTTGGGGAAACATTTCTGTTTGTAACTCAGAGGTAAAAATTTTATTAACAAAATCCTTCCACTCACTGGTTCTCTAGGAAACACAGAGAGAGACTGCATATTATCAGGAAAGCTAAGTATTGGCTTGATTTCCTTAGCTGTATTTTATACTTGGGGTGTATTTCAGAGTATAGCTTTTGTTTTACAAAATTTAGAGATTAATTTATTTTCTTTTTATTGTTGGTAATTAAAACATTTTTTTCCTGAATTAAAACAAAAAAAAACCCAAACATGGAGAAGCATGGTAGAGCAGCCCATGATGGAGCATGGACCATGGTGGGGCAGATGTGGCTCTGCAGACATGGAGGATCCCGTGGCAGGGGAGGTGACTGCTCCTGAAGCAGCCGTGACTCTGGGCAGCCCGGGCTGGAACAGTTCCTGAGGGACTGTACCCCATGGGAGGGACTCATGTCGGAGGGGTTCCTGAAGGACTCTCTCATTTTTCACTGGTTCTGTTTTTAAATATCCATTATATCTCTATCCCATAGAAAGTGATGAGGACTCTTTGAAAGCTGAAGAGTGAAAACATTGTCATTAGTTGTGAAAGTGCTTATATGAAGTGGAACCATGCTGAGAGGAAACTCAAAAAAGCTAAGAACACTAGTAGGAAAAAAAATTATATTAATTACTCGATTGTATTCAGTACTTCATTGCATTGCCAGCTTACATGTTGTTGATATTGCTGCAACTAGCAACATCAAAGCATCATGCAGATCGGTGATAATACTGATGGAGGAGATGTTTGGTTTTTTTCTCAGATTAGAGCCACTTACAACATTCAATAGATAATTCTGTTCCTCAAAATTTAAAAGAAGGTGGGTCCAATGTATATACCTCATCATAACCTGGAGACATTCAGCCAGAATTTTGAACCAGGGTGAAATAATATCCAGACCACACTAACTACCCTCCACTATGAACTGGTAGTGACACCAATACTCAGCAGCTCTTGTGTACATTCATTGTTGAGAGTGTCAAGAGCCTAATACAGAAGATGAAAAGCTGATTTTTCACAGAAGTGACTTTTTTAAATACATAATTTTAGGATCTTTCTTTTTTTTGACCCTTATTTTTCAATTTTTCACCCTTCTGCAGTATCCTGTTTTATCATAAACCTCTCTTTAATTTAGGCCAGGATACCTTTTATCCTTCAGTGAGCCTTTGGCTTCTTTGCAACTGTGTGCTTTTCATTTACTTTTCCTGGTAAGTTCTTTTACATATTTTAAATATTTTACATTAATATGTTTGGAGTCTATTGCCATTTGCCTTGCTGCTACCCACTTTTCCTTGATCACTATGTCTATCCACCTTCTTTTGTGTTGTTTTTTTGTTTGTTTGTTTCTGGGTAAGTCTGAACTTTAAGTTACTTTTTTTTTTTTTTTTTTCCCCATATCTTTTATTTGAAGCAGCAAAGATTAACACTGTCAGATATTACCTTCCAGCTCTGAGGCATCAATTATCACTCTACAATAACTGGCTTTCCTAATTTTCCATGTTTTATCACCTTTCTTGAAACTTTCAATATTCACTCATCATTTCCTTTGCTGTTTTGTGAGAACTTGTTTTCTCTTAAGATTTATTACTTTTTTTTTTCTTTTTCTTTTTTTTTTTTTTTTTTTTTTTTTTTTGTTTACCTTTAGACACGAGACTTACTGCTATAGCATCTTTAGCTTTGGGACTCAAACACTTTCTATACTTTATCTTGATTAATTCCATGTTTGAATTAGCAGGTATATTAAATGTAAGTGGAAAAAGCACTGTTTCACACACTTCTTTTTATCTGTCCCAATCCTGTTACTTTGTCTCATCACTTAGCAGGTGGATGCTGACCATGTCCCAGGCACCAGAGGACACGATCAGTGTTTTCTTACTGCGAATATATCTTATTTCTTTACCCAGAAGACACATTTACTAAGTGTGTTTATTAGAAAACAAAGACTTCATGTAAAGATCATAAACATTCATGGAGTTTTTTCTATTGATTTGTTATCTTGACTTCTCCTGAATCCATCCAGAAGCAAAAAGGGGTTGTGATTGGTACAGTTGGCTGCAGCAAGTCAGGTCTTGAAGTACGCCAAAAAACTGCATCAATAAACATTTTTTCTAAAGTACCTATGTGACAAAGCAGACTAAAATATTGTACAGAGTGAAAATAATATTCAAATCCCATGATGCAATTATAAAGAAGCTTTTAATAAATTAGTTGTTTAAGAGATGGAGAACTATCATTGCATCTTTCACTCTTGCTACTTTGAATTTGGCAATCATGATAAGAATTTTCCTCTGTCTTGACTGCTGAGTGGTCAGCATTATTTCTTGAGGTAATTCCTAGACCAGTTTCTTATTAAAAAAGCAAATAATTAAAACAGATTAAAACAGATCTAGTGACAGTCTAAACTAGGAATAGATGGAGAGTGTGACAGCTAGACATGGCACTTTGAATTCTTCTCAATGAGGAAAGTCACCAGCTGCAAAGAGATGATTCAGAATCTATGGAACATAAAGAAAGAAATTCAAATAATTTGTAGTATTTTGACACCATTGACAGCCTCCAGACAGTGTTGCAGAATATTTATTTGGTATTGAGTGTCTAAATTATTTATTCTAGTTTTTCTACTACTATAACTATTTGCTTTATAATGCGCTGTTTACTTTCTGTACAATGGATATGAATTCTCTATCTGATAAAAAATGTTATTAAAGATCACACTGTGTGGATCAGAAGGAAACTACAAATTACAACTTCTTCCATATAAAATGGCATTCGAAATATTTGGGCTGAGAAAAACATACACAGAATGACATGAAATATATAGCTTCTGAAATTAAAATTATGGCAAATTTTTTTCACTGAACTTTTCATATGGTTTATATATACTGAATTTTTTTCCCTATATGTTAGATTATTCCTCAGGTCCACATATATTCACTATACCTAACAATCTTCTTATTGCTGTTAAAATGGAGCTAGTATGCCTGAATCTGCACACAGCAGAGTATCAAAATTTTTAATTGCATCCCCTTTCATTTGCCCAGTATTCCTCCTTTCTGCTGTAGGTAGCAATTAAATTTCAAAACTGCTTTTGAGCTTTTTTTGCTGAGTCAGTTACAGTACAGCATTTTCAGTACCTGCTCACTCCTTGCCAAAACAGATGTATTTTATTTGATTTCCACAGGCCTTAACTTGACCATGTCATCTCTGAATATAGTTCTTGTGTTACAATGTTTTATTAAATTAATTCAGGGGTGGTGTTTGAATGTTAGTCCAATCCATTAAAATATACATATCCTGTTCTTCTGTTATTTAGTTTTGTCCTGAATACAGCAACCTGATTGACAGCATTGACTTTGTAATTTTGTAAAAAAAGTTTCTTTCTTTAAGTAAATAACATCTATCCTCATGTAGAATAGGCTGCTGACCATCATCAGATCTTGTGAATTATGGCAAAGGATGTCTGTCTCATTCATCCTCTGCACTGCCCCAGAGGAAGCATATGGTATCCATCTTGGATGAATTAAAAAAGGAAATAATGAGGAATTCAACATAGTGGGTTTCTTTCTTCCTACCCTGAACCTTCTACCAAACTTGCTGTATGAGGCAAAGAGAAAGGTCTTAGTATTGGATGCATATTAAAGCCAGTGTCTGAGTAACTTTTCATTCAGAATTGCAAAAAAAATGTGCAGTCTTCTTTCAATCTTCCTGCTTGGTAGGAGGACGCGTGCATTTACTAGGAACTAGAGGAACTAGAAAATATTTCACTTCTCCTTAGACTCCTAAATGGCCCAAGGTCAAAGTTAAGTAAGTTTGCTAGTAGGTCTACAAGAATCTGTGGTAGAAGTTGGTAAAACTTGTTTTGTGTAGAATTAACCAGCAAAAGAAAACTAAACCAGACTGAAAGTCCCTCTGAAAGCACTGGAGGTTACACCAGGTTCTAAACAATACAATTTCACCACATAATTGCAATGTTACCATCATTGTTTGCTGCACATTTAAATCTATTTACAAGGTTATTTGATTCAATATTCTACTAAGTTAAATTACAAAGAATGTATAAAGCAACTTTAACTGAGACTGTGCTTAAAATAATTTAGACTGATTAAAGTCAGATTTTAAAGTACCACTTAGTGCTTTCTTTTGCCTTTAAAAACAGAGATCTAGAATTTTGAAGTAACGAAATTTTAGCAGCAATGAGTTTCCCTTCATTTTTATGCAAGTGGAATGACTGAAGCTCATATAGTTTCTCAGCCAGAAGTCAACACATCTTATTATAATTCACCCTTTGTTGATCTGGCAGGCAGTTTTACTACTGACTGCAGTTTTTGAGAGAGAGTTGAAAATCTCTCAAAAAATATTCTTAAGGTTTTTCAAGAAACATTTCTAGGATAACAATCTGAATATTATAAAGTTTTGCAAATTCAGGTGTAATTCAATATTCTTTTATTCTATTTAAACTGGTTAAACTGCTCTTCTTTCACCGCTGATAGGGATTTATAATGTGGAAAGGAATCTTAATGTTCTGTCCTCTGGAAAGAACAAAAAGTGGCCACAGAAGATTTTAAAATTGGATGAGAAAGACTATTTCTAAGTAAATATTTTGATATTCCCTACTTAGTCAGATTTTATATTTGTAACAGGGTGGTGCTGGAGCACACAAACTCCATCTGATCTTGATGAAACTAAAACACACGGTAGAAGTGTGTGCTGTGCAGGATATTCAGCATATGAGGTGAAATTAGAGCCATTCTGAAACTGATTGCATCACCCCAAACCTATGAAATAGACAACAGTTTATTAACATAGTTTGGTTTTCTGCTCAGGCTTGATGTTGGTGTGCCTTGTTATAAAATAACGTAATTAGGTCCTTAGCATTTATGTTTCTTACCTGTAAAAGACACAGAGCAGTTATCCCATATCTCAGCACTGCCTTATGAGGATAATTCCACTAAAATGTGTAAGCCACTCAGATGAGGAGGTAATGAGGTCCTCATGAACACTGTGCTTCAATTTTGTGTCCAGGAACGTTTGCTAATCTCTTTCTCTTTATGGCACTGTCCATATGGCTTGTGGTTCTACTGACTGGTGCCTTGTCCCACATGGCTGTTATGAAGTCCTGACTGCTTTCTGCAGAAGGGGTATGATCCCATCTCTCCAGATATTTGTTCCATCTAATTTTGAGTCAATGTAAAATGAATACACTGAATTTCAGGAATTAGGAAATCCAAGAATGGAGAAATCATATTAGTTTTGTGTTGCATAGGCCCCCTACTGATGAAGAAAAACATAGCTTTCACTGGAGATTGAGAAGAAGGGGAGTAAAGTAATACCCTTTTCTTAAAGTCATAGTGGCTTTTGTTTTCAAGGTCATAAAGAATAAGTTTAATTTATTAAAATATTTGAGACAGATGCTATCTCTCTCTCAGCTCTTTCTAATCTGATTGCATATCTATAAACTGTTTTTCTGCATTTCTGCCAGTGAAAAAAGAATAATTGAATAATAGATTTACCAAGTACCAGCTCTCACCAGCATATTAGCCTTGGGTCACAGGGTAAAAAAATATTTCCAGATATATTAAAATTTGTGACAATTTGGGAAGGAGACAGAATGAAACCCTAGAATGATCAGAAAAAAAAAAAAAAGGTATAGGAATAATACAAAGTCTTGGCATTTCTAATAAAATGCTAAAGGGCTTCCAGTGTTCCATCAAAAAGATGGCTTTTTTTTTTAGAGAGCAACAATCTTGTTATAAACACAGATAAGTCCATGAGAAGGGAAAGAAATAAAAGAGAATTCCTCTGATTTCTAAAAACTGCTTCAGGTACTAAGACTGGGGATTGCAGTAGATTTTCATACCATACTGGTTTTGACAGCTGAAGTTTACAAGTGTCAAGAAGAATGAGATTTGGAACAAGTAAATATTTTCTTCCTAGTCACTTAAAAATTTAATAATAATCTAAAGACTAATGCAACCCCACTAAAATAAAAGATAGTGCAGTAAATTATAGGTTAGGATAGTTTGGAACTGTGTGGTCTAATAAATACTTTGAACACTACACTCTACCATGCAAAAAACCAAGCTTTAATTGTGTTTGCTTACACATAGTTCTGCATAAAGAATAAGTAACATAGTTTTGTGTGAAATTCCATTAAATTTTCAAGATATTAACCTACTTAGAGGGCTAAAACAGGGGTAGATGTGTTAGAAGCATATTTTCCAGATTATCTTCAAATACAATATTGTACCAGTGCATAAGTTTTCATCAGACTTCAGATCCTACTTCCATCTCTTTTTTTTTTTTTTCTCTTATATTACAGTGTGAAAAAATGCATTATGAGACCATAAGACCACTTTGCTGTTTTCTTCTTTCTACTTCTTCTCTCTCTTGAAAGTCCTAAACACCTTAGACCTGCAGCTGAACTGAAGAGTTCTTCATCAACTCACAAAATAAGAAAAACACCTGAAGTGGAACCTACTCTATTTAAATTTTCAGGCTTCTGATTAGTCCTTTGCTGTTAAAGCCCATCAGGCTCCAAGAATGTAAACCTTCTCCCAAATGTTTGAAAAAACACAATTGTCTTCCTCTATTTATTTTATTGCTGCATTTTTTAACATTCCTCTCCACACTCTTTTGGCCTGTAGTAGCATCTGTTCTTGACAGCATCAGTTATTCTCTCTGATATGCCTAAAACTCTGTGCACCACAATACAAATCTCAAGTTGAGGTATCTTCATTATTGATGATGAAGCTTACATTGCAGTTATTGACTATTTCTTGTCAACTCACAATGAAATTACCTTTGAAGAAGCAGTCTCATGGACTAGTACTATAGCTGTGATAATACAGGGCTCAGCATGCACTGCAAAATCTGAACATGAGAGTAACCCATGTGGGTCAGCTTGTTGCTATGCTATCAGTATTCTGAGACAACAACTAAGTAGGTGGCCTGTGTTTTTTGTGCAGACTGCATAGACCGACATATACATGCATGTAAAATTATTCTGGAAATGGTACTTCTAATTCAAGGTGTTTGCATAGAGGAGTATATGGTTTAGAAATACTCAGTGATCTATGTCAGTACCTAACTAAGGTGTTTATGTGCAAGTAGGGTGTGAAGTGAAAGCATTTAATTCACTAATTACTAATGTACCAGCCATCTTACATCGTGCCAGTACATGTCAAAAAAAAGGTTAAGGGAGAGGCAGGAGATGCTGAGGGTGAAGGATGACCACCCTGGCAAGAAAAGATACTGAAATGAGATTCCTTTGCGGTAAAATATTGGAAACTCTTCTCATAAAACCAGTGGAATACTGATTTCAGGTTGATGAAAGCTTTCCCAAATTTAATGCACCAAGGTAAGTGTCTAGCAGTACTGGAAAAAATACCAACTCAGAAAAAAAATACTTTTATTTCTTTTTTTGCTTTCTTCTTCGGCTCAGCCTCATCCCTAGCCACTCACCCCCACATACCAGTTCCTTTATGTTAATGGATTTGTTCTTATTACAGTCCTTCACAAAATTGGTACTTGCAGTCAAAAGCATCTTGAAAAAGACTTCCTATTCCGAAGAAGATTTCCAATAGCGTTCCTGGATGCCTCATTTCCCATCTGCCCACTGAAATATTTACAAGAACAGCTCTATTACATTTGCACTGGTATACCACTCAGTTAGATAAAAACTTCTGAAATATTACTCTAAAAGTGATTTAGAGAAATATAAAACTGTTACTATAGATATTCAGGGTGTTTTCAGAGGCAGCTAGCACTGTACAGTATTATTGCCTCCACAAAGATGGACAAAAGAAATCAAAAAACAAAAATACCAAAGAACTAAAGAGAACCTTTTGTCTTAGAAATCCTTCATTCAAATAAATGATATCATATAATAAACTGAATAAAAGTTGGAATAAAAGTTTATGTATTTGTCTAGCTGTCCCCACACTGACATAATTAATATTCTCCAGGCAAGCATGGGACTTAAGGAAGTGTTTTCTCATTAAATCAGAAACATGCCATGTGCTATCTATACTAAATCAGCATGCCTTTAGCTACTGCCTACATCTTTGGTGATGTAATTCTTTTTTGGTTGGTTGGTTGGTTGGTTTTGGGGTTTTTTCCTGGTTTTTTTACCCTGCTGGTTTTAGTAATTTTTAAGTGACTTCTATGTGAAGTTCAAGCAAGTTACGTCAAATGAGATATCACAAACCTGGCCAAATCATATAAACAATTCAGATTTTAAATGCATCTACAGTATAGATATATAATGCAGGATATATAAAAGATCCTCTTAAATGAAATTGATACTACTGATTCCGTTTCTTTTATTCAAAATGCTTTGGGATGCAAAAGTATTCCAGTCACTGTA
Organism: Florisuga fusca; assembly: GCA_038090715.1. NCBI lineage: Eukaryota > Metazoa > Chordata > Aves > Apodiformes > Trochilidae > Florisuga > Florisuga fusca. The sequence continues at coordinate 20,775,789 of JAAWXA010000006.1, forward strand.
GGTGCTAAAAACAGAATTTACAATAATCTCAGTCTATCTGTGTCATGGTTTGAGCCTGGTCAATAATAAAGGACCACATGGATGCTCACTGCCCCTCCCCATTTTGAGATGGCAAGGAGGAAATCCACCAACAATCTCGTGGCTCAAGAGAGGAACCCTAAGATTTTCACTCACCCATTACAGTTTCACTCACCCATTACAGTTTCACTCACCCATTTCACTCACCTAAACCAGACTCAGCTTTTGGAAAAAAATCAGTTTAATTTATTGTTAATCAAATCAAAACAGGGCAAGGAGAAAATACAAACCAGAGCTCAAATATTTATTCCCAGTCCCTCCATTCTTCCCAGGCCCAAATTACTTTGTTCTCTATATCTTTACCTCCTCCACCCCAGCAGCACAGGGGGACAGGGAGTGGGGTTTACAGTCTGGACATCACACATGGTCTTCTGATGCTCCTTCCTCCTCAGGGAAAAGTATTCCTCACAGTTTCCCTGCGCCAATGTGGGGTCACTCCCACAGGAGAAAGTCCTTCATGCACCACTACAATGTGATTCCCTCCCACAAGGCACAATCAATCCCTCGGGAGCAAACTGCTCCAGTGCAGGTGGCCCACAGAGCCATGGACTGCCCTCCATGGCTGCAGGCCCACAGCTGCTCCCACAGGATCCTTCGTGGACAGCAGGTCAACAACATCTTCTCTGCTGTGGTCCTTGAGAGTCTGCTCCACTGTGATCCTCCATGGCTTGCAGGGGAAAGACAGCCATCTCACCATGGGATGCAGAGAAAACTCTGCTCAGGTGGGACTGGACATTTTGGAGCAGGGAGAGCTATTCAAAAGCTACTTACATGAGCCAGCCCTGGGGCCCCCTTTCCTGCTACCACAAATGGCATCACATCAACCCAGAACAATCTGAAAGAAGATGGGCCTATTAATGGGATATTCCCCTTGTGGGAGAACTCATTTGATTTTATGACTGTGTGTACCAGGAATCACTTTTGGTTTGTAGCTGTGTCTGAAACCAGACTTTGGTAAGCACAATGCTAACATTTCTTGAGAGGTCTGCATAGGACAGGTCAGGGTAAGCAGGCTTTGCTGACCCAGATCTAACTGTGGCCATGCCAAACTGGAGACAGTCACCCCACGGATGAGATGATACACAGCACCCACTGGGAGCTACATCTCTTAACAGGTATCAAGCTACTAATTCCCTCAAGCACCACCCTGTACAGAAGCAGCTGTCATAGCATGACTGAAGCAGTTCAGGTACATTTTTACAAATAAATCTGGCTCAGCCTGTGCTAAATGTGTTTTTACAGCACAGTGAATCCACTGCTGACAAGTGTATACAGCAGACTTGTTATTTATGAGAAATAATGTCAAATCTACAAACAAGACTTCAGTTTCCTTCATAAATGACAAATGTCATTTATAGCTCATTGTGATAATTGATGAATGGAAAGCTAACTTAGAAACAAAGTCACAGTGTCCTTGTTACTTCCAACATACCTCAAAGAACATATTGCAAAAGCAAAATGTGTATCATGAACCATTATAGATAAAATTAAATTAGTAACTTATGGTGGGCCAAATTCAAATATATATATTTACATATATATAACATTTTAAAAAAAGCAGAGTCTTTAAAAATTAGTTACTAAAAAAATGGTCAATACATAACCCAGGAGCATAGTTCACACTGGGATCCACTTGGGCAGAGAGCACCTTTGTGGAAAGGGACCTGAGGGTCTTGGTGGACAACAGGCTCAACATCAGCAAAAAGTGTGTCTGCTGCAGTAATTGCAAGATTGCTAGGTTGCAATAACAAGGTTACCACCAGCAGAAACAAAGATGTCATCTTTCTCAATGTGGTGTTTGTCAGACCACACCTGGAGTATTGCATCCATTTTTGGTCCCTGTTGTACAAAAAGGATGCAGACAGGCTGTTCAGAGAATCAGAGGACTGGAGCACCTGCCATACAAGGAGAGGCTGAGAAAACTGAGTTTGTTCAGCCTTGAGAAGAGAAGGCTTGGGGAGACCTTATTACAATGTTACAGGACTTTAAGGGAGGCTACACAGAAGATGGAGACCCCCAGTTTACATGGAGTCACATGGATAAGATGAGGGGCAATGTGCACAAGTTGGTCCTGGGGAGATCCCATTTGAACACAAGAGGAAAATTTTTCACTCTGAAGACAGTCGGATATTGGAATGGTCTCCCAGGGGAAGTGGTGGATTCCCCCACTTTGGAAAGTTTTAATTCTCAGCTCACCAGGGTGCTGAGACATCTCATATAAACAATAATATTACAAGAGCTGGATCAGGTGTTCCTTGAGGTCCCCTTTCAACCTGACACTCTATGACTGAATTTTACTATACGTATATGTTTAAAGATGGCTTTATAAGGGCAAGTCAGCACTTGGAAATTTGTGTCTTTCTGCAGTGTACCAGAAAACAAGTTCCTCAACTAAACATTTAACCACATTAGTAACTTTCCTCTAAGAATGAATGCTAGGAAGAGTTAATTTCACCCATGATAATACAAATATATCTTTACTTGAAGTGCCACAGCCAAAATAACATTTGAGCAAATCCTGAGAGTGAAAATGCTGTGGACTTTTGACCTGGGAAAGATAGTAGGTGTTGGGGAAACAGAATATGGACACTCTTTTGTGTTAGTTTTTAAGTAGTCTGGGATTCTGCAGAAGATGAAATAGGGAAGTTTAAAGCTTTACTTCCTTTATTGATCCTAGTTGATCATTATGCAATTGTCAGACGCTTTGTCCAGTTTTCTAGCATCTGTAGCTCAGGAACACAGACTATCATGCAACTACTATTTAGTTTTTGTACTAAAACCTCTAATGTATAAATCAATTCTATTTAAGGACTATAATGAAGTTCAAATTAGTTTTGTTAACATTTAGCTATGAAATAAGTTTAGAACTTTATGAATTTTCATGACTGAAAGGAAATATAAAGAGAAATAAAGAGAGAACTAGCACACAGTAAATTTATATTTTCTAAAATGTATTTTTGCTTTGAAATATGTACGATAATAGAATCATAGAATGCTTTGGGTTGAAAGAGAACTTAAGGGTCATTTAGTTTCATCCTTCCTGCCATGGGCAAGGTCACCTCCCACTAGACCCAGGCTGCTCAAAGCCACATGTTGTTCCTGAATACTTGGGGAATTATATATATGTATGTGTATTTAGATAGATAGATAGATAGATAGATAGATAGATAGATAGATAGAAACATGTTTCTCAAACTAAATTCTTCCCTGTATTACTCTCTTCAATTCACTGTTTACCATTTTTGTCAAATATATTAGTTATCAAAAAAAGCACCAAGTCTTCTAGCACATATTGCTTTTCTCAAGGGAATTTTTATAATTTTAAGGAGAAGTTAAATTCTTTGTATGAGCCTCTGGTTTCTTCACAATGTTTTTCCTTAAGATTTCACAGTCTGCGAAAGGCCAACAAAAATGTCAATGTATATCAGACATAATCTAGCTGCTGCATTATTCATTATTTAAAATCTTATATTGGATGAAAACCCCATACTGAAGTCTGTTGCAAGTGTGACTACAAATATAAAAAATTCCATTTCTATACCCTTCCCAGTATATTGCATTTGGATTGTACTTCATATGATATATAAAATTGACATAAAGAACCTCTTAATAGGAAATAAAGAGGTTTTCTGGAGTGATTATTTTTATGCATACAGTATATTAGAGAGGATACAGTGTCATTGCTGCCTGATGGACTTATAAATGGGAATTGATTAAATCCTGATTTGAAGCGCTAGACACAATAGACCCAAGCTGGAACTGACCTCCAGATGAACCCTGTAATGCCACACTTGTTACTGGATGTTATAATGATCTTTGTGTTAGTTTTGGTTTTGTATTCTGTATAACCCACCATCAAAACCGCTTATGTTCCAAAATGTCCAGACAGATATTTTAGGGAAATGCTGATAAAATGCCTAGGTGAGATATTTTAGGGAGCCCTGCCAACTGATCCCTGGGCCCTGTCCAGGCCCCAGTTTGAGTTGGAAGAGGCCCCAGATGATGCCACATTAAGAAAAATGCAAGACATTCTGGCTTGCTATCATTAATAATATAAAATCTGGACCTGCTTGTAGTAAACTTTGGAGACCTCATCTATGAGTGGATGTACTGCGTAGGATTTTCCAATTGCTGGGAATTGTTCTCCAGATCCTTGCTCCATAGTGACTGCAGACCTGGATGATGGTAAAGTATTATGGCAATCAGTGATGTATCTTTCTTAATCACTATTGCTGTGTTTGTGTAGTAATGATTAGATGCATTGCCCTGTTTTTGGTCTGACTTTGCTATAGCATTTTAGTTTTGTTGTTTCTCTCTTTAGTGATTATTGTAGAAATTAAGACATGAGTAAATATATACTAACTTCTTTACTTGGGTGCTTGTGTCCTTTGTGCTGACGCCATTCATTTGGCAAAACACCATGGTTCATTTCTTCAAGTACTCCTATTGGTTTTATTCAATAGTATTTCTGGAACCACTGGTATTTACACATGCACAATACTGAAGTATAATAAATGCTATGTATTTGATTTAGCCTTCTGACAAATGTATTTCTACATTTTTAAGACATTCTGTAGTAAGTTATTACAGAACATTAGATAATTATACAAACTTTTAAGCATAAAGGCTACTGTACTTTACCAAATAATGTAACTAAACTGTATGCAGTACTTTCAAATTTAATCATGTTGGTAAAGATTTCTCTTATCAATGTCTGTCACGGTTTAACACTGGCCTGGCAATTAAACCAAATAACAGATGCTCTCTATTAATCCCTCTCTCCTCCCTGACAAATAAAGGAGAGAGAATAAGGGAGAGAGACTTATGGGTTGGAAACTAAACTACACAACTTTAATGAAACAGTAGTGATAAATAGGAAAAATTACAAAATATATAAAAATAGACAAATATACAGGAAAATTGATACCACGTTCCTCCCCTCTTTCCCCCAGTAACTCTCACGTCACCACTGAGGCTGCAGGGCAGCCCTGGGAAAGTCCAGGATGGGCTCCTGGAATCGGCAGCAGTCGGGAGCTGGAGGCAGGAACACACAGATATGGGCTGGAATGGATCAGGACCACAGGCAGACGAACAGATGGAATCCTCCCGGGATTCCGAAGCAAAACTGGGAACAGGAAAAGAAGGGGAAGCAGGAAGGGAAGGAAGGGATTTGACCCTTGTGATTCCTCAAACTTATACTGAGTAGGACGTGTGTGGGATGGAATACTCTAGTCAATTTTGGCATCTATCTTGTCCGATCCTCCCCAAAGGAGGGTTTCAGGTGGGACCTCTTTACTCCTACTGGAGGGTAAAATGTTCCTCAGAGCTGAGCAGTGTCCTTGGTTCTGCAGACCAGTCTCTAGTTGTAACTATAAACATCCAGTGTTATCAGTCCTAGAAGCAGACACTGACTGAGAAACTTGCTGTTAATTTCAGCTGTTAATTTCAACTTACAGGAGACTTAGCTGAAAGCAAAATTACAAGACAGAAAATCACCTTTATCCTGGCCCAAACCAGGACAATGTCTTTTAGAGGAGAATATATATATAAACCAGTGCTCATCAACAGAACACATTTGTTTCTTGTACATCTTTATATTTACAGATGCTTCATTATTGCATGCATTTGTTTAGTGTATCAATCAAAGAAATATCCTGTTATAAGAACTTTTAAATATGCTTAAAAGAGCAAGAGACATTTCAATATAGAGATTAATATGCACATTTCTGTATGTATTGATGGTCACATAGGTCTATAATGAAAACATTTCTATATGGGAAAAAGAAAGTAAGATTTAAAGAAGCTTCTTTATCTCTGTTTAGCTGAAGGAATCAATGACAACAGATAACACTCTCTTTATGTGTCATTTATACCTGTTTCACCCTTGGAGTGCTGGCACTGTGTGATCTACAGAAAAATAAGCTTTTAAAGGCAGGTAACAGTAAGAACTATTCACTGATTTAGTAGTACGGTTTTACGAAATATTCCATAGGACATACCTCTGAAATTGCTGTATCACTTTAGAAAACCTTGGAAACTTTGTTCATCATTTATAAAGGGATATGAAAAGGCAAAAAAAAATCTTATTCACCTCTAGTTTTATATACTTCTTTTTGTGCAATGCTGATGACAAGGGAGAGGAATGCACAACTGATTTTCATAAATTATAGATTTACTCTAGAATAAAACACACATCATGGATTGTTATTTATAATGATAAATATTTTACTTGTTTGCCTAATAAGGTGGATTAGGCTTTCATAATATGCTATTGATAACCATATGATTGGCAAGATCTCTCCAGGATGACATCAATTATTTATATCAGGGTGTACACAGAAGACTGATAAGCTCCCAGTCTTTTATTTGCAGTTCTGAAGTGCATAATATCAGGGCCAGATACCATTTAAAGTAGAACTTCACAGCACACCCAGACCAACAAATATTGAAAACAGCCTGAGATTTTAACTGATTGCAAGTAAACCAACTTACACAGTACAACAATGTTCAGTGATTTTAAAAAATGGCACTTAGATAATGAAACTATTTAATGGAAAGTTATAAGAGAAGGAGTCAAATGATCAAAAAGAATTTCTACATTCTTCAGTTTAATTTCTGGGGTATCTTTCTGTAATCTAGGGGCCTACCCTCCCTTACAGCAGTACTATCTTGGCAGCAGAGAGGTATGCATGTTTCATTCATTCAGCTTGGTATAAATGACAGAAGAATGAAACAACACTGCTGTTTTCACTTTTTTCCTTAGCATGGGTGTGCCCTTAGCTCTGCGGCTACATTGAAATATCACCAGGATATTTTTTTTAATTGTGGTATTGTGTGCTGCTGCTGTTCTACCTTCACTCAACAGCATAAAGGTAATATATTCCATGTTCCTGCAGTAAATTACAGGTAAATTTACATAGACACTCCTTCAAAGGCAGAGGAAGAGGCAAGCAAAGACACACTTCCATAAATATAGAGAGGAACAAGAGATACTTTACAGTTCGTATTAATGGCTGACACAAATGATACACATTAAAATTAGAAACATATCATATTAGTTCTTCTGTGACACCAAATTTCATTAATAATTAGCAATTTACAAAACTCATTATTTTTATGCATGGATTTGTGCTCAAAGGAGACAGAAACTGCTTGAGAGATGCTGACTCCTGTATTTGAGGGTGCCAATAGCTGTATGATCCTTGTACAGCTTATATACCAAGTTGAACTGCAAAAGAGCAATAGTGAAGTCAAACTTATGCTTTTAATACTAGCAGCTCAAGGCATATTACAAATCCAAATGACTATTTTGAAAATGGTGTCTGGTATATTTGATGGAACGTGTGCCAGGTAGTCTTACCTTTTAGGTGGCTTACCCACTGAGGAATGTTAATTTTTTCTTATGTTTCTGTGGGTGGACACAGTTATCATTTATGATCATATACCACAGTCTTGCCAAATAATACCATAAAACTGCATTTCATCTTTACCAATGTGTAGTCATAATAAATGTTTTCTGAGTAAGGCCTTATTCAAGAACTGTGAAATTATTACTCAGCATTTATTTAGTCTCAGGATGGCTAAATATCATTATAAACACACTATGAGTAAAGTAGGCTTTGTCAGGACTGTTCATGTGCTGATATTTACAAGCTGCAGAGAAAGTGTGGTAAATTACAGTGAATCCTCATTTTCCACAGCTTGGCTTCTCCTCCCTTGTAGATGTTTTTTGGATATCTCCTGTACTGCTGTGGAGGAGGAAAATGTAAGTACTTATGAAGGCGAATGGAATTAGAACACTGAGTAAAATTAAGAGAGCAAGGCACAGCCACTGAAGACTTCTCATTCCACCAGGGTAAGAAAGAGGATGGCAACGTGAGGAGAATGTGAGCAGTTTGCCATGTAGTTATAACCAGAACTTGTGGGAAAGCAGCAAAGACTGGTAAAGAGACCCTGTAGCCAGAGGCACAAGTAACAGAAAGGAGGAAGAGTATTGTCAGGGTATCTTCACTGCAGAATGAGCTTTTACTTCACTAATTGTGGTTTGCCTCCAGAGGGCTGAGCTCAATTTTCCGAACTTGTACAAATAACACAGCATACTTGTTGGGATTACTTTTATCTATTGCATGCATTGTAATAAAAGTCCCTCTGGGAAGTTACATATCAAATTACAAAATGTGTAAGCAGTCTTATTCTATTTTCCCCAACTTTCTTGCCTCTTGTAAAGCTAAAGATTAATTACTGTTTGAGATGCCTGGAGGAATGGGAAAAGAACTAGAGGGGAAATACTGTATACTAAAACCAAATCCATGATATGTCCTTTTAAAAAAAATCATCTTTTCAAAGCATCAATTATTTACATATATGAAAAATAAAAATAGTCATACTTCTTTTGAAGAGGATATTGTGACAAATCTTTTACCTCTATTTTCTGTCAAATTATTTGATCCTCAGGAATAATCTCAGAACCAACTGCTTAAAATTTACTTTCATTAAGTTTTTGACAGCACAATAGAAATGTTTCTTTAGTGGTATTTACCTTGAAATAACTGATGAGATAGTGAGTGATAAATATGTTTGCTTTTACAGGAACTATTAATAATTACTATACATTTAACTTTGTTATCCTAAACTCTCTTTCATTTTTCTCTTGGTAATAAGTGCTTCAACTTTTTTTAAATTTTTTTGCTTTAGAATGTACCTTGTTTCAGTATTATTTTCTGAAATGCCAGGTGATATATTGCTCTTGCCTTGTCACTACCAGAAGTGTTATCTTATTGAAGGCCTTCCTTCCCATCTAAAGATCAGTAAATAAAACCAAAATAGGAAATCTCCAGAATCTATGTTAACTTTCCTATCCTTTAAATGAAGATAATGCACCCACTTTTTTTCACTTATTTTTTTCTCCTAAGTCCTCTTTAGCTCCTATTTTGCAGAATTATACATTTCGAAGAGTATTTCAATGGCATGACTAGTCCACTTTTCAGTCTTGGTAGTTTTTTTTTTCCTAAAAGTGCTGTAAATAGAAAGTCTGTATCTTACAAAATACTTTTTTTCTACCCAGTTATCTATTATAACTGAAACTATTCTTAAGTGATTTTGTAAAAAACCAAGATCATACTGGTATTATTTATTGGGATAGGAAATAAAGGTACTATGTCAACATCTGGCTTCCAAAGATTCTAAGTCACTGTTTTTTGACATTCAGCACATAATTTCTATGAAGCTTATTTCAGTATACAAGAGAGTGCATATTTGTGCTTGCCTGACTATTTATCTGAAATTATTTAAGTTTGCAAGCTTTTGCATATAAAAATACAAACCTGAGGTAATCAATATAATTCAGTACTTTAGCTTAGTAATTTAGCTCAACCTCTATCTGACAGCTTGCCTGATACTTGTCTAATTATTTGTGATCAAATTGAGTCTACATGTCCAATAAACAGCTCTGCTTCTCTCAGACCCACACCACTATGCATGCCACTATGTCTCGAACCTGGACAAGTCAAAATTCATGGAGTTGTCCTTAAATGCCCTTCAGTTAAATCTTGCTGGTAGTAACTTTTAATAAACTTTTCCCCTCAGCTGCAGTAACCACATGTGATAGTGCTCAGGCAAACTTGTTGTTAGGGATCAGCAGCAGCCAGTGTAACTTGACATGCAGGTATTCTTTGAATAGTTACTGACTATACCTGATTAGCTTTTCTCAAGGATGACTAATAATAGGACAAGGGGCAATGGTCATAAACTGGGACATAGGTGGTTCCATATAAATATTAGGAAGAATTTTTTCATTGTGAGGGTGACAGGGCACTGGAACAGGCTGCACAGGGAGGCTGTGGAGTGTCCATCCCTGGAGATGCCCAAAGCCCACCTGGAAGCACTCCAGTGTGACCTGCTGTAGGTGACCCGGATGTGGCAAGGGGGAGTGGAGTAGATGATCTTTTGAGATCCCTTTCAACCCTGAACTTTCTATGATTCTATGATTCTGTGTTTATTTGTCATGATTTGCGAGGAATTCACGTGAGTACTTGTGATATGTAGAAGATGATTAGAGAGCTGGAGCACCTATCCTATCAAGATAGGCTGAGAGTGTTGGGAGTTGTTCAGCCTGGAGAAGGCTCCAAGGAGACCTTATGGAGACCCTGCAGTACCTGAAGGGGCTGCAGGAAAGCTGCAGGTGGGAGTGAGGGTGGTGGTACTTTTTAGAAGAGTGTGGAACAATAGGTTGAGGGGTAATGGTTTAAAATTGGAATGAAGTAGATTTAAGCTAGACATTAGGAAGAAATTTTTTCCTGTGAGGGTGGGGTCAGACACTGGCACAATGTGCCCAGAGAAGTTGTGGATAACTTATCACTGGAAGTGTTTGAAGACAGGTTGATAGGGTTTTGAGGAACATGTAATGGGAGGTGTCCCTCCCAATGGCAGAGCAGTTTGAAACCAGATGATCTTCCAAGGTTCCTTCCAACCCAAACCATTCTATGATAGTCAGAAGTCAGCAATAAAAATGGAAAAAGGTTGGTTGGATGGCTCCTCATACAAGTGGCAGTATTGACAGATAAGAGCATTCAGTGCATATATGCCAAGTTCTGTATTGAAAACTTATCTGAATTGCAAGTAATGTATATATAATTCCATATACTCTATTTGTGCAATTAGAACTAGGCAACACATGTCATATTTTACAGACTTTAAATTATTTTCTCTCCAAAAGTTGCAGATTCAGGGTCATTAGCAGAAAATATTTAGTGAAGAATTTTGCATAATGAACATTTCATAACAGTAGATGACACACAAAGCAAATTTGGAAAGAGAGGTGACATTTGTAAAGATAAATTACTCATTCCAAGTTCTTTCTCTCTACCTGGTTCTAAACCACTTAGGTGTAACTTGGAAAACATATTCTTCATTTATTCAGAGAGCAGAAAAAGTGGTAACTGTAGAGAAGCAAATTGTAACACAAAATGCACAAGACAAAATATCGGTACTTTAAGCATATGGTTGTTGGATGAAACTGAGAAGGCAAGCCTTAGGTGAATGGTCATTCTATAAATTTTTTAAATATATATATGCAATTTCTATGTAAACAGGACAAATTTGACAAGAGTTCAAGTTCTGAAACGTTCCATATATGTGTATGTAAATACATATTTTTGCCATACAAGTCTGCTATAAATTCTTAATCTTTGTGTTAAATTGTTTTCCAGGAAGCTAAGATAAAAGAACACTGGCAAAATTCTGAACCATTTTGGAGAGATGTATTTCAACTGTTCACAGGACAGAAGACAAACTAATAAACTGAATGGCACCTGAAGTTCAAAATGTGCAAAAGTAAGACAAAATGTTCCCAGAAAGCAAAACTGTATGTTCTAACACATTGGTTCCAAGAATCATCAAGTATTGAAGACATTATCTGTAATTAGGTTTAATCACCTTCAAAGTAGGTTAGAAAAAAATTGTGTTACCATAGAGCTATTTTGAAGATAGTGAAGCAGTGAAAAAAGAACCAGAGAAACTGATAAAAAAGATCAGAACAAAAATCCTAGAAGAACCTGTGTAACAGTTCAGAGAAGAAGGAAAAGACCATTTTACTGGAACATATTGATAAGATCAGAACTTCAGTAATTAACCTTCTGTCTCACAGAGACGAGATTTTCTTAATAGAAATTTAATCCTTTTCAAATAAAATCTACAATGTCAATGATCACAGTTCGTACTTCCCCTGAGCCATCAAAACCAGATCATGCTACTCTAACATACTTTCAACTAAGCAGCTGTTGGTATAGAGTTGCAGTGACTAGAGAAATTTGTTGTTTTGTTGTGTTTTTTTTTTTTCAATTCGTTCTGCAAGATCTTCTTTTACCCCATAGTAACACAATCCGTGTTTGTTTACCAAGAGGTCAACAGGATTTCTCCATTCTCTGCTTTTTCCAGACCAGTTTTAGCTTTGCATACTGCTGAACATCAGCTTTCATGGTGTACTATATTTAAAGTGGTATAGGGCATTTGGGTAAATAAGGAGCAAGGAATAAATATTCTAAGTGTTAATGGGTAGTTTTCTGAAGGAAGTGGTAGGAAGGAGCTAATTTTAATGAGAAATTTGCCAGAGAGTTTGTTTCAGAAGGTTGCACTGATACAGAAAGTTTTAAAATGTCAAAATGTTTAACATTTTTAAAGAAACAGATGGATGTTTTTTTCCATTGATAACTTCTCATCCCACAGATATTTTATCTTAGGAAATACCTGACAATTTCTAGGGAATTAAATCTCCTGTAGAGCTACGCTCTTTTCCCACAACTTTTCCCCAGTATATATTTTTTTTATAATTAGGAGAAACAAGTGATATTTGGACCAAATTTTATTCTGCTGACACTGTAGGGATTAAATCCTATGGTAAGCAAACTTTTAAAAAATTTTCTGACAGGTTTTAACAGAAGTAGAAAGCTAGTAAGACATACAGAGGTTCAAAGTGTATGAATAAAATCAGGAGAGATAGAGTCACACCTAAACCACCGTCTTTTTATCATACCAGTCTTCTGGAAATTTGATGGGCTTGTTCATCTCTTGTGCCTTATCTGAGCATCAGTAGATTTTCCATGCACTGGAATTAAAAGCTCATGAGTTTTATTAAAAATGCTCCTTGTAAATCCATAGGTGCAAAGCTGTTTCAGACAGTCTGTGACAGGCAAGTTGTAAGACACCCTGGAATGACCTCAGAGGTGACCAGTATGTATTGTACAAGAAGAATGAATATGACTGGTTCATTTTATACACTTTTGAAGAATGAGTTAAACTTCTTTTGTGATGAGATGACCTTAAGGGCAAATACAATATATAATCACCACAGAAATGACTACTGTGCAATGAATGACCATTACAGTTCATATAATTAAAGATGATGTCAGATCATCTGGCTCTTCAAACATTTTTCTCCTCTCTGTCTGAATCAGGAAAAAATTAAACAAACAAAAGCCATCTTAGAAATCCTTTTTCTATTTTTAATGATTTCCTGAAAATCATAGCTGCTTGCAAAATAAAATGAACATGGAAAAAATTGCCTAGTAAAAAAATAAAACAGAGCTACATAGTTCTTGTCATTAGTGAATAGCAAATAGAAAAAGACAGTGTTCAATATTGAATTCTCATAAAAGAGAGAAAAAATTCACATGCATGCAATAGAAGATAAACTTACCTCTGTTGCCATACTGCTCTGATCTATGTATGCAGGATACATTTTTTTATTATATTCAAAGCCACTACACAGACCTGCAAATGTTTTTCAAAATGAGGAATATGGCACTATCACTGAAAATCAACCAGGAAATATTATTAGAAGAAAATCCTGATTGTGCTCAAGTAAAATACATTTAGCCATTTAATCAAAATAAGTTCAGGTTGGAACCCCTAAGATCAGAAAATACTCTTCCTGGTGTGTTGTTGCATGCACTTAATAGCAATTTCCTATTTTGCACAGCTCTGTAGAACTCTTATCACCGATTTCTTATCTATCATTGTAGAGCTTCAAATGTGTGGACAAGGTCAGTGCAAGTTCTGTGTCCTATCTGGAAGTTAGCACTCATATGTAGAGTGCCTTGGGTTTTAAACTGATTTCACAGAGGATTCTACTGGATGCAAGAGTCTAAAAAAATTCTAAAACAGTTTTTATGTGGGCTTTATATAAAATGTTGATAAGATTAGGCAGGGAACAGTGTATCGGGATCACACTGCATGATTATTAGGGACATGAAATACACACACCTCTTCTGTTTTTCAAATAATAGTACTTAAGTAACTTCCTGGAGTATTACTAATGTTGCAGAGAATCCTCTCCTGGACCACAGTGTTTTGGGGGTCCAGTAGGTGTTCTTGCCAAGGTGCAAGGACAGCACTCCAAAAGCTGCCCTTAGAATCAATTAGTCTATCTCAGTGCTAACACTCCAGAGTCAGCTATCCTCTTCCTCAGGCTGATCAGGAGTGACCCCTGCTCGCTTCTCACAGCCCACCTTTTATTGTTCCCCCAGTTCTGCTCATGCGCAGTTGGGGCCAGCCCTAACTGGGCACAGATGGGCTTAACAGGAGCTCATGCCTTCCTCCTCCTAACTGGCAACACCTGATTGTGTTCACCTGGTTGCCTCTACATACTAAGATTAAAAAAAAAAAAACAAAAACTGGTATCAAATTAAGAGCGAGGAATCTATTATTACTTTAATATTGTGTATGCCTGTGAATCAAAACCAAAAAATAACAATAACAAAAAACAAAAAAAACAAACAAACACACAAAGGAATCTGCCTTCTACTTTGGAAAGTTGGATGCTGTCCTGAAATTAATAGTAAGTTTCTCAGTCAGTGTCTGTTTCCAGGACTGGTAATGCTCGATGTTTATACCTACAGCTAAAGAATGGTCTGCAGAACCAAGGTCACTGCTCAGTTCTGAGGAACTGAAGTTCTGGATCTTATGCTCCAGAAAGTAACAGAGAATAAACAGGTCATACCTGCAACCCCTCTTTTAGGGAGGAGAAGACAAGATAAATGACCAAAATTGACCATAGTATTCTATCACATATGTCTAAAAAATTGAGGGATCACAAGCGTCGATCCCTTTTTGCCTTTCCCTCTTCCCATGGTCCATTCTTCACCTGTTCCTTCTGACTTCAGAATCCTGGGAAAATTCCACCCAGTTGTCTGCTGTGGTCCTGATCTGTGCCAGCCTGAATCTGTTCCTGCCTCCAGCTCCCAACTGCTGCTGACTCCAGGAGTCCAGCCTGGACCTTCCCAGGGCTGCCCTGCAGCCTCGGTGGTGATGTCAGCATTACTGAGAGTGGGGAGAATGTGCTATCATTTTTCTGTATATTTGTATATATTTAATATTTTTTTCCTTTTTATCATTAATGTTTCATTAACGCTATGTAGTTTAGTTTCCAACCCATATGCCTCTCTCTCTTTTTCTCTCTCCTTTATCAAGGAGGGGAGGGTGATTAATAAAGAGCATCTGTCATTCTGCTAGTTATTGTCCCAGCATTAAACTGTGACAGATGCTCAGTGGTTAAATCCAGAGCAAATGTGCTTTCAGTCTCTATGCTTTACACAAACTAATGCAGGAAGAGAGGCTTTGCCTCATCATCTCCCTGCTTGCTGATTAACTTAACTGATCATACTAGGGCAGTGTTAGGAGAGTGTTCCCCTTTGTGACTGTCAAAATGTCAAATTTCTATTTGCCTTTCCAAGAACAAATTAAAAACAGAAGATGAACTGTGATTTAGGAACTAGCACTTAACAGCAGGGTCTGTGATCCTGAGTCTGGAAACAGTGTAACAAAGGTGAAAGGCAAGATTGCGGCCTTTCCAGACTTGCTGGTGCAGACATACATGCAGCTCTTCTCAGATTCAGGCAGTCTTGATCAGTCTGGCAGATGTAAGCAAGTGAAAAGAGTTATGGTAATCGTATTGACAAAGCAGTGATGGGAAGAGGATGCTATTTAAAGGACAGCAGTATCCTGTCTGAGCTTAACTAGCACTAGAACAGCACATAGTCCTGTGCCTTGGTTTACGGTTTCTCTTGGAGTGTACACCTTTGTTTTGCCTTCCCTTCAGAGCTGAAACTAAATGACAGTCTATCTCATCAGCAACAAGAATCAGCTATTTTTCTTAGTGCTTGTGTGAAGCAGTGAGATGGTAACTCTAGAGAGCAGAGGAGGTACATATCTTTCAGTGCACTGCTGTTCTTCCTCCTGTTCCATCTTTTCCTCAGATTCTTTTAAATACTCCTTGTGCCTTGATTTATAAGAAGTGTAGTAAGGAAAGGCATTGAAAGTGTCTTCCATATTGCTTTCCCTTATGATTTTGTCCATCTAAGCTCTTTGTCAGGCTTCAGGTACCCTGAAATTGGTATGGCCTAAAATGTACAATAAGGTAGTGCATTCTTTTAGATATCTATTTTTCATGTTTGCCCTAATAGAGGCAGGTATTTTTCCCTGTAAGTATATAATTTTTTGTTTATTAGTCAACTTTAATACACAGCTTGAAAGGCTTACATAAAGTTAATAGTTAATATAGAACTCTGTAACATAGCATTCACAATGTCCTTGTTCTGGTGAGTGCTCCATTAATCAGTTATAATAGGATGATGACCCTAAGCTGATAAAGCTTTGACCCTTGCAGCTCAGCTAAGACACATTTTTAAGCAAGCAGATGCACCTGTGACCATTTATTTTCAGACAGGGAGGAAAATGGCCCCATTTTGTTATTATTATTTGTCAAGTTACTCAGCTGAGGACTCTTCTGGAGTGATAAGGACTAAGAGCAGCAGAAAGCTGAGATTTGAAAACAGGAACACCAAAGAAAGCTAACAAACAAAGGCTAAGGGTTAGGGGGCAAAAGAGAAAGACAGACAAGTACAATTTTAGACCTTATAAATTGAGGACTAGGAAGTCTAAGAAAATAATTTATGGAGATTCAAAGCAATTCATTTCAGGCTTCTGGAATTTCAGGGTAACAATTTTAATATGAAAACACCTGAGAAAATGCAGCTTTATTTTGAATCCTGAGGACAGCAGTATTTGAAACCTATCATTAAAAAGGTATTGTATACACCAAAGGTGTTCTTCCAAGAACAACCATCAACCATCATTCATCAGTGTCAGTGTCCAGTGCTGCCCCTTGGAAAATATGGCTTTTTCCCTCATTGCCCTCCAGCAGTACTTCTGGACAAAATAAAGCGAACTGTTTGCTGTCTCTGCTTCATTCTTGTTTTTTGACACACTAGTAACTGAAAAATCAGTGCTGATGGAAGTTTGCTTGGAATTCCAGCTGCTATGGAAGCTGCTAATGGAAGAGAATACATTATGAATGTTATGTGAAAAAATAAATTTTTATATACAAAAATGTTAGTTTTAACTTGAAAATATATTACTGTAGCTTATTCTACTGTACTTGACTTTGGTGTTCTCCCTGTAAGCATAGTACCTCTGGCTTATTTCCTTACTGCCATATTCTTCTTTTGCTTTTTCTTTCAAGATATTTTCTGTATTTAGTGCTAAGTAATAACAAGTAATGTTTATTTTTCCTTTCTCTTTTCTCCCTTGTCTCTTCAATTTCTTGTTCTTTTTAGCACTTTTGTCTTCTCATATGAAGTCCTTCTTTACCTCCTATCTCTACAGCAATTGTATTTTCTTAAAATAAGCTAGCTTCTCCATTTCCACCTCTTTTCAGTCTTTAAAGATTTCTTGCTGTCTGGCTATTTGCATTTTGTCACAAAATGGTGTCAGCATGAGAAGACTGCTTTGAAAAACTTCATCAGGTGAACAGAGAGAGCTCTTTGTAATACTTACAGTTTCTCTGACAAGATTTGAAAACCATGTATTTTAATACCAGGTTTCCCATCACTTACTGAGTTAGAAAGTAATAATATGCATCTATTTCTTTAAGTATGGGAATGCAGTATAAAATAACTTATAAATAAGATAGTTAATGCTTTGTAGACTTCAGATCAGGGACAAAAATGTAGTTTTCGCATTTTTAATCTGTGATGTGGGGAAGCTTCAAAGGCTTCATTCTCCTGAGAAAGATTAATAGTTTAAGGCAGTGTGTCAGCAGACAGTAAGTTGAGAGCTTCCTTCAGCACTTTTGGTTTTGGTGTCTTGACTCCTTTGATCAGGCACTTGAGAAAGTCTTTGCCTAAAAAGTGAAAGGGGGAAGCTCACTGCCAGTTTCAGCTTCTTCTTCAGGCAAAACAGTACCTACTGGAATTTGACTCTCAGGAGTCAGAGACAATGAATCATGTGGCTTGAAGTATACTAAGGGAAAAAATGCCATAATGTGACAATGTAATGAAGCAGATCATTTGGGTTTGATTTCGGTCTAACAATTCAGACTACACAACTGGGATTTCTATATCTTAATTCCCAGAGCTCCACTTTTGGTCATTTAACTCTTTTAAAGTATCTGTTGCTTATAATTTACCATGTAAAGTGAATTAAGAAAACTACCAGTAAATTGTTATTCTCCTGAACTGCTCAAAGTTGGAAACAGAAAAGCTAATATTTCAGTATCAATTCAGATACTGTGAATTTGTAGCCAAGTAACTTGGGAAATCTGTAGGTCTCTGAATTACAAAATTATCTTAGTGAAATTAAATACGTGTCTCTGATGGATTCTGTCATTATTGTCAGAAAAACATTAATGCTTGAAATATCTGAATTTGAGCTTAAACAAGAGCTGATTTTACTAACTAATGCTATTGAGCAGAGTCTGTAGGAAATTAAGTTGACCCTCCATTGACCTCTTATTAAAATTGTAGGGATGAATCTTCATCTTTCTGTTCATTTGGTTTCTAACTAATGAGATTGGCCTGGGAGCTGGAACTGCCCTTTGAACAGATAATGTTTGAAAATCATGACTATGATGTCTTTTTTGTTATTTCTGAAACATCCACATCATTTACATTTTTAGAGAGCACTGTGGTGTTATCTCCAGCAATAAGCTCTCTTTTCAGCTACAGCAGGAGTAATTTTCAAGAACCACAGGCTTCTTTATTTGGTTAAATATTCTCCAAGTATATGAGTTTGAAGTTAAAAGAAAAAAATATAGGTAGTTTTAGAATTTTGAAGGTTTGCAACTTAAATTAAATTAAAAATGTGATGTCTACTGAGACAGAGGTGTTATTATTAATTCACTTTGGAGATTTCTTTTACTAACAGCACTGAAACTCCTTATCTCTGCAGAACCAATGCCACCAACTAGCAAAAAGTCTGGGGGAGGTAGAGAGATGTGTTAGAAAGGACAGAGGGCTTCATCTTGTTTGAGAATGTGTTTGACAGGATCCCATGGAAGCTGCTGTGGCATGTATAGGAGGTCACCATGATAGCGTAAAGACAATCCATTCCAGCTGGCAAAAAAATCAGTAAAGAGTAGAAGCCCACAGACTCAGTCTAAAAAACAAAAAAAAACAAACCAAAAAAACAAAAAAACAAAAAACCCCACCAAAACAACAACAACAAAAAACCATCAAACCAAACAAACAACAAAAAAACAAAAAAAAGGAACTGCCTGACCAAATTGATTGGTCCCTGTGATGAGATGATGGACCGTGTGGCTATAAGCGTAACAGTGGAAGTTATATACCTTGACTTTAGCAAGACCTATAGCATGGTCTGCTGGCAAAGTGCTTTAGTAGGACTATGGCAGATAGACTCACCACGGGGAATGAGGCAGCAGCAACAGTGGTAACTAAGCTCTGTAACTATGCTTTAGATTGAATCAGAGAGGGGAGTTCCAGTAGCCAGAGAAGCCTGAAGGAGAGCAGAGTGACAGAGCTTCTACAGGAGTCAGAAACTCTTGCCTGTGAGGCTGAACTGTCTGGGGGTGTTGCCAGGGCAACCACATGAGATCTAAACCAGGAGAAACAGGAACATACACTCAGACCTTTCATCCTGGAGAATAGAAGGTTGAGGGGAGACGTTGTCACTTTCTGTAACTACCTGAAAGCAGGTTGTAGTGAGGCAGATGTTCTTGATGATCTTGTAAGCCCTTCCCCACCACGATGATTCTACAATTCTATTTCCTCAATTCTATTTCCTCAAAGATCTCTCCAGCCCTGGGGTAGCCATGGATAGGAGAAAATGTTCCAGAGATCGTGGGATCTGATGGGTAAGGAGTTACAGCTTGAGATCAAAGTATGCACAGTCCCTGAAAGAGTGCACTGTGAAGGATGGACCAACCAGCCAGGCTTTGAGAGAACAGAACTACAGCCTGACCTGCACTTCTGTAGTGTTTTGTGCTTATGGGTTTGTGTATGGGAACACACAAGCCCTGTGGATTATGGCTGAAAAAAGGAAATGTGTACTAGGCATCACATCTAGAGGTGATCTGAATTGAAGGTATGTGGGAATCTCAATAAACAGAGAATGTAAAAGGTTTTTTTACAACCAAGCAAGCATCCTCAGTCTTCTCTCATGGTTCACCATACAGGAATGCTGAAGGCAGAGCTGACAGTTTCTTCCTTGCTTCTAACATCAAGTTCTAACTTAAAAAACCCAGACAATGGAATCATCAGAGTTATTTTGCTCTCCATAGTCTACAGAACATCATCAGGGTAAATCCTCAATCATTACAGTTTTATTTGAATTGTGAAAATAGGTAAACTATGTTAGTTGTAACTGTTAGTTGTCAGCCTTCAGGATCAGGCTGCTCTCCCACCCTGATATAAAAGAGGCTGCTTCAGTTCCCTGTCCCCAGTGAGGCAGTAAGGAAGCTGGTTTTCAGTAGGCAGACTGACATCTAAAAACTACACACAAGGCCAGCCACACGGTGCATTTATCTTCACTCAAGGAAGCATGAACTGATCATAACCCTTCTCAAATCACAGGTTTGATTTGAATGTTTGGTCACTGTTTTTTGTAGTTCAACAAATATAATTTGCCCAGTGAAAAGGCACTGCATTATAGATTAAGGATATCTAATTTAAACAGCAAGAAGCCTCTTTGATTTTATATGTCTACACTTTTGTTACATTTTGATACCCAGAATGAATATTGAATTGACAATGTATTTTAACATTAATTAACATTAATTAATTAACATAGATGGGGGAGAGGAAGGAGCATATAGAAAACAGATTTCTCCACCAAAGGAAACACAGATTTAATTCAAAACAGGAACTTGTGGAGCAGAATAAATTTGTGCATCAGCCTTTTTTTTTAATATTGGCTATAAGTCACAGGGCCCTGAGGCTGGAGAGGAAACCTGAAGAAAAGAAGACCTTGGTGAAAGAACCTCTAGACAAATGAGGAGAGGCCAAGAGGCCAAGAGAGCTGGGACTGTTCTTCTTGGAGAAGAGAAGGTTCAGAGAGAACCTAGAAATACCTGATGGCAGAAGTAAAGATGAAGCTAGACCTTGCACAGTGGTACCTAGTGACAGGACAAGAGGTGATGGGTTACAACATGAAATAGAGGGAGTTGTTTTACTGAGTGATCAAATACTATCACAGGCTGCTGAGAGAGGTTGTGGAATCTCCATCCCTGGAGATTATTCAATATCTGATTGGAATCTGTCCTGAGAAAATTCTTGTGGGTGACCCTGCTCTAGGCAGGCAGGGTTAGACTAGAGATGCTGGGAGGTGTCTTCCAGTCTTGACCAGCCTGTGACAGCATGATAATTTTTCATTTTCTTCTATGTGGCTATTAATGACATCATAATTAAGTTTGCTCACCTGAAACAGAATTTCAGATTAATTAAATTTCTACTTCCAATGCTGTTTTTGCAATAGAAGTGTCAGTGGCAGGGAAAAGACTTAGCTGGACAGCATGCTGTTTAAGTTTCTCTAGAAAAAAAAAAGATAATTATATTTACTATTTTTACTGTTTTACTACTGATTCTGTCATCATTCTTATTTAAATATGAGTTTATGTCAAAACATAAGTATTAGCTACTTAAGAATCTGCATCAGAATTAGATTGGGTTTCTTAATATACTTTTGAAGGTGCTAGGAGTATGGACATATTCTCACATTGTACAGACAGCAAAAAGGCTCACTATAGGCTGAAAAGAACAGGTAGAAAGTTCGGAAAAACATAAAATGATGCATGACCCTCATTAAATCTATCAGATTAATTGTTCTAAATTAATCCATAAGGGTGTTCTTGTATTCATACTTGCATAAAAGTAGCAGGCTGTGATGTTACTTAAAGCAATATTATGTGTCTTTCAGAGGAGGAAGGACAATTAGAAATCTCCTCCTTGCCTTCTGTTGATCATTATTCTCAGAGCCCAAGTTCCAACATAGTGTCAGTGGAGACTTTACTTACTGGTTCATAAGCCATAATAAATTTCCTTATTTCCATGGCTCATACAGTTGCTTCACTGTAACTATAGAATCATAGAACCATGGAATATGCCAGGTTGGAAGTGAGCCATCAGAACCATCAAGTCCCATTCATGTCCCTTGGTAGCACACCCCAAAAATCACACTATGTGCCTCACGGCATCATACAAATGCTTCTTGAGCTCAGGCAGGCTTGGTGCTGTGACCACTGCCCTGGGGAGCTTGTTTCACTGCTCAATTGCCCTCTCAGTGAAAAAAGATTTTCCTGACATCTAACCTGAAACTCCTCTGATTCAGCTTCCTACCATTTCTCACAGTCCTATCTTTGGTCACGAGAGTGAAGGAATTAGTGCCAGTCCCATCTCTTCCCCTTGTGAGGAAGCCATAAACTGCAATAAGGTCACCTCTCAGCCTTCTTTTCTCCAAGATGAACAATTCAAGTGACCTCAGCTGCTCCTCGTAAGTCATCCCTTCCAGATCCTTCACCATCTTCGTGGCTCTCCTTTGAATGCTCTCCAATAGCTTGAAGTCTTTTTATATTCTGGTGATCCAAAACTGCACACCACTAGTCAAGGTGAAGCCATACCAGTGCACAGTAGAGTGGGACAAACACCTCCCTCTACTGGCTTTGTAAGGGACTGGATGGAAAAAACCATCGGGCCCTCTTAGGCTGCTCCGAAAGGATCAGGCACCAAGTCACTTTTGCAAACTCCCCTCCATCCAAATCCTCATTAGCATTTCCAAAGGGTTTGTTGGAGAGAAAAGAGAAAGACAGGGTCTGCCTATGGTCTGATAGAGATAAGGTTTGGAGAGTGAAGTGGGTGGAGGTCTCCTCTGTTGTGCAATCTGATATGTGTCGACCATGCTTACTAAGCCAAACAGGCCTATAAAGTGAGGGGCTGCATTGGTAGGCCTGGGGAGTCCAATCAATATCAACTCTTCCCTGTTGGCTGCCTCAACACTTGGGTCCAGGACTGGTGATTTTTCTCTCTCTCTTGCCCTCTTTTCTGTTCTGTCTCTTGGGACACCTCCAGCCTCCTGCTGATAATGGGCAACTGACAAATTTATGCTAATGACAGCTCTCCCCTTGAGGAGGAAAGCTGGAAAAACAAGTTTCCCTCTTCTTGGCCCAATAAAGGAACAGTGAATCATTTGCCTGGAATAGCAGAAATGTGGGGGGGATATAAGCAACACTGAGGTTCCCATTTTGTCATCATCCTTCACTGACTCACCATCCTCCATCAGGCCCTGTCCAGAATGGGAATGCCATGTGAACAAGAAACCTTCACTGGACACCTCTGGACCTGTGATGATGACTCGCTCAAACTCCCCATTCTTTTCTATTTCTCTCTTTGCTTGCTTGCTTTCTTGCTTTCTTTCTTGCTTTCTAGCTTTCTTTCTTTCTTCTTGCTTTCTTTCTCACTTTCCTACTCTTTTCTCTCTCTCTCTTTTTTTCCTCTTTTTCCTTGCAACACATTTGCCATACCTTCATGGGGTTATAACACTTTGCTTATGTTAATTCTCAATAAAACTTTATGCTTGCATCTGACTCTTGGTGGTTGACTTTGTTATCATGGATCCAACTATAACTGTAAATTACTTCAAATCATAACGTTTGGCATAGTCAGAAAGATAAGAACCTGTGGATTGTAACAGACTGACAATGCTATGCTTGATGCATCATCCAAATTTATAAAACTTACATGTATTATGTCTTTACGCATCTCCTTGTTTTGGACACCAGAGCATAATTTTAATTAATTTTTCTTTAAACTGAAATTTTCACCAAGGAGTAAGAGAAGGTACATTTAAACTTAAGCTATGTTCAGATTATATGCTGCTCCTTGTACTAGAAATTTTATGCATATATAATGCTGTGTTAGCTCTCTTCATTTTGCTGGTAGATAATATTTTCCTTTGAGTAGATATGAGAGAATGGTATGACATGTACATAGATATGATCTTTTCTCCATAGGTCTTAGATAACCTATTAATATCTTTCTCAATGCCTTTAGAGCTCTCACCTATTATGTATCTCTAAATTGGAAACTTTGCAACATGTATATCCACCTTCATTTCAACTTGTACCATTTTGTCTACTGTTGAAACTGCAAATCAAGTTTACACCATAGATCAGTAGCAGCTCTTAATTTGGTCCTTTCTGAATGTACTTTTGCACAGGAATTCTCAAAGTTGCTTGTACCGTTTAATCACAGGTGGTATAGGAAAGGAGTAAAAGGATATAAATATTTTAAATAAGAGAAAGAAAATCTTTGATAACTATGTTGTCAGTTATGCCAGAAAAAAAAAATAAATCCCAGGACAGCTGAAGATTTGTAAAAACACAATACAATAATTAAATGGAAATCTGTATCAAAGCAATTCTTCCTTCATAAAAGACCAATTGATCTTTCTGAATTATTTTTTTTAAATTAAAGAATATGTTCAAGATATAATTATACAAGAAATAAAGTTTAATATGTTATCAGAGTCTTAGCCCAGTGGAATTAGTTCTCTACAAAGGTTGTGGAGTCTCCATCTTTGGAAGTACTGAAAAGTGATCCGGACATAATCCTCCTTGAGCAGATGAGTTGGACAAGATGACAGCTGGATGTCCCTGTCAGCCTCAAACATTCTGTGAACCAAGTTGTGCCTCCTTTTCTAGTGCAGGCACAAAAGGAAAATGTGAAAGAAAAGGCACTAAAGACCACTGTTTAGAAGACTAGTTTCTTTTTTCCAGATAGAAATAGCTTTGGAAAACTGAATTTTATACATTCCCATACTGCATATTACTAATATATATTGACAGATCTGCTTGTCACAAAGTGTTTACTTCTGTAGGACACTATAAAAAATTTTGTGAGAAATTGTTCAGTCTTGATAGCAAGTAAAAGGCCACTTCTATGTCAGAAATGTCACCAGTTTCTGCATAAATACTCCAATTAAAAACATGGGGATCTTTGTCATTAGCTAAGGTTTTCACTAGCTATCATTGCTATGACCGCTGGTCATGAATAGCTTTCATCACACGTCATTTCTTTTAACTTGTTTTCCACCCTTCAGCTTGACAGGTCCATCTAGATGTATGGGTCTTTTTGTAAGGGTATATAGGGAATGGACAAAGGGTGATAGCTTTAAACTGGAACCAAGTAGATTTAGGTTAGACATTAGGAAGAAATTCTTTGCTATGAGGGTGATAGACACTGGCACAGGTTGCTCAGAGACAATCTGGCTGTTCCAGAAACTGCTAAAGGCCAGTTTGGATGGGGCTTTGAGCAACCTGGTCTAGTGGAAGATGGCCCTGCCCATAGCAGAGGGGATGGAACTAGATGACCTTTAAGATCCCATCCAAAGCAAACCATTCTGTATCATTCCATGAATTAAATTCAACTGCCACTTTAAAAAAAAAGGGCCATCCCTTTGTGGTAAGAGGTAGGGGGTGTTAACATAATTTCAGTACCCAGAGGATGCTTGACTTGTGGGATCAGTAGAAAGCAGGTGAGGTTGTTAACAAAAATGTCTTAAATGTCCAAATCAAGAGAAGTCTGGAACAAGCTGAGAAGTGCTTTTTTTTTTTTTTCAATTTGTTTTCAATAATTTTCATCCCTTTTTTTTTCAAATGTCATGATTTAGCAGTTTGGGAGGGCCACAAACCTAATGACAGAGTTCCTCTCCCTTGTCCCCCAAAGGGAAGATGAAAGGGGAGTAAAGACTACAGACCTTGAGCTGGAAACTGAAAACAACTGGCTACAGATTTTACTACTACAAGGGAAAGGTAATAACATAAAGTGTAAGGTAACAAAGAACAAATATATACCAATATATGCAAATATATACAATTATATACAAATGCATATACACAACCCAATAGCTTGTGGCAAGCTGGTGGGAACTAAAAGTAGCATGGCCAGCAGGAGATGAGAGGAAAAAGAGGGAGTAGCTGCTGGCTTTTTTCCCCACTTTCTGGTAGGAAATGGGAGGGAATAGACCCCTCCCTTTGTGTTCCACCCCTCTCAGAGTCCCAAAAGCCCTCCTTTAGTTCCTCCTGTTCAAATGGGGACAGCAAACAATGTGAAAGTTCTGGGTGTCTGAATTTCCTAAGGCAAAGACTATCTATCTGACTATCTATCTGACTATCTATCAAAGACTAAACTATCTTGAGAAAAGAACCATAACATTTGTTTTCACAAGGTGCTTTATTATTTTTTGTGTTGGATATAGTTGGTAAGATCTTATGGTTCATTTTATCAGAGATAATTTTGGAAGCTCGATAACAAGAGTACCTGCAGGTGAGAGTGCCTCAAAATTGGGAGAGTTTTAGGCTTGCTTGTGAAATATGCAAATGGTTATCAAAAAGTAAAAGTCACACCAAAAAAACATTGAGTTTAGGGAAGCCATCCAATGAAAGTGACCCCAATTTATCAGATAAATCTTTTAATCTGAGATTCACATCTCCACAAACCATAGCAAGATGTGTAAATGCTTACATTCAACTGAAAGAGACAAAAAATATAGTGAAATAGAAAACTGTAATATTTTTTTCTTTATCTAAGGACATTGGTAGGCATAGTAATCCAGAAAATGCGCAAATGGTGCCAATAATAGATACCAAAGTCTTTATGGTTTTCAAGTGTAGCTTTTTAGTTTTGGAAATGGAAGTTACATTTATCTGATACCACTCAGTCACTGGCTATGACCACAGGTAAGACCTGGCAGCGTAGCACTGAAACAAAGTTTTGGCTGCAAGAACATCTGAGATAAGAAGATATGATGTTGGAAAGTAATTTAACATGGATATTAAAAGGACATGTCCTTACAAGGAAAGGAAAATTTTAATGCAGATTTGTATTGTTGTCTATCACAGGACAAGACATGAATGAGCCAAGAAATTTAGATGTTTCAGTTCTGGGACTATAATACTTTTGTGAGAATGACACAGCATTGCTGCCTGTAATGAACATTGATTTTTTCTGGCCTTGGAGGGATCTTTTTCTTTTCTCTTCTGGTGGGGTTTGATTTCTAGTCCCACTGCTCCCACCACCATCAGTGTTTTGCTTCATAGAGTGCAGACAACAAAAGCTCTTGTGTTGACCAAAATGCAATATACTGTATATTTATTTTGTATTGTGAAGCAAAACACAGCTCCTGAAGACTTTTTTCTCTCAGCCTGATATTTATTTTATAATCAAAGAGATATAAGCCTACCTTTAATTCATTTGAGTTCAGGCAACGTGGTCATTTTTGGTAACTATTACTAGAAGAAAGAGAGCAGGTTCTGCCACCATGTTCTGCCCCACTGCTTCTTGCCAGCTGCTCCCCACACACTGGTCCATCTGCCACACTGCCTTGTGGCACCATTGCCCCTCTGTCTCCCCTTTTACAAAAGCCATCACCAAGTGTGATTTTATTATTTTCTTTTTTTAAAATAAGAAATACAAGCAATGGAACATTGATTTGCAAGCAAAAGAAGGCAAAATGGGACATTTGGCAACAATGTTAAACCACTATTTAGATTAAAAATCATGGGAGAAGAATAGAACGCTTTTAATTTCAAGCTGATGTTAAATAACTTTAAAAATTTTCTCTTAAAATTAATCATGGTTTAGGGAAGAGTCTTATGATTATCCTACTGCCATCTGAATCAAAATGATTTGGATTGTACTTAAACAATGAGATTAATAATGGGCTTTTTAAAATTGTTTTGAGATCAGTTAATGTGAGTTTTGAATCTGTACAGGCTAGTGTATGAATAAGTAAGATGACATTGAGTTCAAATGCATGAAATCTTAAATTACATTGATCAGATTCAATTTTTATTTAAGGAAGTGTGACTCAGTAGGAAGTAAATCAGTGGAGTTATCTTTAATTACACATGTTCAGCATCTGTCTCAAGGTTTCTACATTGTCTGTTTAGAAAGTATTTAATAGATATCAATCAGTGGCCATTAGGCCAGATGCAGAAAGAATAAGCAGAGTTCATGATTCAGAATTTACATGTTAATCCTGAAGTTATTCATACATTATATGTTTTTTTTTACGTAGTGCTTGACTTTTCCCTTGTAAGAATACTTAATGCAAAGGAATCACAAGCATGAAACAGCAGCCATACCTGCTAAGAATTATTCACAATTATTCATTCCATTGTAATCCAACAAAATACTAGCAATAACTCAATTTTTTTGTAATTTGAACAATTACTTCACCTTGCAATTCTAGTGACAATTTTAATTGCTGTTCTGAAGTGACATACATACTGAAGATTATAGCCATCTGATACAGCACTGGAGTGAAATCCTTATTGATTTATTAAATAAAAACAGTTTCTAAAAGAAAAATTATTCTCAGAGAAAATCTAAAATTTTCTTACAATATCCCATTTTCTTAACTCAAAACAGCAATCAGTAGAAAAATATATACATTCTCCAATTACTTCTATATTGAGTAATGTAATTACTTATTCTGAAAGGACTAGATTTCTCTTTTTTTCAGTCTTAAGAGCTAGAGAATCTTTGAACCTAGAAAACCTCAAGGAAAGCAACTCCAGACCAAGGCTCACTATAGAATGTAGAGGCATAAATGCTGTCCTATAACACTTTTATGTTTCCACAAAAAAAGCGACATGATCCTTGCAAATTCTGCAAGGGTGGAGAAGTTTAGAAGAAAAACCAGTTCATTAGGTATTACCCTGACAGGTTCTTTAAATAGAATAAATGGTCACAAGAGAAATACTTTAAATGTTGAAAAATGCTTTGACAGTAGGACCTCACTAGCTGAATCAGGAGGGAAATCTTAGGGTTGGATAAATATAATTGTGCAGAGAATGATGTCTTTTTGTGGTGACTTTAAAAGTGATGTCCTAAGAACTAGCCATGACAAGTTTGCGGTGTAATTGCAATAATTGCTAGAAATGACACAGACTATATTTGTACTTTTTAAGTAAATGTACACCATTTGGAGCCAGTGGGATGTGGACAGTGTACCATGACTACCCTAGATATTGGCACTATCAGGGGTACTCAGTGTGCTAACTTCAAAAGAAATTGCATGGATGGCACACTCTGTGGCATCAATACCGACTAGCTGCACTTTTGATACCCTGTGCCAACAGCCTGCTGCCCTTTGACAAATGCCATTCTCAGAGTGTACTTTTGTTCATTATAATCTCATTTTAATATAAAAAACACATACACATCCCTAAAGTTTCCCACCCCCAAGGTGTGACCCCTCAGGGAGGCTCTGCGCTGAATTTTCTACAGCCTATACCTTTAAATGCAAAGCAAGAGAACTTTGCACCAATCAAAACAAAGATATACTTGACTAGAATCACTCAAGCTCCACCTGCCAGGTAAAATAGTATAAAAATAGCCAACAGGGGAAAGCATGTCAGGTAAGATACCATCATAGGGATGATACCACCATAGGTATACCATTGCAGGAACACTCCTGGCCCCTGTGACCAGTCAATGGGCTGAGCCTCTCTTCACCCCCATTGGTACACCTTTGGGTGAGATTCTAACACTCTAATGCCCCTCTCCCTTTCTCGTCCCCTTAATTTTGCAGTCTTTTAACTGTATAAATCTCTACACAGTTTTTGGCCAGGTTGCCCCCTTCCCCTAAGTCTCTATAGAGCAGTCACAGGCTAGGTATTTTGCACCCCCTTCTTTTGCAAACAGTAAATTTATCATCAGCAATACAAAAGAACTTTTATAGTGCTGGGTTAATAAATTGCACTATTCAATATTCTGGTGGTAAGAAATGTCATTTAGCATAACTGAATTCCAGCACGTGTCCATGGTAATTTCTTTACTAGTGTGGTGTTAGCAGTGCATCCTCACTTTCCAGCCAGCTAAAGGTGAAATGGCTATTACTCAGAATCTAAGCCCACCTGCCCCCAGCTCCTCTAATACCTGAGGGTCAGCTGGAGTGTAATGGGATTTATTTTCTGCCAGATTTCTTTACTCCTTTTAACAAGTGACAAAGTTTTGTGGTAATTGTCTGTAGATTACTTACTCAGTTTCTTCAAATAGTTCATTCTTGATAAAGAATGAATTACCTCTATAGAATTAAATAACTATGTAAATAAGGTGAAGTTTAACAAGTCCTCAAAGTGTTTTTCATGTATAACACAGATTAGTTGAAAAATTACACTTTAAATAAGGGATAAATTGTTTTTCCAGGAAAAAATGAGAACATTACAGAAAACATGACACAGTTGAGTTTTCCAAGGAGCAGTTTTTCATGATCTTGTACATCTTTTCAGGGAAGTCAAATTTTTTTGCATTCAACAGTTTCAGGAGATTTGACACCAAAGTAAAGGTGATGGAGAGTTATGTCCCACAGCAAAGCAGAGAAGCATTATGCACCAAGCCATATTTTTTAAACTGAATGACAATCTATATAGTCTACATGGCCTTGTATTCTCTCATATTGGAAATGGAAACAGAATTATTTCTGATGGAAAAACTATTAATAAAGATAAAAGT
This sequence comes from Florisuga fusca, assembly GCA_038090715.1. Classification (NCBI taxonomy): domain Eukaryota; kingdom Metazoa; phylum Chordata; class Aves; order Apodiformes; family Trochilidae; genus Florisuga; species Florisuga fusca. The sequence goes on from JAAWXA010000006.1 coordinate 20,806,169, forward strand.
TACCAGTTGAAGCTATCATCAAATAATTTTAATGACTGGCAGTATTGGCTTTAGAGGGAAAAAGTAATTAATGACATCTAATTATATCTATTTTAAAAGAGGCGAGAAAGGTATTTTGAATGGATTTGCAAAAAAAACCCAACAACATACCCAAAAAAACCCACCTAAGATAATGTGCTGGATTAAAACATAAAAAATTATTTATTTTTTTCTATCAACAATTTAAAAATTTTCTTCTTCTTGCAGACAAAAAGAGAATACAAAATGGTACTGCTTCAAGAGTGTATTTTTTAAATTATTCCTCTTGTATTTTCGGAAGATGAATTTCAGTTTTCTGATCCTGCTTCTTTAAAAAATATTTCTGGAAAGGAGATATTTTCCCTAATATTATGCAGATTAGACTAATAATTTACTTGCTAATAAGCATATGGCTGTATGGAAATTCACATAGCAACCCAATGTTCCTGAAGTTCCTGTCTATAAAATGTTTTTGTAGTGAACCTCTTGCTCCTTTAGGCCATAGTGGCCAAAATTAGTAATAGTCATTCCTCCATCATATTTACCACAAGCAGAGTGCTACCACCTGGTTTTGTACAGGCTTTTGAGTTGTAATTGAGTGTTCTGGCTATTTTATCCATGTAATGCTTTTGCCTTACTTACTTTTACTCATGATAGGCATAATGAATCATAAATCAGCAAGGAAACATTTTCAAAATTTTGTCAGTGTCATATTGTTCTGGGCTGATGCAGTGTCTTCTGTTAACAGTGAAGGAGACCCCGGAGGTAGCTCATGTAAGTAGCATTTGAAAGCTTGGCCGCTCCAGAATGTCCAGCCCCTCCTCAGGCCATCACTAAAGAATGGATGTACACCTCTGTGACTAACTTATTTAAGAAGGGGAAACACGTGGTGATTAAGCGCAGGGCAGAGGAGAAGGGGAGGTGAGTGTCCTGGTTTGGGCCAGGATAAAGGTAATTTTCTCTCTTGTACTTTTGCTTTCAGCTAAGTCTCTTGTAAGTAGTTGCTCTCGATGAAATTAACAGCAAGTTTCTCAGACAGTGTCTGTTTCCAAAACTGATAACACTCAATGTTTATAGTTACAGCTAGAGAACGGTATGCAGAACCAAGGACACTGCTCAGCTCTGAGGAACATTTTGCCCTCCGGAAGGAGAAAAGGAGTAAAGAGATCACACCTGCAGCCGTCCTTAGGGAGGAATGGACATGACAGATGGCCAAAATTGACCAAACAGACCAAACAGAGTATTTCATCCCATACACCTCATACTCAGTATAAATTTGAAGGATCACAAGGGTCAAACCCCTTCCTGCTTTTCCTTCGTTGCCTGTTCCCGGTTTTGCTTCAGCATCCCAGGAGGATTCTGTTCATTCATCTGCCTGTGATCCTGATCCGTTCCAGACCATATCTGCGTGTTCCTGCCTCCAGCTGCCAACTGCTGCTGACTCCAGGAGTCCAGCCTGGACTGTCCCAGGGCTGCCCTGCAGAGTTGGTGGTGATATGAGAGTTACTGCAGGAAAGGGGGGAGGAACGTGGCATCAATTTTCCTGTATATTTGTATAGATTTAGTAATTTTTCCCTTTTCATCATTACTGTTTCAATAAAGTTGTGTAGTTTAGTTTCCAACCCATAAGTCTCTCCCTCTTATTCCCTCTCTTTACCTTATAAAGGAGGAAAGGGGGATTAATAGAGAGCATCTGTTATTCGGTTTAATCGCCGGGCCAGTGTTAAACTGTGACAGTGAGAGAAAGCAACACGTGGAGAGAGAGAACAACACCAGAAGAGAGAACAGCACCTGAGAAGAGCAATGCCCAAGAAGAGAGACCAAGGTCAGTGATGAAGGAGAGTGAGAAGTGAGAAGGTGCCTGAACAGACATTTTTCTCTACATCCCTCTCATGGTGAGATGGCAGCCTGTCCCCTGCAACCCATGGAGCATCACAGTGAAGCAGACCCTCAAGGATCACAGTAGAGCAGATGTTGTGGACCTGCTGTCCATGAAGGATCCTTGTGGGAGCAGCTGTGGACCTGAAGCCTATGGAAGATCATGGAGCAGATGTTGTGGACTTGCAGCTGTGGAGGTATCTGTTCCTGAGTCAGTCTATGACTTTGTGGACCACCCATGCTGGAGCAGTTTGCTCCTGAGGAACTGTGCCTGGTAGTAGGGATTCACTTTGATGGGTTTGTAAAGGACTTCGTACTGTGGGAGGACCCCATGTTAGAATAGGGAAAGGCTTTGAGGAATCCTCCCTGAGGAGGAAGGAGTCGGTGAAAACAACTGGTGACTGTAAACCCTGACTCCCTCTTCTCCAATGCACCAGGATGGAGGAGGTAAAGATACCAAGAACAAGGTAATTTGGGACTAGGAAGAAGAGAGGGGTGGGGGAAAAGTATTTGAGCTCTGGTTTGGTTTTCCTCCTTGCTTAGTGTTGATCTGATAAATCATAAATTAAACTTTTTTTTTTCCCCGAAGCTGAGTCTGTTTTGCCTGTAACTATTAACTGGTAAGTGAAAACCTCATAGTTCCTGTCTTGACCCACAAGGTTTTGGTGGATTCACCCCTCTCCATCCCAATATGGGGGATGGGGAGTGAGTGGCCACATGACCCTATGTTATCAGCCATGCTCAAATCACAACTCATATGTACCATGTTGGTCATATGAATATTAAAACTTGTGCACAGCTGTGCCTCAGCTTAATACAGGTATGTCCTCCAATGTTAACTGACAGTTATGTCTGCTTATAACTAAACATTATTTCCATAAAGTTTCTTAGTATACATCTATAAAATGCAATTTATCTGTATACTTTATGCTTTAAAAGTACCTAAACATATTTTTCCTGAGAATGTATGGAGAAGATGACTGGCAATAAAAGTACAGTGAGAAGAAATTATTGAATCTTTCTACTTAATAACTCTGGATTGCTAATCGATTATGTCTCTATGAGATACCGTACTTGCTATAGCAGTAAGAGTACATTATTAATTACACATGACCATGGATAAAAAGCTCTTCATCCCAGATGTTGTCCTCGTGTATCACAACCTGGACTGTACTAGAAAAAATGGACATGTGATTACATTTTTTTTGTTCTTGTTGTGTCTTTGTTCTATGAAGTATTGAAAAACTTATAGTATAAAGATATTATTATTTCTATATATTTGTTGCTGTCAAAATTTTGGAGAGAAATTATATGCTCCTCTGGTCTGTGGATGATAATTAAAAACAAAGAAAAAACCAAGCTATTGCAGTTTCTGGCCTACTGAATTGTTAACTATCTCTAAATCTGTTAACTAAAACTGTTAACTACATTTCACCAACCAAAACCACAATTAGTAAGTATATAGATTGCTAATGATACTGTATTTTGTTGAAACTAGTGGTCAAGGTCAGTGAATATTAGCACTACTCTAAAGTAGGACAGTAGTGAATATATTTTAAATATAATTAATATAAATATATTCTTTAAATAGAAGAAATTATTTAGAAAAAAAATGGATCTTTGAACACTTACAACAGCACTACAAACAACCATTCTTTATCAGGAAAAACTGAATGCTATACAATTAATATTGAAGTAGTAGGGAAATTTACCTTATATCTTCTTTTTCTTTTTATTTTCTCTGTCTGGTTTCTGCTTTTCTGATGTTCCACAGCTAGATGTAACAATCCTACAGGGTGTCAGAATATAAAACCTATTTCTTCACAAATTATCGAGTGACATTTAATGGTCAAATAAAAGCACGGAACAAAATTAATTGCAAACTTTGAACTTACTTGTTGGAAAAATACTGTTACACTTGTCTTCTACCTAGGAACTTTGAACATTATATTTTTGTATCTGCCAGAATCAATTTCTCCATGAAGCAAATGGAAGATATACTTTAATTACAGGTGCAGAATTGGACCATTACAATACAAACCTGAATGTTTCATAATTTTATAAGAGGTTTTGTAGCCTCTTTCTAATTATTTTATGTTTTATGTTCTTTTCTTATTTTATTTTATGTTTTCTTATTTTATATTCTTTCTAATTATTTTATGTTTTAACATGGAGAAATATTGAAAGTCTTTAGATTATATAGTTAACATTATAACATGTAAGAAGGAAGGAAAGCAAGGTCACGCATGTGAGTAGTGGCCAGTGGGATTGCTAGTGGTTTGGCTATTAACTGTGACTGAGAAAGGGACCACTGTTTTCTTGAAGATGGGGAAAAATAAACTGAGATGTACTGATGCTGATGTCATAAGTCTACATTGCTGGAAATCAATGACAAATTTTAAAGGTGTTTTAGGTGGCTGAAGTCTACTAATAATGAGTACTACTTTTTACTTACTGCACATCACTACTCATGTGTAGGTGTCAATGTATTTAGTGAGATTTTTCAAAAGTCTTCATCTTTGGGGAAAAAAAAACCCAAAAAACATGTTTAATTCTTGGCTGTGTATCTGTATCGCTCGGCTATTTTGTGTACAACCAGAAGTAGACACAGATGTGTAATGCTTTAATGAGTTTTGCAAGCTGGATCTGCCATAATGTTCCATATTGTCTACAGTAATTCCTTGATCAAACTGGAGAAAATAGATTCAAATGTATTATTTGTTTGCATAACACAAATGAAGTTGTTAAAATTATAAATGGAATCTTGAGCTTCATCATTGGTTGCACCAAATGTCAATATACATATAAATAAATTAAAATTGTATTTAAAAAAACCCAAACAATAATTTCCTTGGTGCAGTGGAAGACCCAGAATAGGATAGAAGGAAGAAAATTACTTTTAGTTCTTTTTGTCTCTTCACCATGATGAACTGTATCTGATACAGTACTATAAAGCCTCTACCCAAAAAACTGCTTGGCCTTTCTCTAAGGTTTGTTGTTTGGCTTTGATTTTGCAATCTTAATTCTGATGTTTGCATGTTATTTACATGCTTATTGTTGGTAAACTTCTAGATATTTTGTAGCTTGTGTAAACTTCTGATTACATTTCTGCAGAGCAAACTTTCAGAATGTCACATGTTCACTGAATAACTAAATTCTGAAAGTGTATTAAGCATCCTGTATTCTCAGGAGAACAAAACAGAAATTTAAAAATGTCTTGGATCAAATGAGTAATAGAAAGTTTCAAACAGGAGAATGAGCTCCACTTCCTTAAAAAACTTGCAACTTTCCATGTGTCTGAAAGGGCCTTCAAAGCCTTTAGCCTTAATAAAGACAGTGAGGTAGGCTGTCCCCTGCAGTCTTCTGAATTTAGCTGTGGAGCAGATGTCTACCTGCAGCCTATGGGAGGACCCTATGTTGGGGCAGGTACATGCCCACAGGAGACTGTGACCCCATGGGAAGTCTGCCCTGGGGCAGGATTCTGGAAGAACATGTGAACCTGTGAAGAGAGGAGCCCACAATGTAGCAGGCTTGATGGAAAAACTTGTGATCCCTGCAGAGTACGCAATGGCTTGGCTGTATGGTGATTAGATAAGAAAGGTAGTAATATCAATCCAGTCTGGGCTAAGAGCAACAAGCCTTTTTTTTGCTGTGTACTGCTTGAGCAGTGAATCCCTTTCTGGCTTTTTAGTAGCTTGACATTCACGAAAGAAAGTAAGGAAAAAGTGAACAATTTTTTTTTGTTGTTATTATTAATTTATTTTTAAATATTTTTTTAATTTTTAATTTTTAAGCTTATTTTTAATTTTTAATTTTAAATTTTTAATTTATTTTTAATTTTTAAATTATTTTTATTTTTTGTTTTGTCTTCCATTATTTTTATTTTTTATTAATTCTTTAAATTTTTAATTTTTAATTTTAAATTTTATTTTTTAATTTTTAAATTATTAATTTTTAATTTTTTGGTTTTGTCTTCCATTATTTTTACAAATTTTTTAATTAATTTTTTAATTTTTAATTTTTAGATTTATTTTTAAATTTTTAAATTATTAATTTTTAATTTTTTTGCTTTTGTGTTATATTATTTTTACAATTTTTTTTTTTTTTTTTTTTTTTCCCCTAACTGGGAAAAGTTCATTCATAACTTTCATTCATAACTGAGCTTTCCACCAAACACCTGTAACACCATACAGTATGTTGTATCTACAGTTAGACTGATACTCCACAGAAGATTCCTAACCCATTAGCTGTGGAACTATCATGATTTAGTACTATGAGACATGCAGCTGCAGTTCTTGAAGGAAAGCTGCCTTTTAAATTGTTCTCTATTACAGTGTTGGATAGTGTAAGTCCTTACTCCTAAGGGGATTTTCCATTTGAGAACACACAGATGTGTTTCCAATGTTGGAAGGAATGGAGTAATTTGTCATTTTGTGGGATGCATCTGAGCCTGCTCAGTGGAGAGCAGGACCCAGCAACCACAGAGGACAGAGAGAAGATGAGAGTGAAGAGAAAGTTACTGAAGATACGTAACTTGCAGCACATGTGGAATATAGTGAAAGCACAGCAGACAGCATCACATAGCAGGTGATGATTTAAAAAAAAAAAAAAAAAAGCCTTCTGTAAGTAATTTTATTTATCTTTCTTGAACTATGTATTTTGAATTTTATCTGCTTAGAAAGTAAAGCCTCTCACTGCATGTTTATATTAAACTATTTTAATATTGTTTCAGAAAAAAATTCTTCGGGGAACGCTTGCTATGAGGAGAAAACATACAATCACAAAACTCTAGATGACACTGTCTCTGTTAAAATTTGTAACACGAAAAACCCCTTCCATATTTCATGCAATAGAACCCAAAGGACTTACCACAACCCACTCTGTCTTATTTTAGTTTGTTCCTGTCAATTTCTACATGTAACTCATTTATTTTTTCAGAAATTTATTGAGTCACAACAGGAAAACTACATTCACAGGTGCAAAAAACTGAGTATTTTATTGGCTATGGTGCATCCCCCTCCCTGAAGTAGGTACAGTGATCTGTGGTATTTTACTTGAAGCCCAGTTTATAGGAATAGATATGAAGCAAACGGTGTATGACGAGAAAAAGTAGCCTCCTGTTAGACTTCCCAAGTAGTTCTCATTGTAAACTGATGTCATGGTTTAGCAGTTCGGGTGGACTGAAAGCCAGTGGACAGAACTGCTATCTGTAAACCCCCCTCCACACTCCCAGGGAAAGATAAAAGGGGAATAAGGACGAGAGACTTAGTTGGAAATTAAAACTGTAAGTTTTACTAGAACAGTAAGGGGAAGGCAGTAACACAGGGTATAAGTAACCAAATATCCCAAAGTATATAGAACCCAGTCTCGATGCTGGCAGGGATAGGTGGCTAAGGTCCCCTTGCAGAAGGGCCGCCTGAGGAGAGGGCTCCAGGGCTCTTCCCATCTCCGATGGACGTGGATTCTGAAGGGCAGGCGGCAGCTGGCGCTGAAGGAGCGCAGGGAACAGCAGCGCGGAGCGGGGCGGGCGGAAGGGAGGAGGGGCTGCGGCCTGGTGAGCTTGAGAGAGAATGGGCAGGGGATGGGAGGGAACGGACCCCTCTGTGTTCTGCCCCTCTCAGACTCCTCAGGGTATTAAGACCCTCTCTCTTTAGTTCCTCCATTCAAACTATGAGAACTCAAAAAAGCAGATGACTTGCTTAAGACATAGTCTTGGAAATACTGCAGCAGCTGTTTAATGAATGTAAGGAAAACAACGGTAAATTGGAATATGCACTGGCAGATTCTTTTTTATTATTTTTGCTTTACACTTTCGCAGTTTCCCATTTATTTCAACAATAATGTTAAAACTGTGTTAATACCTCTGTATTGGACCCTCAAGTAAACATGAGCCAACAAGGTGAAGGGCAAATGACATGTGGTTTTGTTAGGATTATGAAGTACAGCATGCTCTGCCATTTAATATTGGTGAGGACTTTGTTTTAAATATAAATAAATCTTTGTGAACCTCAGAACAGGTTAAAAATGTTTAAAAGTTTTAAAATACAGCAATTTCAGTATGCAGCCTGCAGAATCATCTGTGAAATATAATTTCCAATAATGATCATGTCATTGACTTGTGTTTCCTTGTTTGCTTGCTTGAGCACAGAAGCAGTTCTAGGGAACTCTATTTTCTTGAACTAGCAGAAGAAAATAGTAGGGGAACTTGGAGGGAATTAACTTCTTTGTCACATAACATTGTTCTTAATCTCTGAGATGTGATTAAGTTAAAACACACAGACCGCAAAGTCCAAGAATATTTTTTGGCTGTCATCAATGAGGTTTTTAGAAGACCTGGACTGAGTTTTGATTACATTTAGTTTGCTGTAGTGCTTAACTTTCTAGATCTCTTGATTTCATGATCTGGCTAATAAGAGAGATTGATAATTATTTTACTAAAATGGTTATTAGTCATATCAACCTTTGATTTAGATGAACATTAAAACAGCATGACCAGCAGTGAGGTGGTATGTTGGGGAAACATTTCAAAATACATCAGTGAAACGCTGTATGTTTATTTATGCAAACTGTTGTTTTGCAAGGCATGGATTTTTGAGATTACCCAGAAGTTAGGATAAATGAATTAAACACCAAATGAAGTTCTTCAGGATACTACTTGTGTCCGAAGTTAGGAAGATGTTCCTAAGTTAGCATGTTCCTTATAACGTTAAATGGATCTTTATGACATATCACTAAAAATCATAATTATAGTAAAAGCAAAAAGTGTTAGAGATATTTTGCTTAGTTGAAAAGTTTTAAAAATTACATGTTTTTTACTTGACATAGGTGATCCTTGTTAAGGTTATTACTTCCTTTTTGAAATTCATAACAAAACATCCTTCAAGTAGCTCAGTAGAGCTGTTTTGTTTGTTTGTTTGTATTTTAGAGAGCACCAAAATGTTACCCAGCCACCTAGTTCTAGCCATAAGAATGCATGCTTTTTAATCCTACTATTATTCCACTGATGCAGTTTAAATTTTGTGATAAAATGTCAGGTGGAAAAACCCAAATAACACTTTCCACAGCTACTCAGAGACATTAAAGGAGCTATCAGTCCAACAAAGGTCCCCTTCCACAACCATGAGGGAGTCCAGAGGAACTGCTGTGGATGGGGGCACCCCAATAACCCAGCCAGACCTGGCTCCCTAGGCTGTCCTAGTATTGGCCCACATCCATAGACAAGGGGCATGCCAATGCCAGGCCAGTTACTGTCCTGTGAGTCACTGGCAGTGACTCTCCAGGGGACTGCCAGGAGGGGGGTGTCACACTGTGGAATGCAGTGGAAGAGCATTTTTTTTAGGGTTGCGCTGTGCTGATTAGTCTTACATCTGGGAAAGAACAACCTGTAGAACCAGGACAGGTTGGGGACTGAGTTGCTGGAAAGCAGCACAGGGAAAAGAATGTGGGGTTGCTGGTGCATGGAAGGATGACCATGAGTCAGCAATGTGCCTTGTGGCCAAGAAGGCCAATGGCATCCTGGGGTGCATTAGAAGGAGGGTGGTTAGTAGGTCAGGAGAGGTTCTCCTCCCCCTCTACTCTGCCCTGGTGAGACCACATCTAGAATATTGTGTCCATTTCTGGACCCTTCAGTTCAAGTGCAGGGAACTGCTTGAAAGAGTCCAATGCAAAGTGACCAAGATTGTTAAGGGAGTGGAACATCTCCCTGATGAGGAAAGACAAAGGGAGCTGAGTCTTTTCATCTTTGAGGAGAGGAGAATGAGGGGACCTCATCAATGTTTATAAATATTTAAAGGGAGAGAGCTAGGAGGATGATGCCAGTCTCTTCTTTATTATGCCCAGTGGCAGGACAAGAGGCAATGGATTGGGACCTCCTAAGCTTGAGCATAGGAGATTCCATATGAACTCCAATCTCCACGCATAGGAGATTCTATAAGAACACAAATCTCTTCTTAATTATGCCCAGTGACAGGACAAGAGGCAATGGATTGGGACCTCCTAAGCTTGAGGATAGGAGATTCCATATGAACACAAGGGGGAATTTTTTTACTGTGAGGGTGACAGGGCATTGGAACAGCCTGCCCAGGGAGGTTGTGAAGTCTCCTTTCCTGGAAACATTCAAAGCCCACCTGGACAGCATTCCTACATGACCTACTGTAGATGACCCTGATTCAGCAATGGTCTCTTGAGGTCCTTTCCAACCCCTAACTTTCTGTGATCCTATGTCTTTGTGATTATGGGGTAGCTTAGGGAGACACTGACGATGGGAACAGCGAGACATCTGTATTCTTTGGAGAGGAAGAAACAAGGAAAAATAGAGAGGCAAAATTGATAAAATGGTCAGGTTGTATGTGGACGGTGCTGGTGAGTGTATATTTATTCTTTTCTCCTCACTACAGATCTTCATCCTCCTCAGCAAGAGAGAGGAGCAGGATAAGACTATTGGTGCTATTTGCATTCATATAAGTGCTCTATATGTCACTTCGTTGTAAAGTGTGGCCAGCAACATATACAAGTGTATATGTGGTGTATACAGATGTTTGTGTGCATATACCCACTGGAAAATGCATGTTTAGCCTTGCTTCTGGTCTGACCTATGGCCATGGAGCTATGGTAGTCATGCCTCTGTTGGGCTACTGGATTTGGCCTTCCCTTGATATTTTCTGATGTAACTGAAGAGTACAGTTCAGACAAAACTGAAGAGTAAGCAGGTGTTCCCTTTGCCAAATGGTCTATTTCTGTATTTGAAAGATAAAAGTGAAGCAAACGGATGTGTATCCCAAATGCAATAGTAGGAAAGAACTTGGTGAAACTCTTTACTCAAAAAAGTCTCTTTTTTAGCACATCTGGGGCACATAATACATCAGATTTCATAGACAAGCACTTTATCAGAAGTATTCATATTCTGAAAAAAGTTTCATAATTGAATGAGTCATTGTGGTTTGCCTCCAAAAGCTGGCTTGATGAGATTTTAATATCTTATGTTAGCAACAAACTGTTATCTTTCCCACTGTTTAATCAATATCTGTAACTGCTACAGCCAGGATGGAAATATTTTTACTATTTGCCATATGTCTTCTGAAGCCCTCAGATTGCACATGCAGCACTCAGTGGCTCAGCACCAAGTCCTGGGTAGCTGAGTTTCTGAAGAACAGATCCTGCTTCAGTATTTAAGGCTTTTGTTTTTCAAAACTTGTTTACATGCCCAATTACATTACATTACAGTTTAACCACCATGAGCCATGCACAATTGATCTTTAGTTCCCTCCTCCCCCTATTGGAATGAGAGTATCGGAAGAGTGAATGTGCAAAAACTTGCCCTTGAGGTAAACTGAATTCTGCATATGTAGCCAAAGAAAATCTTGGTAATAATTCACTATTTCCCATCAACAGGAAGGTGTTCAGCCATTTCCAGGGAAGCAGATCTCCTTCATGCATCACATAACTCTGTAATTCCAAGTGTACTCCTTTCCTTCTTTTTTGTCAGCTTTTAATGCTAATCATGACATCATATATGGTGTGGAATATTGCTCTGGTCAGTTGAATCAGCTGTCCTGGCTGTGGCCCTGTCAGATTCTTACCTACTTCTAGCCTACTTGCTGGTAGAGCATGGTGAGAAGCAAAAAAGACCTTGACTCTGTTTGAGCACTGCTCAACCATAGCTAAAATACCTCTCTTAGATCACTTTTCAAAACAAATTTGAAACTCAGCACCATACAAGCTACTATGAAGAAAATTAATTTTAGCCTAACTAAAACCACTACATCACTCTAGGTTGTTTTTCCCAGTTACTGTATGTCCACGTGTCACAAAACTTACTTACACGTTTCCTTAAAGTTTTTCCCTAAACCCAAGGTTTTAGTATTAGTGTCCTGTATATGACCCGTGTGACCTATGTAGTGACCACATATAAGATCCATACACACTTTTATTTTAGTTTAAATTTATTGTCACATTAGCAATGTGGTAAGATGGAGAAATTGTCTATTCATTTGCTTTAAAATGTCCAAGTAAGGTTTCATATTTATTGTTGTTTATTTTTAAGAGCTATGCTCAAATTCTAATCAAGTAGAAATGACAAAATACCTCTTAACATTTTTACTTCGAGGAAGTATGGGGAGGAAGCCGTATCACATTAAGCTTGTTGTCAGTACTGCCCTAATTCCTTCATCTGGAATCTATCACAAAAGCCAACTCATGCAAATATGTGTTTAGAGCATGATATATTCACAAATCTATTTACAGGCTGGTCATATTGTTTAACTAAATAACCTGTAAATCAGGAAAGTTAACAAACATTAAATAAATGGCTATCTTTTTATGTAGCTGAACTTGCTAACAAAATTAAGGTTTTCTCCAATTATTGTAAAACTATATGTAGTTTGAAATTATTAGGAAAGTAAAAAAAAAAAAAAATTACGTATCTTCTCATCTATTTCTAACAAGAAACCTTTGCTAGTCCAAGAACACAAGCAAAATTCTTGTGAAACTACTGTAATTCGGGGCATGTTTGACAGTAAGCCATTAAAAAGTGAAATCTACAGTCTAAAAGACTGAAAAAGGAAGCAGAAGTTAAATTTTTCTGTCAATAAATATGTGCAGTGATGTCCACTGAAGCAGAATCTCATGTGAAAAATGAAGGAGGAAGGCAGAATTATATTATACTCAAGTCTGTTTTTATCAGATAGAATAATGTGTAACACAGCACATTGAGTAACTCAGTGGCTGTTTGCCAGGGCTGGGAGAAGAACAAAAGAGTACAATCATTAGGTTATACTTATCTCCCTTTTGAATGTATTTATTGAAGCAAATATAAATGTACAGGTTGAAAAACATCAAGATACATTAGTATATAGTTTGAACTGTGAATAAAAGATTAAAATGTGGATATTGTGTATGCCTATTGGTATATATTGTGTATGAAAACATCTGAAGTTTTTTTGTAGTACGGTGCACTAAACTGTCTTATTGTTCCCTTCAGAAAGAATGGTTTACTTGGGACATACTCCATTTTTTTGTGTGTAATACTGTTGTTTTTCCAGTCACGTAACTTCTGTGGGTTTTTTTTCCTTCTGCCTCTTGAGTTTGCTCTTCATTTTCTAACAGAGGTCTGAGTCAGCCATTGCTTTTTCTGACCAATAAGGGCCCACTCAAACCTTTTCCCTTCTTTGGCCTGTCCCCAGATTTAAGGGGTTTTTAACTGAACTGGATAAACCACTAATTTCTTGGAATTAAATCATTTAATCAGTTTGAATAGAGAAAACTCAAAATGAAGAAACAAAATATAGTGAAGAAACATCTCTCCATAGAGAAATGGACATTTCTCTAGCTCTCATATTTTCACACAGTGTCGTTACAACTAGTTCTTTCATCCAACCTTCATTTTAGTAAAATCAGTTGTTTCTGTTGCTCAACAAATTCTGCATTCTATTGTGGTCCTTGCATAAGAGTTTTTCTTTCTCCTTCTTTGTGGCAGGGCTATCTCTGCCATGCTGTTCTTGGTCTTTACGAGAATGAGTTGCAGGCTCTGGACCTGCACTCTCTCTCCTGTTTGTAGCACAAGTATGTAGTTTTGTGATCTTTGTTCCCAGAGCCAGTTCAATTGCTCACTATACATGACTTAAGTCTATGGTCTCCATGGTAATTGGTTTCTTTGTTACTTATAAGAAAATACAACAAAATTCTTTTTCAAAAAGGAACACTGCTATTTTTTTTTTAAGAAAATAATTTTTTTAAGAAAATAACCTTTAATTCTAAGATACTTCATTTTATTCTGTATTTGTTATTTCAACCTCCTCTTTTATTTTTGATGGTGATGCATCTCAATCTTGTAAGATCAGAACATTTAAATACTTGATACTATAGATATTAATAAATAATACATCTTAAATACTTTTCAAGGACCTTGACCAACAACATCCCTCTAACTTTGTAGTTCTGCTTTTACCACTGCCTATTATTAGATTTCTTTAGCCAGCTCTCGACCTGTATACTGTCTCACAACCTCTGGGTTTACCCAATATTGTCTATGCAAGTTTTTATTTTTCAGAACATTAAGAATAATATTTTACTAATGTCTTGAATGTAGACTAGATGCTCTGTTCCCAACTTCAACATTTTACTAGGGATATCAGCACTATTTCTTTTGCTTTAGGTAATCTCATGATTATTGTTATTTTTAAAAATTATTATTTTCTCCCCTAGAAATTCTGTTTTGTTTTGTTTAGTTTAGTATTGGGGGTTTTGTTGTTGTTTTGTTTTTTTTTCTGTTTTGTTTTTTTGTTTGTTTTTTTTTCTGTGGGAATGGAGTTTGGGGAATGAAAATAGAAAAGTGTCACAAAGGGGTATGAATATGAAAATATCTTGGACTTGCTGAATCATAGAATCATAGAATCCTAGGGGTTGGAAGGGACCTCGAAAGATCATCTAGTCCAACCCCCCCTGCCAGAGCAGGGCCAAGAATGATAGGGCAGAAGATCTAATCAAATTATTCTTCCTTTAAAATCAAGAAAAATGACACAACTAATTCAGTACTTAATTTTTCCATCGATCATCAAGATTCCAATGTAAGTTCATGTCTTAAAATCTTATGACAGATAATTTTGTTTTTTCCTGCCTATGATTATATTTCTGCTACTGTGAATTTAATTATGACAGAGCACAAGTTATACTTCTGTGTAAATAGCAAGTAACAGAATGTAACATTGGAGACAGTCACGTGTACTTGCTTATATAAAAGCATTCCAAAGATCCAATTAAATTATATTAAATTATTCATTGTAATTATGTTTCATTTCAGGACCTACAATTATAGGAGCTAATACTGATTAGGTTTCTTTTATATGATTTACAAAAGAACCCAGCAGTTGTGATATAAACGTATAACCTCTCTACATGAAATTTTAGTGTGCTAAGAACAAATGTAGGTTTTCCTCAAAGGTAGGAAAATGCTTGGCACTGGGCACAGGTGCTGACTGCTCATAATTACAGACTGGCTATGGAGTCCTATCCTATGCTGTGACAAATAAGACTTGGCATTCTTTCAGTACAGGCTGAAAAACTTTAATATTGTCAGATTATTTTTGTTTTGTTTTGTTTTGTTTTTTTAAGATGCAAGTAGAGTAGAAGGAATTTCTGTTTTCGAAATCATTCTCTGCATAAAAATGTGAAGCTTATCACTGATAAGAGCTTCCTTCCTCAGTTTTTCAGAGAGACAATGATGTAAAATTAGTTATTAACACCATCTGAAGTTGCCTGTGGAGCAACATCACGTTTTACCTAAGAAACATCAGTCAGCATGAGTCATCTTAGTTGTGGGAAAAAGCTGAAGATTGCAGGCTGAATAGTGTATAGCAAACAGCAGGCTGTTGTAACCACATTCTACCAGATTTTAAATGTGAATAAGGTAATAATTAGCTGTACCACCTCTCTCTACATTGCATTTGAGAGCAATAATAATACAGCTGGGGCTCCTGAGCAACATTTGACTACAGTAGGTTTAGTCTATTCAAAGATGGCCAGGAATGCTACACCAATAATGATAATATAAGTTCTTTCCTACCAGTTATTTTCTTATAAAATTTAAGACATGGATTTCACTATTGTATTTCAGTTAAATGGATTAAATTAATTATTAATTGTCTTGAAATGCATGTAAAAATTGAGAGAAGGAGAAAAGAGGTAACGTGAGAGCTATTTTCTAAACTACACATAATATTCCTACCCGTGTTAAAAGTAATGGGATGTAGCAAGGGAATGAAAGGCACAGGGGGCTTCCAAGGCCTCCTCAGCATTTTTGTATTTTCTGTAATAATCTTCTGCATAAAGCGATGGTCATGGAGTGTGGCTGTAGGACAAAATACCACCTTTTACTGTAAGTCTGTATTGGCTGGTGTTTTCCTCCAAACTTTTATGTCAGAGTCAAACCAAAGTTGATTACAGCTTCTGTATTATGACAATGTGATTTATTGACACACTGACGTCTGGAGTTCTACAGATGCATGTCCCAAAGCATAGGTCCATTTAGATTGGTCCAAAAGTTTAGGTGGGCCAACTTTATTGGAAGGCCTTGTGCTCTGCAGCTGACCTAACCTCTGTATAAGATCAGAATTATGTGTTTAACCTTAAAGTTATAATTAAGCGTAGTGAATTACACAGAATCTAAGAATGCTAAGGGCTAGAAGTGATCTCTTGAGAGGACCCCCAAACTTGTATGCAATAGGTATCATTTATGTGATTATCAATCAGCCATTATAAAATCATCATTGTTCAGGATTACCAAATTTATTCTGAGTGTTCCTGTAGTTTAGGACAGCCATCAAAACAGCTAAAGTTGTAACTGAGACAACTTCAACCAGAGTTAAAAAAACAAACAAACAAACAAAAAGAATTAGCAGCTGGAGAAGAAAAGCTTTTCTCCTACTAGAACTGCTGGGGAACAGGACAGAGTCCCAGGGAGATAGTGTTGTCTCTGTCTTTGAGTGGTTTTCAGACTCCACAGATTGAAGCCATAAGCAACTTGGTCTAAGCCATAGCTGAGCCTGCTCTGGGCAAGGGCATTGGACTAGTTCCCAACTGGCCTGAAATATGGTTTGGTCCCAAAGCTCAGTGTTGAGGGGCACCTTGTGTTGAGGTGCACTGCTAACTTAACTAAAAGTCCAGCAGGTGACTGTCTTCATCTAATAAAGATGAAGAATAAAGAATCAGATTAGCACTGAGGATAACTGGCTAACACCTTGATCTTTGATTGTCAACTTCTGTAAACTGTGTTTTTGCAGGGCTGTCATATTCTTGTCATGTTATTTTTGAAGGCACCAATGAGGGACCATGGAATGCTTTTTCGTCAGCTGTTTAAGTTGCTTCTCCCCGGTTTTTGTAAAGATAAGGAACTCTCAGCTTCTGCTGTATTTTCCTATTCAAATTTCTGGAAATATGCCAATTGTCACAGTTGAAATTGGCTTCTAATGCCTCTCTTAGCTTTTCTCAAATTTTTGAGTCCCTGACGCATTTCATGTTTGATCCACAGTTCCTATTTGATACACATGTGGAATGTCTTCTTATTGTGCAGTTTCACATAGGCTGAAATGAGATCTACAGTTTTGATCACTTTTGCTGTATGGATTCCCATCTTTGAACTGCTGTTTTCTCTCTTTCTGTGTGCTCTTGTTGACAGCCAGTAAACATAGAGATGGTTAGCTCCTTATGAAGCAGGTCATCTAGGAGAACTCATTGAATCAATGCACTATCTGAAGGCACTGGCTGTAGCACATAAAAAGGTTTTCCTGCTGATCTTACCCTATTTATTAACTTCTAGTGAGGAAATTCTGTAAGGGAAAGTTTTTTGAGACTACCATAGCTCATGTAGATGTAAAGTCAGCTCTTTGTGTGAAGTAAATACCTGTCCTACACATCTGTTACAGGCACTGTGTGGATACATGGGCATACATTTATTTATCGGATATGTGTATGCATTTTTTTCATGAGAAAGAGGGTATCTTCTAATCAGAATCAAGTTGAACTTCAGTTTTAAAAAGAATTTTTAAATTGGGAAACTATGTGATTCACAGAGCACTGTTCTTTGGTATTCTCTGTGTTTGAAAATTTTTTTGCATATTGGTTTTCTTTCCTTTGGTGTTAGTCTATAGTGATCTTCAGTGAGGTCAGCAAACAAAATTATGTAGAAAAATCTGCAAAGCAGTCTTACGGTTTTGCAAATGTTTTCTACTTCCAGACTGTTACAATTAAATTTTAAAGAATTTTTAGTGTCACTGAAAAAGTGCTCAGATGTTACTGCATCACTCGTGTGTTTCCAGGATACTACATGCTAGTCTCAGTCTCCTTTTGGGACATGGCAATAAGATATCTCCCCTATTTTCAAGTTCTTGAACACATTAAGGAGAAAGATGGCAAACTGGGATTTTGTGGCTATTGTTTGAATAGATTTTTCTTACTGTAGTAAGACTGTGGTAAGCACTGCATGACTTGAAGGCAAGAATTACTTAATAAAAACAGGTAAAGATTTGAGGATTTTACTTTTGAATAACTAATACCAACTGAAAAATTTAATGAGAAATTTTACTCTTTTCCTACAAGTTAATATGGTATTCTTTTATTTCTTAATTTGTCAAGTGACTAATTCATCTGCTGCCTAGAACTCCAACTATGGGTGATATTTAATTCTTACTTCCAAGCATGAAAACTGATTAACAAAAAACAATTGCTATCTTGTGGTACTTTCTAAAGTACTTCAGATAGTACATCTGAAGAGCTTTCTAAAAATTTTGCAGATTTCACATGAAATTCAAATCACAAATTTAAATCATGATCATCAGCTTCTACCCATGATTGAAGGGCAAAACAAGGGTTTAATTTTCCCCTACAAAAGGTGTCTACTGAATTGAGTCTAAATACTACTTCTGGCTAGTTTGCCTTATGTTCTCCCTTTCTCTCCTTTTCTTACCTCTGTTTTGTTCATTCCTGTGATTATAGCTCTCAAATAAATTCACCTTCATGCTGGGTTTTCTGATTTGTGAATCATACCTGAAAACACTGTTTCGTCTGCTGTCAAGTATGCGTTTTATAGTAGGACTACATAGTATCTTTGCTTCCAAAAACAGTGTGACAAAACCAGTATCTTGTAGTCTTTTTTTTCTGCTGTTTCTGATTAAAAACTAAACAACAAACAAACAAAATGTTATTTGACAGCTTCACTGCAATGAAAATATATGTAGCTGGAGTGCTTATGGGATGGATTGCTGCCCATCTAGGGATGTTTTTTGTTCTGGTTTGCAATTTAATATGGCTTGCCCTCCAGCAGTCCCACAGAATGGCTCTGTAGTGTCTTGAAGTAAAGGCAAGCAAGAGACAGCCTCTAACAGGAGATGTACTATCTACTCAAAGAACTTAGTAAAGGAATGCTTTCAATACAGAGGACGTAGAGACCTGTCTCTTTCCAAGAGTTTGTACTCCTGCCTATACAAATCCAAACCTTGGTGATGTAGGGAAACATGGACACTGAGCACTTAAGAGCTAGCTCATATGATCATCTGCATAAGTGAGAAATTTTTTTACTGTAAGGGTGACAGAGCCCTGGAACAGGCTGCCCAGGGGGGTTGTGGCGTCTCCTTCACTGGAGACATTCAAAACCCGCCTGGACATGTTCCTGTGCGATGTGCTCTAGGTGGCCCTGCTCTGGCAGGGGGGGTTGGACTAGATGATCTTTCGAGGTCCCTTCCAACCCCTATGATTCTATGATTCTATGATTCTATGATTCATCTGGTAGGAACAGGCTGTGCATACTGTAAAACAACTGCAAAACTTGAGTAAAAGGCATTGTGACACAAATTGGTAAGAATGGCTGCACATCTATTTCTTTCCTTTTATCTGCACATGTTATGAAATCAGGCAATGAAAACTTCTAGACAAGTCTGACTATTCCACTGATTATTAATCCTGCTAACTGGAGACAATTAATTATTCCTAGAAAATGAAGTCATACACCACTTAAGATCTGTTTAATTGTTCATGCACTAAATTCAGTCTTGAGTTTCAGTTCCCAGATCACCAAGTATATCCTGTCTGACTGATAATAGGTTGCTTTTCTTTTTGCTTGCTTTGTCCTTCTACCATCTTTAAAGGATATATTTGAGCTATAAGTTCTTTCTGTCATGCGGTGCTATGATACCAGGAACCAGATATGCATTTTACCCTCTCTTCCCCAACCCCAGACTGAAATAAGATCACCCTCACCTTCAGAAGCACTTTCATTTTGAGGGACGCTGAGAAAGAAAGCATTTGGCTTCATACTAGAGGCTACCACATATGAGCAAGCATGGGAATGTACCTTTTTCATTGCTGTCATAAACCTTTTGTCTACTGGTGTTAAGTAGGAGTAGAAGCTTTAAGTTTTTTGCAGAATAAAACTGACATATACAATAAGTGTGATTTTCAAAAGAAGGACAAGGAGAGAAGGAAAAAGTAATTTATATTTGGCACAAAAAGCTCCCTTTTACTTGAGCTGAAATTTACTCTGTTTTTACTGACACATAGAAAACATATTGAAATCTTGTTCCATTACCTTTCTAAGCCTCAAGAATATTTTTCCTGAAGTTTGTGCCACCACTCACATATACACTCATGTTTTTTTCTGGTTTTGACTCAAAGATCTACATTGCTTCTGAAAAATGCAGTTCATTACACATTCCTTACACTGCCAGATACCCTCAAAATAACCATTCATCTGTTTCTATTGCAATGACCAAGCAATGAATGCTGCAAAAATTTTATGAAACAAAAATGCAATACTACATAGCAATCAATTCTGTACTTTTATGGTTGCTGAAGATTTTACTTTACTCTGTAAATGATCTGCCTTCCGTATGCACAGATATCTATCAATCTTCCTATTTTGCTATTTATTGCAGTCATATTTTATATAAGAAAAAAATGTATAGCTGGCCAAATAGCTGATCTTGTTCTATATTACCCCAATCTTTCAGACAGGAAAATGGAATATTTGTTTTACCAGAAGCTTTGTACTGGAGTCAGACTTATCGAGTAACACTCTGCATCCATCCTGACATAATTTTTGTTGGAAAAATATTAAAAGCAGCTATTACAAAATTTTAGCAGGCAAAATGCTACCAGCATGGTTTGGGCTCTCATTAATTTCCCTTTGGAAACTAGTGTTAAGTTTCACATTGCTGTAGTTCTCTCAATTCAGTTTGTCTTACCTCAACTGAGAAGATAAGGCAGACCTTAACATGAGCAAAAATCTATATATCACAGTTCAGTTAAGCTACAGATTTTTTTACTTGTCGTTTCTTATTTTTTTGTTTAAACAGAATTTTAAGTACAAAACTTGTGCAGAATTTCATATGCATGTGGGTGGAATCAGCATCCTTTGTTACTGGTTTCCTGACAGGCAAATGTATCTGTAACTACTGAGGGCTGTGCTAATATGAAGTGGCTTTTTTTGATGAAAAATTCTGTGGCATAATGAAGTATTGTATGTACTGGACAGAATGGGAACTGAGCAGTACAAGCTGTAACTTGTGCTAAGTCATAGTAAATTTCATCATTCAAATGAATTGCAGAGGCAGAACACGAGTCTGGTGAGCTAGTCCATCAGACAAGCCTTGCTGTCTAACCAGCCGAGTGAGGCAGAACATGCTTAGAATAATGGTCTGAGACAATACTATGGGAAGTTGCTAAACTTTTCTCCTCTTCTTTTCTGTACTTTACAGTGTTCTTTTACTTGCAGAGGCTGAGCTCATAGAATATCAAGTTGGAAGGAACCTCAAGGATCATCTGTTCCAACATTTCTTGGCAAAAGCACAGTCCAGACAAGATGGCCCAGCATCCTATCCAAATGAATATTAAAAGTGTCCAATGTTAAGCAAGCCACTACTTCCCTCAAAAGATTATTCCAATGGCTGATAGTTTGCATTATGAAAATTTTCCTCTTGTGTCCAGTCAGAGTCTCCCCAGAGGTAACTTGAATAATAATCCAAATTTTAAAAATGCCTTATGATACCAGTCTCAAATGTTGTACTGAATAGCTGATAAACAAACTTATTTTTCTGACAAATGTCATATAATGTTAACAGAGGAAGGAACTTCCAAGTGGATCAAAAACAAAGTTGTTTTTCGTCTTAGTTGTATGTTAAGTTCTACTTTAATTACTGAGACTCTTCGGAGGATATATTATACTTACTAGAGTATAGCTAGCCTGGGAGTCTTATTCATGAACATGTCGGGTCCTGAAGAATGATTTTAAGTTTCTACATATTGCCTGCTCAGATACACAGGATACCAACCTTTCTCTGAAATGATGAAGTGAGAAATACAGACCAAATTGCTCTGTACCACTCTCTGTTTCCCTTCACTTTCACTTCACTGATAAAAAAGCTAGAAAAAGAGACATTGTGTAGAAACAATTATAGTTTCTGAAGAAAACAGGACATGTGAACCATTTTATGTACAGCACAACAACCAGAACAATAATGTTTGTTCTTTTCTAGCAAGAAACTCTTGGGGTTAGCTGAGAGAGAATTAATACCAGGATGTGTGAGGCATGAAGAATGAAAAATTATACAGGAAAGGTTGGAATACTAAAGTCAAAAGCAAAACTATTGTAAAAAGACAATGAAATGTTAATAGACTGTGTTAAATGCATTTCTTTTTCCCATTGCAGTGTTACAGAAATTGTTTCCCCAACTTTTCTCCCTGTATATATATATATATATATATATATATGTATATATACGTATATATATATCTTTCTTCTCAGCTTTATTAGCAAGTGACACAGGATCAGGCAAGCCCCTTTTGCACATCTTTTTCAGCAGCGTTCTGAACTCTTGCAAATGAATCTAATTATTACTTAGTTTTTCTGAACTAACACATTTTCACTAGCATTTCAATGGTCTTCTGCAAACTTCAAAAACTTGAAAAACTGTCCACTCTTGATTGGCTTAAGGAACTGTCAACACCTATTATCATGTTAATGATCTAATTGGAAGGATTTTGAAAAATTACTCTTGGCATTTTCTTAGTATTTTGAAAGGATGGAAATGCATGGGGAATATTTAATCTGGGTCTCAATTTATTCTTTGACCTTTAGATCCTTCTTTCCATTCTGAAAAGTTACTAAAATATTATGGTACTGAAACTACATTGAATTCGGTGAGAGTGGAAATATTTTATTCTTTCATAAAACAAAAGGAAAGTGTCCCACCCCCATCACTGCCTATCTCACTCCCCTCCTCTAAACATAACTTGATTTTGTCCACAGTAGCAATTAGTTACATGAAATCTGAAAGGTGACTTTTGGAGAATTGTTCAATTTCAGCAATATCTTTTGGACTCATAGGATACCATCTTGCAAGAAATAGAAATCAATGGTTTTCAGATTATGGTGAAAGACCATAGGTTTTCATCCTATGTTAATCTCTAATTGCATTCTCGTACTAATTATACTAAATATAAAGGAGGAAGGATGAAGAGGGAAAAAATTTTATTTGTGATTCTTCAAAATAGAACTGTTCATTTGATCTCTGAGATACAGGACAATGTTTTAAAAACATAAAGGCAGACTACCTTCCTAATTGTTTTTTGAGACTCCATATTTGTTCACGCTTTAGACTAATGGAAAAGAAGTTGAATGTAAATAGTGTTCTAAGGTCAAAAGAAAGGGACACTGGTGTTTTCCTTTGACCTTTTCTACTATACTTAAGAAAATGCAATGACCAAATTAAGAAGCTTTTTTTTTTTTTCTTTTTGCTTTTTTTAAAAGCTTTATATCATTACTGTTTTTCCCCAAAACATGCAACTCAATGTGAAAGCTGTCCTGTTAGGAGGATGAAACTGTGGTTGGGAGAAATGGTCTTTCTTTGGTTATGTCTTGTGAGCAACAGTGCGTACCACTGGCAAGGTTTTTCAGGAGGTCTACAGGTAGATGACAATGCTATATTCTATCAAGTACCATTGTCAATATTTCAGCTATACTGGACCAAATCTTTGACTTTTTAATTCATATTGTGTCTTCCTTTGTCCTTAGCATGCTAGCTACAAAGGATAAAAGAGATGCAAGAGGATTTAAAAACATTTTTTTTCAGTAAATCTTGTAATCTCTGATGCTTTGTTATTTCTTTATATATGACAAGTAAATTTAAATCAGATATGTAGAAATAGAAGTGAAATCAAACTATTTAAACTCACGAAAATATCTCAATACTTGAGTAATAAAGGTGGTCTTTTTTTATTTTTTTGTGAGTAAAACTTTTTTTAAAAGTTATTTTTCAGATAACCTTGGGAGAAATAAAAATAAATGTGCTTATTAGAAGATATGCTAGAAAAACCTTTCCTTACAGTTTCTTGATGCTTTTTTTTTATCGCTGATATTTCATAGGAGTCCTTGTTGCAGTGATAGAGAGTAACTGTTAAACCCAAATGCTTCAATTTGAAAATGAGTCTGTCAAACACCTCTAAAAAAAAAAAAAGAAAAAAAGGTAACAGTTATATAATGATATTTGTATTTCTAAAGAATTCCTTTAATGGGTAGTTTCATTCCTGTGGTCCTTCCCTTTTGCATAAAAATCCTCAGTTCCCAATAACAGACATAGACACCAGTCTCCTGTCACCTATGTCTGATTTACCTTTGTTGACTATATAGTTGACTATCAAGTGTGTCTCTAAGTTAGGTCATTGCCCTGTATTTTCTTCACGAAACCTGTACCTCCCCACTAATTTTTTGGGACAACATGTGAACTGAGGAGATCATTTCACCTGTTACCTACCTAAAGATGAGTTTGTCTAGAAGCAAAGTATTCTTCAAATGTAAAGTAAGCTTTTCTAAATAGGGATCTTTCTTTATAGTAGAGGGACTTTTTTGCAACTGATTAGAAATATTTTCTCAAAAATTGTTCATTCCGAGAAAAACAAATGTATTTGGGCACAGTACTTTATGCAAAATATTTTTTTTTTCCTCAAAATGTATTGTCTTTCTTCAAACTGGATAAATTAGTGTAGTTGTAGGAAAGTAACCCTGCAGACTCAAACTTTTCCTATGATGTAAGATTTTCCTATTCAGTAAGATTTAACCCACAATATTTGTTTTACCAGTAGCATTCCAGATGTGTTGCCATGCTATAGTGTCATTAATTTAGTGGTAACTTGTATCCATAGTATGTCTCTTTAATATTCTGTGCACAAAATACCAGAATTAGAGAGAACCATTGGTGATGGTGTACGTACTGAACTGTATAGGGGTCCAGCTGACCATGGAGACCTTCTAATTAAATATCTACAGTGAGCACAACCAATTTTCTGATTGTTGTTTCAAACAACAGGATTTTCTTATTGCATGTATAAGAGATTTGGGGTTGGGTTTTTTCTAGTTCTGGTTTTCAGGTGGCAGGGTATGTTTGTTCTCCCTACCATCAGATTGAAAAAGAAATTTTTGTAGTATCTGTCCAAAAGGGACTGGAAAAAAAACTGCAGGTGGGTCAGAATAAATATTCTGAAAGAGAAAGGCTCCCTTTTCATCAGGAGCACTGCTGCAGATAAGAAAAGTCATAAGATTCCTCAGCCACCCCAGGCAAATGGGGCTCTGGCAAAAGACTTGTGCTTCCCCCTAATAGTTCAGTTGTAGTCATTGAGCTAAAACACACAGCCATGTGGCATTCAAGCTAATAAACTGAAGGCTGTTTTGCAACTCACAGCAGTGTCATTTTGTAAAACCTACGTGGTGCTCTGTGAATTAGAAGCCCATTGCAGAGAGACCCTGGTGGTTNATGAACTGAGAGAAGTTCTATCAATGCTTCTAAGTTTTTGAAACTTAGTAATGTGATTCACTGCTCCATTAAACCTCTGTAACAGAGTGATGGTGGAAGCCCCATCCCTGGAAGTTTTTAAGGTCAGGCTGGACAGGACTCTGAGAAACCTGATCAAATGGGAGGTGTCCCTGCCCATGGCAGGGGGGTTGGAACAAGGTGACCTTAAAAGTCCCTTCCAACCCTGAAAATTCTATGATTTTATGTAGAAAGGGAACTAGAGATGCAAAAGCTCAGATAGAACTTAATCTGGCCATCTCTGTTAAGGATAATATAAAATGTTCTTATAAATATATTAATAACAAAAGAAGGGTGAGGGAAAATCTCCATTCCCTACAGAACAACGGGAAGTGGGGGGGAAACATAGTAATGGAATACAAGGGAAAGGGTAAGTTACATAACACCTTTTTTTCCTCAGTCTTTAACAAAAAGACTGGCTACCCTCAGGGCAGCTGGGGGTAGGGGCAGAATACCCCTCCTGTAATCCAAGAAGAAACAGTTAGTGACCTGTTGTGTCACTTAGATCACAGCAAGTCTATGGGGCCAGAGGCGATTCACACTAGGGTGATGAGGGAGCTGGTGAAAGAAGTGGCCAAGTTGCTTTTCGTCCTTTATGACAGGTCCTGAACTGGGAAGGTCCCAGGTGACTGGAGGTTGGCCAGTGTGACACCCATCCCCAAGAAGGACCAGAAGGAGAATCCAGGAAACTGTCAGCCTGTTTCAGTGCCTGGCAAGGTTATGGAGAAGATCATCTTGAGTGTTATCAAATGGCATTTAGAAGAAAACCAGGGGATCAGGCCCAGCCAACATGGGTTTAGGAAAGGAAGGTCATGCCTGACCAACCTCAACTTCTTCTATGACTGGGTGACCTACCTAATGGATGAGGGGAAGGCTGTGGATGTGGTCTACCTTGACTTTAGTGAAGCCTTTGACACAGTCTCCCACAGCACCTTCCTGGAAATGATTACAGTTTGCAGCTTGGACAGGCGCACCCTTCACTGAATGAAAAACTGGAAGGACAACCAGGCCCAGAGAGTGGTGGTGAAGGGTGATGCATTAAATTGGCATCTGATGACCAGTGCTGTCCCCCAGGGATCAATACTTGGCCCAGTCCCATTCAGCATCTTTATTGATGACCTGGAGGAGGGGATTGAGTTTACCCTCAGTAAATTTGCAGATGACATCAAACTGGCGGAGGATTGGAAGATGCCACAGAGGGACCTGGACAGGCTGGGTTGATGACTCGAGGCCAGTATTACGAAATTCAACAAGACCAAGTCCAGGGTCCTACACTTTGGCCACAATAACCCCATGTAGCATTACCACCTGAGGGAAGAGTGAACCTGGAGTGAACCGGTTGAACATGAGCCAACAGAGGAAGGTCAATGACATCCTGCCTTGTATCAGAAATAGTGTGGCTAGCAGGACTAGGGGTGTAATTCTCCCCTTGTACTCAGCACTGGTGAGGACCCACCTTGAGTACTGTGTCCAGTTCTGAGCCCCTCACTTCAAGAAGGACCTTGAGGTGCTGGAGCAGGTCCAGAGGAGAGCAATGAGGCTGTGAAGGGACCAGAGGGAGAGTCTTATGAGGAGAGGCTGAAGGAGCTGGGGTCCTTTAGCTTGGAGGAGACTCATGGAGAACATTATCACTCTCTACACCTATCTGAAGGGGGTTGTAGTCAGGTGGGGGTCAGGCTCTTCTCCTAGGTGACTAGTGACAGGATGAGAGGGCATGGCCTGAAGCTGTGCCAGGCTAAGTTTAGGTTGGATATCAGGAAGGACTTCCTCATGGAGAGGGTGATCAGGCATTAGAATCGACTGTCCAGGGAAGTGGTGGAGTCACCATCCTTGGTGGTGTTGAAGGAAAGGCTGGATGTGGCACTTAGTGCCACGGTCTAGGTGATGTGATGGTGTTAAGCCATAGGCTGGGCTTGATGGTCTCAGATGTCTTTTCAAGACTCAATAATTCTGTGATTATAATAATTCTGTGTGTGCATGTGTACATATGTATATATAAACACACAGAGTATCATTTAATATAAGTAAAATATATCTAGGCTTTGGGTTTTTTGAAATATTTATAAGTAGGTAAATCTGATCTAGTTCCATAATAGTACACTCAGTCTGACCATTAAGAGAAACCTATTCACGACTTGGTGCAGCATTTCATTGTGAAAAAACACATCATAATGCTTGAGATTGTAATTTACAACTGGAAGGGGCCAGAAGAAAGAGCTGAGAATGAAGGAGTATTTTTAAAATAAAAATATACAGTAGTATATTATATATATATACATATATATATATACTTATATATATATATACTTATAAATATTTTTGAGAACCCTATAAACATACAGTATTGCTCAGAGAATTAATATATTTCACCTATGAGCAGAAATCAGAAGAGATCTAGTTTTTAAGCACAGGATTTTTCTTGGTATCCTAAAATGCTTATATAAATGCAATTACACATGACACCATAGAATTTTGGATCTCCTGCCTACATATGTATTTTTAATTCAATTAAAATTGTTTCACCTCAAAAATATCACAGAATCATAAAATGGCTAAGGTTGGAAGGGACCTCTGGAGGTCCTTCATTTTGTTAAGCAGGACTACCTATACCCAGGCCCATATATAGACAGCTTTTGATTTGTCTACAATTTCTGTGAGCAACCTATTCCAGTGATCAGTTACCCTCACAGCAGAGAAGAGTTTCCTGATTTCAGGCTTAACACCCTGTGTGTTCAGTGTGTGTGTCTTGTTCTGTCACTGGAAATCATCATAGAATCATAGGATTCTATGGTCCCTTCCAACCTTAGCCATTTTATGATTCTGTGATATTGTTGAGGTGAAACAATTTTAATTGAATTAAAAAAAGCCTGGCTCTGTCTTCTTTGCATTCTGACTTCAGATATTTATAAACATTGGTGAGATCCCTCTGAGCCTTCTGTTCTCTAAGCTAAATGGTGCCAGCTCTGCCAGCATCTGCTCATAGGAGAGATGCTCTGGCATTTTAACCCCTGTGGCTCTTGCTTGAACTCTCTCCAGTACGTCCATGTCTCTCTTGTGTGTGGAAGACCCCATACCTGGGCACAACTATCCAGATGTAGACCAGGACTGAATAAAGGGTGCTTTAGCATCCTTCTTCAAGCCTGCTGGCCTTAGTTCTGGGTTTTATTATTCTCCTGCTTGGACTTCATGAGGTTTTTGTTAGCCCTGTTAGATAGCAGGGATACCATCCACTGGTGTATCACCTGGCCACTCCTCTCTCCATTTGGTTTTGCCTGCAAACTTGCTGAGGATACCAACCTATCATCAAATTTGTCAATAAAGATATTAAAGAGGACTCAACTCCATACTGTTCCATTGAGTTCCATCTACTAGGCAGTGGCATCCAACAAGATTTTGTTTTATTAATCACCGTGTTCTACGTCTGGTCATTCAGCCTGTATTCTCTTCCAGCCTATACTTCCACAGCTTCTTTATGAGGATCATCTGGATTATAATGTCAGAAGCTTGACCGAAGTTCAAGCAGACAATCCACTACACTCTCATGATATACATGACCAGTTAATCCATCACAGAAATTTATAAGGCAGTGCAGACATGACTTCCTCTTGGTGAAACCATGCTGATTATCTCTGACGTTCTTTGTGTATCTGAAAATGGTGCTAAGGACTAATTGATCCAACACCTCCGCAGAAATCAAGGTGAAGTTAACTGGCTTCTAGTTCCTTCTGTCCTCCTCATGGAGGAGGGTGTGATATTTGAAGTTGGGTGTGACATTTTAGTTCCTACAGTCTTTTGGCATATTTCCTGGGTAACATGATCAATCAGGGATTATCAAGAGTAACCTCATAATGATGTCTGCCAACTTCCTCAGCACTTCTGGGTGTACCTCACTGGGGCCTAGATACTTATGTATATCCAGTTGGAATAAGTATTACAGGACCTGTTCCCATGGGGTACATCTTCCTTGCTCCAACTTTTTCTTTTGTGTACATAGGCAGCTATTTCTGGCATGTTTATATTTTTTTTTTGTGGGAGGAGAGGAGGTTGGCATGGAAGAATTTCATCTTTATAGACAATTTCAATCCATCATGTCTCTATCAAATTA
>JAAWXA010000006.1:20855288-20935485 GCA_038090715.1 Florisuga fusca
AAAAAAAAAAAAAAAAAAAAAAAAAAAAAAAAAAAAAAAAAAAAAAAAAAAAAAAAAAAAAAAAAAAAAAAAAAAAAAAAAAAAAAAGAGTGCAAAGTGCAGGGAGACACATCTCCAGACCAATAGGGGATGGCTCTGACTCAGTGGGGGCTGTTCAGAAATTTGGGGCGGGGAATTAAAAAAGCCGTGAAGTCACCATTTCAGTCACCAAGGCAGAGGAACTCTTGCTGAGGTGGCTAACCTGCAGAAACCAAAAAATGAATTCACCAAAAGCTGAATGACTTGCTCAGTCTTGTGGTAGAACTGAAAGAGGAAGTGGAAGTTGTAGCTGGCCCATCCTTGGAAGTGTTCAAGGCCAGGCTGGATGGGACCTTGAGCAGCCTGGTCTAGTGGAGGGTGTCCCTGCCTGTGCAAGGGGGTTGGAAAGAGATGATCTTTCAGGTCCCTTCCAACACTAGCAATTCTATGATTCTATGATTTTATTCTATATTGCCCAATTTTCTGGTCTGATAGTAGTGAGACTTCTTATGATTTAAGTGAGCAAAATCTAAAGCCCACTAAAGCAAGTGCTACTGGTAATTACATTGAGATGAGATGTGGTACATCCTTGGCAGTTTTACTGTTACCATTACACAACTGTAAAATTAGAATGACTTGATGGTCTGCAAATCACAAGGGATTTATAGTTACTTCACCAATTCAGGGAAGAAGAAGGAAGTAAGGAAGAAAGGAAGAAAGGAAGAAAGGAAGAAAGGAA
This sequence comes from Florisuga fusca, assembly GCA_038090715.1. Classification (NCBI taxonomy): domain Eukaryota; kingdom Metazoa; phylum Chordata; class Aves; order Apodiformes; family Trochilidae; genus Florisuga; species Florisuga fusca. The sequence goes on from JAAWXA010000006.1 coordinate 20,856,046, forward strand.
GAAAGGAAGAAAGGAAGAAAGAAAGAAAGAAAGAAAGAAAGAAAGAAAGAAAGAAAGAAAGAAAGAAAGAAAGAAAGAAAGAAAGAAAGAAAGAAAGAAAGAAGAAAGAAAGAAAGAAAGAAAGAAAGAAAGAAAGAAAGAGAGAAAGAAAGAAAGAAAGAGAGAAAGAAAGAAAGAAGAAAGAAAAGGAAAGAAGGAAAGAAAGAAAGAAAGAAAAGGAAAGAAGGAAGGAAGGAAGGAAGGAAGGAAGGAAGGAAGGAAGAAAGAAAGAAAGAAAGAAAGAAAGAAAGAAAGAAAGAAAGAAAGAAAGAAAGAAAGAAAGAAAGAAAGAAAGAAAGAAAGAAAGAAAGAAAAGAAAAGGAAAGAAAGAAAGAAGGAGAAAGCAGCAGCTATGATAATTGGCTGAGTTGTTTGCTAATAATTGCTTACTATGCTCTGCGCTTCATTGGATCATTAATTGATGGTGACAATAAGATCCAGAGATGATTAGTGCTGGTGTAAACAGTGAATACCAAAACTCTAGTGAAGCATTCATGTGCGTACTTTTCTATAAATACTATGAAATTTTCACACTGCTGGTCTTTTCTTGGTAAAGAACATTAACGAAATCTAATGTAAAAAAAATTTTTTACACATTTTTTAAATAGGTTGTGTTTATGTTTGTAAGTATGTCTTGAGGGTATCTGTATACTTGATCAATACATACAACAATTACCTGAGAACTGTTGGGCTAGTAACTGAAAAATAGTTCAGATTGTTCTGTCCCACCAAAGGTATTAATATTCTTTCATCTAGAATGCCAATGTATTTAGGTGTTGGTTCTTATTCCTGAGTCTGTTACAGCTTTTACAGTTTTCACTGTTGCTATTGTTGACTGTTCTAATAAAGCCTTCACTCTGTTACTTTATCACTTTGCACATTCTCCACAACTGCATAATGGGATTTCTCCTTCTCCTCTGGAGTGCAGTAAGTGCTCTGAAAATATGCATCCTAAATAATAACCCAGGGATTAAATCTTAAATAATAACCCAGGGATTAAATCTTCAATCTATATTGAAGATAATGTTATACTTGATAATGAACACATTTTCACTTGGGGTTTTTTTGTGTGTGCTTGTTTTATGGTCTTGTTTGGTGGTTTGTTGTTTTTTTTTTTTTCTTTTAACAGTATTTTTACAAGGCTAACTAAGCTTTAATTTACTTCTTTGTGGTACAAGTGATACAACTTCGGTTCAACTCTCTGCTTGAAGTGCTTATCTATAATTACACTGTTAATGAACCCTCCATGCTAGAGTTTTCACAGTTAAAAATGTTCACTTTATTTCACGGAAAATTTCCTACCTACTTCCCTGACAATAGTCTCTGTATTATACTTACGGATTAGGACAACATGGATGCAAAAACACACAGAAAATGCAAATCTACCAATAGAGGAAATAACCCAATATTTTTCCCCTTTCAGTGGACACAGTATGCAAGGGAATTACACTAAGAAAAGTCAACTGAAAAGAACACAATACGAGCTGAAAAAATATGTATATGCATCTGGAGATGTATAAATATTATTTGATTATATAAAGTATATTTTACATTATTAAGATAATAATTACACATTACACATATTACTATCACTGTGCATATACTTGGTCACCTCCCAGTTCCTGCAGCTTGGTGGTAGACTTTTCATTGTCTTTTCAAGTACATATAGCTAAACATTATTTAAACAAACATGATAAATATATATACTCATAATTCTGGTATATAGCATTTCAACATCACCTTGTGATTTAAACTTCAGTGGTTCTTTCTAATAGTGCTGCATTATAAGAACAAGGTTCTAAATGGGAAAGACTGCACTTACAGATAAATACACATATTTCTTGTTTTCTCTTACTGATACCATCTGTGCACTAAGCAACCAAGAATTCTCAGTTCAGTACCTTGCGAAGAGAAAACAAAACAAAACAAAAGTGGCCTCTCTTTTCTTGAATGAAATGTATATTAACACCAAAATACTTTTCTTTATCTGTGACAGTTCATTAGTTTTAAAATAATTTACATGTCCTACTTAATGTTATTGTGTTTCCTTAGGTATTTTTAATAAAAACTCATAAATTGAGTTATATCTTGCATCTTGTTCCTCTCTCGCTACAAGTTCAGTACATACATTCCTATTTCCATGTGCAGAAAATTATGGACCATAGAGCAAAACTGGCTAAGTAGTTTTATCTGGAAATGCAAATATATTAAGTATTTTACTGTAACTATTCTAATTAGTCTTAACATAGAACCATTCAAAATATTGTGAACATTACAAGCTGTTTTTTACAAGCTCTTAAAGCCTTTACGATATTGGTTTAAAATTAAATATGCATCAGTACTCCAGAAGAGTGATGGCAGAATTTTAATGTTTTTTTCTATCCATTTCACTCACAGCAAATGTCTGGGCTGTGCCCATGTCTGTTACTGGATGAACCATGGAAAGACTTGTACAGCACTGATCCATGAATCTATTCAGTTGCAAGACAGAAACCGGCAAGTCATATACTAAAAGTAGTCAGCTAATAAGTGATCTTGCTGAAAATTCAGATGTATAATCTTCCAAGACCCACTGAAGCTGGTTTTACTATCTGTTCTGAAAGAAAAAAAAGTGAAAATGTCAGTATGGTGTGGGCATCAGAAGAGCCATTTTAACATGTCTTTTAGTAGAAATGTCCATAGATACAAAAAAATGTTTCCAATATGAAATAACTGATTAAATACTCCTCATTGCATATCCTACTTCAAAGTGATGAGAGTGAACTCTATTAATATCATATTCACAATGCATAAGTAAAATTCTGTTATAGTAAATGCTGCATTTTATTCCCTTTTATTTTATTTATGCAAATCATTCCCTGACATAATCTTTCCAAATTTAGTGAAGGAGCTGCTTATTAGTGCTGTGATTTCCAGGTTAGGAAAACCAAACCAAACCAACAAAACACAAACAAAACAAAACAAAAAAACAAAAAAACAAAACAAAAAACCCCACAAAAACAAAAAAAAACCCAACCAACCAAACAAACAAACCCCCTCCAAAAAACAACAACAACAACCAAAAAACAACCCAAGCCAAACTACCAAACAAAAAAAGTAAGATGGCCAGGTCCCCAGCTCCTTTGTGTTGTGATAGGTCAGATGTGTCTCTCCTTCATCCATTTGATTGAGAGGCTGTATGGAAAACACAGGGGGCCAGATTCTTTCTGCAAAAGAGAATTAAGCAAGCTGTGACTTGGATCTATGCAGCCTGACCCAGAGCAATCTGAGATGTCTGGAAATTACCAGAGTGAAGCAAGAGGAGCATGTGTGGAGTCAAATGTGCTTTCCTATAGACACCGTGATAGGATGCCACAGAAATTTGTCCAGCAAGAGTGATGCCAAGATCGTTCTATCTGAAAGTAAAGCTTAAAAACAAGCATTTGGAAATGATTGTAACTGACAAAGAAAAGAAAGCCTGTCTGTTATGGACTGGAGTGTGCAACAGTTGCAATGTATTTATTAGCTAAAACAGTTTAATTCCATTGCATCTTCAGGTTTTCCATCCAATTTTCTCTGTCCTCAGATTTTTTTGTCATTTGATGTTTGTGAATAATCTGACATATGAGTCAAACTCCCATACAGATAATAGGCAACCTGGTACCCAGGGAAACGAAACTCAATATTGGATTCTGTAGTAGAGCTATATGGCAAAAGGGAATTGTGATTGTCAGAATATTCCCTACTGAGGGACAAATGCTTGTTCTCAAAATTTCCTATTTACCGTTTCTCAAAAATGCCTATTTACACTTGAGGCTTGTACTAAAATGACAAAATAGAAAAAGTCACTTGCTCATTCTTCTGAATATGGTACACCTTGAAGTATTAAGGTGCTTATGAAAATCAGATTCTTTTTTTTAGCTCCATAAATATGGAGCAATGGAAACACAGAACAACTACTTTTCTTCAGCTTGTAAATGTAACTACAGATATTTTTGCAGATGGCTCCTGCTTGGCTGCTTCAGGAACACGTGTTTTCCTGGCTGGTAAGCAGCACTGCAGCAAATTAAAGCAATTTACATAGACTTTGGAGGGTAGCTGGGTGCCTGCTTCCTTTAAAGTTGTTTGGGTTTTTTGTTTGTTATGTTTTTTTCTTTCCTGGCTTAAGTTTTCCATTGGAACAGATTTTTTTGGTAAATGACTGTGGATAATTCCTCATTTTTCAGTATTTCTTTTGAAAATGTCTTTTTATCTTCCATTATCAGGTTTTTATTTAGATTTCTTTTCCTCTTTTACCTTCCATTTCCTGGCATTTTATGGGTCTTTTCCAATTTTTGGTGTTTTGTCACATATCTATTTATTGATGATCCTCTAGCTGGTCTTTGAGAGAATCAATTGTGTTTTTCAGAGCTTTCTACTACTGGTGTTGTACTGGTTTTGGTGTTTACTCTTTCTTAACAAGGAAGCCACACAAGGAACAGAGTAAGAAAGACCCAACCAGAACCAGGAGAATGTTTTAATGTGATACGGCATGTTTTGGTGACAATTAATTTCATAGCCTTCTCAGAACATCTTAGAGTTAATTTGCAGTGACATCATGTTTTTCATGAGTTGTGTCTAGGATGTTGCATGTAAAATTAATTTCTTGTCTTCATGTATTAAGAACACTATGCAGTTGTCTTTGCACTTTATACAATTTTAAAAACCAATGTAGTTTGGCAACCTGCTTAGTGTACTTACTGCTGGGTTTGACTGTAGCAATGTTATTTTTGGATTGCACAGTTGTTTTTCTGTCAAGTTTTTTATCACATTTGTTCAGCTCTACTAACAAAATGGATATTTTCCTCTTTCTCTCCTTCCATTATCTTCAACTGCCAACCCTCTAAGCCCATCTTAAGATTCAGAAACCCTCTTATGAAAACAATGAAAGAAAAAAACCTCTGTATTTCATCACTTATTTCTTTTGCTTTCTTCTTATCATAGGATCATAGAAAGTTAGGGGTTGGAAGGGACCTCAAAAGATCATCAAGTCCACTCCCCCTGTCAGAGAAGGGTCACCTACAGCAGGTCACACAGTAATGCATCCAGATGGGTTTTGAATATCTACAGAGAAGGAAACTCCACAAGCTCTCTGGGCAGCCTGTTCCAATGTTCTGTCATCCTCACAGTGAAAAATTTCTTCCTAATACTTATATAGAACTGCCTGTGGTCCAGTTTCTAATCATTGCTCTTTGTCCTCGTTCTTCTTTGTCTCCTGAAAGAGTTAAATTTTCCTGATTGGAAGGCTTTAATACTCTAAGGCAGTAGATGCTACTGGCATTATGTCTTCTTTGGTCTAAGTGTCCATAAACGATAGTTCTAATTTATCAAGCCTGTTAGATTTGGTAGTTTTGTGAGATTGGTCATAGAGGAAGGTCTGTCAAGTATCAAACACTTCCTGTGTGGGGTTTTTCCATAGAAGCAGACATGTACTGAACAAGCCATGTTCAGGAATGTGTTAACGAACTGACCTTAGCGTGGAGATCACAACAGAACTGGCTTTGTAGCAAAAACAAGATAACAGGGTAACGGCAGAAGCAAATATTTTTCAGTTTGGATGGCCCAGCAGGGGCATGGACAATAGCCTTTAACCAATTAGCTTAATTGTTAGGAATGTGATCACCACATAATGACCAATCACTGAATGTTCTCTATTTAGGAACACGCTTAAGTGTATATAAGGACCGCTATAGAGGTGAATAAACGAGGTTTGCTACAACCATATTGGCTGTGCTGGCAAATTTCTCCATGCGCCCCCGCAACATTCCTGAACTTGCCAGAAGTTTACAGACTATAGAAGATAAAGTCAGATAGTGCTGCCTATTATCTCTGGGGAAAGAGTCCTTATCTTCTGACCACAATGACACCAAATCAAAGTCATTTGGTCCTGCTCCTGTGATACTATTAGCTGGGTGCCCAGTCAAGCAGAATGCACGTGGATGAAAAAAATCAATTATCCCTGCACCTTGTGAGCACAGAACTTTGCTATAGCAAGCAGGTCTCTGTAGAGAAAAAATGGTATTTAAAACAAACAGACAAACAAAACAAAACAAAAAAACAAAAAACAAGCAGTCCTTTGTTGTGATGTGGGGGAAAACCAGCCTGAATTGTGAGAGGGAATAGATAACTGGGAATTTGTCAGAATGAAGATCCAAAATCCAAATATGGACTCTCAAACAGAAGTTAAATGCAAACTGTGACCCAATGGGAGACTGGAGTCCATTCCTGAAGGACTGCAGCCATCAGGAGGGGTCCACACTGAAGCAGTTTGGGAAGATCCTGTCCTGGCAAAGACTGAAGCAAAAAAGTTATTGAGTATCTTAGCCTTCTCCATATCCTGTGTGACTACATCTCCTGTTTCCTTCTGGAGAGAGACCATATTTCCCTTAGCCTTCCTTTTATCACTGATGTAGAAAATTTTCACAAAATCACAGAACTGTTCTGGTTGTGAAGGGCCTTTAAGATCGAGTCCAAATCTAAGCTAACTACTAGTTTCAGCACTAAACTATATTCCTAAGCACCACATCTACATGTCTTTTAAACACCTCCAGTGATGGTGATTTAACCACCTCCCTGGGCAGCCTATGCCAGTGTTTAATAACCCCTTAATAGAAGAAATTCCTTCTAAAATGTAATATAAACTTTCCTGGGAAAATGTTGAGGCCACTTCCTCTTGTTGTACTGCTAGTTCTTTGGGAGAAGAGGCCAATACCAACCTTGCTACAACCTTCTTTCAGGTTTCTCCTGATGCCCTCCTCGTAAGACCTGTGCTCTGCTGCCAGCTTTGTTGCCCTTCTCTGGACACACTCCAGCAAATCAATATCCTTGCAGTGAGAGACCCAGAACAGAACACAGCATTTCTAAGTGTGGCCTTACCAGTGGTGACTACAGGGGGAAAACCACTGACCATTAACTGCACCAATCCTTACACAAGCCAGGATGCTGTTAGCCTCCTTGGCCACCTGGGCGCACTGCTATTTATCAACCATTACCCCCACGGTCCTTTTCCACCAAGCAGCTTTCCAGACACTGTTCTCCAGGCCTGTAGCATTGCATGAGGCTGTTGTGACCCCAGTGCAGGAGCAACACCTGGCCTTGTTAAACCTTATACAACTGGCCTTGGGCCATTGATCCAGCCTGTCCAGGTCTCTCTGCAGAGTTTTCCCACTCTTATGTATATCAACACTCCCTCCCAACTTGGTGTCTTCTTCAAACTTACTGAGGGTGCACTTGATCCCCTAATTAAGATCATGTGTCTGGCCACCAGGTGGATTTAATTCTATTCACCTTGGTGCTGTGAGCCTGGCTACCCATTTTTTTACCATCAAAAAGTGTGCTGGCCTAAGCCATACATACCGTTTATCCAGGAGAACGCTGTGGGAAAAATTGTCAGAGGCTTATCTAAGATCAAGGTAAACAACATCCCTAGCTTTTCCCTCATCCACTAATCAGGTCATCTTTTCAGAGAAGGAGACCAGGTTTGTGAAGCAGGACCTGTCTTCAAGAACTCATGCTGGCTGTGCCTTACTTGGATTTGATGACTTTAAAGGTCTTTTCCAACCAGAATGATTCTGTGATCACCTAGGTGTTCTGCATGTGCTTCATAATGGCACTCAAGATGATCTGCTCCATAACCTTCCCCAGTGCTGAGGTCAGAGTAACAGGCCCTGGATTCTGTAGTTCCCTGGATCCTCCTTCTGTCCCTTCTTATACATGGGGGTCACATTTGCCAGTCTTCAGACAACTGGGGCCTTTCCAGCAGCCAGAACTGCTAGTAAATGATGGAAAGGGGCTTATTGACTACTTCCGTTAGCGCTCTCCTCATTGACTTGTGTATGTCTAAGTGGTGCAGCAGGTCACTAACCCTCTCATCTTGGCTTATGGGGTCTTCAGACCTCTCCCCATTCCTGTCTTCCAGTTCAGAGCACTGGGTGCGCCTGTAACAACTGGTCCTACTGAACTGACACAAAGAAGGCATTAAGTTCCTCAGCCTTCATCTCAGCTTTGATCACTGTGTTTCCCCCTGCATCCAATAAAGGATATAAGTTCTCCCTAGTCCTCTTCTTCTTGTTAATATATTTGTAAAAGCATTTCCTGTTATTTTAGATAGCTACAGCCAGATGGATTTCATGTTGGGTTTTGTCCCTTCTGATTTTCTCCTTGCAAAACCGCACAACATATTTGTAGCCATCTTGACTAATGTGTTAATTTTTCCAAAGGCCGTAAACCCTCCTTTTTCCCCAGAATCACATCCAAATCTCTCTATTCAGTCAGGCCAATCTTTTTGCCCTGCCCCTCGCATTCCAGTACAAGGTGACAGACTGCTGCTGCTTCTTTAAGGCTTCCTTCTTTAAGAATGACCAGCCTTCCTGGACTCCTTTGCACTTCGGGGCTGCCTTCCAAGAGACTCTGTCAACCAGTCTCCAAAACAGGTGTTCACCTTCTTCACCTTTACATCTTTAAGGTCAGAAAAAGATAAACAAGAAAACCTTTGTAAGACTGTGGAATAGGTACTTGAACTGCCTGAACTGACTGAATGCAAGTTTTACATAGTTGTGTGTTATCAGATACTGCTCTAGCAATGAAGGACACAATTAAGGGTGAACTTGGTAGCTGAAAATAGTGTCAGGGAGAGATTACACCATTAAATAAAGAACTTGTACACTAAAATATATGTCAATCTAAAAAGGAAATCTGGTGAAAAAAAAAAAAAATTTGTACAAAGTGTTAGGGCATTCACATTGTACCAATAATTTAAGCAGCTAAAATTTCAGCTATTCTTTATTTATCTTTTTTCTCCCTAATGCTTTCTCTGTTCAATGATACATTAAGCACATTAGCATTTTTCTAAAGGCAAAACACATATACTAAAGATAGAAGAACATTTTAAAAATGTGCTTTTTGGGGAGAAAAACAAAAAATAAATATTATGGCCAGAACAAAAAAGTTAGTTAAAGTATTTTATTTTTCCTTCAGAATAATATATCTAATTTTCACTTCCTTATCTGCATTTCAAGGATATTGAAGCAAATGAAGCAAAGCTCTGACATCTCCTGTAAAAGAGAAAATTCACCAAGTGAAAATACACTGCATCTAGAATTCTCGTATGCATTAAACTTTGAGTGTTTTTCTCCGCTTTAGATTTTTACAATGTTAGTCTGGAATCTATATTTCTTTGACCTATCCCATAAAAGTAAAATTATAAATAACTGTATTTTTCATTGGTTTAAATCCACATATTTTTCAAGTCACAGGCAAAAGCCCACATTTAATAAAATCTATATTATTTTAAAATATTTTAATTTTGTTAAAAACTCAAAATTTCTAGAGAATGAGTATTATTTTGGATAATGTGTGGCTTTTATATATGTGTGTGCGTATATATATATATATATATATAACTACAACATATTATTGCACAATCTGGGCCTTGAAATACTTGGGGTTTCTTTTGGTTTAAAATTTATTAAGGGCAGCAGATACTTTACATCTACTGAAACAGTACTTTAGCTGGTTTTACTTTAGCTCAGTACTGCAATGAAACTTTATTTGAGAAAAAAAGAAACAACATGATTTTGAAGAGAAGTAAATTAGTTTGGAAGTTTATTCTTGAAAGGCAGGAGTTTCATGAAAGGCAGAATAATGTTTTGTATTTTTTTTTTCAAATTTTACAGTTGAAAGAAAATATTTTTTTTTAGGAATTATCCATAGTAGGTCCTCATCTATTGGTGGAAAATGCATGCATTTGAAATATTAACAAAAAAACCCCAACAAAACAAAACAAACAAAAAAAACCAACAAAAAACCTAAACAAAAAACAACTGTTGCGGTAACTTTTAACAGTATTTGAAAAACTGACATAAAACATTTATCATACAGGGATCAGTGGGGATTATAATGGTCTTTCAGAGTGCAGCTAATTTTCTTTATCTCCAAAAGATTCAATAAGGCTGCTGTTGGGGGTTGATTTCCTGACAGATAAAATAAAATAGAAATAAGTTGGGGGAATGACTTTCATAAGACAGACAGACAGAAAGAAAGAAAGAAAATGTCTTCCGATTCATTATCTTATGTTTTATAAATCACTCTCTGTTTCACTCACTGGTAATCCTTTCTAATTAATGTTGTATTTCATAGATTCAATTTTAGGAGCAAGGTCAGTTTTTTTCTTAGTTGTTCCTTTTATTTTTTTCAAAGAAAGGTATGCCTAGAAAAACATAAAAGGAATCCAAGTAAGAAAAAAATTGACTAATTGGTTCCTATAAACACCTGTTCAACACTTTTTTAGCTCTTCAAGTTGTTAACACTCATTAAAAATCAAATATAAGATTGCTGTTGTTAAAAAACACCACACTCTTCAATTGTAGTCTTTATCTTCATCATGTAATTTTCATCTCTGCTTCTACCTGATGAAACTGAATTTCGTGGAGATAACAAACATACTCTGACACTTTTCAAGCTGTATGTAGTAGATCCTCTGTCATGTGGGTTCATAATTAAGATAGTACTGTTCATAATCACTGAGTTCAGTGACTGTACTTGTGCGATATTGTACTTAGTATCTAAATGGCACATTGTAATAATTTGTCACCTAAGAATGGGAGATGTGTTATCCCTGTTTTTCCTTTTTTGTTTTTTTTTTGTTTGTTTTGCTTTCAATGAAGAACAGAACTGTTTGAAATAAAGCCGTGTATTTTCCCAGCTTAATTGGAAACATATGTCAAGACAGGAATTATTTGAATTTTTTAAGAAGTCATATAGTAATAGCATACATTTTTGTTCTGGCTGCAGAACAGCTGAATCAAGGAAATGTCTTACAATTAAAAGCATCCATGTGAGGGGAAAATTCTAGTGTACCCAGGATAAATCTTACTAAAATTTCTATCATTTTTTTCTAAATTTTGATGAATAATAACTTCCTGTTTCTGATAGATCATGTAATCTACATGTGGAGAGCGAAAATACAGAGGGAAAAGAAAAGGAAAAGGATTCTTGGCCAGGATTTGGAAGGGCTCATTTAGAGGGCTTTAAGCTAGGTTTGAAGGAGGAAAGGGAAAAAAAACAGGCCCGCTGGAGACGAGCCTAGGGGTGGCATGGCAAAGCTAGGGTGAAACTGATAACCCATCTCAAGTTCATCAAAACCAATGTGCACAGCAAGGGCAGCAAACAGGAGCTGGAAACAGAACAGCCATGATGTAATTGTCATCACAGAAGCATGAAGACATGACTGTAATTGTACAATGGATGGCTAAAAGCTATAGACAGGGAAGGAAAGGCAATGCAGTGGCTCCACATGATAGGGAGAGTTTCAATAGCTTGATGATGATAGTGACTATAAGGTTGAGTGTCTCTGGGTTGAGGATGAGGAGGAAGACCAATAAGGTGGATATCCTGTTGGGTGTCTGATAAAAAGATCACCAATTAGGATGAGGAGTCAGATGAAGCATTCTACATACAGCTGGCAGAGATCTCACAGTAGCTAGCCCCTGTTCAACTGGGGAACTTAAACCTTCCAAATGTCTGCTGGAAGAAATGTAGAAGAGAGGAAACAGGCTATGAGATTCCTGAAGTGTATGGAAGGTAACTCTCTGACACATCTGGTAAGTGAGCCTCCGAGAGGATGTGTCTCGCTAGATCTGCTGTTCACAAACAGGGAAGGACTGGTGGGAGATGTATAGGTCAGGAGCCATCTTGGCCTTAATGACCACAAAATGGTGACGTTCTCGATCCTAAGTAAAGTAAGGAAGGGAGTGAGCAAAACCTTGACTATGGAGTTCCAGAGGGCAGACTTTGGCCTGTTCAGGACTTTGAGTGCCTTGGGAGACCATCCTGAAGGACAATGGGGTCGAGGAAGACTGGCTGCTCTTTCAGAAGGAAATCTGTAAAGCACAGGAGCAGGCTGTCCCCATGCACCCTAAGACAAAATGGCAGGAAAGATGACCAGCCTGGCTGAACAGGAGATTTTGATGTGACAGGAAAAAACAGGAGTTTACTTCCCTTTGAAGAAGTGGCAGGGATCTGAGGATGAGTGCAGGAATATAATTAGGTCATGCAGAGAAAAAATTAGGAAGGTAAAATGCTATCTGAAAGCTCAATCCTGCCACTGTCATAAGGGACAACAACAAAAAATTATGAGTACATTAATAACAAAAAGAGACAAGAAGAATCTCCATCCTTTAATGCATGAGGAGGGAAATATTATAACCAAGGATGAGGAAAAGGCTGAGGTACTTAATGTCTTCTTTGCCTCCATCTTCATTACTCCGACCATCCAGCCCCAAGGCATTCAGCTCCCTAAGATGGAGGACAGGGGCAGAGAGCAGCACAACCTCCCCATAATCTGAGAGGAAACAGTTAATGACTTGCTACATCATCTAAACATTCACAAGTCTGTGGGGCCACCTGAGCACACAAGCCAAGAGTACCAAGTATCAGGGGAGGTGGGTAGAGGCACTTGCCAAGCCTCTATCCATTTATGAACAGTCTAGGTGAACAGGGCAGGTCTCAGATGACTGGAGGCTTACTAATGTGCAAGGGGCTTACTCATGTACAAGAAGGGCCAGAAGAAAGACTTGGGGAACTACAGGTGTATCAGCTTGACCTCAGGGCCCAGAAAAATTTTGGAGAGTTTCAGTTTGAATACAGTCACATGGGAAGTGCTGGACAGCTGGGGAATCAGACCCATCCAGTATGGATTTAGTGAAGTCAGTTCCTGTGTGATCAACCTGATCACCTCCTATGACCTGGTGAGCCGCCTAGTTGATGAGGGAAGGGCTGTGAACATTGTCTACCTGGAATTTGGTAAAGCTTTTGATACTATCTTCCACATCATTCTGCAGAAGCTGATGGCCCATGGCATAGACAGGAGTACACTTCACTGGGTAAAAAACTGGACACTTGGCCAGGCCCAGAGAGTTCTAGTCAATAGAGATATAACCAGATGGCGGCTGGTCACCAGTGTTGTTCCCCAGAGATCAGTTTTGAGGCTGGCCTTGTACAGTATGCATGGTATAGATGAGGGGAGGATGCTGGCCAACAGCTGAAGATGAGCCACAAGTGTGCTCAGGTAGCCAAGAAGGCCAGAAGCATCCTGTTAGGAACTGTGTGTCCAGAAGGAGAAGGGAAGTGATCATGTCCCTATTCACAGCATTGGTGAGGCTGCACCTCGAGTAACATGCTCAGTTCTGGGCTCCTCGCCACAAGAAATTACTTGCATTGCTGGGGCCAGTTCAGAGAAGGGCAACCAAGCTGGTGAAGGGTCTGAAGAATAAACCCTATGAGGAGAGGCTGAAGGAATTGGGAATGTTTAGTTTGGAGGAGGATGAGAGGAGACCTCACTGCTCTCTACAGCTACCTGAGGAGAGGTTGAAGGAATTGTGAATGTTTAGTTTGGAGGAGGGAGGATGAGAGGAGATCTCTGCTCTCTACAACTACCTGAAAGGAGCTTGTAGGGATGTGATCGCTGGCCTCATTTCACAAGTGAAAAATGATAGGACTAGAGGAAATCATAAAATAATTTGGGTTGGAATGGACCTCTAAAGGTCATCTAGTCCAACTCCCCTGCAGTAAGCAAGGACACCCTCAATTAGATCAGGTTGTTCAGAGCCTCATCAAGCCTCACCTTGAATTATCTCCAGGGATGAGGCCACAACTAACTCCCTGGGCCACCTGTTCCACTTTTCCACTATCCTCATGGTAAAAAACTTTTTCCTAACCCCCAATCTAACCCTACTCTTCGCTAATTTAAAACCTCTCCTATCACTACAGGCCCTTAACTACAGTCCATCTCCAGCCTTCCTGCAGGCCTCCTTCAGGAACTGGAAGGTCACTGTTAGGTCTCCCCAGATCCTCCTTTTCTCCAGGCTGAACAACCCCAGCTTCCTCAGCCTGTCTTTGTAGGAGAGGTGTTCTAGCCCCCTGATCATTTTTGTGGCCCTCCTCTGGTCCCACTCCATCAGGTTCATGTCCTTCTTGTGTTGAGGGCTCCAGAGCTGTATGCAGCACACCAGGTGAGGTCTTACCAGAGTAGAGTGAAGTGACAGAATCACCTCTCTCCATCTGCTGGCCACGATTCCTTTGATGCAGCTCAAGATACCATTGGCCTTAAGGGCTTCAAGAGTACACTGTTGGTTCATGTCCAGCTTCTCATCCATCAGCAGCTCAAGTCCTTTTCTGCTGGGCTTCCTCATGCCTAATCTTCAAGCCTGTACTAGTAGTGTGGATTGTTCTGACCCAGATGCTGGATGCTGCACTTGATCTTGTTGAACCTCATGAGTTTCGCCTGGTCCTATTTCTCCAGTTTGTCCAAGTCCTTCTGGATGACATCCCATCACTCTGTCTTATCAACAGCACCACTCAGCTTGGTGACATCTGCAAATGTGATGATGCAATCAATCCTTCTGTCTATATAATTGATAAACATAATAAAGAGTACAGGTCCCAATATGGATTCCTGACAGGCATGGACACCTGTCACTGGTGTCCATCTGGACTTAGAGCCACCTCTGGATGTGGCCATTCAGCCACATCCACTGGACAGACCACAATAGGTTATTGTGGGAGACTGTTTCAAAGTCCTTGCAAAAGTCCAGTGCTTTTCCCTTGTTGACTGATATAGTTGCTCCATTGTAGAAAGCCACTAGATTCATGAGGCAGGATTTGCTTCTAGTGAAGCCATACTGTCTGAAGTTGCAAAATGGTCTGAAGTTTCACCAGGGAAGACTTGGACTGGATATGAGGAAGAATTTCTTTACTGAGACAGTAGTTAGGCACTGTAAGGGACTGACCAGGGAGGTATTGAAATTGCCATGCCTTGAAGTATTTAAAAACTGTGTAGATGAGGCACTTCAGGACATGATGATACATATATGATACATAAATTATGATACATATATTGATAAGTAATAAGTAGTAGTAAGAGTAGAGGGCATGGACTTAAGTTCTGTCAGGGCAAGTTTAGGTTAGATATTAGGAAAAAATTCTTTACAGAGAGGGTGACCAGACATTTGAATGGGCTGCCCAGGGAGGTGGAGGATTCTCCTACCCTGGCAGTTTCTAAAAACAGAATGGATGTGGCACTCGTGGATTATGGGTTGGACTTGATGATCTCAGAGGTCCTTTCCAACCCGGATGATTCTGTGATTCTGTGAAATGTATTTGACTTCTTTTATTGAGGGGGATGTAGATGGTTGGACACGGTGATCCTAAGAGTGTTTTTTCCAACCATGACAATTCTGTAAATGTGTGAACTTTTAACAATTTTATATTTTAAGCTGTTATAATTTCTTAATAAAAAAGAGATATTGAATTTACACCCACTTCCACTGCTGGGAGTCATTGTAGCTGCATTTGCTATTGTCAAGGTTCAGGCCAGGCCTCTACTGTCTCACACCCCAATACCACTGTGGGACAGGAGGAGAGAATCCACCCAAAGGCTTATTAATGGAGACAGGGACAGGAAGGATTTTATTCCACAATTACAGTAACAGAAAAAAACCAGATTGAATTTGGGTAGGAAATTGAAAAGAAAACCAAAACCACTAATTTAATCTACAAGGAGAAAGGGAAAACATGTCCAGATCTTAATACTTTCCCACATCCACCCCTTCCTTCTCCCCAGGCCCAGGTCGCTTCACTGCTGCCTCCCCCTCAGGGCACAGGGGGTGGGCAGGGGGGGTTCAGGTTCAGTTCCCCACAAGAGTTCAGTTCTCCTTCCTCCTCAGGGGGAGAACTCCTCACAGCCTTCCCCTGCTCCAATGCAGGGTCCCCTTCTGGGAGAGAGTCCTTCAGAAACCCCTCTGACATGAGTCCCTCCCATGGTGTGCAGTCCCTCAGGAACTGCTCCAGCCCGGGCTGCCCACAGAGCCACAGCTGCTTCAAGAACAGTCACCTCCTCTGGCACAGGGTATTCCACAACTACAGATCCACATCTGCTCATCTCCATGATCCCACACAGGCTGCAGCTTCACATCTACCCACCTGTGACACTTCAGGTGCCTCACTGTGGTTCTTCAGGCAATGCTCCACTGTGCTCCTCCACAGGTTGCACATCTCACTATGAGCTGTGGGGAAATCTCTGCCCAGCCACCTGCTCCCCCTCCTTCACTGACCTTGGTGTTTTGGCTCTGTCATTGCTCTCTCACCTCGTCCTCTCCTCTGCTCTTGCAGGTTGTTTTCTTGTATATATTTCTACAGTTTTGTTTTCCCTTTCTTGACTATGTTACTCACAGTGGTGCATCCATCTTCCCATATCTACTTGGACTTGGGCAATGCTAAGGCTAGAATTGAAACCAGGGGAGCTTCCAACATCTTCTTACAGGAGCCACCCTGTTTCCAAAACACCACTGCACTAACCTAAGGCAGCCATCATGAAATTATAATGGGTGTGAACACTTTAACATCCATCTCTGAAAATTCTGGTACCACGTGTGTTTGATTTGCATAAAATAAAATTTGTGAAGTGGAAGTTTCTGCATATCTACTGCTGATGTCGTGTACACTGCTGATCAGGATATCTAAAGGAGAAAATGCAGAAGCTTATTCCAAAAACCTTAAATGAAATGGATGAAAGACTGAAGTTATTGTTCAAAATAATGAATTTTTACCATGTGGATCAAGCCATATTAATCCACCCACTAGAGGGAAAGCTGGAGTATTTTAGAAACCATCCAAGAGATAGTTTACGAAATAGTATATCTGTCTGTTGTCATCTTCATTTGTGTAGGTAGCAAGGAGGTAGCACTGATACCTGGTAGCATGTTGTTTCTTCTTTAAATCGAAGTAAGGAGATTGACCTGTCAAAACAGCATGACTTGGGCATTATACACTTTAATTTCTGAATACTTTTATGTGAAGCATGGTGATGAGAAACATTTTGTGATGGGGCAATGCAGGATACAGAATATAGACATGAAAAGAAAAAAAAGAGTATTTTACAAGAGACTGTGTTCCTGAACAGTTAGCAAGCACATTTAGGTATGTAGAAATATAGGAAATTACTGTCCAGTGTTCCTGTTCACCTGTTACCTAAGTCATTTTAGTCTTAGTCTATCACTGAAAATTAGTTCTGAAGAGTGACAGCTATCCAGTGTGGATTTGTATAGTACCTGAGAAGTTTCTCTTTTCCCAAATAGAAAGAAACATGCCTCCAGTAGACAGGTAGACAAAACCTCATTTCACCAGGCTTCTGAACCTGATATTGGCAGGTTATGAACAACCTTCCCCTAATAGACTGGTGTTACCCTCTGTGATGATGATGAGAAAGCCTTGTCACCAGCTTCATATCCAACAAACCATTCTGGTAATGCCTATTTCACTCTTCTTCAGAAAGAAAAAGTCTGAACTCACTAAATGAGTGCCTTCAGCAGTGCCCTTATGCTTCAGTTTACTTCCCCTACACTTACACATGCTGTGACATCACACACTAAAAATAACCAAAGAGAGCAGGTTCAAAGATTGTTCGTGGCTTGCAGGGGTCTCAGGGTAAGTATTGAAAGTAACAGTTGACTTACAGTGGACTAGAGAGATTTTTCACTTCTGCAAAACATTAAATAACAGCAGAAAATTATAAAATAAATCATTTGCCTTTAATTAAGTAGGCTATCATGCAAGGGATTTGTGACAAAGGTTTTGATATAGGTTTTTACAAAGATTTTATTTTTTTTTAAGAAATTTGGTTTTTATTTCTCAGTCTGTTGTTCTAGCTGGTTCATCTTTCATTGTTTTTGGAACAACCCGAGCAAGAATTATAATTCTCACTTTGTAGACACAAGTACAATTTTTGAGAGTGAGGACACAGAAAAGAAAAAAAGAACAAAGTCTATTTTTGTGTCTTCCTCGTTTATTTTGTTTAGGGTATACAAGAGAAAACATGATGGTAAAAATAAAAAATATTTCAAAAATTTTCTTTGATGTTCTGATTGTATTGATGTGATAGAATTGATGTTAGCTGTGTCAGATTTTAGGGAAATATATAAAACTAACACTGAAATATTTTGTTGTCCTATTTATAAGATTTGCTTTTTCTGAAAGTATTTGTTGAAACATCAGTGGTGAGGTTATGGGTAAGTAGTACTAGCATGTTAACTGAATAGTGCAAGTATAATGTTTGTATGATTTTCTCTTTGCTACAGATTCATATACCTGACAGATTCATATGCCTGCTTCAGATTCATATACTCTGCCATATTCCACAACTTCCCTTCACTATCTGATCTTTTCAATGATTTCGAGTATTCTCAAATAAATCATTAAATTTCCAATTTTTGCCTCTTTTTGTACAGAGCCCACCTGCAGTTTAAGCTGTGGAAGACAATCAAGTCAGGGAACACTTAAACAAGCTAGAAATATGCAAGCCCACAGTAGTGGATAGATTGCATCCATGAGTGCTGAGGGAACCCGTTAATGTCATCACAAGGCCACGCTCAATTGCCTGTGAAATTTCATGGAGACTGGAAGAGATTACTGAAGACTGAAAGCACAAATTTCATCCTTATATTCAAGAAGGTCAGTAAGTACCTAGGAAATTACAAAACCATCAACTTCAAACTGCTGTTTAACCCAGTCGACAGCTAAGTCCCACTCCCTTACTTGCCCTTGATGGGATATGTAAAGGTAATTTAACAGTTAAAGCAAGCTGTGAGGGAAAGCAACAAAACAAGGAATTCATTTGCTATTTCCCTTTGTCAGGGAGATGTTCAGCCATCTCCAGGGAAGTAGGGCTCTATCATGTGTGACACGTACTTAAGAAGACAAATGTCATATACCTCTTCTTTCTTCTTCCACTACTTTTATATGCTGAGCATGGCATCATATGGTCTGGAAAATGCCTTTGGTTTGGCCAGATGAGGTCAGCTAGCCCAGGTGTGCCCAAATTGGCCTACTCACTAGTGGGGTGGGGTGAGAAGTGGAAAAGGCCTTGGTGCTGTTTGAGCACTGATCAGCAATAATGAAAACATCTCTGCACTATTAACACTGTTTTCAGTTTCAACACATAGCCTTGTATTAGCTACTACAAGGAAAATGAATTCTATCCTGCTAAAACCAGCAAAGCTGTGGCTCAGCCAACTGTTTTCTCGGGTAAATTTAAATTTTAAATGTTAAATGTACGTGTTATCTCAGGTAGATGAGAAAAAATTAGGAGCTGAGACATACTTTTCGACTTCTTAAAATTGAATTTTCTTTATCAAAACAATTTTATTTTTTCTGGAATCCCATCATATCTTATTGTTAGTCAGTACAGAAAAAATAATATTTTAGTTAAAACCTTTTCTTTAAAATGCATAATACATAGATCAGGATGAAGAGGGCATTTAAAACAGCTAGATTTTAAATGTGGCATCATATGTGAATAAGGAGCAAAACAATGTTCTTCTGGGGCATATCTGCCTGAGCTTCCTGCAGACCAACTGTATATTTCTCCTCCTTTTTTCTCCACATATAAACACACCAGCTATGGTCAAGCCCATGTTAAACACTCTCACCAGTGCTTTCTTTTCATACTAGTCTGATTAATTAAATGAGGACATTTACATGATTTTCTACCAAACAACTAGAAACTAAGAAAACAGAATTTATGGCTAAAGCCCTTCTGTTACTCTCTTTACTTCCTTTTGCTCAATCACTACAGTGCTACAAAGAGAGTAACAATTCACTTTCACTTAAACGGTTGAGTTCTTGTGAGGGGCCAGTTCTCAGGCAGTGTATTCTGCGAAGTGGTGTGAAACACCATTGTAATCACTCCAACAAAACAAAAGAACTGCAAGAGAAAGGACTGCCTGGCACCTAGGGAAATGGCTTACCTATGGTCTAGGGCCTGCATATGGAGACAAAGAGAGAAGGATTGAGGAGTGAAATGGGGAGAGGCCAACCATGCTTACTAAGAAAAACAGGCCTATAAAAGGAGGAACTGGGATGGTGGGTTTTGGGAGTTTCATTGACACCAGCCCTTTCCAATTGGATGGTCCAATGCTGGACTAAGGACTGGTGATATTCTGTAATCTACCTCTCTTAGATTTACTTCTTCTACTTTCTTGCTTTCTCTTTCTCTTTCCTAAGATCATAAATAACACAATTTTCACAACACCCCACTAATCAACCTTAATGATTGCACAGCCTGAGCATACATAATAATCAAAGAATCAGGTCGTATGAGTTATTACATAATTCTAATTAAAAAATGCATCCAAATACAGACCTTGAGTGTCATCTCATCTTAATCCAGTCAAGGGGTACCTGACATTGATAATTTCCTTGGCCCATGACATCTTAGTCATTCTCCCTGGGAGGGCACTACAACCCACCCAGGTTCCTCTATAAGAAACAGTTTAGAAAACAAGGCAATCCAATCTGTGTATTCCTGTGTAACCTATCTGGTTGTGACAGTACCTTAGAGTTTTTTGATGGCAGTGTACTGGGTCCTTAGTTATTCTCAGAAATTTCAATGACATAGAAAGTAGGAAAGAAAAAAAAAAAAAAAAAAAAGAGGAAAAAGGAAAAAGATTTTACTGTCAAAGGTACCAGAAGTTTTTTAAAAATTGTGAAAGTTACAAATTCTACTTCTTGGGTTTCTGTTTTTTGTTTTTTTGGTTTGTTGGTTTTTTTTTTTTTTTTTGTGGCACTGATTGAGCCATAATAGGACAGAATAAAATGAGACCCTCTAACAATAGGATGAGGATGGGGCTGAGTAGCTGTAAAAATTCCAGAGAAAGTAACTCAGAAAAGTTATCAATTTAATGAGGAAAAGTCTATGGGATAAAGATTTTTTTCTTATTAAATTGTTTTGAAATCCCTAAAAGCTTAGTTAAAAAGGCTTTTCAGGATATCAGCTTCAAAGTTCTGTTCCCACCAGCACATAACATAGTAAAAGGTTTTGCTATATTTGGGTCAAATTCTTCTGCAGCATAAACTGACACCATCCTACAGAAATATCACTGGGTTTGATCCTGTGTTTAAAGAGTGACATTGAAATGAAGGTTGAATAGGCTTCTTCCTATTTAACGGTATGTTTCTAGTTTGTCATTGGATATTTGTGGTTATAGCTATCACATCTACAGCATGTGAACAGGAAAATAGATGTACAGTTTTTTACATCCTTCCTAATTCTTTTCATATGATGAAAACTCTACCAAGATTATTTGAGTGTATTTGTGTCCAATTTTAAAAGTACTTCACTTGGAAGCGGAGAAAATGTAAGGAGACTATTATTCACAAGCCATTGTGTCAGAGGTGTTTCATGTGTATGGGTAGCAGGTCTGTTCTTGTGGCAAGAACAGAAAATTCAATTCTGATAAATATTCAATGTCCAGTTCTTGAAACTCAAGTTGCTGGAGGTTGGACAAGTTTTCTGGAGAAGTGTAACAACTGTTTTCCAGAGCACTGTTCTGCTGGACAATTTGAAATACTCAATACCAGTTTTGATAGGCTAGTATATTGACAGCATGACCACTTTTCTGTTCTTTTTTCAGTTTTTTATAGAGAAAAAGAAACCTGAAAACAATCCATTCCATGTTGAATTTGTGCAGTTTCCTATTCCTTTTCTGCTCAGCTGTCTGGAGAATTCTTTATATGGGTACTATGTAAAGAGCTACTAACTTTTAAATCTCAGTGAATTTTATTACTCCTGCATATTAATAAATGCATTATTTTATAAAATAAAATATATATTCCTCCTAACCTCTGACAATCTAATCTCATCTTAAGTCAGATGAGAGTATTATAATAGAGCTGGCATTTCTCACACATTTTTTTTCTTTTAGTGATATGTCTATACAGCCACATATATTTAAAGGCTCTGGATTTCATTGATTTCTGATTCTCTATCCCCAGATGAGTTTTAAGAAAGTAATTGTCTTTAGAAATCTGTATGTTTATTCATTTGCACTTTATTTTCTCAGTTTAAATGTAAACACTCTGAAAGGCATTAAGTTACATCATTTAAGAATGAATATGTCTACTTTCTCGTAAAAGTTGGTGTGGTTTGTACTCTCTGACCAACATAAGTCAAGAATATATTAATACACAAGAGACATACCGTGTGTTAACAAGATTGCAGGCAATTCTCAGTATATGCCTCTGAAAATGCACAGAACAAGCAGAAAAGGAAACCCTCTGTGACTGATGATTGTTTTGTGTTTAGGAAAATGAACAGCCATCGCTAAACTTTCTATTGCATTTTTCATAAATTAGGCCATTATGATACCATACTTATTTTGCTTGGTTTATAAATATCTCATGTGGATAAAAGAAACTTCTGTAGATTTTTAGTTTTTCACTTTTCTTTTAGCCAAAGTGAGGATATGTAAAATGTCTTGAATTTACAATATTTTGTTCTCAAAAATTCTGAAAACATCTATAATATTTTTTTCTCTGCTTGCCTGTTTCTAGGATTTATGTCCATAAGAACTAAGAAGATGCTAGTTAACAGGAAATTGCTCTTCTGAATGTAAATGTAAATTTGTGACAGATCAGACTGTATGTTGGCAGTAAACACCTGAAATTAACTTACATAAAAAATAAGTTATTAGATTTATTAAATGATCCAAAATATTTATATACTTTTTCTGTTGTTTTTCATATGTATTGAAAAAAAAAGAACAAATAACAAAAACACTAATAATAATAAAAAATGAAAAAAACACACAAAAAAACCAAACCAAAAAATAACTCAATTCTACAATTTTCAAAATAGTAATGACTTAATTTCAGCACTTGTTCACATTGAATTGCTGAGCTCCATTTGTATCACATTCAAGTGTTTTAGGTTACTATACTTTGACTTCAGTGGGTGCTAGACAAAAACCATAAATGCATGGTTTGCTTTTCAAAGGTTTTTACTTCATCATTGCTTGGGGATATTTGCTATAACAATGCAAGAGAAATTACCTCTTTGGCTTTTTAATAGATTTAAATAAATAAGTAAACAAATAAATTAAAAGCCTGACTTTTACAAGAAGAAAACAATTAAGATGCCCTGTGGAGATAAGCAGCAAAGTGGGTATCTTTAAAGCACTGTGTCAATCATTTGTTGGCAGAACACTTCTGGGATACCCATCCACTTGCATTCTGACTTAAGGGCAAAATCAGAAAGAAGAGTAAAATTCACATTTTTTCTCACATTGTTTCTTTGCTCAGAGACACAGAACCTCACAAATGACAACACAGGGTACATCACATTTTTTAGAAGATAGAGAAATGGATTTTTGGTGTTTTGTAATACTTCTCTGTTGAACATAATAAAAAAAAATGTAGTTTAATTTGGTTTTTGCCCCTGTGGTGGGATGTCAAACCACTCGTATATTTCAAGCAGATGTTCCTACACCTTCTCCTGTTACAATACACAATGACATTAATTCAATGGGCTGAGCAGGGGAACACCTGGTGAGCAAGAAGCAAGTGAACACCTGGCTTTGCAAGATATGCCAAAGACCCCCTCGTAAAGGTGGGGTCAGGTGGTATAATAGAGGCACACTCTAAATGCAGGATGCTTGCCTGCCATCCAAGGACCCAAACTTCCTACCAAGATCATCACTGGATCCAAGGGTGGTGATAATTTTCCTGTCTCTTCTTTATCTTTCTCTCTCTCTCTCTCTCTCTCTCTCTCTGTGTCTGTTTCTAACTTTATCTGGGCACATGAGGATAACATAGTTTCTAAGTTTAAGTTTTACTACCTGTTGCTTTGTTAAGTTTTGTTAATTTTAACCTTTTGACAACTTCCTTAAAAAAAAGAAAAAGTTGTTCTTTTGACAACTTCATTAAGTTTTGCTAAATTGTAATCCATTGCTTGGAAAGTACCATCATTTATAATTCCGCTAGTTGTAATCTCTCATGCTTTACAATTTTACTCACTTTTATGTAAAGTTGTGTTTTTATACAAACCTCCTGGGTAATAACCTTACTCCTGAGTACTGTGCAGAGAATTCCCAAACTCAGTCTCGCTGAATGAGTTGTTAAAGAGATTGATTAGAGGCGGAGAATAATTGGATCCAGCCACACCCAGGCTCATCTCTGAGGGAGTTTAGAAAGCAAGGGCGCCCAGTCTGAATCTCCCTGGGTCAACCTCCTCTCTGGGGAACCCTACCTGTGCCCACTCCGTGGGACGTAGAGATGTGTTCACTCTGTGGGACTTGGTATTTTGTTTGGCCCCCACATCTGGGGAGCCATGCTCACTCTGTGAGATGTGACAGTGCTGCACTTTCTTGTGTGACAAATGTCGTTGTCATTAAGAAAATTCTTAATTAGTACCACCATCACTATTAAATGAAGAAGGATCTAAGTGCTTGGAAAACCTGTAACATAAATATATATACACAATTTCCATCTGTCAGCTCTCATTTTTGCCATTATTTGGTTTCCAATAAACTTAATCATTCTTGAGGTGTAGCAAAGTTTGAGCCCTGCAGAAATTGCCTTTTCTACCAGTGTGATTCCTGGCTCTGTTTGTTTCCTAGAAGTCTCCATTCACTATTGAATAGCAAGACTAGTAGGCTTCAAGGTACCCAGCCCCTGAGCTGGAAGACAGGGATGGGGAGCAGAATCTAGCCACCATAATCCAAGGGGAAATGTTTAGTGATCTGTTACACCAATTAGACACGTACAAGTCTATGGGGCCAGATAGGATTCATTAAAGAGTACTGAGGGAGACAGCAGAAACACTTACCAAGCTATTTTCCATCATCTATCAGCAGTCCTGGCTAACTCGGGAGGTCTCAGTTGACTAGATGTTGAGGAAAGCAACACTCATCTACAAGATGAATGGCTGGAAGGAGTATCCAAGGAATTGTAGGCCTGTTAATCTCACCTCAGTGCTAGTGATGGCTATAGAACATATAATCTTGAGTGCCATCATGCAACACATGTAGAACAACAAGGTGTTCAGGCCTAGTCAGCATGGGTTTTTATAAAGTAGATTCTGCTTGACTAACCTGGTCTTCTTGTGTGACATGACCCACCTAGATAAGAGATAAGACTGTAATAAGAGAAAGACTGTGAAGGTTGTCTATCACCAATATGGGAAAGCCTTGAAACATTTTCCCACAGCATTTTCCTAGGGAAACTGTCTATTCATGTCTTGGATGGGTATACACTTGCTGGGTAAAAAAATCTGGATAGCCAGGCCCAAACAGTTGTTGGGAATGGAGGTAAATCCAGTTGGTGGCCAGTCACAAGTGATGTTCCTCAGTGCTGGGGCTAGTTCTGTTTAGTATCTTTAATAATGATCTTGATGAGGGATTGAGTGCACCTTCAGTATGTTTGCAGATGTCACCAAGTTGAGAGAAACTATTGATCTGCCTGTAGGTAGAAAGGCTCTATAGAAGGACCTGGATAGGCTGGATTGATGAGTTGGGGCCAATTGTATAAGGTTCAATGAGGCCCAGTAGAACCTTGCACTTGGATCTGAATGATGCCATGAAACATTACAGGCTTGGAAAAAAGTGGCTGGGAAGGGATTTTTGGTGCAAAAAAAGTATTGGTCAAAAGCTGGCTCATATTGAGCCAGCAGTGTGTCCAGGTGTAAAAGAAGGATGGTGGCATCCTGGCTTGTATCATAAATGGTGTGGCCAGCAGGAGAAAGGAAGTGATTGTGCCACTTTACTCCACACTGATGAGGAGCTTAAGAGTGTCCAGAGAAGAGCAACAAAGCTGGTGAAGTGTCTAGAGTACAAGTGTCTAGAGTACAAGGAGTGGCAGAGGGAACTGTGGTTGTTTAGTTTGAAGAAAAGGAGGCTGAGGACAGACCTTATCACTTTCTACAACTTCCTGAAAGGAGTTTTTAGAGAGGTGGGTATTGGTCTCCTCTCCCAAGTTACCAGTCTTAGAACAAGACAAAATGGCCTCAGGTTGTACCAGGGGAGGTTTTGATTGGATATTTGAAAAAAGTTATTCACCAAAATGGGTTATCACCCAAACTGGTGATCGTAAAGGTAATTTCCAACAAAACAATTCTATGGCTCTATGATTCTTTGAATTGTAAAACATCATTTGACCCCTTCAAAAAAAAGTAGGTACGAGTGTGCCCAAGGATAACTAGTGACCAATCTCATATGCAGATTATTGTTCTGAGGGCTGTTCATTTGAACTGCTAGAGTAAAGACAGAATGGGATCATGGATGAGGAAGACAGTATCTGTCTCATTTAATTTAAATTTGCTGCTCAGCTAGACAAGCTCTAAATTGACTATCTTCTAAATACCACTGTAAGTCAAGAAAGGGGAACACTGTGGAACTGAAAGCCTTTAGTTTTAAAGCAGGGATCAAGGAGTTTCTTCTTAGATAAGTATGATATCAGTTTGTGGAACTAATTCATTAGCTCTGGTGATCACTGTGGAAAATAACTTATTTGGATCAAAATCAAGGAGTGCTAATCTTTTTAAATATTAACATATCAGCAGTTCCATTATCTTCAAGGGGTGAGGGAGGAGATAAGAGAAGTTCAGGGAAATAATTTCCAGCAGAGCTGGGGTATCTGAACATCTTTAAGTAGTAATGCCATAAACACTGTCCCATGTTACCTTCAGTGAGATCACAAACACTGTCTACTGTCAGAAGTATGATACTGGATTAGATTTATCATCAATATGATATGAAGTGGCAATTTCTATTTTCCCAAGCTCTGCCTTTGTAATTATGCTAATTAATTGCTCATTATGTAAGAATTATTGAAACTCAAGTGACTAATTTAGCTCTGGATTTCAGAAATATAACATACTCATCATGCTTTATAACATCAGGCTGAACTATGTTCCCAAACAGGTAGGCATGAGGTGGTTTTCTCCAGAATATGTGTGTGCATTGTGATGTAATGAAGCTCCAGATATGTGCAGAGTGAGCCATAGAGTTTATTAGACAGAACTTCCTGAGAGTCAGATGCGTGTAAGAGTCAATTTATGTGGAGTAAACAGGAGAAAGCTGCAATGGGAAAAAGGAGATAACAAGGTTCAGTGGAAGTGTAAGCAAAAGGGTATTGTTAAGAAATCTACAAGCAGTGCTGAACTTGGTTGGCTTGAAACTGTTGTAACCAAACTCAGAGCAGCTATTCCATATATGAAAGTTAACCATCAGAAATTAAAACTTTGCTGGCAAAAGTTTGGTAGCACCTCAGACGGATAGAACAGGAACAGGTAAAATAAAAGTACCACTAGCCTTAGCTAAGGACACAGACTAGTTTCACCATTACATGTAATAGACTTACCTATCAATAAAGAACACAGCCTGGGAAAATGATTGGAAAAAGTTATCACAAATAATTGAGAGCTATGGAAGTCCTAGTGCAAACAAAATTTAAAATGTTTCAGCACTGACTAAGGAAAAATCCAGTCTGATCCCTGATTTGAAGGTGAGGTTAAATTTATGCTTATTTTTAAACAGCAGTTTCTCACCCTTAATGTGATTAGTGTAACAGTTTTTAATATTTTTCAAAGTCAAACATATAGTACTATGTCTTCTGTGCCACCATTTGACTTCACTAAAATGAAAAATAATTTGAAATAAAATATATTTTCTCAGTCATGAAGTATACCATATAGAAGCAATATTTCAAAATGTGCATTTTGAAAAAAGAAAGGACATTCATTTCTGAAAAAAAGAAATACTTTTTTTAAAAAAAATTCTTTGTACAAATATTTCATATAAAATATTTAAATTTATTATTACAATGATGAGCTATAGTGGTCATAAAAATGGTGTTGTACACATTAATATGAAGCAATTAAAGATTGTCATGCTTTGGAGAGCAGTACAAATGTATCATCAGTGAAACCACTTCCTGAAATAATTTTCTTAGCACATGCAAGCTAATAAAACCATGTACTTTATACTTTAAAGAGTACAAGTGTACCACAAAATTGTCTAGGATAGACATTTGCAGGACTACATAGAATGAGAATCTTAATTTTGTAAAAGGATGGCAAACTTTGTGTTCAGCTGCATGTTGTAACCATTAAAAAATACACAGAATCACAGAACTGTCACAGTTGGAAAAGTATCTAAGCTTACTGAGTCCAGCCATCAACCCAGAAAAAAACATGCCCACTAGAGCATATCCTGAAGTGCTACATCTGTCAGGTTTTTTTTAATGCCTCCAGAGATGGTGACTTCACCACCTCCCTGGGCAGCTTGCTCCAGTGCCTGACTACTCTTCCAGTAAATAATTTTTTCCTGATGTCTAGCCTAGATCTCCACTGGCACAACTTCATGCCATTTCCTCTAGTCCTATCACTGTTTACTTGGGAAAAGAGGCCAGCACCCACCATGCTACAGCCTTCTGTCAGATAGTTGTAGAGAGCACTAAGGTTTCCTCTCAGCCTCCTTTTCTCCAGACTAAACATCCCTACTTGCCTCAGCTGCTCCTCATACGACTTGATCTCTAGATGCTTCACCAGCTCTGTTGAGCTTCTCTGGAGATGCTCCAGCACTAAACTGTCCTTTCTGTAGGAAGAGACCCAGAATTGCACATGGTACTCCAGGTGCAGCCTCACCGGTACCGAGTAAATGGACATAATCACTTCCCTTCGCCTGCTGGCCACACAGTTCCTGATATAGGCTGGGATGCTGTTGGCCTTCTTGGCCACCTAGACACACTGCTGGCTTATATTCAGATGGCTGTTGACTAGCACCTCCAGGTTCTTTTCCTCTGGCAGATTTCCACTTGCTCTTCCCCAGTCCTGTATCATTGCATGGGATTTTTATGACAGGAATGCAGGACCCTGCATTGGGTGGGTTGAACCTCATATAATTGGCCTCAGCCCATCTAGCCAGCCTGTCCAGTTCACTCTGCAGAGCTTTCCTACCCTCAAATACATCAACAATCCCATCAAACTTGGTGTCATCGGCAAACCTGCTGAGAAAGCACTCAATACCCCCATCTAGATCACTGATAAAGACATTGAACAAGGCCAGCCTCAAAACTGAGCTTTGGGGAATACCACTGGTGACCATCTGCTGTCTGGATATATCTCCATTGACTAGAACTCTCTGGGCCTGGCCAAGCATCCAGTTTTTTACCCAGTGAAGTGTACACCTGTCTCTGCCATGAGCCATCAGATTCTGCAGAATGATGTGGAAGATAGTGTCAAATTCCAGGTAGACAATGTCCACAGCCCTTCCCTCATCAACTAGGCAGCTCACCAGGTCACAGGAAGAGATCAGGTTGATCAAGCAGGACCTGCCTTTCCTGAACCCAGGCTGTCTGGAACTGATCCCCTGTCTGTCCTGCACTTACCATGTGAGTCCACTCAAAATTAAACTCTCTAAATGTTTTTCTGGGCCCTGAGGTCAAGCTGATACACCTGTAGTTCCCCAAGTCTTTCTTCTGGCCCTTCTTGTATATGGGCGTCAAATGCAAGCCTCCTTTAATGCTTAAAAATTTAACCATTAAAAATACTGGATTTCATCTGTGGGCCAGGAAATTCAGGCTTCTTTTCACAGTAAGTGAATGTCCATTCTTTGAAAACAGTTTTTTAAGAAATACTGTTAAGTTACTTTTCCAAATAATTTGTATTAAATCATAAAAGAAGAATTAAATGGGGAAAGATGTTAGACCTGATCCATCAGCCTACTCTAGTGAAATCAAAAACGTAGTTATATCAAGATAATTGTACTGAACACAGCAAGCAGTATCAAAAGGTTTTTTAAAAGGCTATTTCTGCAAAGACAAACATAAAGACCCAGCTCCTAATTTTCATTCTTTTCCTTCTTAACCTGAAAGTTTATGTGGATCTCACATTTGCAGTTACAACTGAGAAAAGGAAGCGAATTCTAGGAGAAACATTTCACTTTGATTTGACATGCTCCTACCATTGCTTAGGAAAAATCATTGTCTGTTTTCTGCCTCCAATGCTGGGTGAAAAAATTAGAATTAAAAGTCTTCTTGTGATACATCAAAGATGTGTATTGTTAATATCTTACTGAAAAATCATTGCATTTTGAACATAAACCTGTTGCCTGCCTTTAAAAATGCCTATTGCTTTTTTAAGGTAGTCACTCAAAGTGCTAAATACTTCTGCTGTAGCTGCTTTGTGCTTAAAATTGCTGCTGTGTTCTTTCTTGTTCCAAACAACAATTGAACACCTTGTGAGAGGGTGGAACAGGATATACAACCTCAGCAGGAGCCCTACTCTTGAGAATAGAATGTCAGTGCACTAAGAATTAATAGCAATTTTTCCAAAGCATGTCCTCCAAATTACTAAGTGTATGCATTGATTTAATTCTTTGATTTAAAATCATGCTTCTTTCTTTAGTGAAAATCGTCTCCAATTACAGTGTATAGCAAACTCTGTGACCCATCCATGCTCATCAAATTTTCCCTTAGAGTTATTCCCACATTCACAGGATGACTCAATCTACAACTTTTAAAAAACTGATGGATAACCCTAACCTTCCTTTCTCCTTGCTGTTTGAAAGTTAACTGCAACTGTAACTTTGACACTCTGAAATGGGCTATTTCTTGTCTTTGTATTCTTTCAGGAAGACAGTCTCACAGTGGAAAACTGACAAGGTGAAACTTCTTCATTATTTTACATACATTCATATAATTTTCCTAACTATAGCTGGGGAGTTATCGGTCCAAAAAGAGAATGAAATTGCAATATTACCAAGGAAAGACAATGCATGTAGAGAATACTTCTTTTGTTCTGCTGCTTGAAAAAATCTCTCTACAGCTATCTGCCGGTTTTCAGAATGTCACCTGCTCTATGCCTAAAGAACTGATGGTGCCAAAAAAAGCAATTTAGCACAGGCTTGGTCTTTTTGTGCCATCACCCTTGGATGCCTTTTGCTAAGTCTTCTCTACTAATTATGCCCTGTGTGACAGTTAGGTAACTTCGGTAGTCTGCAACTGCTACTTTTTAATGTTGTCTCTGATACATGATTGCCTCATGACTCTCAGCTGTCAGAATCATTGGGCTTAAACAAGAAGGATAAAAGTTTAAAAAATTATAGTTATAGGATACAGGAGTTAAAGGTCATTTGTGCTTCTTCTATGCTTCTCATTTTGAGACAATATCTCTGAGACACTATAAATATCTAGAGCTACGTATTCTGCTGACAGCCTGATGCAAGCATCAAACATTCATCTAGCTTTTCCTGTTTTGCAAAGATATTTCTTTTTTTCAGTCATTCTCAGCTCCAGGAAATTACCTGAATCCTTAAAAAAAACAAAAACAAAAAAGGTCAACCCTGACATCTCCATCTGATTCTCTGAAAAATTCCTTTCTGATTTCATCTTTTTCATCTTTTTCTTAGCATCATGCAGTGTTACAAAAGTTAACGTGAGATACAGACAGTTTTCAAACTTGTAGTACAGTCCTTCCTACTCCTCACAGGCAAACACAGTTACTACAGTTTCACAAGGTTTTTATGTACTGTCCATTCTGAGGATATCAAAATGCTGGCTCATGTAGATATCTGAGTCAAAGATTATTAAGAATATTTGAAGATAGATAACTCAGTAAAAAAATAAACCCCATCTCTAAAAGTTAAAGATTTTACTATTATGACCACAACAGAATGGAGAGGTAGAAAGGAAAAGAAAAGAGTAAAGAAAGTTGAAAATAAAATGAAAAGTGAGGGGCATGGCGGGGAAGGGCAGGGAAGGGAAAGGAAAGGAAGGAAGAGATAAAAAGAAAGCTTCCTGGTTTATCTTAATACAAGAAAGACACTGAATCCTGAAGTAATCAGCTGGAACTCGCCTAGTTCCCTCTAACAAATTATTTTCCAAAGTCTTTAGCTTACACTCTATAAATAAATTTTAATGGCTGCACACATCTGTAAAGATGTATATTACCACAATTTAAAGCATTTTCGATGCATTAATTTACTCCATATAAATGTTATGATTGCATGAAGGTTCTCATTGAATGCAAAATCATAACTTTGATTAAATATCTTTAATTTCTGATACACCACTCATAGCAAAGGTTTAATTAATATGCTAATAATGTGAAGAATAACGTTTTTAAAGACCTATTAAGATTATTTTTTAACCTTTCTTTTCAAAGATAGCCTAATGTCTGTTCAAAAGGTGTTTAGGCACTGTAGATTTTAGATTAATCATATTTGTAAATTAGGCATTTAACATTCCTAAGCTTTGATAATAATAAGGAACTTGCTAAAGCTTGATAGGAATCTAAATAAACATGTTTTTTGTATCTTTTGAAAATACCCTTGCAAGTTTTCTGTTAAAATGGGTCAGGACAAAGTAATAAAGTGAAGGATAGAAGAAGAGAAAGGAAAAGAGGATTTATTTTTCCTTGTAACTGTCAATATAGTACAATTAAAAACTGAATGAATGGGTCACTAGAATTGTTAAGTATCACTACCTGTTTAGGCTAAATAACTGATTTCACGAGTTTTCAGCTATAATGCCACTCAACCATAAAAATAAAATCTTCCTTTAGGAGCCTGTGTAAAGATGTTTGATTTGATGATTTTTGGCACCTAGAATAAGTTGAGGATTTCAGAACATTTCAGCCTAAACTTCAAGTGTTTCTTTTTTTTTGTTATTGTTGTTTTTTTAACTTTTAGAAGAATATATTTCTTAAAGCTTGATAGGAAGAAAAGGCAATCAAAATGTAATCGAAAAAGTAACCATACTGATTAAGATAAGAATATAAGAAATTAACTTAGACCTGTCTTCTCATCTATGAGCAGTGGTTTGTTTTGCTGGCTGTTCTCTTCAGGAACAGACCATAGAGGATGCATATGACAAAAGACCCCTAGCAACCAAGGGTGTTAAATATTGTAGATATTCCACCCAGACATTCATTGTACCCTGCTTCAGTTAAAAATTGCCTTGAGGATGATGTGGATTTCTCACTATTTCCAAGTTGGGCAGGTAAGAATGGAAAGAGTTTATAAAAGCTATCAATATGGGGCTGGATATGTTGAAAATAAATCAATTGCTTTTCCTGGTATAAACTTTGTATTGCCTGTAACAATTCTTTTCTTTTAAAGGGGAAAAAAAAAAGCAGGCAGATAAGACATATACATGCAACTTCAATTTTATTTGGCCAGTTAATCTGAAGTTTGGCACAGAAAAGTTTATCACTGTTGGACTGAATGACAAGATGTGTGACTTGCAATATGGATAAAGTCTAGGACAATTAACTGCTGCAAACTCTTCTGCCACTAGCTCTCCTCCACCTCTCCGTTCCCATCCAGGACTAGTTTATGCTGACTGGCAGATGACACTGTGTCAGTCCTCATTGCCACACAGTAGAGGTAAATCTCTTGTTCCTGAGCTGCTCCTCCACGTGGCAAACTGAGTGCACCCTTATCCAGTTTGCTGACGACACCAATCTGTGTGTTGTGGTCAGCACACTGGAGGGAAGAGAGGCTATCCAGAGGGACATTGACAGCCTTGAGAGGTGATCCGATGCCTGCCTCATGATGCTCGATAAGGTCAAGTGCAAGGTCATGCACGTTGGGAAATTCCAAACACAAATACAGACTGGGTGGAGAATGGATTGAGAATTGCCCTGATAAGAAGGACTTGCCGGTGCTGGTTAATGACAAGCTCAGCAATGTGCCCTTGCAGCCAACTGTGCCAAGAAAGCCAACTGTGTCCTGGGCTTCATTGAAAGAAAAATATCCAGCAGGTCAAGGGAAGTGATTATCCTTCTCTACTCTATGCTTGTGGGACCCCACCAGGAGTGTTGTGTCCTGTTCTACAGTCTCAAAGCAAGAAGGACATGAAGCTCTTGGAGCAAGTCCAGAAGTGGACCACAAAGATGATCAGAGGGGCAGGAGTACCTCTCCTATGAAGAGGCTAAGAAGGGTGGTGGTGTTCATCTTGGAGAAGGGAAGTCTCTGGGAAGAAAACATGGAGGCCTTCCATTACCTTAAGGGGACCAATAAGAAAGATAGGGACTTTTTAGAAGGTCAGATAGTAAAAGTACAAGGGGTAATTGCTTTAAGCTTGAAAATGGTAGGTTTAGGTTAGACATTAGGAAGAAGGTCTCCCTTGAGGGTGGGTGAGACACTGAACTGGTTGCCCATGGAAGCTGTGACTGCCCTTCCCTGGAAGTGTTCACAGTCAGTTTGGATGGGGCTTTGAGCAACCTCGTCTAGTAGGTGTCTCTGCTCATGAAACTAGATGATCTTTAATGTTCCTTTCAACCCAACCCATTCAATGATTATATGATTCTATGACCACACTAGTCCTCCTTTCCATGCTGCTCTGCATCACCACTCCCCCCCTGCAACACACCTTCTCCCCAACTAGCCCAAGCTAGACCCTCCTGAATTTCTCCTCACCTGCTTTCTGTACTTGCCTGTGTGTTACCTGGCCAAATTTATGCTAGCCAAAATTTTATTTTTTGTGTTGCAAAACAGCAAGGCTTCTGTGAAAAAAAAAGGAAGCTCACCTGCCAGACACTGATCAGGTGTCCAGCTACCCCCTATCCTGCATCCCCTCCTGTTTGTCTTTCTGTCTGTGCCTCTTCTCCCCCTAAAGTAATGTATACTGCAGGCAGGGCAGGAATGAGCTCATTTGCAGTCCCCCCTCCAGCTCCTATGAGAGTGCACAGGGAAGACCAGCAGTGTGGTGAGGCATGTCAGAGTGCAGTGCATGGAGAGGTGGCACAGCACTCTGGTATGGAAAGGAAGACAGGCATAGTGCCCCACACCATCTGCCAATCCATGTAGTGTTGCCACAGTGAGAGCTGGCAGCGAACTGTCCAGAAAAGAGCTGGCAGGGGGAGAGTTGGTTGCAGCAGAGAACTGGCAGCAGACAACTGGTGACAGGCAGCTGTCCCTTACTAATATGGGTGGGTGTTTTCTGACACCTGTCAGTTGAACACCAGAAAAAAAAGGTAGTCAATACAAAGAGAAAAGAGGAAAATTATTAATATTCTGATTAAGAAGTGTTGAGACTTCTGCTGGTTTACACCTGAAAAACTCCAATGCATTTCAATAAATCACCATAGTCTGAAATGTAATTTTGATCATCCATTCTGATCTGAAATCTTCCAAGCAGTCAGTCTGAAACTGTGTTTCTAAGGTCCTGTCCCAATGACATCAGTACATAGGTTCAGGTATCCTATGAAGGAAAATCTGGAGACAAATCCAGCTTTAGGAAAGAAATTTCTTAAAGAAATTGCTGTAGTATCATTCTCTGAGATGGCACAAAGGATGTGAACTCCTCACCAGCTGCTCATTCACAGTAAAACCATACAAGGATTAAAGCCTCAAAAAAATGCCCAAATCTTGTGTGATTCCAGTTCTACATACATGTTAGCTTTGGTCTTCACATAATTTCTATGCCATCCTCTTCATAATTACTGACCACCCTCTTCTCTTGCTGCTTATCATATAGGAAAGAGTATAGACCTATATTTTCAAGAACTGTGTTTTTGAAACACATGCACATGCAAATGGATTTATATTTAAGAGAGTGCATAGCAATTCATTCTTTGACATTCAATGTACAGTTACAGCCATAAACTAAACATAATATTTTAAGTCACTATTGTCTGTCAATAACATAATTCTAATTCAGGATCAGCTGCATTGGTTTGTGGTTTTATTACTGTTAGGGAAGCCAAGTGTATTCAACTTGGCAGATATATTGTGATTGTTAACTCATAACGCATTGTATTTCCTTTAACCCTTTTTTGGTTTAGTTGGTTGGTTGGTTGTTATTTTGGGTACTCATTTGAGTATATGAAAGAATATGCTATTTTTTGTTCATGTAGGAGTAAAGGCTAAGGAGATTCTGAGATGCTAGTTCTATTAAATTCTTCCATAATTAGAATGTGAATAAGTAGGGTATGGTAGTTCAAAAAGTTGGATGAAGAAGAAAAGAGATGTATTGTTTGTAGACATTTCTCCTGTTCTTCTTTTCATGTCAGAAACAATAATACACTTTCTACTTAATTTTTTGCTGAGGAAAGAATGTCACAGAACTACTGACATGTATTGGAGTTTGCTAGATCATTTACATTCTTCAGTGGACTAAATGGGTACATATCCATAGGGATTAGAAAGCTCTTCCTGATTTTTAACCAAGAGCTGTACTGTCACACTGAAGAAAGCTTTGGGCTCCTGTAAAATTAAAAAAATAATAATCTATAGTTCTGAAATAACATCCTATATAGGAGACATCTACATGTAAATAACTCTGATGCTGGGGGTGAAATTCGGCTTCCAGTGTTGAGTATCTTGCTCATGCTTGAAATTTATTAGGCACCTTGAGTCAAGACCCTAAACAAATTTGTGAGCTTGGTGGGCAGCTTGCTGAGTATTAAACTGTGTCTTAAGTTGTTCCGTTTTAGCATCCTGGGCATCCCTCTGATGCCAGAAGTTCAGGACATTTCAAACTTGTGATCCTTCTCAATGGAGAGCAGTATGGCTTTTTCACAGGTAAGCAGAACATAGCTTGCTCCTTTCTTTTGAACTTAAATGAATCTTTTGTGATAAGAATAGTGCTTGAGACACTGTGCTTTGACTTCCTGAAATGGTTAGATCTTCTCACTCTCCTCCACTCAGAATACTATAATAACTATAAACACAATCACATGACCAAGAAATATCTCCAGTTTTCTTGTCTTAGATGACAGAAAAACTTGCCCGAGTGAAAATGAGAGGGAAAAAAAGAGAGTTTTTTGTCCTGTGGTTGACTTACAGTTGAATTATTAACTGTAAGGTATTAGCAACTTCTTCTATTTCTAATAGTCTTTTATAAACACAAGCAATCACTATCTGTCTTCCTGTTGGAAAAGCCGGCCTCATGGAAGAGATAGAAGGATTACCTCTTCTTTTTCCCAGATAATTCTGAAAACATACAGTTCTTCCATGCAAAGAGCTTCAAGACCTCCTTCAAAGAAAAGAATCAACACTAGAAAGCTCACTGTCATTCTCATTGTTCCATGGACTGCAGTAACAGAAATGTAGGCCTGCAGTCTTCTGTGGGGGACCATACTGCAAGACTTGCTTATGGACCCTATGCAGATAGGTCCCAGAAATAAAGGCAAAAACTCTCCTTAAATGTATGTGGGAAGTATAAAAATTGAACTAGAGAGAGTTGTGAAGTAGAAAATGAATAAATATTATTTGCTTACTTTCAGATCCTGTAAAAAATAAAACAGTGTATTAGAAGTATATGTCTTTGTAACCAGATTTTTTACACAACCAGTCTTCTCCAGTGGAACTCTACTTGCACTTTAGCTGCTCCAAATCATATGTAAACTGTCACACACATCACATATTATCACAAATCAGAGTACTGCAGCATGCAAAAAATCCACATCGGATGTGAAATGGTCTGTCAGAAACCACTTTCTATTAAAAAATTTTAAAATGTCATTCCATTGTACAAAGCCACCAGGTTGATCAGTCAGGATGTGCCCCTAGTGAAGCCATGCTGGCTGTCTTGGATCATGTTCATGTCCTTCATGTGTCTTATCACACCTTTTAGGGTAATCTGCTCCCTGATCTTCACAGGAAATATGAAGTATTTCTTGATACTTTTCATAGTAACACAGGGCCTTTTACTCTCATTTGGAAAGTATAAACTGTATCTGTGATGCAAAAAGAGAGAAATGTGGCTACAAATGCATGAGACAGCTATATTGAGATTGGTGCACTAGTAATAGCCCTGAAGTGGGAAGAAATTCTGCAATACATTTGTACATAACTATTGGAATGTATATACATCAAAGACAGTAAGAGCAATCTGTTTGTAAGAAAGGGTACCGAAGCATAAGGCAAAGGTCTTAGATTTAGCACTGATTCATGTTTTTCCAGCAAACTTCCAACAGAAGAGGCAGGACATGGACACCACTCCAGACCCATAATGAATTTTCTTGTTGCTTATGTCCACAGATAACTAAAAACTACAAAAGTAATTTTGTGTAGGTATTCTGTAAAAGCAGTCAGCAATCTTTCTTTTCCCATTCTGTTGCAGAGAGTTTCTTTCACAATGAGGTAATTGATCAGGTCTCTAGGAACAAACGTAATATTACAATCCCTGTAAAGCTATAAGCTGTGCATCTATTCACTGAATCCTAAACTTCTTAATCTTTTTACTCATCAGTTTCTTGCTGCCAAAATTAAAGCAGAAAGGTATCCAGTTTCCTTGTAAGTTCCCTGTTTTGAGCTTTTCTAGCACCATAATGACATTAAAGGGCACCAGCAGAGCATTCCCTAAACATAAAAAACTTCCACCTGTCTCTTCATTCAAGCAGGCAGAAGTAAGAAGTAAGAAGAAACTCAGGGTTCCCGTACTCTATAGTTAGCATGTGTAGTTTGAAGGAAAACTGCTAATCATCAAAGATTCCCTAGTGACAGCAATCTGTGCCAGAAAAGACCGGAAAGAAGTTACTTTTCTAATTGTATTCTGTCCACAGGCTGAGTTTTGGCAAAACTGAGTTTGGGCAATGAAGTTTCACAGACAGATGTGTGTTTCTATGTATTTCTATCAGCCAGCACACATTACAAATGCTGTGGGTCATACACTTCACCTTGCAAAAATCAGAGCACTGTGAGTGGGGCACTGAACAAGGTTCTTATTCTCATGCTGAACTTTCAGCATATAGGCAGTCTGCTTATAGTTGTTGTGGTGGAGAGTCAGCAGTGTAGAAGTGTCTGGCATTCAGTTGGAGGTGAATAGTTGGTGGTGTACGTTTGTCACTGTTCATTTAGAAGTGTTGATGTTGTTTCTGTAGTACATTGTTGCTAGTAGAAGTCAGTAATGGAGACATGGTACTCTATGAAACATGGTTGTATGTGATTCTTCTTCATTACTGGATCTGATTAATAAATCACAAAGTCTGAGTCGTTGTCCACAGGATGCTCGCTTGTGTGTATGATAAACTTCTCAGAAAATCACCTTAAAGAAAGATATGCTTCTTGTGATAACTTGTTTTTTCAAATGTCCTTTACAAGATAACTCCATACTAATCTGTAATCCAAGGCATGTCATTACAGCTTTCATCTGTATATCAACAAAGCAGGCAAATAGGTGTTAATTTCTATTGGCACAACAGCTATAAGTAGATAGATAGTACATTTAATAAGACTATTGAGTAAAGGTTAAAGCTTGTATAAATCCTGTCAGTTTAGGGAGATAAAGAAACTATGGCTTTTATATTATCACACTGGGATCTAAAATTACATTTTCTGTTATGCTTTTCTTTATCTGTATTTCATTTCCCTATAAGGGAAGGACCAACTTTTTAATCTAGAAGAGTATTTCTCTTGTATTTCTGTAGCAATCTGTCTCTTGTTGGACAGCATGTTTTAATCTCACAGTGAGTCCTCCTTCTGAACCAAAGGCCTAGAGGTAAAGTGGCATAAGAGGTGAGTCAG
The DNA here is from genome assembly GCA_038090715.1 of Florisuga fusca. Classification (NCBI taxonomy): domain Eukaryota; kingdom Metazoa; phylum Chordata; class Aves; order Apodiformes; family Trochilidae; genus Florisuga; species Florisuga fusca. The sequence continues at coordinate 20,895,402 of JAAWXA010000006.1, forward strand.
AAACGTTCGTGAATGTAAATGAGACACTTTTATGAATTCTTAATCCACTTTCAGCATTGTCCTCTTTTGCCTTGAAAGACTGGCTGGGAAAAAAATTCTTCACTGTCCTTTTCTGAAGTTTCCTTTTTCACAGCAGTCAGGATCTGATTCTGGTATCATTTTAAGTATTGCTAGACAGCAGCTTTGGACAAAGAACTGTAACTGAAGGCATCAGTGATTATTTTTACATTCTGGTTTTGTTTATCTTTTCCTTTATTTTTGATATTTCTTTTTACAAATTGTAGTAACGTTAGTGTTTTGGGTTTTTTTAAGATTTCTTTCTTGCTACAACCCAAAAGGCTGGCCAGTACTGCTCTCTATACTAATTACTGGCTGCAGTATAAGCTGAACTTACTGCCTTGCTCAATTAAGTCAGAGGCCAGGGGCCAGGGAAAAATAAGTGTATGCAAATAGAAGGCAAAGACAAAATAAGAAACCAAGGATATAGAAAAAAGGAAGGGATTGAATCTGAAAATGTTCATAAGTTCATGATAATTAATGACTGGACTCATTATTTCTGAGACCTATACCGTTCTTATTATTTGGGTTCTTTTGAAATTCTATGATGAATTAATTGCTCTGTTCTGGAGATTATGACATTTGCTTTCTCACTGTTATCCACCCCTCTCAGAGGCCACACATGTAAATTGAGAGGGATATATTGCTCTCTTTGAAATTAAGTAGAACATGAAACCAACTATGTGTTGTTCCACTCCACCTTATCTACTTTGGTTTCGCCACTTTCTCTCTTGCACCTCAAGTTTCTTTAATAATGCTACTAATAAATAAATAAATAAATAAATAATAGTAATAAATATATTTGGTTACATCCAGTTTGAACAGTTATTTATCTTTGTGTGAGGCTGCAGGATGATCATTGCCTTTTCCCAAAATGTTTCTTCAAGAGTGTTACTATAGGAGTAGGAAGTTCTGTATGCAGACAGAAATGTGATACTTGCATTTAGGGTAGTTAACTTGGGTCTTTTATCTTTAACAATGGCATCTGTATTTTAAGATACAGTATTTAAGACATTCAAATTTTCATTTATCAATTTGCTATTGCAACGAGTAACCTATAAATGACAGAATTTTGCATGTCATGTCTAAATCCTGTGTTTTTCTGTGTGCAGTTTTACAATTATATGCCCCAGCATTAAAGTCAATGTTTAGTTGCTTCAGTAATATTGGGAAAATGGTTCATATTCACTTAACTTTAGTTTTAATACTGTAAAGCTTATCTCATTGAAGACAAACTGTCAGTTATCTTCTGACAGTTAACAATTGCCTATCCACTCTAACATTCGTTATGCTCTTTTAGGCTTTTACCTTGCATTAGAAATCATTGCCATTAACACTTTTAATGGCAGTACCTTCTGAAACTAGACAGAATATTAAATATGAAGAATGAAAAATGTTTTCTGTAAGTATTATTTATGAAGAAATAGGTATTTATTCTTTGTTTAAAATTCTTTTCATGCCTTACGTTGACAAGTAAAGCAGGTCATTCGTTCTATTCTGCTTTGTCGAGAGTGAAGGCAATTGTACAATTTCATATCAGCAGTAGAGAAATCCTTTTAAAGATCTTTTTTTTCTTTTTATTAACTACTCATCATAGTTAGAATAAAAAAAAAAAAAGCAAACCAAACCAAACCAAACAAACAAAAAACCAAACCATCAAACAAAACAAACAAAACTAAAAAAACCCACACAGGAAAAAACAGGTTCTTTCTACGTGCAAGTAGATTGTCAGAGTTGCTACCAACATTTACTTTTTAGCTTCTCTTTTCAGATTTTTGAAATAGACCATACACAGGAAAGCTTAAGAAGGACTTAAGAAGGATGTAATTTTATTTTTTTCTCAATTGATGTCCTTTGAATGATGCAACAGATCAGGAGAAAACAGATCCATCTCTGATTGGCAGTATGATTCAGCAGCAGTGAAGTCTGCTAGTCATGTGAAACAGCCTTTTCAGGTCACTGGAATTCTCTGTTTCAGGACACTTTAAGTATAAGGAAGAGATATGTTGGGTGCTGTCCCAGCTTACTCATTGTTTCCCTGTCCTTTTTTTTTTTTTTTAATTGGTATTTTCTTTTTGCATTTTATTCTAATGATTTTGCAAGGCAAAAATTGCTCTAACTTGTGTCAGGTTTTTAGCAGAATCAGACTCCGAATTCTGACAGATTACCTTGGAGAGCACAGTGCAGAATACATTATGGATAACACTGGTTAGAAACATGTTTGCAGAGATTAATTATAAGTGGTTCATAGTAAAAACAAAAGTTTGTAGCAACTACTGATATCTAGTATTTTTCATTATTACCCTGAAAGATGGAAAGCAAACTTTTATTGAATTCAGAGGTTAAGCTGCACTGGGGAAGTATAACAAGCCCAGTAAAAGTTTCAGGCTCCAGCTGGTACCAGATTACAAAGTGTTTGTTATTTATGTGAACACAAACACAGGAGGAGAAACAAGTTGGTAATAGCGATTATACAGAGGATAGCTGAGGGATTTAAACAAAACAGTCTCAATCTGAATCAGAGGTAATGTTGCAGAGAAGCTGATTGCTCTTAAGGATTTGTAGGGATGAATGTTGTCTCTCAAACATAGCAAGATATTTTTATACTTTTTACTATTGCTGCAGTTTAAAATAAATTTCTGAGCTTTGAAGCTTAAGAAGAATGCTAAAAATTTGTAGGAGATCCAGTACAAACACAGAAAACTAAATACAGATCTTCCTTAAGACTGATGAACAACTGTCAGATGAGGTCACTGTAATTTTGGGGTCTCAGCTTTAAAACTGCATGTGCCTTTTTACCAGCTCACATGTATGGTGGGAGAAAAAAAATACTTAACAGCAGTTCAACCTTTATACAGTTTACTAATTGTAGAGGAAGAACCACATTGCGTAAACATAAATAATTTTAGAAGGGGCAGCTTTTCAGTTCAGAAGTGACATAGTTGTTGCTAAAATAAACATTCTTAAATGATATGGGTATTTCTTAAAGTTTCAGAGAGGAAAGAGTATTAGGAATGACTTATTATCTCTCATTTTAGTCAATGGGAGCTTTACTATGACTTACTTTCAGAAAAAATTTAAGACAGTATTGACCGTGTCTGAATCCATAGAAATACATTACATTTCAGATTAAACATTACAGATGTTTAGAGGCCTGTTAATTCTTTGCTGTTGTGATTCATAGCCATTTCAAGCAGGAAGAAATATATACCAGCCTGATCTATGTGCATCACAAGCATTCAAATGTATGTTCATGAAATAAATCCATGTGAAGGAAAAAAATCATTCCTGATCTTATATGCAATCTGTATTTGTGTGCCTTTGGGTGACAGAGTACAGACTGAAAATCTGAGGCAATTTAAAATTGGGGTTACATATAAGGATATTAAAAATCCAACTAAAAGTTACAGCTATTTGTTTGCCATTTCCAGTGCTGAGTTAAGAAACAAAACAACACTGTCCTTCCTAGCCTCTTTCTGGTTCCTTGGTAGTTCCTCTCGTTGGTAGTGTGATCCAGCTTGGGATATAATTCACTTCATCAGTCTCTGGATAAAGAAAACAAAGTAAATGGCAGGGAGAAGACTTCAACAATTTTACTTCTTTTCTGTGTATCATATCTCAACTACATTTGGGAGAGTAGTTAAGCACCGGAATGGGCTGCATAGGGAGATAATGGAATCACCATCCCTGGAAGTCTTTAAAAACTGTGTAGATGAGGTACTTCAGGAAATACCTTCAGATTCATCAGTGGGTGATATAGATATTTTATTGGAGAGGGAATGTTGACAGTTTGACATGGTGATCTTAGAGGTCTTTTCTGATTACGACAATTCTGTGATTTTTGATTCTGAGTAAGCTTTCCTCTGTTATAAGTTTAGTGAATAAAAAGGAAAATATTCTTCTGCAAAAATTTTGAAAAATATGTAACTTTACTGAAGTTTCACTTTATGGTACTTTTCCTACTAGCTATGTAGATGATACCAGGCTCTGTGATAAGAACATGAGTTTATTACAAATAAATAGCTATTCAGACATACAAACTGTGAAATGTAGCAGTTATTTTGATTTTCACTTAGTTATAGACATGGTTTATATTCTATACATTTATGATATGAGTCAATAGAGGCAACCTCATTACCACATGAACTACTGTCTGATGCTTTATTGATTGTGTCATTTTAGACTTAGTGAAATCGTATACAGAAACTTTTCTACCTGTTCAGGTCATGTTGTGTTCTCAGAGGAAGCAAGCTTTGTGTTTGTTCTGTCTGGCGGGTTTTGATAGCTGTTTTTCTTTGTAGTTATTTGTTTATTTATTTGTTTTTTCCTTTTTGTGTTCATCCTGGAATAATGTGTGACATTGTTGAGAAATAGGAAAAAAATCCAAAACCCAAAACATCATCCAAAGAGAAATAATCCATTCAGTGATTTTGATGTGATTTGAAATATAAAAGCCTTCATAATCAGAATTTTTTTTAATGGTTATTCCTGAATGGGTGGTTTTTGTTGAAAAAAATAAAGAATCTGGGAAAATGCATTTCATTTAGAAGATAAAAAAATAGAAAAGAAAACACCCACAGTTAGGAAACCATCTATTAAGAAACAAATATCTATAAAGCCACTGTTCAAAGTTTTCTTTTTTTTCTCAATCTAATTAATTGTATTTACTCTTCTACCTCCATTTTAATTAGAAGCAATGAATTATAATATGTATATGGAGCATAGGCAAAAATATTTCTTAATGAACAGTAAGCATGATTTTTCATGAGAATTTGGTCATGAGCTGGTAATGTGCACTTGCAGCCCAGAAGGCCAATGGTCTGGGATTCATCAAAAGCAGCATAGCCAGCAGGTCGTGGGAGGTGATTCTCCCCCTCTACTGCACTCTGGTTACCCTACCTGAAGTACTGTGTCCAGTTCTTGAGCCTTCAACACAGGACCTATTGTAGTAGATCCAGAGGAAGATCACAAAATTTATCAAAGGTCTGGAATACCTCTTTTGTGAAGAAAAGCTGTGTTAGTTGGGGTTGTTCATCCTAGAGAGGAGAAGGTTTAGGGAAGACCTTATTGCGGCCTTTTAATACTTAAAGGGGACCAGTAAGAAAAACAGGTACAGACTTTTTGATGGGGTCTGTACCAATAGGTAATTGTTTTAAATGAAAGGAGCATAAATTCAGACTAGATATAAAGAAGAAATATTTTATGATGAGGCTGAAACATTGGCATAGGTTGCACAGAGAGGATGAAAGTCCCTGAAAACATTTGAGGTCAAGTTGAACAGGACACTGAGCAACTTGATCTAACTGAAGATTTCCCTTGCTCATTGCAGGTGGGTTGGACCTTTAAAGGTCCTTTCCAATCCAAACTATTCTATGATTCCATGAAACTGGAAGTACAGGTTGAACTTGATTGGTGGTAAGATGGCTGGAAAAACTGGTTGGAAAACTAGTGTCAATGACTAGTGAAGCCAATGATAATTTCTTCTTAATAATGTTGTCCTTCATAGGTGATACGAGAGCCAAAGTTGCTTAAAGATTTTATTTGTAACTTGGACCATAGGCAAGGTCAGAATGTGTTCTCCTATAAGTGATTCTATTCCAAAGGACTTAAGATGCTGAAAAAAATAGTCTGGCATGTAACAAATGTAACATATCCCATAACTTGATCAGAGCAATTGCAGTATGTGTAGGGATCAACTGATTAAAAAGAAGATCCTTCATCACTTTGAAGAAAAGGATATGGGGTCCTGCCAGCTGACCCCATGACCATGTATCAGCAGTGTACCATTGCAGAAAGAAAGCCAAATGGCTGCATTAGGAAGAACATACTTAGCAGGTCAAAGATGTTCATTCTTCACCCTGAAGTGATATGTTCATCAATGTTCCCAACCTCATCAGAGCAAGAAATACATTGACATGCTCACGTGAGTCCACCATACTGTCAAGACTATCAAGATGATTAGGGGCAGGAGCACAAGACCTAAAGGAACTAGCTAGGAGATATTTTTCAGCCTTCAGACAGGGGGGAGGGGAGATAGTTCTTGTTGTCTAAAATGAACAGATGTAACCATTGAAGACAGACATTCTTTTGCAAGAAGCAACAAACTTAAGTTGCAATATGCATCTACAATAAAGTTTCACCACTTCTGAGTAGATGTTTTAAATTCCTCCCACAGAGCAAGCAGTCAAAGTTTTTTTCTCAAAGACATGGTGGAATATCCATCTATGGAGACATCCCAAACCCAGTGGGATGAGCAATTTCAGCTAAACGGAAGTAGTCATTTAGAGTGTAGGACAGGATTAGTTGACTTCCAGAGGTTCCTTCCAGTCTGCAATATTCTACGATTCTGTGTTTTTTCTCTCACAACCATTTGATTTCCAGAATTCATCAATGTTGATGAGCTGGGAGCATTCTTTGTTCCAATGTCCTTGGTGATGTCTGTAAATTTGCTGACAGTGCACTTGATTCCACTGTCTATGTCACTGATGGAGATATTAAACTGTACTGATCCCAATACAGACCCCTGAGGGACACCTCTCATCACTAAACACAAGACATTGAGACATTGACCACTACCCTCTGGATATGACTGTCCAACCAATTCCTTATCCACTGAATAATCCACTCATCAAATCTACATCTCTCCAATTTAGAGAGGAGGATGTACTAGGGAACTGTGTCAAAAGCCTTACAGAATTCCAGATAGGTTACATCTATGGCTCCTCCCTTGTCCACAGTTGTAGTCACTCTGTCAAAGAAGGCCACCAGGTCAATCAGACAACACTCACCCTTGGTAAAGTCATGCTAGCTGTCTCTAATCAACTTCCTATCCTTCTTGTGTCCTAGAACAGCTTCTAGGAGGATCTGTATCATGATCTTCCCAGGCACAGAAGAAACTTCATCAGGAACTTCACCTGACTGCTAAGACGTTTCAATGTCATGGAGAATGGCTTGGCAACTACATCTAATTCCCTCCAGACTCTGGGATGTATCTTGTCTGTTCCCAGAGTTACACATATTCAGGTTTTTCAGGTGCCCATGAGCCTGATCTTTTACAGTGGGAGAGGGACTTTGCTACCCCAATCCCTGTTTTGCAGTCTAGCTACTCAAGAGGACTGGGAAGTGCAGTTGCCAGTGAAAACCAAGACAAAGAAGTTGGGATGAGTTATGTCAGCCTTCTCCTCATCTGTTATTACCAGTTGGCCAATCACTTTCCTTGGGCAGGTACACTTTCTTTGACCTGCCTTTTCTGGCTGACCTATCCCCAGAAGCTCTTACTATTCTTTGCATTGCTTGCCAAGTTCAGCTTCATCTTTGTCTTGGCTTTCCTGACCCCATCCCCCCACAACCTGGCAGTGTCTCCATATGATTCTCAGGAACACTAAGGACACTATCCTGGATACCTTGTTAAAGTCAAGGTAAGCAAAATCTATTTCTTCCCCCTTATCTACTAAGCAAGCCATTTCATTGTTTAATGATGGCCTCCTCAGTACAATTTCTTTCTCATAAATTCGTACTGGGTGTTCCATATAACTTTCTTGTCTTTAAAAAGCCTTGATTTGCTCAGTGGTCCCAAAAAGTGAAATGAAGCTGACTGATCAGTAGCTCCCGGACTGCTCTTTCCTGAAGACTCATCTTCCATTTGCTTTTTTTCAGACATTAGAATACTCTTTTAGTTGCCATTATGTTATAAAAGTGATGAAGATTGGCCTTGTAATTAGTAATTTCCTTGTTCATCTTTCCAGCCTCATTGCCTGTATATGTCCAGTTTAATTATATAGTCCCTATCTTAACCTTTTTCTACTCTGAATAAAGCTTTTATATCTGTCAGAGGTGAGAAATAGTTTTGAAGTGTGAACACTGAGAAGTGGCACATAATTGAGGGTGAGGAGTATGGCAACAGAATATCTGGGAAAAAAAAAAAATCTATTTAGATTGGGGAACCTGGGGGCTGTAAATGGGGGTTCACAGAAAACAAAAAATGTCTAGAAAGGATGTCTTAGAGAGAGGAGGGAGACTCAGACAGTGGAAGGTGAGCACCCTGGCTGTAGCAAAGATACTGGAAGCAGTTAGATCCCAGGAATCAGAGATCTGCATGTGGACAAGACCAGGGGGATATCAGGGAGGATAGCCATTGGAACTTGAGTTGATGTGCACAGCTGCACAGCACAAACCCCATGATATTTGTCCAGCTTCACTGTGCCAGCAATGATGCCCCTGAGGGGACAGGCAGTCAGGACTTTGCAACAATACTGTTGGGTGCAGTGAAAAAGTGATCAGGGAGGATCATTGGATGAGATTCTCATTGGTGCTTAAAAGTAGCCTAGTTCCACTACAGACTGTGCTGTGCTTGGTCTCACCCATGATGCTACCATAGAGCCTGCCACTGAGCTTATAGACCTGGGAGGCCTGAGGGCAGTCTGCACCAAGGGCAACCGGAGTACAACCAGAAGTTATTTTAGTATTTTCCATATGCTTGTTTTTATGCCATCTGAAAACTTTAAACACAAATTAATGAATTAGATCAGAACTGGGTAGAAGTATGATACTGAACTTGGTGTTGAAATGGATGGCTAAAGGTATATAGTCCGACAAACCACTGCATGACTGAGACTCTTCCCTGCCTCTACAAACTTACTTGCTAGGATTGGATAGAAACATTGGCGCTGCTGTGTAGCTGAGAAATTTTACATGGTGTTACACTTGTGTGTTTTCTGTAAACTTGTAATGTGCATAGTCTGTACTTAATAGAATTGGCTTGAATTCTTTTTTGGTCGTTGTACTGAAATCTTTAGTTGCAGAGTGAAAGGCACTATAGGAATGAAAAAATACATAAGTGGAAACTGAGAAATTTTTTTCCCATTATTTCTCATTATTTTGTCTTTGCACTGCATTCTTTCTATATATTTTGAATCTCACATGTTCAGATAGAATTACTTTTCATTTGTCTTGTTGCAGAAAAGAATTTTCTAATCACCAAGCATTGTGCTTATTTTTTTCAGGAAGATCTGCATTCAATTTGAATATAGTGCTTTATTTCCTCCTGGGAGAAATAAGGAAAACAAAGATAACCTGTGTTGGTATTACTTGATAGCATGAGTTATGTTCTGTCACTAAGCAGAAGTTAGAATGCACAATTTTTAAATATGACAAAGGTAAGAATAAAAGGACACTGTACATACTAAGAAAAATAGTTTAATTTCCCCGAGAATACAACTAGGTGTAAAAGTATTATAAGAGTCTCTCTGGATCACACATTTATGTGGGGTCTACATTAACTTATAACATGAAAGGCTAGGGCTTTTTTCAAGTTTTCTTATTCAACCCAAAAGCATTTATTATTTCAAAGTCTTTTACTCAGGACACTGGGAAAAGAGTAAAGTTTGAGCACAATATATATTAAAAGTTTAAGATTAGATCACATTAGGGGATTTCAAAGAGAAGCCTAGAACAAATATGGTAAACTGAGCCCCTCAGAACATCTATTTCATGTTTTTCAGCACATACTGGTTTTGTGCACACAGCTATGTATTCATATGTCACAAAGTGAGAAGGTGAGTGACAAATCTTTTTATTACAATGATATCTTCCACTCAGTCATCTTTTATTTTTTTAGATTGCTTCTTGAAAATTATTTAATATCTTGTTTTTTCAAAACTTTGGTGAATATTTTAAATGAAAATTATTTGGAAAATATTCCTATAGCTATTTAAGCTGAAGTCAGAACTGGAAGTCAAAGAACTGTGAAGGAGACATAGTGATTCTTGTAAGAAAATTCTCTTAGGGGACATACTTGTAATATAAAAACACTTGCAGACTTCTGCTACAGTACATCTTGGAAAGTCTTACAGATGTAGAAGAAGGTGGCCTGTAGATAAACCAAGGCCATTTACAGCAGAATCGGTAATAAGTATCACAGACCACCTTTTCTGAAATTCAACGTACTACCTTTCTTGTGAAATGCTAACATTTCTCTCTAGACTAATATTGCCAAGGGTTAAAATACATTAATACAGTAGTGCATGGCTGCATAATATAGCATGTAATCTTGAGGACATACTTTAACGACAACCTTAGTTTTATGAGCATTTGCTGTGTACTACAACCACTAACAATTTTTGGTGAAATTATATTTTAGTATGAATAATACACAGTCATTCGGGAAGATGTAGCAGGAGAGAATACACAGTGTAGATTCTGTACAAAAAGATATTCTTCAGGGTGGAAAAATGGGACAATAAAAAGTAATTTTTCCCTTAACTATTATTTTTTAAAAAATCTTTTATATTAATAAAATTATTGTCTAAGATGTGGTCATGTGAAATTATTTTTAAAAGAGAGAGTTCATCAATCTGTCCGTGGTATATTGTATAAAAATTCCCTTTGGTTAGAACATCTGTTATTTTTTTTGCTGTATAAATGGAAGTAATTTCAGTTCATTATCATTATATATAAATGTATTTAACAAATAGATTAGGTATTTCTATACTCAGAATTCTATCAGTAATTCAGTATCTACTATACTGTGGAGAGGCAGTCACTTCCTCTATACTGCAAATTCGTAACACAAAAGTCTAATCCTTTTAAGTTTTTTTTTCTCTGTCTGCTGTTTACTTTCTGTAATTTTATGAATACCTTTAGAGAATGATTAAAAATGTTATGGTCAGCATTACACTTGCTCTTTATGATAATCAGTAAGAAGCTGGTTGTCTGATGCAGGCATGAATGTATCTAATAGCAGCAGGGAATATGTCATCCATGACTTCGATTTGACATCTGTGTTTTTTGAGATAGTTACTCTGATAACAAAGACAAGGAAACATAAGCTCTGTATTGGGAACACATACCTTCGTCTGTTAGTGATATGAATATCTTTTCTCCCCTACACTGTCAGCTCTGTGTTGCTTAAATGTCTTATCTGACTTTAAATTATTTAAATTATTAATTGATGCTGTGTGAACTGCTTATCCCAAGCACAATCTTTATAGAAATACCCCTACAAGACCTACACAAAGTGCATATGTTACAAGTATTCTTTATCTTATAGTCAGATTATTTGAGGAGTATATTTGCTGTGTTGAGAAGTGTCAGGCAGATTACTGATAGAGTACCAAGCTGAATCCATTCATCTGCATGCTACATAGAGCAAAACATAGAGAGCCAGCTTAAGTCAAATAGGGTCCTGGTAGGCCTGAGGTAGCGCCAGACTGATGTGTCCGTAGACCTGATGATTCCCAAGAAAACTACTCTGCCCTTCTTCCACAGTGATTGATGAAATCTCTCCCCTTTGGAAAGCTGTTGACATTTCATGAGACTTCTACATGGATTTTGATCTTGGGAAGGATTGTGCATGGGGTCTGTGGTTTGCCTATTGCACCAGCTGCTCCACACCAGCACCTCACAGGGAGAGCTTAGTAATATTGGCATGATAATTAGCCTACAGGAAAAGCTGAACTTTTGTGGAATCTTGTAAAGTTCTGTTAGTAGCTGAATAAAAATGAAAGTAAAGGCTAATCTATAAGCAAAAGCACCAAAAGATTCACAAATGTATCCTACTTTTGCAAAAAAACGTGGATGGTCCTTCAGGCAATGGTAACGACAGGGTAAATTTTGCAAGTGCAAAGGAAAAAAACTCTGAAAATAAGGTAGACACAATCTGTTCCTTCACTTGATTCTCAGTGTATGAAGAAAAAGATAATTTTTAAAAGCAGCTAGGGATGGCTAATGAAAGCTTTAAATGCAAATCTTTGACCAGATGAAGGACCAGTTTTGGAAAAGCTATAAAAACAAATATATTAAAGAGACAAATGGGAGACATCACAAAGCAGCAGCACAACAGCCTCTCCTAATGTGAGCTCTGCCCAAGTGGGGCAGTTACAGGCTTTCTAACCACAGGGTGCACAATGTGTTCCTAAGCACACCCTGTTAGATACGCAGGATATGATAAATAAAACAGCAATTCAAATCCTTCACATAAGGAGGCTCTAGACTTCATTTCTTTATTAATAATAATCCACGTACTTGTTAATAAAATCATACTGTCTGGCAAGGCCATAAGATGCAAATGGTACTTAACTGGAAGGCCTGCAAAGGCCTAAGGTGCTCACTGTTTTGCTTCCACTTGTCATTTTTCTTGTCATTCTTTTGAAGTGAGCTATACCCGCACTGTAGGAGAATAAGCAAGGATCAGGACAGATGGATGATAATGAATTACCTGGAACTGTAACCTTAATATGAATTAAACAATCATGTTTGTCAGACACATATGTTTACTAGAGGTTATTTGTTTATACTTGATTTTAGTCAGGCAATACAGACTACCAAAAGAGTGTAAGTATACTGTTTCCAGAATTGTTATGGATTTCCATGCTTCTGCAGATTAACTGGTAGCACTGATAACGTAAAGAAATCACAGCCTGCAGGATGTTTTACCACTGTTTTACACAGATGTATCCAGAAAATTGTACTTTAACTACATTTCTAATATTTGGTAGAGGATTCACACCCCATCCTGACCCAACCCTAATTATCCATTACTTGTTTTGTTTGCTTGTTTTTCCATTTATTTTTATCCCTCCCCTCTTTACTGCAGGTACTGTGTGTTAATCAGGCAATTTTGGAGCCAAATGCAAAGAAACTGGGTTATTCTTGGAAAACAAAAAATTCTTTGGTCACTGAAATGCTTTTCTTTGTATTAAACTTATTGGCGAAGTCACTCAGTGGATGCTCTGATGTAAGCTTGTATTTATTTTTGCTTTTGGAATGCCAGTCGTATTCACATACTGTCTGCCCTGTAAGAGATGAACTACTGCTTTGTTTCTGAAGGAGTATTTCTTTTCTATCTGACTTTCATACGGTATTAGGAGCAGAAGTGACAAAGTATAAAATGAGAGGCAAGCTTTATATACTTTCCAACTAAGCAGACCAGAGGGAAGTCTCAGAGTCTTTGTGCAGTGTTATTGCCAAGTCCCTTATAGAACTGCTTTGAAGAACTTGTTTTTCTGGATAAATTATATCTAAGCTACTAAATTCTTCTGGAAATCACTCTGCCTTTGTCCCTGTAAATACATTTGATAGCAGTTAAATTAGGTTCTGAGGACAAAATACTACATATGAAAAAATGTGATATTTAGTAGTGGATCTCTGATAACGTCCTCTCAAATCTAAGTCAGCTGCACTGGGCTTTTCATGAGGTTTGAAGGTAGTTGGACAAATAATAATTTGCAAATTCTGTTAACTAGGAATAATTTGTACTATGAAACTGATAATTGGTAATGATGGCCATAATAAGTTAGAAAGCCTATTCTAATATATTCAAAACAACATAATGATATCTATGGGGATAACTGACCACACATTAAAGATAATTATGGATTTTGTTAGGGGTGTACATTGTGTTCCTTCTCATTCATTTGGTTTTGTTTTTTTCCTTCTGCATTTGTCTCATGTTACTTTTGCATGCATGTTTAGGACATTTTGAAGAGTAACAAAAACACTTTCTGCAGTCTGGTGATAATGATTAGGAGATCAAATTGTACAAAGATTTAGAAGAGAGTATTCACAAAAACTCTTCTTTTAGTAATGAGGCACAAGATTTACTCTCAAACCTGTGCTTCTTATTGAGCTATCTTCATTATGTCACAGTGATATATCTGATGATAAAATATAGAAGCAAATTTATTAAGAAACTTGATAAGCAACTAAATTCTAAATTAAATTTAAACCAAAAACCTCTTTCAAATGCATTACTCTTTAAGATTTTATTTTTCTGTATCTGTCATAGTTACTTAAAAATAGAAAAATCTGCATCTGGGTGACCTTAAAGAAATGTAGTCAGCTACTTCTGTACCTGATAGCTTTAATTTTATTGAAACTCATGAACGTTTTTAGGCCATTTGTCCATGTGATTCAGGAGCTTGTAGCTTCAACCTAAAATGAACCTATGGTTTACAACCATAATAAATTATATCTTCCATTATAAATTTTCACTTCATTGAATAGTTTCTATATTCTTTTTTTTTTTTTTTTTTTTTTTAATCCAAAGAGCTGGGGTATTCTACATGATAGTACCTGGTTCCCTCTTTTCTCTTTTTAAAAAGCAATCTACAGTTGCATATTTCCAAACTTGCTATTAATTGTCTTTCAGAAAAGTTAGAGGATTCATATTTTTTTGTTTTGTTCTTGCAGGGGTGGCTAGAGAGGGTGTGAACGAATACAGAAAACAGAAACATCTTTGATATTGTTGTATTTAATTTAAATGGTTAAATGTATGTCTGTACTGAGATTATTTTTCAGTGATAAAAGAAATAGTTTCATTTGGAAAATACTGTATTTAAATTATTATGCTAAAATTTAAGTAAAGGGGCCCACAAGCTGTTGTGAGAAAAGGCCTGGCAGAAGCAGGGGAGAGCAACAAAAAATCAAACACACTATAGCATATCTATACATTTAATCTTCAGAATGAAAGATTTTTTTCACAGCAGTCCTTTGCTCATGTATGATTTATTTCCACAGCTGTCATACTCTTTCTATGTGTAGACTATGCACAATTATAAAAGAGCAATGGAAAGAATATTTTTATCTTTGAGATGAGAGGGTAAATACAAGACAATTCAGGAATTATGTACAAATGCCAGTCTAAATTACAATTACATATTAAAAAAAATATCAAAAGAAAAATAACCCAGACACTAGATGATAAGCCCTGCTCTTTATAAGTCAAGTTAGGACTTTATAAACATAATAATGAGTTTATCCTTACTTTCTTTGAAGAAATTGAATTGTCTGTGTTCCAGTTCCATGTTCTGTAAATTTGAGACTGATTTCTGTCTTAGTGATATTTTAAACACTGAATTAAGAATACTGGTCTTTGATATAATTCATATTACAATCATTAGCACTGGTGTTATACTATTATATATACAAGTATTGTATTTTAATTTTTGAAAACAAACAAACAAACAAACAATTTCATAAGTGATTTTCAGGGCCGGTGCAATTTAGTATCTCTTTATAAAAAAATGGACTAAGTTTTTAACTGCTGAATTTCCACCCCAAATGTCTGCAAAAGTCCAAGATATGCCATGAAAAAAATGTGAAAAAAATTAACCTACATAGAGGGTAAATGAATTATAGGTATGTTGGCTGTAAAGGACTCCAAGGATTCACGTAGTCCAGCTCTCCAGCTGCTGTTACCAATGCTTTTTTAAGTTAGTCATTAATTTGTACAACTGACACTTGAGAACATCTCAAGGGTGTCATAACCTCTTTGGCAATCTCATTGCACTGCACAATCTTTACAATGAAATCATATTTTTTAATGTTCAACCTGAACATCCCAAGACACAACTTTTTGCTGTTGCTTCATGTTGCATTGTCTGGAACTAACTGGAACATTTTAGCTCCACTGTCTTCATAACTGTTTTATAGACACAGGCGTGGAACCATGTGCAGATGAACCTGTGTGCCAAGTTGTATTGTGGATTGTCACTAACTTGGGACTGAATGAGTGTGATGACAATACCCTAAACAAGTTCAAACAAGGGAATTTCTCCCACATTACCCAGATATTCAGCGACAAAGTAAACAGTGAGGTAATATAGTGAGTGAGTTAATATAAACAATATATAAATAGTAAATATAAATAGTTAATATATAGTGAGTTAATCTGAAAGCTATAGTGAAAAAAATAGCAAGGATTGTTTGAGGTATTTTTTTAATGGTACAGCTAGGTGTCCTACAGGAAGACACAGAAGTTTTAAAAATTATTAAGTAAAGGTGATGCATACAGTCTAGATCTTTCTTCATGTTATCTTAAAATACGTGACAGCCTTAAATACATCAAAAACTGAAAGGCTCTGCTTTACAAGTATGGATCCCAATATCATAAAGTATTGTATTGTATATTCATATAAAAAAATTTAGAAAATCTGTTTTCCTGTTTAAAAGTAACTGTAGCATCTACCAGTATTTGCCTGCACCAGTTAGTTTCAGGTCAGTTGAAAATGTGGTGTGATAGGCCACTAAGTAACAATTTCATCAGTGACTTTGGCAAACTCTGTGAACACTGACTTTATCTTGGTAAATGAAAATACAGTTCTAGGTAGAGGGAAGGTATCAATTTCATGTTTCTGGCTATTAAACTTGTGAACTCTAATTGCACAAAAATGTTTTGAAACTTCAGCCCAGCTGCTAATATAGTTCACTCTTCAAGATCCATTCAAGGAAATCCTAAAAGCTGACAATTACAAGATGTGAAATACAGTGTTCAGGCAGTGTATTGTTTCATATAATTTCATTATTTCATTTAGTTTCATTTATTTCATTATTTTTATTAGACATCAAAAAAAGACATCCCAGTTTAAAGAGGGTATTTCTCATTGTGATTCTGAAAACACCTACTAAACACTTGCTGAATTTGTTTATAATGGAAATTGTAATTGCACATGACAAATTTCAGGCTCTTTTCAAAATCCGTATGAAAGAACCCCTGAAAGCCAAAAAATCACGAAAGTATTATGTGTATTGCACTATTTTCATTAACCTTGAATTTTTAGCACTGGATGATACGCTGGTTTTCAGGAGATCCAAGTTGATTTACCTCTATGGGCTCCCAAGAAAAGAAGCTTAGAAAACTTTGCATTAATATTACTCTCACTTAGTTCCCCACTTATTTCCTTCCACTTTCCATTCCTGAATTCTTCCATGTTCTATTGGCAAAAGTGTTGGTCTCTATGCATCATAAAAAACATGGGAGAAAATGTGTTTTGAAATTAATCTTTTATTCCTACGTTACTTTTGCTTGATTTATTTCCCTGACTTGTGTAATTATCCAGTCACCTAAGTACTTAGAAGTGAAAGAGATTCTGTCTTGGAGCATGAACAAGCCACTGTGAGGGAAAGGATGTCAGTACTTCATGATGTATTAATGGCTTTGTAAAATCATGACTTCAGTTCACACCAATTTACTTGTCATAAACCTGTGCCAAAGCAGCACATAGTTTGAGGACACAATGTATGGTATCAAAATTTGTTTTCTCCCACCTCCTAGAAATTAAAACCATAATCAGAAGACTTTTTAAAGACCATGTATGATTTCTGTGGAACGTTTTGATTCATTCCCTAGAAAGGGATTAGTCTGAATGCTTTATAAATGCAGTTTCCAAATGAAAGTAATTCATACATATTTTCATACAAATTCTAGGTTCATATTTCTAGAAAAAATTATAATATTTTTAATTCTAGGTTCATATTTCTAGAAAAAATTATAATATTTTTATAAATAATATTTTTATTACTTACTTATTAATTTATTATTCCAGGTACCAGTATAGGTTGGGGACTGAGCTGAAATAATAAATTAATAAGTAAGTAAGGGACCTGGGGATGCTGGTGGATGGAAGGATGACCATGAGCCAACAATGTGTCCTTATGGCCAAGAAGGCCAGTGGCATCCTGGGGGGCATTAGAAGGGGGGTGGAACTCCTCAGTTCCAGAAGGACTGGGAACTGCTTGAAAGCGTCCAGTGCAGAGTGACCAAAATGATTAAGGGAATGGAACATTCCCCTTGTGAGGAAAGGCTGAGGGATCTGGGGCTCTTCATCTTGGAGAAGAGGAGGATGAGGGGTGACCTCATCAATGTTTATAAATATGTAAGAAGCGAGTGCCAGGAGGATGGAGTAAAGCTTTTTTCAGGGGTGACTAATAATAGAACAAGGGGCAATGGTTATAAACTGGAGCATAGGTGGTTCTGTTTAAATACATAGAAGAATTTTTTCATTGTGAGGGTGACTGAGCACTGGAAATGGCTGCCCAGGGAGGTTGTGAACTGCTGTAGGTGATTCTGCTTTGACAGGGAGGGCTGGACTAAATGATCTTTTGAGGTCTGTTCCAGCCCCTTACTTTCTATGATTCTGTGATTCTAGGATTGATTCTATCATTCTATTTAATACATTTTCTTTTCTGACACATTTGGTTTCACTCTTGATGCTATTCTAGGCCCTCTCTGGCTGTGTTTTTCATAGATCTCTACAAGAAAATAAAAATAATTTATAATAAATTACTAACTGAAGTCGGATACATACTGTCTTCCTAAGTAATTTTCTGTTAATTTATCCCCTATTTTCAAAAGAGATTAATGCAAAGAGTTAGAGCTTTGATTTCCATTTTTCTTTCCCCACCCACCTTCTTCCACCTCCACCCTACTACCCTTTTTTTCACATTTTACAGTTCCTTATGTAAGTGAGCAAGAAAGTTTGTTCCCACAGGAACTGACCAACTACTTCTCCCTAGAGCAAGAATTTCCAGTAAAAACTGCTATTTTCCAAAAGAGATAAACACTTTTTCTCTCCACAATTAAAAAAAAAACAAAACAAAAACAAAACAAAAAACAGAAGCAGGTTACAAAAAAGGATTTACACACCTCTTTGGGTTGTGATCTGTATTTCAGACTTTTTTGAGATATATGTTTACAAATCTTAGAAATACCTGATTTTCAATATAAGTTGAGAGTTATTACTAGGGACTATATGTCATGCATTTGAAATAAGTTCAAATATGCACCTGCTCTGTTTCTGACAGCAGATAGAAGTTAATATTTTGAGAAAAGTTATAAAGGGTGAGGTGTATGTAGAACAATTTTGCCTTTTCCATTCTTTATGTTTTGAGCAATATAAGATTTAACGACTCACTCCCTCCAACTTTTTTCAGATTGGGATGTCTAATGATTCTTTCATGAATCTGCATATTATCTTTTCATTTTCTTATATACTTTTTGGTTTCCATGGCATTGTATAACAATTGGTTTTACAGTGTATTTATGCATTATGGGAAAACTTAAGTGTTTTCTGTAATTGATAGTTTCATGGACTGCTTCCTACTTTTTCTTTCACTTTCTGATGTGAGCAAGAATACATATGATTTTTATCAGGATGGTATTCGTGAACAAAGAGGATATACTGGTAAGGATAAAGAATCCTGCTTCCTCAGTGTCTACAAAAAAAAGCACACAAACCATCTTAAGGGTAAACAAGCAATAGTGATCCAGGTGAGTTTGTCATGGAATGAATTTTTCTATTAATCCTTTTAGTCATTTCTAAAAAGATTAAAAGGATGAATATGAGGTATTTCTCCATGTAATCCAATACTTTTATCTCTTTTAACATGACATGTATATACATATCGAGTATATATATACAAATAGATATATAAAGTGTACATGTATAAAAACACTATTCAAAAATACTTGAAGCAAAACCATTTGAATATCTCTGCTGAAAAAGCAGTGATTGTGTGATCAAGAAGAGAAGACTTTCTCAGCGTTGTATGGAGTGCCTGGATAGACTTAGCCATCTCTGATGCGTGCAGCAGTTCTGCCATCAGAACCAATACAGCATCTTCAGCTACTCTAAGAAGGTCCAGTGGTCTCACACCAGCACAAGATCATCTGGTGCCTAGTATCCTGTCAGCTAAAAGGGATTTGTGGTCTTATCATATACAGCCATATCACATCTGACTGTTTTATAGCAGATGCCACAGTCACAACACCAGACTTGTCTTCACACAAACTAAAAAGCCTTTTTTTTTTTTTTAAGTGACTCATTCATCTTCCAACCTAAGTACATGAAAAGAAATATAAAAACTAGCTCCTAAAATCAGGAGGATGCTTAACATGACATGACATGTACAACTCGTTGTCAGTCATGACAAAACAATTGCCAAGCTATCTTGAAGCCATTTCAACTGAAATGTGGAATCCACTGAGAGCTACCTGCCTTTTTTTCTCACTAACTGGCACCGCCAAGAATCACAGAAAAGTGGCTGTACAGAACAGCTAGATTGCCATTAGACTGAGCAAAGGCTGATTCAAATGTCCTTTTTCCTTTCCTTTTTCCTTTCCTTTCCTTTCCTTTCCTTTCCTTTCCTTTCCTTTCCTTTTTCCTTTCCTTTCCTTTCCTTTCCTTTCCTTTCCTTTCCTTTCCTTTCCTTTCCTTTCCTTTCCTTTCCTTTCCTTTCCTTTCCTTTCCTTTCCTCTCCTCTCCTCTCCTCTCCTCTCCTCCTCCTCTCCTCTCTTTCCTTTCCTTTCCTTTCNCCTTTCCTCCTCAGAAGCTTTCCTCCAATCTTCGATACTTTGTAAAAGAACATAGAAATCAATATTAGCTCCATCTGTGACTAAGTGGGAAGTAAACATGCTGCTTATTTTCATCTATCTGAACATGATATAACTCTGTATAAACCTTTGAAGGTGGTAATTGGACAACATAGGGTTATTGGGAAGTCTATACTGAATGGCAGCTTCTTTCTATATCCGCTCATACTATTTGAAATTGATGTCTTGACAAATGCGCGCTGAACTGGCAGAAAAGAGGGTGGGTGGAGGAGGAAATGAAAAGAGGTTTTAACGTATTTTCTTCCATTGGAATTGAAAGAATAGAGCTGTAAACAGTTGCTTGTTTCAAATCTTTTAATGAATCTATGTAATTGGAAGCACTAAATAGTTGTTACTTGCAGGAGTTTTCTAGTAAGGGATAATGTGAAATGGGTCTTGTTTTAAAAAAAATGTGATTCAAAATGAAACACACTCATCAGTTTCAGGCTGGCTATTGATACTCTTTATCGAGTTTCTTTGATTTACATTCTTGTATGACTACTTACAGTTCCCAGGAGAATTTTGTGTCTTAGATAAAGTATAAAATCCTTCACTTTCTTAAATTAGTTATGGTTTCCGTATCATTGTACTACTGTTTCCATTGAATTAATACATAGAAATTCTCAGGATGCCACAGGTCTCATGTCTTTTTAGCACTAGTCCAGTCTAAGTCACATGGTCATCAACATCTGACAAGAATAAGTTTCTTTGTATTCTGTCAAACTACAGTGGGAATGGATGAATCATGTAACAATGGCTGACAGCAAAGACTGAGAATATGTCCTGAAAAAACACATTTCATTTATTTATTTATTTATTATATATAGCTTATTAATATGGCATTTGAGATCTCACACTAAGTACTCCATAAGAAGACAAAATAACGTGTGTCGTAATTTTTTAAAAATGCAGATGCAATAAAAATTCTGCTGAAGTGCCTGTCTGAAAAGTATCTCTTGGGCAGATATACAGATATAGCAACACCCTTTTTGTAATCGAAACAATGTACTCAGCTTGGACCAAGTCATACCCCTACTTTGTTGCAGGTCATGTCATGGAGTGATCGTGGTAAGCACACAGTGGAATCCTTTTAACCAAAGTGGAGAACTCCAGCTGCTGTCCATTCCAACTGCTGTTGGGCACCCTCTACAGAAGACCACTTGTGAACACTTCACTGTGCCTCATTGCTTACAAATGTAAAATTACCCTTGCTTTTTTGGCACAATGATCATTTCCTGTAACCAATGAAAGGAGCCTGGCTTGCTCATGATGTTACCCATTGGAACTACTGAACCACGTCCTGCATAGAACTGATGATCTCCTGAGTAATAACTTTATTTAAGATACATTTTGCTAGCTCTCTCTCTGTCAGGATATTAGTCTGTTGTCTATACAAACCTCAAGGGGTATTCAGTTCATCCTTCCATCTCCTTCTAAGCTGTCCTGACTACTCATGACTGGTGGCATAACCCCATTCCCTCTGTGAACTGAATGCTCCTGGGCCACGAAGAGGTGTAGATGTCTTTCTTCCTCAGCAAGCACTGTTGTCTTTTTTACTGGTACAGAATCATGGAATCAGATTCAAATAAACTGTGAAGAGGTAAAGAGGCTGTAACAGTACATACAAGAGAAAGTGGGAAAAATAAATCTCAGTTTTGTGAAAATCAAGTCACAACGGGCAAATCTGATATTTTTCACAAAAATGTAACTGTCTTCTTATAGAAATTTAAAGGAGCTGAACTAATTGCCTTGATTTACACAAAAGTGTTTCCAGTGGCCTCCACAAAAAAATTATTGTTTACCTCTTATTTTGAGAATGTAATTTAAGTAAAATAAAATTGAATTTATCAGAATGCAGGAAGTTTAAAAGCTGGAATGGAAGTGGATAATAAAAAAGATCCTGCTCAGTGTTGGTTTTTGGGGTTTTTTTGTTTTTTTTTTTAATGTAGTGTGAGTAAAATATGTACTGATGCAAAGGTTTGGCATATTGACCACAAGTGACCACAGCAAACACAACAGAAACTAAAGTGTTTTTTCTTCTGTATCATTGTATTCTATTTTCCTAGTGCTACTTCAAAAGAAAATTCTCATGTAGAAATGACTAATGCAAAATTTTCCTGAAAGCTTGGGGCTCTTCTACCTCCTGAAAGTGAGGTAGAAGGGATAAGAAGTTACATGTATGTGTAGTCACAGAATGACTACCACAAGAAAGGACATAGTGAAAGAAGTCCCTTTTCCATCATAATGCCAGTATAAATTTTGGATACCTTGCTGTTTGGGGATTTTTAGAATTCTTAGTACTTCTTCTTTTGAATCTCACATGAATCAAGTGTAACAAAGCTGTTCTCTTAAAAAAAAAAACACCAAAAAAACAAAAACAAAAAACCCCACAAACAAAACAAACCCCCCCCCCAAAAAAAAAAAACTAAAAAGAAAACAACCTCAAAGTAAAGTATAAAGAATTATTCTGCTGTGCTAAAAAGACAAGCTGAAAATATTTTAAATAGCTTTATTGAATACAGAATACTTTTGCTGACAACGTGCCTTTTTCATTTTTGGCATGCCTAGGAAATTTATTATAGAAATATACATTTTAAAGGTGAAAATTTACTTCCAATTTTGCAAATATATGTGTTTTTAGCACAGCAGATATGCAACTTAATAGAATTGCTCATATGTGTGTGTAGCAGTTCACAAATTAATGTAAAGCCTTTTGTTCTTCGCTATTATCATACATTTACTTGTGTTTTCATTTCAGCAAAAATGAAACTCCTGGTAAATGAAAAACTTGTCAGTCAAGGAAATTGTTCAAAAATTACAGGTTTACATCTATTTTGTGGAACTGAATTTTTTCCCTTCACTCTCTATGGAATAGAATATATACTGCATGAATGCCCAACACAATTAACTTGAGAAACTGGCTTCATTTTGCTTCTACAAACTTGCATAGATGATAGAAGCTGAAGACTGCAGAATTTTTTCAGATGACTAGTCTTTCTACTTCCACTGCCTGGCCAAACTGTGCCCTTTCTCCTGGTGATACACATCAGTAGCCCTTGTTTTTTTCCTTGTCTTGCTAGAGCTCAAATCCATAATGTCGTCTTTGATATAGTTTGAGCAATTTGAAAATATACAAGAAGTCAATTCGCTTTTTGCTGGTTTAGGGTTGGGTTTTCTTGGTTGAGTTTTTGGATGGGTGGTGCTTTCGGTCTTTTTAGAGGTCACAAAATGTAGTGACCAGTAAAGACAAAACCAGAAATAATTAAGCCACATAGCACTCTTTTTAAAAGGAAAGTTACCAGATGTGTAGGTGTAAACTTTAAATTTCTTTCACGGAATGTGTACCTCCTCTTTCTTTACTTCGAAACTTTTTGTGAGAGTTTGTCTTTTCTTACGAACTTTTTTCTTCCATATAGTACGAAGTGTCTTGTGGGGTTTAGTTTGTTCTGTTTTGGAAGGAGGTCAAGTTTTCTTATGAGCTATATTTTATGCTAATGAAGAGTGAATCTTTGACTATTCAAACACTTTGGTCAGAATTTACAAAATATGTTAAAAAGACAGTGACTAGTGCCTTTCTATTGAGTAATAAGTATGTCCATTCCATTGAATTAAGAATTATCCTGTTATTTCTTGTAAATATGCTCCATTTTATAAACATTGCCCATTGTCCTACTGTTGGCTTTCAAGCAGTTCCTGGTCCTTCTGAAACTGAGGGGCCCAGAACTGGACAAAATATCCCAGATGCAGCCTCACCAGGGCAGAGTTGAGGGGGAGGAGAACCTCTCTCAACCTACTAACCATCCCCCTTCAAATGCACCCCAGGATGCCATTGGCCTGCTTGGCCACAGGGACACATTGCCGGCTCATGGTCATCCTTCCATCCACCAGCAACACCACATTCCTTTCCCTGTGCTGCTCTCCAGCAGCTCAATCCTCAAATTATATAAATATATATATTTACATATTTTTATATATATTATATATAAAATATGTAGACAGATACATAAAATATATTTGTATATATTTAATGATTTCCCTTTTTGTCATTACTGTTTCATTAAAGCTGTGTAGCTTAGTTTCCAACCTCAAAGTCTCTCTTCCTTGTTCTCTCTCCTTTCTTTATCAAGGAAGGGAGGGGGATTGATAGAGAGCATCTGTCATTCAGTTAATTGCTGGCCCAGGATTAAACTGTGACTCATAACATTCAGAGAACTGGAATGTGGAATCAGATGGTTATTAATGCTTAAAATATTAGTGAAGTGGAACTATGTATTAAGTTTCTATTTTCTTCCATTTCTTTGTCTATTGTCTTGTGATAACAACAGGACATTTTTCTAAGAAGTAAGAGGTCTGATTTTTTAGAAACTGAGTGTCTCTAGGTCTCTTCTTGATATGTTCTTTGATGTATATTTTGATATGTTTACATTTATTTTGAGATACAATTTATATCTATACAGCATTTCAAGAAGTTTCAAGGTAGTTATAACGACTGCCCCTATGTATAAGACATGTATAAGACAATGGTATCCAATTGGTTTTAAAGAATGTCTTCCCAAGTTCATGTGCATTTGCCTTCTAAAATACCCAAAGAACACCAAAATTACAGTCATCATGGCATTACCAAGCTAGTAATTATGGTCTGTTTCCTCTTGGAAACACCAATACCATTTTGTGTTCCTATGAAAATACTCTTGTTTTCCATAATCCAGTTATCAGTGTTGCAATTAGTATTATTGTTTGTTTATAGTATGCATCTCAGCTTGTATCTGGTTAAATTGGAAATAATTATTTTTTTTCCTTTGATGTTTTCAAAGATAAAAAATAATTTTGTGCTCTTCTGAGTGTTACTCAGTTCCGATAAAGATTTTCACAGCTAGCAGTAGTGTTAATTTGAATCAACTATAGGTTCCTTGACCTGCCTTGGCACTAATTTTTCTCATCATTCAAATCATTAAAATCTAGCTCTCCTGCACATATCATTTAGGAAAGCAATTCTTGCATACATCTTCATGCACTGATCAATCAGATGTGATGATCTATCAAGAGACAGGAGGAAAAGAGGGCTTCCACAATCAAGCCTTGTAATATAATTCAACAGTATTATTTTAATATATTTTCTGAGAAAAAAAAAGTTTCAAATATAAAAAAAAAGAAATATTAATATTGAAAGCATAAAATTATAAATGAAAAATTAATAATTGAGCCTAAAATGTGAGTTTTTCGTGCTTGCAGTTGCATTGATAGGACAGACACTTCCTGCTGCCTGTATGTATGACTCTCAAAAGCCATAAAATAGAGCAGAAGGGGAAGACCAGCAGGAGGTAACAGTAGGAACTGCAAATATTGTTCCTATACTGAATGCTTGGGAGTGGAGGGGTTATTATAAAGGACCCAAAATACTCAGAAAGCATAAAGGGAGAGGGAGAGGGAGAGGGAGAGGGAGAGGGAGAGGGAAAAGGNGGGGGAAAGGAAAGGAAAGGAAAGGAAAGGAAAGGAAAGGAAAGGATATATGCAGTATGGTGGGGGCTAATCCAAAATGTTCATCCTCTTATTTAAATTTTACTTCTTTCTGTAAGTATAATCTGAAATAATATATAGATTTAACTCTCTGTAAGAAAATGCTTTAGACCAATTCTGTGCCTCATAGAAAGCATTTGTAAAAGTATCAGGTGGAAGAGGAAATTTACAACAACAAGAAAAAAATGCCACATTATAAATACTATATATTATTTTGTAATGGTTTAAAAAAATGGAAAAAACTTTTGACAAAAAAATTAATCAATAGGAATTACATGAAAGTGAGAATACAGGGAAGAAAATAACAGAATCACCTGCTAAGCAAAATCTTTATCTAAAAACTCTAGATAACTTCAAGCATCTGATATAATTGATGCATTCCTTAGGATTCCCTGGTGAGGGAAAGGAATTGACAAACCAGAGGGCCTCACTGAGAGAGCAGCTCTAGAGCACTTGGTCTGTGAGGACATGCAGTGAGGCCAGGACTGGTTCAGCCGGGGGCAGAGACAGCTTCCAGACACGTAAATGAACCTCAGCATGGGAATCAAGGGGACAGGAATGGGCTGTTCACTGTGGCATGTGGTGGGAGTCATGGGAAACAGGAATCAATTAGAATTGGGATAATGTTAAAAGAGAAGAAATTCAGTTTATGTGTAAATAAACATGGAGACAGGTTGTAGACCCTCTGTCACTGGAGTTTTTGAAGTTGTGACAGATCAAGTGCTGTGGTTCTCTCTCTGAAGTAAATGTGGTCTGTAAAGGAGGCTGGTCCTGAGACCTCCTGAATCCCTTACATCTACAGAAACTTGATTATTACCTTGTCTCCTGTGGGCTTAACTCTCTGGTCAGTGTTTCTAACTCTCTGCCACCAGTGTTTTATGCATGATGCTCCCCATTTAGGTGAAAGGATACTTTCATGACCACTGCTTTATAAGGGTAATGTCATGTCACCAGTATAAGCTGCAGGAGACAATGACAACAACACAGTATGAGAGCTGCTTTGGATGGACACAGCTTTTCTGAGGACGTCAGTGCAATGCTGACACATATTTCAGATTAAAAATAAATATTGTCTAAATAACATTCATAAGATGCTTAGATTTATAAAATAAATATTTTTATTAAATACTTTATTAAATATTCCACCAATATATGTACACAAAAGTTACAAAATCAAGTAAGATGGCTTTGACAGCTGGCATAGTACTGGACAAGAATTTCAGTTTTCTAGAAGTAAATACATACCAGAGGGAAATTGCTTTTAATTTATGTTTATTCATTAGGAAAGTTGTCTCATATTCTATGTCCTTCATCATGTAACAGAAAACCACTACCAGATTCCTTAACATTAAAGTGCTTTGTAATTTTTCTTACTTCCGTTTCACTTTGATATTGTTTCAATTTTATTGGAAGTATTTCTTAATCATTTTCTTGTTATCTAGAGATAACAATAATACATCCTTGGAAGGATACATCCTTCCTGTGTGGAAGGATGTCGATCTCTTCTTACCAGTAATAAGACACAGGACAAAAGAAAATGGCCTCAAGTTGTGCCAGGGTAAGTTTAGACTGGATTTTAGGAAAAATTTATTCACTAAAAGGTTGTTAGGCTGTGGAACAGCCTGTCCAGAGAAGTAGCTGTGTTACCATCCCTGGAGGTATTTAGAAAACATATAGATATGGTACTTGGTGACACCATTTAGTGGTGGACTTAGCAATGCTGGGTTAAAAGTTGGACTTCATGGTCTTAAAGGTCTTTTCAAATCAATACAATATTTTATGATTCTACTTATATTTTTGTTTAGCAAACCTACCCCATTTTTTTTCTGCAGTTGTAGAAATAAATACATTCTTCCAAAGGCTGAGCAAAGAGAGCAAAAGAGAATTCTGCATTTTCTTGTAAAAATAGCCATGGTGTGAGGATTTTGAAAACAGGTATCTTAAATAAAAATCAAATATTTTTCTTTTGCATGCTATTCCCAGAATTTATTTGAAACTTGTGAAAAATTTTATGTAAAACAGATACTTTATTAGTAATGTGTTGACTAAAAACACAGCATTCTATTGGAATATTAATTAACTTGCCAGAGCATAGGCAGAGTTGGTGGAATGAATAAGAGACACTGTGAAATAACAGTAATAATATTAAGCATTTTTTAAAAAGTGCTTTCTTTATGTATTAATTAGCATCATTGCTATGGCATACAGGAGAGAGAGCTAAAAGGGAACTGAAAATGGAATCTAAGGAGATAAATACATGAGTGCATGTGCATGTATACATACACATAAAACATTGCCTATAGATTAAAACTCATAAATATGGATTTACACATCTGAATTTCTGCTTTATCTGCATGTAAATGTTGCTGAAGATTTCACATTCCTTGTAATATGGTATAGCCCTTCAAACTCAGAGGTATTTATGAAGTTAAGGGAAAGCACAACCTCACGAAAGTGTAAATGTTTTTCTGTCAATATAAAATTTTCTACTGATATATATGTGGCATTCTTCATAATATAAAATAAACCTCTAATTGGAAAATTCATTGTGGCACTAGCATCTTCCTCTAATAGGTAAAAAAAATCCTGAATTTTTGACCTGTGTTTTATGATTATAAATGACATGTTAAGCTTCCAAATAAAAAAAAATAATATTCGAATCAATCACACTGCTTGGTTTTGTCTCACAGTAGCATGTTAAGGATTTCTTCTCTAAATTAATATGTTCTAGGGAGCTAAAGAGTCAGTGTTGTATTTTAGAGTCCTTAATCTCTATTTAGAAAAAAAAACCCTGAAAAAATCAACTGTTAAAAGTATTTGCAGTTTTACCATATGTGCTACATAGTGTAACAGCTACATTATGTATTTTGATTAGACGTTGCTCTCCCATAAATCATCTTTGATTCAGATATGTAGGGAACCTAACTATTCTGAGGAGGCAGAATCTCCCTCTGTGTTAAAGTCTTGTGCTAATATTTCTTTACAACAAAGATCCAACAAGGTCATCGGAATCCAGATGCAGAAGTCCAAGAAAAGTATACTGCACTCTACTGCTGAGTAATTGACCATGCCTCTCCTGAACTTCTGATAAGTTTTGAGCAGCCAAAGCCTTTGTGTTTACCTTGCTCATCTGCACACCTGGATAGTGTTTTCGTTCTCCATGTACAGCAGTCTGGTATTACTTTCCCTATACACATCCCAGCATATGCACTTGTAGCATGGAACCCTACCTTATTGTATCTTTCTCAGTTTTCCTTTATAATTGAATTGGGTTTTGTCTCTCAGATTTACTGTCTCAATTTCACTGTCCTTGGCCTGAAGTTAGATGGTTTCCATAGAAAGCAAAGGTCATAGCAAACACTGAATTTATAACAACCTTCTCACTGTAGTCCGCACTGGTATAGCCTCACCTTGAGTACTGTCTGGAGCTTAGAGCACTACAACACAAAAAAATATAAAGGTATTGGAGCATGCAAAGAATAACCAAGAGGATGGTGAAGGTTCTGGAAGGGATGACTTAGGAGGAGTGGTTGAGGTGACTTGGATTGTTCAGCTTGGAGAAAAGGAGACTGAGGGGTGAGCTAATTGAAGTCTACATCTTTCTCATGAGAGGAAAACATGGGGAAGGTACTGATTTCTTCACTGCTATGACCAAAGACAAGGCTCGGGGAAATGGCAGAAAGCTGAATTGGAGGAGGTTTAGGTTAGATGTCAGGAAAGGTTTTTCACTCATTAGGGAGTTGGGCAACAACAAGCTTGGGAACAAGCTCCCCAGGAAAATGGCTACAGCACCAATACTGCCTGAGTTCAAGAAGTGTTTGAATGATGCTCTCAGGCACATGGTGTGATCCTAGGGGTGCCCTACACAGGTACAGGAGTTAGACTCGGTGATTCTGATGAGTTGCTTCCAACTGGGCATATTCTATGATTCTACGGTACTACAATTCTATGATTCTAGATGATTCTAGACTGCAAGTACTAACAGAAGGCCAAGCTGGTATCTGTGGTGTCAGATGCTCACCTGTGCTAAACAACACAACTCAGTTTGATTCCAGCTAGACTGAACGAAACCAAAACAACAATGGACAGAATAATGTAAGAATTTATAAGAATGAAGAAAAAGGTTTCCTTAGTTATTCCTTTGTTTCCTTTTTGTTCTCCAATAGAATATGGTGAAGGTATGGCTAAATAGCTAAATGACAAAATCCAATCACTTTTGTTTTTTCTCCCACTTCCCTCACATTTTTTTTCCTTTACTAGTTTACCTCATTTGTTTCCCTTGTGTTTTCTATTCTTAATGTGGTTAGCATGTACTATTACTGCCTTTGAACACTGGTTGTATATGGAGTTGCTTGGTTCATGATAATATTTTTTCCTTTTCAAAATATGTTTTTTGTTAATGTGTGTAAGTGGTTTATTCCTCCTCTGCTTTTTGATGAGTATGGAGTGAGTTAGATTTTACACGTCTAAAATTATTTAAATTTGCCTTTGATAAAGATGATCTCAAGAGTATAGTGTTAATGTATCCCCTTTGTATGTCCTCACAGGTACTTTTGAGCTCATTATATTTACTGGTGCCATTTTATCTGTTCTTCTATTTTATTTTGATATGTAATAACCCACAAACCCCATAAATTGTCTTGTATAGATGGATGCTACAATCTTCTGGTATTTTAGCTTTGGAATATCTCTTGGAGCCAACAGAAGGTTTTAAATTGTGCATGGAAATAAAATTTCCTTTCAGACATCAACACTTTTCCAAAAATACATCAAAAGGCTTTTTGCCAACAGAAGAGTGGAATGCAAATTGATATAAGAAGGTTTCATAAAATTGGACAGAGAACCTGCATTTAAAGCAGCAGGAAAAAGAGGAAAAAATTACTAGGGAAGACTGGAAGTCCCTGATGACTGCCAGACAGACAAAATCAAGCTAAATAGCATCAGTGGTAATGTTAAGAAATCTTGATGAACATAAATAGTTGGTCTGACTCCACAAAACATTGACAGGGACATATTAGTAATATCTGGATGGAAATCCTGTTTCTTCTTAGAGACTTGGATTTTTTAAAACTATTTTGGTTCCAAATGGGAACAGAAGTTAAATGTTTGGTTGGGGTTTTTTTCTGTTTTTTTTCTGTTTCATTTTGTTTGAGGCAAACCAGAAAACAGTGACTTTACGTGTAATCAATATTAAGCAAAGTTGTGTTGGGGAGGTTAAAGTATTCCCACTGTTCTCAGGGGGGTTTTTTTGGCTTTAATTACAGCTAGCCTGGCAACCCATACAATGAATTTTAGAAGCCCAGGTTTTCTTCTTTTTTTTTTTTTTTTTTTTAACCTAAACAGTGAAGTTCTACTCAAATCCTTCCCTTCCTCAGATTTTTATTTCTTTTATTCAGCATTGTGGATTTGTGTCATATAATGTATAATCAAGTAATGAGTGCCCCCTTAGCGAGTTTGCTGATGACACCAATCTGGTGCAGCTTACAGGCTGGAGAGGTGGGCCCCTGCCTACCTCATGAACTTCAATAAGACCAAGTGCAAGGTCCTGCATCTGGGTCAAGGCAATTCCAAGCACTGATATAGGCTGGGCAGGAACTGGTTTGAGAGCACCATGAGGAAAAGGACTTGGGGGTGCTGGTGGATGTGAAGTTCAACATGAGCCATCAGTGTACACTTGCAGCCCAGAAAGCCAACCAGATCCTTGGCTGCATCAAGGGAAGCGTGGCCAGCAGGTCGAGGGAGGTGATTCTCCCCCTCTGCTCTGCTCTCCTGAGACCCCCCCTGGACTCCTGTGTCCAGTTCTGGAGCCCCTTTTACAGGAGGGACATGGACGTGCAGGAGCATGTCCAAAGAGGGGCCCCAAGGATGATCAGAGGGCTGGAGCACCTCTCCTGTGAAGACAGATTGAGAGAGTTGGGGTTACTCAGTCTGGAGAGAAGACTGCGAGAAGACCTTATTGTAGCCTTCTGGTATATGAAGGCAGCTACAAGAAAGCTGGAATGAACTTTTTAGGATGTCAGGAAATGATAGGACTAGGGGGAATGGATTCAAAGTAAAGGGTAGGTTTGGATTGGAAGTTCGGAAGAAGTTCTTCACCATGAGGTGGTGAGACACTGGAAGAAGTTGCCAAGAGAGATGGTGGAAGCCCCATCCTTGGAGGGTTTTAAAGCCAGGCTGGACAGGGATCCGAGAAAACTATAAAATGAGTTGTGGGATGCTAGTGCAAGGGTGAAAGTGACAAGACCAATGATAGAAAAAACACTATTACTGTGGAACAATGTAAGTTACAATTTCATATTATGTCTTGATTATTGTCTACTAGGAGTTAATTATTAGTATATGAAAATTTCAAAGGTGAAATGGTTTATGAATTTACACACGAGAAAGACCATAGTCTTTTTCATAGTGTGGACAAAATGGAAAGTTGAAGTTATATAATAGTAAGAAATAATTTTTTTAAAGTATCTTTTTATAAATATGCTTAGCTATCAGAAAAAAAAGTACAATAGACAACTCATTAGGACAGCTGAATTTATAGGATTCCAGATTATAGGATTATGTGAAGATTTGCATATGGGGCTTGTCATTATGCAATGGTCTTTGGTCATCCTAATAGACTTATTGCTCAGGTTGTGTATTGATTTCATCATGACCATAAATAAATTATTTGATAAGGCATCTTCATTTTACCTTTGTGTATGTGTAGACAATTTTTTTGACAGATACCTGGATTCACAGTTTTCTGTTGTCTACTGTGGTGCTATATTATGGAGTATGATGTAAACCCATGTAACACCATAAAAGAAAAAGTTATCAGTAAAAGGTTTTGTATGAACAAATAAATAGATGTAACTTTAACACACTTTTTTTTCCTTTGAACCCAAAGCAACATTTTTTTTACCACAGCAATCTCTCTAAGATTTTATTTAATGTCTTTATGAAAAAACAAATAAAATATTCTTCCTTTGATATTTATAGGAAACAGAGAAATACTAGTTTCTAGATATTTGGGTTATCTTAGCTACAAATTAATTTGAATACCTGACAAAATATCCTTAGAGAGCTCAGACATTTGCCAGTAGGATTAAAGAAAATCTGCTTTCCTCAGAAACTTAGTGAAAGATATAATGGAGAACTGCAAGTCCAAACATTTAAAATAGATTCTGTTATGAGAAAAAAATTCTATAATTTTCCATTATTTCATCCATATATTATAGTAATAGTGACATATTTTAAGAAATTATTTAAGCAATTAGTTTAACACTGAGAAAACGATGAGTTGTCATGTGTTGAAGTGAAAAAGGCTCAGACTTCATTTCAGAACCTACACTATTTCCAGTTTAGTGAAAGTCTGCTTTGAAGTCTAGATCCTGGCTATTCATATTTTGAGCTATGAAAGATGACTTTTCTTCCTTCTATATGTGATTCTTGAAATCAGATGTTAAACCTTATTTTCATATTTTTTCCAGTCCTTAAAATTAATAAGGAAATTAGTGAAACAGAAATATATTGTTTCTGAATTGAACTACCTTACATAAATAAAGATTAATAATATTATTGTTGCCAGCATTACATGAGAGTCAGAACCAGTGACAATGACCCAAGTCACATATTGTGAGTAGACACCTCTCTTTTTGTATCTGTGAAGAATACATGCCTTCTGTGTTTTCCTTTTTTTGAGTTATTGGTAGGAACCCCATATGCTTGAAAGGTTGAATGAAACAACATGAGAACAAAAATCTGCTGGATGGAACTTAACCATTCTTTTTTCTTTCCAAATAATGTATCAAAAAGATAAAAAAATAAAGATAAAAAAATAAATCCACTACCTACCTTTTAATTGATGTGCCTACAGAATCTGAAGGTGGATGCATACACTGGATCATTCAAAGAGTGCTATGAAATAATGGAAAATCAAGATTGCTGTATGAAATCTGATTCATTTCCTCAGATTTAACAGATTGCACAGCAGACACCTCAAAAGAGTAGGGAGAAAAGAACATCTGTTTCTTTGTAAAAAGTGCAAAACCAGATGACTTTTTCCTTCAGGACTCTATCCTGACAATCATCTATAAAGGGAGACTGCTACATACCTTTTTTCTCCAGATATCTGTAACTCCTAGACTCAGTCACACAATATAGTTTGCATTATTTTTAAGATTACAAGCAATGATGCATCATTTGTAGGTGTAAACAGCTGCTTGGCAAGAAATCAGTTACAATTTTCATTTCTGAAATTTTTACCTCTAATTTAGTTTAATAACCTCTTAAACAGGTAACCACTTACAAGTCAGAAGCAGGAAAAAGTAAGATTTGACCTGTTAAATATTATAAATAAAGTTTAGCAAAATCAATCACTTTGTCTAGTCAGAGCTCTATATGATAGAAACTCTTGTTTGATTCCCTTCACCAGTGACAGTGGCTATGACTACATTTGCAACTTGAGTGCCAGTCACAGAGAATAGATATATAACAGAACACAAACTCTACAAATGTATAAAGAGAAAAGTATAATATGAAGACAAATAAGTATGATACTTCCTCACTGTGCCCTCCAAACTGTGACAGGTTTTCATGAATTTTCAAGGCAAAGTCACTTCTTGTAGAGACTTTTACTCCAAAAGCTCCTCTAGCTGCTTTCTGAATCAACATCTTTTAGTGCCCTAAATATTCCAGAGATGAGTTCCACAGATCAAAATATCTTTGTTGCAACAACCCAGTTTTTTTCCAGACATTTCACTTCCAAACATTACTAGATGCACAACAAGTTTGTGCATGGAAAAACATCATGACCAATTTGTTCCTGACTGTCTTCTGAATGATGTTTTGGATTTTGTAGACCAGTATATTACCACATGGTCGTTAGTCTGTTTACTGTTTCTTTACCTTGATGTTATTCTGTACTTTGAACATTCTTTCCCTCTCTCGTGTTCTTTTTCCAAATACAGTTTCTCCTTTTAAAATGAGATATTTAAGACATAATTTGGTGAATCAGTTTAAATTAATTCATACTGTGTTTCACCTTTTTTCTTTCCAGACTGCCGCAATTTTTAAAGACCCTTCTGTTATTCCTCACAACAAATCTTACTCTTCATTTATCTGCATATCAGGATGAACTCAGTAAAGCTTGTTCCTTTTAACCGTGACAATTCTTACAGTTTTCTGAGTAATTTATGACTACCTCCAATACTTAGTTCCATGCACAGCTCTTTATAAGATTTAACTCTTCCTCACTAATTTTTCTATACTGTGCAAAGATAAAGGAACAAGAAGACCGACTAGGAAATGAGTAGTGTTTAAAAGGAGAGGACAAGTAGTCAATTAAATATAACGGCCCTAGCATATGAATAAAGTATATAGTAAGTTTTCCTGTTGGACAAAGTAATGAGCTTGGGTTTTTAATTTAATACTGTACAATATTCATTTATAAACATTTTTTTATAATATACATGTATTAAAGTAGAAAATATATATATATATGCAGATTTAGTGTACTTTTTGTGTTGCACTGCAGGGATCAATGCTCAGTTTTGGTTTAGTTAAGTTTCATTATCTATGATATAGGAGCAGATGCAAATCTAAAAATATTTACAATTATGAAAAATTTGACAGGTTCATAATTATTTAACTCAATCGTGTAATGCAACAGATAGGGATGATGGAAGTATGGAGATAACTGAGCTCCACTAGTGGAAATGAGCACCCACCTATGGCATCCACATCTTGAAAATGATGGTGAAAAATTAAGGTGATTGCAACAGACAGCTGCAACTTCATTTGAAAGCTGGAAAAAAAGAATAGTTTTAATTAAGATACTTCGAGTTTATATGCAGATTGTTTCTGGCAATGGTTTAGACAGAGAGATTTATTTGCTTTGTCATCACTCCAAGCCCAGTAGCAGCAGTTGGCCTGATGATTAGCCAAGCTAATAAGCCCTGCTGAGAAAAACAAAATATTACCTAGCACTCAGTACCATATTTATGCAGCCATATGCCTGTGGGTATTTAGATTTTTGTCTGTATCTTTTATTTACAAAACTATGAATAGTCAGTAAAATAGCACAAATCAGATGTCCTTAAAATGTCTCAGATTGTGCATACTACATTCTCCTTGCTTCTGAAATTGTGGTGTAGTTTAGTATAGAAGTAGTTAGCTGATCTGACCTTCATATGCAAAGAGAAGGCATGCATTTATTAAACAATAATCTAAATAAATTAGAAAGAGAGAGCTCATCTTTCTGAAAGACTTTGTTTTGTATGATAATTCAGACTCAATCTTCCTATAGATTGCTTTTAAACTGAGTACTCCTTTTTGATTTCACACCAGGTTTTACACCAGTCGGCATGTTTTATTAAGTAAATAAGATACAGATGAGTACTGTATTAAAGATTAAGTGATTATGGTTTAATTGTGTTAAATACTTTGCTTCTCAATATGTAATGTCTTCCTGTACTTTTTAATTCTTGATTATGTTCATTGAACAGAATTATTATTTAAAACATTATCTTTAAATCCATTCATACCTCTTTAATATTTAGAGAAGGTTCCTGAACATTCATGGATTGAAAAAGCAGGGAGAGAAATGCTGAATTGCCACATGTTATAGTCTGAGGTAACATTAAAATTTTTTTTTGTTTTGGATCTGTGAAACAAAGTCAAACCGTAGAAGGGTCGGGTGCAAGCAGATTTTATTTGACAGTTGACACAAGCAAAATGATGGATCTAGACAAAAGAGGGAGAGAGGAAAAGAAAAATAAGATATAAAAGAGAGAGAGAAAAAAAAAAAGTGGAGAAAAAGAGTAAGAAAGTGGGAAGAAGAATGAGAGAGGTCATTGGCATCAGAGCCATTGCAGACAGGCTGCCTGGATGGGGGTTTTCCAGCACACGGGTCTTATCTCTTTCCACTCCCCACTCCGTTCCAGCCTCCTCAGCCAGGTACATCAGCATCAGTACAATCAAGGTGGTTTCCTCCACTCTGGCCAGGATAACTGTGCCTGGAGGCAGGTCCCAGCCTTGCAGGCTGGCCCTCAGAAAGGGGAGTAGTCTCCACCCAGCTGTTGGTTCTTAGTTCTTATCTCTTCCTGGGTGTCTCCCCCTGTGCAGCTCTGGCCAGGCCAGGTCCACCACCCTAGCCAGGGCTATTCACTTTAAAATTGCTCTTTTGAGACAATTGCAAATCAGTGAGATCAGACTCTCACATCACAAAAACATTCAGCTAGATGTTTCCTAAACCTCCTAATAGCAGTTCTTTAATTGACAAATTAGAGTGATTATTCTATTAATTGTATTTTTGAAAGTAGTTAAAAAGGAAGTAGAAGAGGCCCTTCAAGACATGCTCTAGTGGGCATGGTGAGATATACATATATGGTTTTATTTTTATTTTGTTTTAATTTTATGGAAGGAGATGATGTTGGTGGTTGGGCTCAGTTATCTTAAAGGTCTTTTTCTAACAATGACAGTTCTGTGATTCTGTGAAAGAGAAAACAGAGGATCATGAAGAGAGCGCATCTTTCACATATGTCCATGTACTTCAGAGATATAAGAGTAGGTGGAAACATAAATCCCTATGTATCTTACTACTGAGAGAACAATCTTTTGGTTTCTTGTGGTTTTTATTTTCGTTTTCTCTACTATTGTAACATGCTTCTTCAAATAGCAGAATTAGCTGGGACTTTATGCATGAAACATTTCACTCCTCACCCTGGATTATAGGAGTGAGTATTTTTGAGTACTGCTTGTCCCTTCTGCTGCAAAATGAGGCCCCAGTACAGTAACTACAGGAACTTACAGGGTCTCTGAAGAAAGGTGAATTTTAAACTCCCTTGGCTGGTCTCAGAAGCCTCTGTGAGAAAGTGATTAATGCATCATTGCCTGCCTAAACCGTTATTTTTTCCCATCTTCTCCTATTATTGAGACAGCTATCTGTGCACAGAATAGATTTTATTTGCCTTTAGCTACCATTCTCACTTTCACCTGTGGGAAATTTTAATTGAATAAGTTTTGCTAGATCCCTAGACATATTTCTTATCGTCTTGTGGTAATGAGTTCATCCTAGATTATCATCTGGAGCAGCAGTAACACCACGTAAATTTAGATTTTTCACCCATTCATGGAATTCTCTAAACAACCTTAGTTCATGAAACTGTGGAAAAAAAGAAAGAAAGCAGATACCTAAGCAAGTGATAGAACAGTAGAAAAAAGAAAGTAAAGAAAGACTTGGTAGATCAGACAGAAAAAAAAAAAACTCTATATAAAGCCAGTTTCCAGAGAAAGATATACTCAAATCTTGTTGTGGAACTTGGTATCAAATAAAGTGACCCAATATATATTAATGCAGAAGTGATTAATTTGCAGTACTAGTCTCAAAGCAACTTTATTAATAGCAGATGCAAAGACAAAATCATGTGAAGTGAAGTGAGAAATTCTACTTCACAGCAAATAAATCTGTGTCCTCCATGGAATCATTTGTGGGCAATAGTTCTTGTATTAGTTTGATACAAGGTTGTTGATTCCCATGTCATCTTCATTGATATTATTACTCCTTTCATGTTTAGTAGAATGCATCATAGATACATTGTCTTCTTTCAATGATGTAAGGAGCTAGTCTTCTTTGTTTGAAATTTGTAAACCAGAAACATATTTTTATTATATGTAATTTATTATCTCTATATTTTGAGGGTATTATAAGTGAACTGAATTTCCACTCTGAATGTAATTTTACTGCCTTAGTAGCATTAACACTTCTTGAATCTGGTCTCCCTACTTGTTTTTTTACTTAGTAGGTTTCACATTGAAGGTCTAAAGAGAAAAAATGTACATTTATGCTTCAGAAGGATGATGAGCTCAAACCAAGACAAAGCAGGGCATTCAGTAAGCCACATGCATTATCCTAGTTAATACAAAATGTTTTTAACTAATCTTTAACCTTTTGAATCTACTTAATCTGTGCACTCACTAGACCGAGACATGTTGACATGGGCTTTGTGTTCTTTGACTGTAAGTGGTCTGAATTAATTTGGACACCTGTGAGAATTGTTAAATGACTTTGAGTATTTGCAGGTCTGCAGTGTTTTCAAGTTTTCTATATTTTTATTTAATTGTGTCAATTGCCAACACCCTTGCAGGAGTGGAAATTTACAGTGTATTTACCAGTTTGCTTCACATAAATGGTAATTTAGACCAAAAGACCCCAAAACCAAAACAACAAAACCCAACCCTGGTTAAAGAAGTGTATGCAAAGTGTGGCAATATAGAAAATTATATAAAATGGTGTAATTGTTGCTGCATTTGGAAGTAGTGAGACAGAACAGAAAGAAGGATTTAATGAACTATATCATAGCTGAAAAAATTAGGATTCTGAAGAGTACGAAGAAGAGGAAAGAATAAAATAACTGAGTCTATTATGAGCATAACAAAAAAACCAAAAAGCTTCAAATAACAGATACGTGCTCCAAAAACTAAGCATTCTAACCTCTACTATGTTGATGATTATATCTCGTTTCTCTTTTCTGTTCCATGATTAACTACTATACTTCTTCTGCCTAGTATTCAGACAGGCATTAAAAGTTACTTGTTTGTTTGTTTATTTATTTGTATCTGATATATATATGTAATATGGCCATATGCCAGTGTAAGCAGTTAAAAAAAAAAAAAAATCTCAAACCTTAGTAACAGTATTACTTGTAAGATGAGTTTACCTTGTAAATAGTCGTGCCTGTTGGTTTTCTATAATCTTCTTGTTTAAATAATGAAGATTAGAACTAAGAGGTATTTAAATAAGACCTCTGAAAGGTATATCCATGGCGGCAGAATTATTGTGCATCTCTAAGAAACTGAGGTAAAATCTCAGGTTTTGCAAAAGTAGTTTCTTTGGATTACAAATTAACTCATAATAGTTATGTAAAACAAATATTTATTGTATATTTTAGACTATGAGAAGAGAAAAAGAAGTCTCTTGCCTTTTATATGCTTATTAAGAAAGCCCTTGGACATAATGTTAGGTGTTTAAAATACTGAAGCTAGGCTGCAAAATTTTTATTATTATTATAATTATTATTATTAGAGAGTATGCATGTATTCTCTATGATAGTATTTATCATTATTAGGGAGCACATGGTCATTGTTCTCTTGCTGGTGATACAATTTATTTTCTTTATTGAAGAATTGCATTTCTCCCTTCACTTTGACTAGAGGGGGCAGAGAGGTCTTGCATTTCAGATTTTTTCAAAGACATGAAATCTGTAGTCAAAGACAGAAAGTAATTTCTTCCTTTTAGATAGAGATTATGACACCTACATGTGTCATAATAACAAATATAAATATAATATTTATACAAATATATATTTATATAAATAAATATACAAA
>JAAWXA010000006.1:20935505-21482168 GCA_038090715.1 Florisuga fusca
TATAAATATGTATATATATAAAATAAATATATATTTTGTATATTTATTTATATTTTATATATATTTCATATATAAAATATAAATATATATATATAAAAATAAATATAAATATAATAACAAATATAAAAATAAGAACAAACCACAGACTAAAGAAAAACTGTTTAGGAAGCCTTAAACTGATAATGGGTTCCCCATACAAACCATCAGAGGAATAGGAATGACGAGGAATGATGAAATAACTTTGAGATGAAATAAAGTTAGAGTTTGAGGACTCCTATTCAGCTGATCAGTATCTCAGCTACACATTCGGGGTTTTTAAGAAATTTTAGTTAAATACAACTATTTATACCAAATTTATTTATATGTTCTTTCTTTTAAAAAGATTTCTTAGCAGGACTGTGGTTTGTAAGAAAAGGTTAGTCATTACTGATTAAGAGTACTAAATATTCTCAGTAATCCATTCAGATGGCTTTTTTAAAAGGTCTTTGTTTTGTGAGTTTAATTAATTAGTCTTGGATCAGTGGGTTCTGTTCTGCTTCATAGTTTGAGTGTATGATACCAGGTATAAGTCTACCAAAAAAGACATTAATCACAGGTCTTTCAAATAAATGAGGCAAAAGTACTCTCTCTTCAGTCAGGGTTACTCAAGGATTAAGTAACAAAACATGTTTACTAGATGGAAGCAATAGTCTGTATATCAGGTACTGCCAAATCTGAGTTACTGTTTTATTAAAAAAAATTTTAACTAAAAATTCTGTGATTTTTTTTCTCAATATCTTTAATTGGGTTGTTATGAAATGCTCATTTAGTTGCTATTGAGCTCAGAAATCACCAAACTTCTTGCCTCATACAAGCTATCTAGATTGTAAATCTATAGCAGGGAACTAGTAATAGCTTCAAATATTTGCCACTGGTAAAGAAACTGGCATATAAATTACATATTTCATTTATGTAGATGAGATATGTGCTACATACAGGAAAAATGTAAGTCTAGCTACTGGTAAAAATTAATCCCAAGGTAAACTTTAAATACGTTCTGAGGTTTTAAATTACATTTCTATCACAGCTTTAATACTTGTTTTATATTGGCCTAAAGGGACCGCTAGGATGGAAGCAAATCTCCAATAAATCATAGAATTGTACCCTAGGTTTACTGATGATAAAATGTGTGCAATCCTGAAATCCAATCCTACCATAAGCATGTTTTACTTTTGTTATCTTGCATATTTCATCTGTTCTTATTTCAGTTATATTAGAATATAACTTGGCTATATTATCAGAAAAAATGATGACTTCCTTGTCTATTACACAGAACTCAATACAGTAATATCAAAGGTAAGATTTTACAGTGGCTTATTGATCTGAATTTTTGTATCCTAACAGATGTAACATGCCAACACGACTCCCACAATAAATATGCTAGATGCTCTTCCACTCCAGACAACAATCTCTAAAAAGCTAGCAACAAGGTTTTTTTCAACTTACATGTAAGTGAAGCATATATTTTGTCTTACTGAAAAACTCTAGACACCTAAGAGAACTACTGAAGCTTTTTAATTTAAAGTTTCTGTCTTTAGAAAAAGAATGCATATGTCTTTTTCTTTTTAATAATTGAAATTTATTTTGAAATGCAGTTAAGAGTGAGAAACTTTCCCCTGAAAGTTTAGCATAGGCATGCCCCAAGTGTTTTGTTTATTGGAAATGTACTTATAGTACTGATCAACGAGCAGCTTTTCCATCAAGCAGCCCAGAAGTTTAATCTGGGATCTTCTAATAAAACTATAGTTTTTTACATCTTAGGTAATATCTTGCGAGGAATGTAATAGGATGATTCTTAACAGAACATCTGAAAATTCAGAATTCTGAAAAGGGAGCAAAATAGTTTCATTAAAAACATACATATCTACTAGAAATCAAAGTTAGTTAGTGGAATATTCAATACACTTGTTTTTGCTTTCATTATCCTTCTCCCATTGTGATCACATCAGAATACTAAATAACGCAAAGTTCTAAGAGAACTTTGGGAAATGCTCTCAATGCCAGTTTTTCACTGGGTAATGGCTTTTAGAAAAGAGATCTCTGAATGTCATGGATTACATTTATAAAGGAATATTAGGCTCTGAAAATAATCCAGGCATAAGTAGGTTTTATCCTCATCACTTAAGGCATTTGGTTATATGCAGGAAGGATTCAGTCTTGGTAAGAATATATATATGGAATTAAAGGCATCAAAGTTAGGATGAGGTGATTGTTTAAAGGGCCAGCATTGCGAATTATACTTCATCTCCAGTCTTCCTAATTAGTTTTTCTCACAAAAAATGCCACTCTACTGAATAGGGATGTGACATGTCAGACCATATGGGGCAAGGATGTGTTTGCGAACAGGCTTGTTAGCCTCATGAGAGGGGCAGAAAACATGTGAGAGAGGAGTTCCCACAAAAGGAGAAGAAGAAAGGACACGAAAGTGTTAAGGTGTCCAAGGCACAGCATGACTAGGGGAGGTCTCAAACTTCACCAAAAAAAGATGCAGATCTTGGTACCCATTTCAGTTTCTCACATAGAAAGGTGGGTGGCCCCAGGGACAAGAGGGAAGCCTCAGCAGTGAGCACAAAGGAAGTAAATTCCTAAGAGAATTCTTAGGAATTTTCCCTAGAGATTCTTAGGATTCTTCCTAGAGAAGAATCCCTAAAGGGATTACAGTGACGTAGTGGTACAGATCTGACATCTGCTGAACTGCAGTGCAGGGATTCAGGTGCTTCATGAAGGCCAGGGTTGTCAGGTACAGAGAAGGGATGAACTAAAGAGAACTCACCAAAATATTGAGCCAGTAGGGGCAGTTCTCTTTAATATCTTTACCAATGACCTACACAAGGGGATTGAGTGCACCTTCAGTAAGTTTGTAGATGACAAGAAGGTGAGCAGGGGCGTTGATCTTCTTGAGGGCAGGAAAGTTCTGTAGTGGTATCTGTATAGGCTATATCCTGCTCCTGAGTCACAACAACCCCATGTGACAATACAGGCTTGGGGAAGAGTGGTTGGAAAGCTTCCCAGAAGTGAAAGACATGGGGTTATGGGATTATAGCTGGCTGAATATGAGCCAGCAGTGTGCCCAGCTGGCCAGGGATGTCAACAGCAGAAAATCATAGAATCTTCCAGATTAGAAAAGACCTGTAAGATCATCCACAAACCAACCTTTAACCTAACTCTACTAACTTGGAACTACCAGCCCACTGCTAACCAATGTCCCCAGGCACCATATCTATATGATTTTAAACACATCTAGGGATGGTGATTCATCCACTTCTCAGGGCAGCCTGTTCCAGTTCTTGATAACCCTTTCTGTAAAGTTTTGCCTAACATCCTATCTAAACCACCCCTGGTGCAACTTAAAGCTGTATCTGCTCTTCCTATTACTATTTCTTAGTGAGAAGAGACCACCTGCCCCCCAACCCCACCTCCCTCCCCCCACATCCTCCCATTACAATCTCCTTTGATGTCGTGGAGAATGTACAAGAGAATGTGCAAGAAGTCCCAGGAGAAATTCTCAGTGCAACTGGTTAACAAATCAGCAAGGGAAGGCATTCCCTTGGAGATCATATTCACAAACAAGGAAGAAATGGTTGAAGACATGAAGACTGAAGACAGTCTTGACTGTGGTGACTGTGAGACTCTGGAGCTTTAGATCCTGAGGGAAGTGAGCTAGATAAACAGAAGAAAACAAAGGCAACCACCCTGAGTTTGAGAAGAGCAGATTTTTGTCCTGTTTAAAGACTTGCTTGGCAAGATCTCACGAGAAACTCCCTATTACATGTAAATGTATTGAAGAGAGGTGAACTCACCCTTGGAACAGGACAAACTGGGGCTGATGGCTAGAAGTAGCACTGCAGAAGTATCCTGAGGAGCCTGGGACCAACAAGTTGCTAGATTCAGCAGTATGTCTGGGCAGAAAAACAGGCCCAGCACCACCAGGGGGAAAGGATCCTGATCCATTGCTTGGTGCTGATAGGACTGCCCTGATAGTCCAGATTTGAACTCCAAGCACAGGGCAGACCCTTTCATACAGGACTGATTTCAGTGGAGCATTCAATGATGGTCAGAGCTGTCACACAGGACATAGAGGGAGAAATCAAGGGCTCTGGGCTGTTTCAGTGCGCAGAAGATAAGGGGAAGGATAGACTTTACTGCCCTCTGCAGTGGGTACAAAGGTAGGGTACAAAGGTAGGGTACAGAGAAAATTAAACAAAACTCTTCTTGCTGATATACACCAGTAGGACAATGTGCATGTTGGACCATAAGTAATTCTGATGAGGTCTTAATTTTTTATTATTAATTTTATTTTAACACAAGGGTGGCCAGCTTCTGTAGTGTATCACTAGATAACATGGAGTCTCTGTACTTAGAGGTGTTCAAGATTCAAATGGACACAGCACTGAGCAACCTGCTCAAAAAAGAGTTGCTTTGAGCCGAGATCTTTAGAGGTCCCTTCCACATTAAATTGCTCAACCATGCTTTGATTTTCTGAGGACATTGTTCAAATGACTTTTTAACAAGAATGATTAAAAAAAAATACTGCAAGGTAGTCATACTTCAATATTCATAGCTGCAGATTATGCAGATTTTATGCTACGGTTTGATTAATAATAGTATTATACTATCTTCAAGTGACAAAACCCTTAAAGAAAAATGGCAAAGTTTTATTTTAGAAAAATGAACCAACTCATTACCCTAAGAAGATATGTTAAGAAAAAATAAAGAATAATTTTGTTTGGTTTGGTATTGTTTAATATCTTAATATAAATGTTTCTACTGAATAGGCTCAATTAAAAAAGCAGTTGTCCTCAGAGTATAGAAAACACATGTAGCATTAGACACTTGAGGCACTTTAGATCTACAGTTATGTTGGCTTGTTAAAA
Source organism: Florisuga fusca (assembly GCA_038090715.1). Classification (NCBI taxonomy): domain Eukaryota; kingdom Metazoa; phylum Chordata; class Aves; order Apodiformes; family Trochilidae; genus Florisuga; species Florisuga fusca. The sequence continues at coordinate 20,940,419 of JAAWXA010000006.1, forward strand.
TCACAAGAATAGTGAAATCCTGAACAATGTAAAGGAAGTTAGCAAAAGCTATTTGGTTTTCCTTCTGAGACCTCTAAAACTGCAATGTCCATGGGCATTCAGTAATAGAACCTTGCAAGACTACTTTCCTCCTCCATACATCACCACAGAACTCTGCCAGACCAGCGGAGTTTTTTGAAGCTATGCCCTAGCTTCAATATTAAATTTTTGCAGTCATCAATGGTGTGATGCTGCGTCAATTAGATGTAAGGAATAAACCCTGACAACTGGAACTGTCATTTGGACACAACATTAGTAGACTTATTTGGCTCTTCTCCTCACTTCTCTCATTTATATGAGGTTAATGGTGCCCTGATTTGCCCATCTGAAAAATCTTAGTCACAGAATCCTAAGAAACACCATGGTCCTGTGCTGTTCCTGCCTGTCCCATGTTCTCCTCTCCCTGCATTCTCAGAGCCAAGATGTAAAAATGCCACAAAATCTTGCCAGAGAAATTTCTGCTATTACTGAGCTGTCTGTGTGGGTTTGGCAAAGGGCCCAAAGAGAAGACAGGCAGATTGTCCCCTATGTATTAATATCATAACTGGTTATACAATCCCATTACATTTTGCATTAAACCTTGATACTCTTATAACAAAGAATACATTCCTCATAAAGCTGTTACAATACATAAATGTAGTCAGTCAGACTTCATGATTACATGGAAAGTCCAGAATGTTTTTCTTAGCAGATATTATGAGGATATATCTCAACACTATCAGGTTTGCAGAACACATGCTTCACCACACTTGTAGTTGAGAAACTGAAGTATCTCTCAACAGTCAGATAGGAACACTTCGTAGGAAAAGGAGTTGCTACCTGCAGCCTGTAGTTTGCAAAACACTTTTTTTTTTTAATTGCAGCTCTTGATTTTTGTGTTTGGTTTGTTTGGGTTTGTTTTGTTTTGGATTGGGGTTTTTTTGTTTGTTTGCTTGGTTTTTTGTTTTTTTTTACTTCGGTATGCTGGCATATGAAAATATTAGTACATAAGGAGGAAAAGGTTACATTCTTGCTAACATATTTAAAATTTCAGTTCCTAAAATTAGACAAATAACAGAATGGGATGTTTTTTCACATTTATCTCTTCAAATTTTCAAGTGGGAAAATGGCAGTTTTTGTGTCAGTATTATTCCAATATTCACTGCTATAGTTCTGGTGATCAAGAAAGCTTTGGACTAAGTTGCATTAGGGAGCTGCTCAGAAGTTTCCACTGAAAAGTTAATAGAAGAAGTCATATCTCTTTGTCAAAAATGAAAAGTTTGGTGGGAAGCTGTTGCATTCAAGCAAGTCTTGCAGGTGTGTACCAAAAATGTGTACCAGAAAGTTAATCTTTTTCAGTGAAAACCCTAAGTTTTGATAACAAGTACTGTATTGTTCCATTTTGTTGAAAATAAAAAATGTTAATGGAATATGGCCTTGGAAAAAATTGTTATGATTTTGGAAGTAGAGATTCTTTCAAGATTATTTTCATGAGAAGAGGGCTATTCATATCTTACAAAAAACATTAAAAAAAAAAGAGTACTTAATATATTTTTTGTTGGATTTAATAGGATGTTTCATAACAGAAACTTCATACCACATCAACAGTACTACCAGCAGCATGGAATCCCAGGAAATTTTCCCCTTTCCTGATCTACATTTCCTTTTTCTATATGCTTTTCACTTCAAATGTTAAAAGTAGAGTCATTATATGAAAGGACAGATGTTACTTATTTTCAAAAATAGTTTTCAGGAGTATATATTTTTCCTCCCTTTTCTGATTTGTAAGTTTTTTTCTTATGTTATTTTTATTTTTTCTCCTATGATGCACTGATTAATATTATACACTGATGTTCTTCCTGATAAGTCTGTTAAGTATGCTGACAGTAGTCTCCCTAACTGCTAATTTTGTTTATACACATACCTCTCTTCATAGCTGTTTTAAAACAGTTAAAATAGACAGGGATTAAACTGTCATTCTGGAAATAAAAGAAAATCACCTTTAATCAAAACATCACCCTGTTTGCAAACTCCTTTTATGTTTACAATAAAGCCATAGAGAGATCATGCAGAATTATTTTACATACTAAGTTACACTCCAGTTCAGCAAATGTTAAATAATTCTGGGCTCTCTCCCCATGTGACAGCTCATTTTTCATATGGTACAGCTTTATATATATTTGCACTCTTAGAAAGGTATACCAACATCAACATTAAAATGGAAAATGATAACATAATAAAGACTTTCTTGAAGTTAGGTTCTGTCTCTGGACTTCATTTTTTATATATGGATCTCTAGTGGTGCCTTTTGGTTTAAAGATTTTTTCTTGCCAGAGGAAAGAAGTTTATATTTTGTCTGTCTATAAAATAATTCATGCACCATTTCATGAAATATTGTCTGAATTTTCAAGCCTAGTTTTATTTCTACATGAATAATTATTTCTCAATAAAGGTTAAAAGAGTGTATTTCTCCTTTAATTTTAATTTCCTATTTGTAAATGGCTGTATCTGTGTTATTTTTACAAAATAAGTATATCGCTATTTTTTTACGTCACTAGACTAGGAATGTAAAAATCATGTTTGCAAGTACAATCTAAACTTTACTCCATTTATATGTTCTGAATAGAATAATCTCAGTCCTTGCATTACCTCAAGTGTACCATAATATAATATTATCCTTTCATAACATTTTGTACTGAGGCAAAAACAGATGTCACAGTGCATCCTAGTCTAAGAAATTTCTGTTTACAAATACCTCATACAAGAAGTAACAATTACATTTCTGTTTTGATTTTACAGGTAGTTTGCATGCAACATTCAGTGCTTAGCTGACTAACAAAACAAAACCAAAAAAACAATAGAAAACAAACAAACAAAAAAAAATTTCATACAATTCCATGTGTTGCTTCTATTTTTTCCCAAGGTTAAAATGAAAATTAGAATTATCATTCATCTCAGTTGTGTCTTTTCCTGAGCAGCAGAAGGCAGAATGTAATTATTTTGTGGTTATATATGACTCTAGATTTTTTGCCATTGTCCTTTTCCTCAGAATAATTAGGTCTTTCAGGGTAGAAAGGAAGAGACAAGTCGTTTGGAGACTCTTGTTTGGAGTTTCTTGTTTTGTTTTGGGTTGTGTTTTATTTTTGTTTGGGGGTTTTATCATGTTTATTTTTTTGTTACAGTTTTTGTTGTTTTATTTGCTTCTTGCTTTTGTTGTTTTTTGTTTTTTGGTTTGGTTTGGGTTGTTTGTTGTTTTGGTTTTTGGTTTTGTTTTATTTTGGGTTGGGTTTGTGTTTTTTTTTAGTAAAGGAAGATAATTATACTTAGGAGAAAAAATAAATTGGATTCACCTGTAACACAAAAAGTTCCATTTTCTGACTAGCTTATGTCTGAACAGCCCTCAAAATTCCTTTGCGAAGGGTGCTGCCTACCCAGTCATTTCCACAGAGATGTAACGTCAGGAAATTCTGCTAAGCAGAATGTTAATAACCAGTCGTATTTAAAGAGTTGCAAGTTCTTCCTGTGACCTGTAGGTAAACCTGACTCCTGGGACAACATACCTCTCATAGGTCTCATAAACAGTGTGAGAGCCCCTACATTCCTGGGAAATATATTCCCATTAGCACACTGCTCCGTTGGGATGCTCAACTTAGAAGAAGTGATTTCCAGGGGAAAATGCTTTGGCCAAGCTTCAGCAGCTGGTGGTAGTTTCCTGACATGAAGTCTCACTGTGTTTTATGTTCATCACTTAACTGAACTGGAGGTGGCTTGTAGTGCCAAATGATGTCTCATTATATCATCTGAAAAAAAAAAACAACACATCAGTGGAAAGAACACAATGACTATGTAAAGAAAAAACTACGCACAGTCCTTCTTCTGTTTAGGAAATTATGCTCCGAAAGTGCCACTGGCCCCTCTCTGAAGAGTCCTAAAGTGTAAGATCACCTAAATCATGGACCTTGCTGTCTGATCCTCTAGAGAACTCACAGAGTGTCATATTATGGATATTTTTCAACTAAGTCCTGTGCAGAAATTAATTGGATTTGAAGAGTTCTTTAATGGAAATTTCCTTATTTTTCATAGTGTATTGTCACAAAAGTTAGTATTTTTCAGTTCTAAAATATTGCCTTTTTAAAATAAACTCATCTGAATATAAAAACTTTGACACTTATTCTTGTTCTGGTTTTGTTTTCTAATTTAAAGATGCTTTTATACCAACATCTTTGTCTGATTATCTTTAAACACAATTTTTTCTTACCATATGGCAAAAAGTAATGGGGAAAAAAAAATTATTGGGCATTGAAAGTGAAGGAAGTAAAAATATGAAGGGGAGGGAAAGGAAAAAAGTTATCTTTTTCACTATTTTTAATGTCCATAATCTGATACAGGTGTTACTTGACAACAAAAGAAATCATTAACTTTCTATGACAATTAAACTTTAATTTTTTTAAATATTTGCTTTTTTTTTTTCCCTCTTGGAAAGTATGAATCATCTTTCAGAGCTTAAAGTTTGTCTAACCTGTTTCCCATTAAAACTTTCCCTAATAAAATTTAATATATTCTCATTCCCAGAAACTAGCTATTTTATTACCTTCTACTAGACATATTATCATTGGGTTCCACATGTTTTTTGACTTCTAGAAGGAGCTATATTAGACGATGAAAACGTGTTAGTCCAGAATGGTCAGATTATGCATTCTAGTGGCTCTATGGGGATATTTGTTGATAGGAATCTCAATATCACCCCACAATGTGTGGTGCAGCCACAGAGGTCAACAATATTCTGGCCCACACCAAAAGAAATATGGTCAAAAGGTCAAGGGAGGTGATTCTCCCCCTCTACTCCACTCTTGTGAGGGTTGTAGAATAACTATTCACTATCAGCTTTCCACTGCCATCTGTCAGCTGCCAACCCTAACCTGGATGCTTTAACACCACCAACTCTCCACCAGGGCAACTCTAAACAGGTCAGCAGATGGCACAGAGTGCTGCACTGGTCATCCCTGCAGCAGGACAACACTCCACTCTCCATCTTTTGAAGTAAAACTCTTCTGCAGTCCTCCCTATTCACATTATGCTCCCTCTTTGTGTTATCTGGCAATATTCACGTGGCCAAAATTTTAATTTTTTTGTTTAATAGTGATAAGATTTTTGTGACAAAAAACTAGAAACTGTTTATGGCTCCTTTGAAGGGAAATCATTCTGTGATTCTATGTTTCTGTGATGTTTAATGTTGGGGGTTTTTTTGATTGTGTATAATTGGACTTGGGAAAATAACTGATAGAAAATTGACTTTCATTCTCTTGTGAAATATTTGAGAAATTGCACTTCTATGTGTTTGAAGCTATTTTTGAGGTTGATAGTCTAATGTTTTGACACTCCTGAACATGACAGCTGTCATAACATTTCATCTTTCACTAAATTTTTAGAAAGAAGTTATTATGAGTATGTTTAATAAATTATATCTACATTTCAAATAATTATGCTGCTCAAGACATTAATTTTATCTCTACTACAAACACTAACAGTAAAGCAGTAAATATTAAATACATGAAGTATATGATTCATTCATGGAAAGCACTGAAACAATCACAATTGTTTGTGACTATGTTGCCACTGAAAAAATATGTAAATATATTTCACAGATATAGGTATATATGAATAACAATATGTTCACATATCAGACAATTAGATCTTATGGTGATGGTAGTGTTTAGGAGACTTACAACTATATTGAATTTAAACCTGAAAATTGATTCATTAACAAAAATGTTTGTGCTAAATGTTATAACATGACTACCAATACATACACAAATCCCTTATTTTTTGACACTTATGTCTTAGATGAGCTATGAGGTTGCAATGCCATGAGTCAAATGCTGTGGAGTTAGGGTTGGATTGATATCTGGAGTCCTTGATGGCTAGTGGTCATGGAAGTTACAATGATCAGATCTGAGTGCTGTTGGACAGAAGTCAAAGCCATAGTAAATTTGTCCTCTTTCTCTTTTTCCTTTCTCCTTGAAATTTGATGGGTTTGATACATTTCCCCTCCAAGAAAGAAGTCCTTTGTCCTCATTGTTGTTATCTTGTCTTCTTTGGTCTTGACATCAATCCTGGCTCTTTCAGCAGGATGTTCCAGCTGTTTGCATTCTCTTCTAATATCTTAACTGTCTGTCAATTTTTTCCATTGTAACTTTTCTAGTGCAAGTCCACCAATCTTCATCTGCTTCTTTGGTGATCACATTGCTTGCAAAATTATGTGAAATGCTTATACATGGTGTTTTGTTACACCATACCAACGTTATGAAGTACTGTTATTACCTACACTATTTTGATAGGGTTATATTCATTTTCAAGACAAAGTAATTGTGTGCTGATCAATACATTTATAAGTGTCACAGGTCTCTGCTTCTGCTGCAAAATTTCTGAACCAGAGTTATATATAGTATTCTTAAAAGTTCTTAGACCAAGAAAACCTCAGTGCCATCAAGACAGATTAATCTCTAACACACTGCTCTCTCTTAGAAGTCTGTACAAGATGATTTCCATAGGTATACAGCGGACATCTGTTACACTCAAGTACCTACTCCGTGTCTCTTCCCATAGGTATACAAAGTATTCAAAAAGGCTTATTAATTTCCTGCCTACTTCCTTTGTAGAATCTGACTATGATGCAAGGATTTGTAATCGATGAGTCCCTGTGTCACATTGACTTGGATCTTGATAGACAAAAGATTTTTAAGCATTACATGACGGATCAAGTTTCTGCTTTAAGGTAGAAATTAAGGACTGAACATTTTCAATTACATCAGCTTGATCTTGAACTCTCTACTGTTGAGTTAGGTACTTGGAGTGAATTAGGATAGACCATTGACTGTATTCAGTGTATAAACCCAAAAGGGAGTGAAAAGATGCAGTTTAAGTTTTATTTCTTCTCACAGTTTCACATAAAGCCTTTTCCCTTATCTTACTTCTGATGAAAAGAGCAGGCTTATAATTCTTTATTTAATGCATTACATAAACTAGATTTAATTTTAAAAATGTCTGATTGCCTTCACATTTTCATCTCTGAATTACTTATCAGTTAGACATCTCCACTCATGAAATACAATTTTTTCCAGTAAGCTTAGCATTGGCAGACTGAAAATGAGAAATAATATCCTAAGATGTTTTTACTATGGTGTACTACTTTTTCTGAAACACTGAAGTATTTTTCAGTGATGAGAAATCTACAAAACTTTTGGAGTATCAGGTATTAGTGGTTTTTTTTTTTTTCTTTTCTGTTTTTTTTAAGTTGGCTTTAAAAATGAAAATTTGATTGGTATAAAATCTTGCAACAATAATTGTTTCTTAATGCTTCTTATTTGCCTAAAGTGTGTTTTGAAATCTGTGTTTTAGCCATTCATACAGGATGATGATTCATGGAAATATTTAAAAATATTATTCCAGATGTCTAAAAATTGTGAGAGGTGATTTTTTTCCTCAGATGTTTACATGTGGAGAAGTGCTGTATCATTGAATTCTTGCAATAATTTAAACCAACTGATTCAGTTTCAGTGGAACTATAAAAATAAAGATGCTAATAATGTCAGAGAAAGTAGATACTTCTTTTTGGAGTATCCTATCTGGATTCGCTACTTCTCAGCAGAGTTCTAATTAGTGCAAAGACCTCATATTATTGCTCTGGAAGAATCAAGACAGCAGACACCTTTCTTTATACTTTCTGTATTGCCTTGATATGGTCAAAGGATGTTCATGTCTTCGAACATGTAAAATATCATAACTGTTTGCCTCTTTTGACCTATGCTGAAGACAACTCTTAGATATCAGCAAATGATCCAATACTAAAACAAATTCATTTCTGGACAGCTGTTATTGGAATTTTAAATAAGTGAAAACATTTTTTTAAAAATGCTCATTTTTCTAATAGCAGTAAATGCATGACAAGATAAAAGGCTTTCTGACAGACTATTATAAATGCTTCTTAGCATTTATACTTACACTGGTCAGATACATCCAGCAATTTTGCAGTTAAATTTAACACTTCCAAAAAGTTAATTTATCATAGAATATGCCAATCTGGAAAGGACCCATCAGGATTATCAAGTCCAATTCCTGTCCCTGAGTAGGGCCCCCTCCGAATCACACCATGTGCCTGAGAGTGTCAACCAAATGCTTCTTGAACTCCTACGTCATTCTCCAGGAAGACAAAGTCAAAGATACAATGGTCTTACCATTCTTGATTCACCTCAAGCTAAGATACAAGAACTGCATAGATTTCCTTTAATGACATACAAGAAATAGAAGGAAAAGGGAAGACAAATCTCTTGAACAAGTGAAAAATAAAAGTTCTATTCATTGTCCTTTCTAAAGTATTAAAGGTCAGCTTGGGATACATTTTCACTTTTAATTCACTTCTAATCATGAAAATTAGAAGTTTTCTAATTCTAATTAGAAATCACTTCTAATTATGAAAACTATTTTCATGTTCATGTCACATTCAGGTAGCAACACTGAGAAGATATAAAATTACACCTGTTTGGAACACCTGTTCTTATTTGCCAAGGATCCAGGTTGCTCAGGTAAAACAGGAAGATCAAATTACAAGGCCAGCTGGAGTTTTATTTTCAGTTCTAAGTTAAATATTTTGATTCAGGGCATACATCTGCAAGTAGTTAAACCTTTGAAAGAAAACACAGCTTTTCAAAAAAGCTATGGCCTTTTTATTGTCCATTCAGTAAGTTGGTGAAAACATCTGCTGCTTCCAGGTGCTGTGACATTAATGGCAGGGAACTACCATGGTTTAAATTCCTGGTTAGGTAATATTTCAGACATTGTATTTATGATGTTCTATTAATGTACACATATTTCCTTAAAATCTTGGCTGTACTAAAACTTGTATGCAAAATTGCTGCAAACTTAATCCTCTTCAGCAGGAAGGTCTCCAGACCACAGGCTCTGACACAACTCCTCATTCGATGCCTGAAATCAAGGTCTCCAGTGTTAAATGGAAAAAAACAAAACAAAACAAAACAAAACCAGCTAACTTTGTATCAGGTTTCAAGCTCCAGGTCTCCCAAAAGATACAGTGATACTTATCTTTAGGGAGAACTCTGTGAAAACCAATTACATTGTGTAATATTGTAACTGTGAAGAATGAAATAGTGTATAGGATTTCAAAAACATTAATGGCTTTGTAAGGGGTTTAATGAAGGCTTTACTTAAGAACAAAGTGAAAGAGAGTTTGCTGTAATGATATATGATAGATAAAAAAATTTATGAGTCCAATCTTAAAAGAAATTTAACATCTTAGTTTCATTTATGTTTTGCATGATTTGCTGAAAAAGTTTCTCTTACCAAATCAGGAAATTTGAGGGCGTAAGTACTCTTACATTTTGCTACTGAATTAGATGTGAGGAATAAAGAGGCAGATTTCCAGCACCCTGAGTTCCACTGACTTAAAGTCAACTTACATAAGAGCAATATCACACACTAAACACATATGTGTGCAATACTGAGCTAAACAAGTACAAAGAACAAATGTACTGGGTTAACACTATCAAATATGTCTATGCAGACATGTCTACACACTGTTTTTGCTATCAGTTCTTACCTTGCTAGCATAATAAGAGCTGCCATTAGGTATTTTTGTGTCCTCACGGAGAACGGATGTGGTAGTGGTGCTTGGGTTTTTTCCGCAATTTTTTTTTTTTAATTTTCCTCTAGGAAAATGCAAATTACTTCCACAAAATATTTATATGAATCAAGTATTATGCAATGGCTAATTGTGCTTTTTCTTATTTTCTAACTATGCAATACACTTTGGATCTCAAACTTCTGGAAAAAAATTATCTTAACTCTTCTATACCACATCAAAACAAATAGTTTGCTTGGACCATTATCATCTTGACATATGTTTTCATTGCAATATCTTACTTATTCAGGTAATTAACTAAACACCACTCACACTCTGCTTTTCAGCTGCTATATCATTGTTCTGCTTAGGTATGTCTTGCATTAGAAACAGGCTGACATGAAGATTATTTACATGCTTTAGAGCTAGGCAGAATATTTTCTACTTAGCAAAGTCATCTGTTTCATCATTTATATGATATGATGACTTAAGCACAAGCAGCTGCTTTCTGTCTCCGTTATAATGAAATGTATAAAACAGGGAATAGAAGATGAATGAAAATCCCAGGACATTTCTCTTTGTAACTTTATTTTCTCTGAGAAAAAAGTCTATAAAGCAAGGTCATTGGTGAGTGAAGCAACCATGGTTATTAATTCAAGCACTTAAACATCGTAAGTTGTAAAAATAAAAAAAATCCTTCAGAAATAATAACTTAAAAGTGCTTGATTGAAGTCCATATTTTGTATACATTCATAGATGAAGTGCAGGAAAACAGGTTGGAAAACATGTACATTGTGTTAAGTTCGTAGGCAATATACCACTCCATTATTATTTGCAGAATATTTGACAAACATTCCTGGAATAATTTACCAAGGTATAATTAATTTAGTATATAAATTTATGTATAGATATATGAACATATGTACTTATCTATAGTTGTTTCATTAAGCTCTTTTGCATACATTTTTAATAAATAAGCTTTTTCCTTCTTAAATATGAGATATCTTTGTTATCAGCCTCATAATGAGTGGAGGTAGGAAGAAGCCTACAATGAACAAAACAAATCACTGTTCTTGGATCAGCTGCAAGAGATAAGGACACCTTTTGATGGAATCTGTTCCCCAGAGCTCTTCAGAGTGCCCTTTGCACACCCCTCACAACTTCATGGGGTGATGTCTACCATGATGCCCTCTGGCCTCAGTTGTCTGCCAACATATCTTTCGATAATATCAGTGAGGACAACATCTGGCCCCTCTCATTTCAGGGATTATAGCTCAGAGCATTGTCCAACCTTTCTGACTCCTTTTGTTGACAGATTATTTCTGTGTTTTCAGTGATAACAAATTTGAAAACCTGCCAAGTGAAGATGATAAGTTCAAAGATTTTTCCAGCTTAAAGTGCAGTTGGTGTGACACCTGTCATCTTCAAACAAAACTCTGATAAAGCTGTCATGTGGAAAAGTTGGCTACCTTTTTAATTTTCTTTCAGTTTCAGAGGCAGGAGTACACAGTGAGTTTTGACCCAGACAGGGAAACATAGGCCCCCTCCCACAAAACTGGAACACATTATACGAAGAGCCTTGCACTCAGCTTTGTTTTCTGAGTTCTCATGTCAATATTAAAACCAAAATTTAAAAGTAAATTATAACCCAAACTAAAAATAGTAGTGTAGTAGAGAAAACCAAACCTTCGAGGATTTTTGAACTGATCAGGAATAGTAATAGTACTCTCTTTATGTCATGATGTAGTATTGCTGTAATAATAGTACTTACTAACTCTGAATAGGAACTCATCACTGAAATTAATTTTTTTAAAAATTACATTAATATTAAATGAAGAAGGAACTTTACACTGCAGTTAACAGTTTGAAAGCTGAGTGGACTTTTTCTGCACAATACAAGGGCTGATAGGATATAGATATAGCTGTGTGATGAGTTTAATATAGAAAACAACTAATCTAGTTTCTGTGTTTCTCATATGAAAATATTGAAGTACTAAAATCAGATAAGACAAATGAAATTCAATCAAATGTATTATAAACAGCTTTCTCAGGTCACAGTCCTGAACATTTATTTTAAAAACTGTGTTTTGATGTTTTCTAATTACATTTGTTTAACATCACTTTTAAAAATTTTATTTGTTGGTTTGGTTGTTTTTTTATACAGTGGACTTGTTTACCAGCACTTTTAAAAAATGTTTTGATTTTTTTTAATTGAATGTATTTGATATTGCTTTTAGAAAATATCTCACATTTCACTGTATTGCCTTTATCTAATTGTGAGATAAACAAAAACAGCTGCAGAGCAAGGTGGGCACCTCAGATGGCTAAGCATAATGAAAGCATAAGATTAATTTTCTAGCATGTTACAAATTGCGTGACTCATGCACTCAAACTCCTATGTATATATACAGTACCCTTGCAAAAATCAGAATTACTTGAGCAGAGCTGCCTGTTCTCTGAGGTTCTGTTCCTTAGTACTGAACGAGGTTCAGCTCACAGTGGTGAATGAGTGCCAAAACACTCAGATTCCAGATGAGAAAATTCTGAAAAGGATCTTTTTCAGTAGTTTATATTCCTGTTGTATCCACATTCTTTAGTCCTAGCTCAAACATGAGAGAATTCAGAAGTACCTTTACTTCTTAATGCAAACATCTCATGACTGACATGAATGGTCTATAAAAAAACTGTCTGAGGAAAATCTCAGCTACAGCTGGCCAACTTGCTGCCAGCCCTGAGCATAAGATTTCAGTGGCCAGAAAAAGAAAAAGAAAAACAAAAAGGAAAAAAACGCTTCAAATGGAAACACTGAAGAAAAAATGAAGAGGTGAAGAGATGCATTCTCATCATGTTCAAGGATTAATGAGACGTATCAGATACTCCAAAGCATGATCACTGCTAAACAGTAGCTCCACCTTTATTTATTAATAACATTTTCTCTTTCTCTATGTGTTCAGAATTCAGTGACCTAGAACATGCCCCACAAGCTTTTCTTAAAAATTACACATTATTTTTGGCCTCAAATCTTGCATATTTCAAGAAACAACTTTAAATTTCAGACTCTGACTTTTTAGAGATTTGAAGTTCATCCCTCCACGTGGCATTACGCACAATGTAATGCAGTACAATTTTTAGTACATTTTCAAACAGGAAACCTCACCCAGCCCAGACATGGACAGGATTGAAAGACTGAGAGCTCTTTCTCAATTCCATGGGTGGTGGTGCATGGCCATTCTTTGCTGGTGAAGCGATTTGTTTGGTTAAATTCCGATAACGAACGAGACTCTGGCATATTAGCTAATTAAGCGACCCCTGAGCAGTCCTCATAGAATCATAGAATTAGCCGGGTTGGAAGGGACCTCAGAGATCATCAGGTCCAACCCTTGACCCACCGCTGCGGTTACCAGACCATGGCACTGAGTGCCACATCCAGTCTTTTTTTAAACGTCTCCAGGGATGGAGAATTTACCACTTCACTGGGCAGCCCATTCCAATGCCTGATCACCCTCTCCATAAAGAAATTCTTTCTCCTAAACCTCCCCTGGCACAACTTAAGACTGTGTCCTCTTGTCTTGTTGAAAGTCGTCTGGGAAAAGAGACCAACCCCCACCTGGCTACAACCTCCTTTCAGGGAGCTGTAGAGAGTGATGAGGTCTCCCCTGAGCTGCCTCTTCTCCAGACTGAACACCCCCAGCTCCCTCAGCCTCTCCTCATAGGATCTGTGCTCGAGTCCCTTCACCAGCCTGGTTGCCCTCCTTTGGACCTGCTCCAGGACCTCAATATCCTTCCTAAATCTTTCATCCAACTTCTCAAAGGGACAAGTGGTGTTCAGCCACCTGAGACTGAGCAATAACAGATCTGTAATACTCTTAGATGTCCGGGGCCTCATGTGTGCTACACTGACTGCCAGTAGCTTATGCTTGTCTCAAAGCTCAAGACATGCATGTCTGAGTACACATGGCCGGTACAGTGAAACTGCAAATTGCTCATTAAATCAATTATGACAGTAAATCCACAAGAGACTGCCCACAGATTCAACTGCCATTGTACTGGTATCATTTTGACAGGACTGGAGAACCTAGTTTCTGCCCAACAGACTACAGATGAAAAAAGTTTACAGAAGTGACTACATCTTTCACAGTATCTCAGGAGATTTTCACTCATCACTCCAAAAATCACAGACGCTCATTACTTGGAGGTATTCTCTCCCACCTGCTGCAGAGAGACACCCCTGGTGGAAGTAACAGCAATCCAGACCACATTGCATGAGGTCAGACACAAGTGTAAGCAGAAAATAAGGGCTGGGTTCAGGATGTTTATCTTTGTCATCCTGCTCCACTGTGAAGGTCAGAGAACCACCGTGGGGACTGCTGAGCAAGGAGGAAAACACTTAACTGGGCTTTTTACTCAAGGGGTGTTTAACTGAAAACATTCCTTACATGAAATGGACAATTGAAAGCAAGTCATAAAAGCAAAATTCATGCTCTGGTGTCCAGTAATACAAAATCAAAAGTTATATTGGAGTATGCCATGAAAATGTGTAGACTGTGTGTAACCCTGGAGATAACTACTAAACCAGAAACTGCTTGTTTTTAAGTTTCTTTCAGGGCTTTAGAGACACAAAGTACCAGCTATTTCCTTTCTTGAATTGCTCCTGAGCCTGCAAGTATTTGAAACCACATTTAACAGAGGATGTTGAGAGCAACTGAACTGGTGTCAGCAGGACCTCCTTGCAGTGCATGGTGTCACCAGATACATAAATTTTTTCAGAGTGACAACTTGCATGTTCACCCTATATCATGTTGTTTCTGTGTTCCCTGCTCTCTCTGCATTCCTGTCTACAAAGAGAGGTAATCTGTAGCCTGAGTACTAAAAATACTATGTAAAGAATGTTGATATTTAAATACAACGAACTCTATAGCAAATAAGTAGGAAAATGGAAGACTTTAGGAAGTCAGTTACTCTTTATTTTGTTCCAAGAAGATATGCTCAGGCAACTGCAGGATCACTGAAGAAAAAGTATTAATATTGTAAAATCACACTACTTTTAATTTTTTAAGTCAACATTTGTTTTTCATTAGCATTCATGATCTCAGATGTGGTGGAAAGACTTCTGTATGATTTTTCTTCTCAGAAAAGTATAATCTGAAATTCGTGTATGCATGTAATTAAGGCAGATGTCTATTTAGAATATTATATTATTTGAAAGCAGAAAGAAAAAGTTAATCAAATTGGTATCATTTTTCTTATTCTATTTTTAGTTAATTTATTTGTTTTCTTTAGTTCCTTTTTTCCTCTCTGGCTATAGCTATTTTTGCTTTAAGCTCAAATTTTTCAGTCCAAAATAACACATGACAGCATGCTACAATTTCACAGACCTGATTTGGATATCTCTGTCAGGCAGTAATTCACAATCAATATATTTTTTTTTGTTTGCTTATTATAAAGAAATTTATATACTGAGCTGCACAGCAGTTGCATTTGTTTTTAAAGTTTTGACTGTACCATTGTCTAATTTTTTTTGTGTGTGAAGAATATATAGCATATTCTAATGCTGACTGAGTTTGAGAAAAGTAGCAATCTGCTATTTTCCCTCTTATCCATTTTAATTATTTGACTGTTGTAATAGGCTAGTCTATTGACTTTAAATTTGTTCCTGTCCTGTGTTGACTGATTTGCACTCTGCAAATTTTCTGCATGGAAAAGAAATTGTGAAGTTAAGTTAGCCCAAATATATCATAGCACCATCATTGAGTGACCTAGATTGGTCACAGCAACTCCTTTGTCTCTGTTCCTCCACTGACTTGTGCAGCCACAAATTTGGAAATTTCCTAACTCATAGAAATACACTTGTTTGAGCAGTCTCTGACTGCTGACCTACAGAGAGAAGGGACAAAACCAAAACTAAGAGGGTTCCAAGGCCAGAAGAAGAAAAGATTTTTTTCCTGTTATTTTTCTATATTTGGAAATATAATACTTGGAGTTCTGGCTTTTTACTTTGATGAGACAATTATAACCTCTTATAACCCTTGCTTAATTAAAGAAATCACTTATAATGTGTTCCTTTCAAACTAGGACACAAGTAATTTTACTTCTCTCTCTATATATATATTCTTTAGTTTTTAATAAGCCCCATTGGATGCCATTGGATTTCTTGACCACAAGGGCACATTGACTCATGGTTAACTTTCTTCCCACCAGGATTCCTTGGTCCTTCTCCACAAAGCTGTTCTCCAGCAGGTCAACCCCTAACCTGTACTGATACATGATGTTATTCCTGCCTACGTGTACAACCTATATTTGTCTTTTTTGAACTTCATTAGGCTTTTTTCCACCCAACTGTCTAGCCTGTCCGGGTCTCACTAAATATGACACTCATCATAGCCTTCTGGAGTGGCAGCCATTCCTCCCAGTTCTGTATCATCAGCAAACTTGCTGAGGGGACACTGCCCCTTCACCCAGGTCACTAATGAACATATTGTACAGGGTTGGACCCAATACTGACCTCTGGGGAACACCACTAGCTATAGGCCTCCAAATAAATTCTGTACTATTGATAACAACCATCTGGGGTCATCCATTCAGCTAATCCTCAATCCACCTCACTATCTACTCCTCTAATCCATACTTCCTAAGCGTACCTATCAGGATATTATGTGTCAGAAATGTTGCTGAAGTCAGAGTTGATGACATCCTTTATCTACCCATCTCATCATGCCATTGTAGAAAGTCTTCAGACTTGTTAAGTGAGATTTTCTTTTCTTGGATCCATGTTGACTACTCCTGACAACCTTCTTTACCTTCACATGCTTAAAGATGACATCCAGAATGAGCTGTTCCATAACCTTTCCAGGAATGAAGGTGAGGTTCTCTGGCCTTTAATTTCCTGTGTCATCCTTCTTGCCCTTCTTGAGGACTTGAGTTACACTGTTTTTTTTTTTCCACGCCTCAGGCACCTCCTTCTCTCTGTGACCATTCAAAGATGAGGCGGAGTGCCTCAGCAAAAGCATCCGACAGCTCCCTCGGCACTCATGGGTATATTTCATCAGGGACCATGGACTCATGGGTGTCCAGTTTGCCTAAATGACTTCTATTCCAATCCTCCTCAACCAAGGATAAGTCCCCCTTTTTCCATACTTTCTCCCACCTCCAGAATGTGGGATTTACAGCCTTTGCAGGTAAGACTGAAGCAAAGGAGGCACTCCATAACTTAGCCTTCTCTGTATCAAGAGCAAGCCCGTGTTTTCATAGTTTTGCTTCTGCTAGTGGTGTACTTGAAGAAGCCCCTCATGTTGTCCTTGACATTTCTTGACAGATTTAATTACAGTGATTTAATTACAAGTGAACTTTAGACCTTCATTGCATCCCTGCATGCCCTGGCAACATTCCTATATTCCTCCCAAGTAGTCAGTCCCTTCTTTCATACTCTGTAAACTTCTTTCTTTCACTTGTGCTTTTTTTTCAGAAGCTCCTTTCGCATCCAGGCAGGTCCTTTGACTCATTTTCTTGATTTCCTAATCATAGGGATACATGAATTTTGAACCTGGAGGAAGTGGTACTTGAGTATTTCAGATATATTTAATGTTTAGATATTTGAGATATTTACCATATCTCTTGGGCCCCTCTATCTCCAAGAGCCCTAACCCCTGGGACTCCTCCAAGCAGGTTACTGAAGAGACCAAATCTAGATCTTCTGAAGTCCAGGGTTGTAAACCTACATATTGATCTGTTTTTTCCACTCAGGATCCTGAACTCCACCATCTCATGATCACTGCAGCAAAGGCTACCCCCAACCGTCACAGATCAAATTAATATTTCTTTATTAGTAAAAGCAGCACACCTCTCCTTATTGGCTCCTCCAACCCCTCTGTCAAAAAGTTATCATCAGTGCCCTGCAGGAGCTTCATGGAATTCATGTGCCTAGCAGTATTGCCTATTTACCAAATATTTCCCATGAGAAGAAAGCTCTATGATCATAAGGCTGATTTCAACAGTGTATAAAAGACTTGATAAACTTCCTCTTCCTGAACAGGTGGCTTGTGATATTACGACTTACCATATTAATGTGCCCCTTAATCCCTACCCATTAGCTCTCAGCTCCCTCTTCATCCTCCCTAGGAAATGCTCAACACATTCCAGGAGCTATTTCACATAAAGAGAATTTCACCAGCATGCTTGGCTGGCCTGTCTTTCCAAAAAAGTCCATCCATGACAGCTTTTCAGCCATGTGAGCTATCCTGCCATGTCTCTGTAATTCCAAAAAGATCATGGCCCTGCAACTACACACAGATCTCTCGTTCTTCCTGTTTATTCCTGATGCGGTGTGCATTGGCATACAGGTATGACAGAGGTAATATAGCCTCCAGGTTTCCTTGGAGGAGTGCAGAAGGATCCACCATAGCCATAAACACCCTTGAGATGTTTGGCCTTGTGTTCTCATTTTGGAAGGCAGCTAAGTACAATTTGTCACAGCTGTGGTTGGTGTGACATAGTCTATATTCCAGAGCACTTCACACTCTGTTTTCCTGTCCTGCTCTCAGTACCCAGGTCTATTGCACTCCCTAACCTGGCAACACCCAAGACTATTAACCCTGTCTTGCAAAAACTGCCAACTAGTGGCAGGTCTCTTTTCTCTTCCTCAGGTTCCCTTTGCTCCAGGAACCAATTTAGAGCTCAGCCACAGAATTCATTCTTGCCCCCTCTGCCTCCCTCACAAGCTGAGTGGTGCTTTTAGTATTGCCACACAGAATGGGTACAAATCACTGGCTTCAATCAGGCTTTTTAAGCAGCATTTAGGAGACCCTGGTATCTGTATTGTCTTATTTTTATCACAGTAACATACAGGTGTCATCTCTGTGCTCTTGGAAATTATTCAAATTAAATCTGTTCCCTATAAAATGCAGTATCTTTTGTGATGAAAGAATGTATGGCCAACAAAGTGCATTTTCCCTAGGATTAAACCATACAGAGACTAGTTAAATGAATGGTTAAACAAAATTTGTAGCACTGTTGATAACTGTATGATCTTGTGACTGACAACAGTCATTTGCCATTTGTTTATTAATCTACCTAAGAAGAAGTAGTTACTTACACTTATTCTTGTTGTCTAAGTTGCAGAAATGGCTAGAGGCCATTAGAGGCCATAGTTAGCATCACTGTATGAATTAAACCTCTCATACAAAGGTGTACTTACACATCCTTAGAAAACAAATCTTAAATTCTTAGTCAAAAAATGTTAAGCACAAACACAAAGAGTGAGGAACACTTTTAATTATAATTGAAACGTTGTTCTGAAATGACAGTTTCTCTTTGCCTGGCTTGAGATGACCAGTTTAAATAAGTAGTATATGAGCTGTAGCCTCAATGTCAGATCACATAATATCTCAGCTGTTCACAGTGTGTGCTGTTAGTGTAGATCAGAGTCAGCTGTACTGGGATCTGTACATACTGTGTTAGGCTCAGCTTTTGCTTGGAGGACTTTCTCATTTAAGAATTCAGAAAAAACTGAGCAGATAGTGTGAGAAAGAAATTCCAGTTTGTGTGTGTGAGACACAGGCTGTGGTTGTGGAAGTGTTCTGGCATAAAGAGAGAAATCCACATAAAATTCATCCCATACTGCTATTATTGAAAAACAGAACTTGGAGTTTTCTTTCAGTTTGAATTCTTTCAGAAGATTTTGGGGCTCTCTAGCCTCCCTGTCTCTGTATGCCAAGGAAAAATTCTGTTGCCTAGAACCCCTCCCCTTCTCACCAAGATGTTTATGAGAAGTTCCAAACAGATAATCCTGAATTATAGCCATTCCTTTTCAAAGTAGTGTTTGGATAGAGAGGGAAGGAGTCCTGTGAGCCGAATCATAAAGCTTTGGAGATTCATCCATCATTATTGCTTATTAACATTTTTTCAATAATTAGAGTAATCAGGAAAGAGTTCCTAGCTTTATCTGAAAAAACATCTGTGATAAGAGAAAAAACCTGAAAAAAACCTGTTTACATAGCAAAACAGCTGACACAAATTTATAATGTTCTGAACCTCTATATGCATAATGGCAAGTGCAGACTGAAGGATAGCAGAAATTGGATCATTCATTTCAGATAATTTGAATGCAAGTGGGTTAGACTTGTTCAGTCATGTGCAAAAATATTCTCATAACTGGCAGTCCATTTAAGTGATGGTGTCTCAGCTGTAAATGTTTCCTAGCATACAAACTAGAGACCTCTCTCCTGTATGAGATTTTCAGCCAGGAAATTAAATGCTTGCTTATGGAAGATAGTTTTTTTCCCTGCTGTTTGCAATCTGGCCATGTACAAGAACTGAAGCAATTTATGGCACTGATCAGTTTACACTGAAATATAAATCAGTTAAACAAAGTGACGAGCACATTCAATAGCTGTGACAGATGACTTTGTTGTTGATAGTATTGTAAGCAATGATACTGTGATATGTGGCCCCAGTGATGACATCAGCAATATCAAGTAAAGTGTTCTAGGGAGTATTTTCTGGCATTCCACTGACTGCTGGAAAAAGCCTGGTATCCAAAAAAATCAAATCCCCCTAACCACAAAAAAAGGGTCCCACTTAACCAGAGTATGGTCTCCACCACACAATGAAGCCAAGGGATTATTTGGGAGACTGATGATGGACCAGGTTGAATATTTGCCAGAAAGCATACTGTCAACCAAAAAACACATGCAAATATGATACTTGGAACATTTCCCAGGATAGATTAATATACTAGTACAGATATATATGACAATTTTTTTTCATATTTTTTTCCAGTGACTGGACTTCCAAGCAACCTTTTAGCAAGAAACTGAAATTTGCTACAGATATTCACATCAGAATTTAAGTATCAGTCAATTATGAATCTATCTGGTGCACCCATCCAGCATGTTGCTGCCAAAATAAAATTAATAATTGAACATTTGCATTACAGTATGATTGAGATGGCCCAGGAAGGTCAAAGGTCTGTCTTACCCAGAACTATGCAAATATATAATCAGAGACAGTTTCTCTTTTGAAGATGTTTTATCATTAAATAAAGTGAAAGTCATCACCTTTAACTATGAGAGGATATGATGGGTGTTATTTGCTATGGAAAGTTATGTGATTAGAGGACTCAAATCCTGAGCACATTGCCACAGATATATAGGATCCAGCCCTCATTTTTAGAAGTAAAAAATAAGAAAAATACATCTTGCAATGAGATGCCTTTTTGAAAGGTGATAACTGGAGCCACAGAAATGTGGTAAGTTGCTAGGAGTGCTGGATCTAATGCACAATGATATGATTTCAAACAAATATTTTACAAAACTTAAAAAAGAAAGAGGAGAGGAGAGGAGAGGAGAGGAGAGGAGAGGAGANGAAAAAAGGAGGGGGGAGTATTTTCTATTTATCTGTCCTTCCTATTGGTGACAATTATTTTCATGAAACCTTTTTTTGAGAACTGTGTTTTTAATATGACTGTGTGAATGTCACAGGAAAGCCAGCTCTCAAGAATGACATTTCTACTTTGCTGATAGTATATCGAATATTGTGGAGATGGAAGGACAGGTAGTCAGAATTTATATATTTTCCCAAAGTTTACACCCAGCCTCTGAGAATATTCATCAGTTATGCAGAGTCATAAAGGAATAAAATTTCTTATCCACTTGGAGGTTGCAGCTTCACTTTTAAATACTTGGAAAATATGAAAAGTAAATTATATCTTTGGTGGTTCTGAGGATGTTCTCCACTCATATGAAGAACAGGAGATATTAAAGTTGTTTAGGTTTTTTGTATAAGTTTTTGAAGCTACAAAGCGATTCCACTTTTGATTGGTTTGGTTTTCCTCCGCTTATATTTACAGATCAAGTAAGGGGAAGAGTAGCAGACAAAAGAGAGTGCCTTGTTGTCAGCATGGACTATAAGGAGGTAGATCACTCCATTAGAGGCATGCCTATTGAAATAGGTATGGATGCATTTATCCTACCCATAAAACTGGTTTGCTTGGGAGATATGTTTACAATCCTGCTGCGTGTGTTCTGCCCTTTTGTATACAGCAGCTCCCAGAATCAGTAGCAGGTCTTATGCACCTTCCTGTGTGTTTTGCAGGCCTTTGCCAAAGTTATACTATTCACTGGAAGTGTGAGTCAGATAGCTCTTGTCTCATACCAGATACTTAATAAAACAATAGAAAGGAGACATGCTGCCAGTAATAAATGGAAAATTTTATGTGTGTGAAAATTTTAGGCAACACCATTTGCTTGCATTTAGTTTTTACAGCAGAGATGATATAAAATTAAAAAAATATTACTATACTTGTTGAAATTAATATCACCGATGAAAAGGTCAGTATTTTGAATAAACCATGAGATTACAAAGTATTTTGCTTGAAAACTTGATATAAGGTTTATAAATTCAGACTGAGATGGTTGCAATAGCCACAAACAGAAAAGAAAGGCAGAAAAACAGGACACCCTCTAGTTAAGGAAGAAAACAAGTATCCTGTCAACTCTCTGTATCACTGAATGTTTTAGACCTAATACAACTTTCATGGTAGCCATCGTTGCAGGGACAAGATGTGAAATATTTTCTATTTGATACTGACATGGGATCTAAAACCCAATTTCACTGTGTTTGACTTTGGTATCATTTTCCTAGATGGTATCACTTTCCTAGACATAAACACTGATATGTCTTCCCCCTGTAATGAGCAGCAGAACAGTAGTGTGACAGAGCAGGAAACAAATAAACAAAAAATCATCTTGACCCTTTCCTTCAATTCAGAGTCTTTTGCATCAGTATGGTAAAGTTTTCTACTGGAAATTAGTGCCTTGCCTCATTTGATGCCTTAATCTTCTCATTGTAGATGGAAAGTATAATTTTTCATTGTGATTGAAAAGTTTCTGCAGCAGTGTGAGTTAAAATAGCATGCAGACCTGTAATATAAAACATAAGATTAAAAAGGGGTGAAAATAGTGTGGCAGGATAGGATACCTAGATATTGGATGACACAGCAAAGAATACATTCAGACACATATAAAGAAAAGAAAAAAAATGGTTTGCTTTAATGGTTTAAAAACACTCGGTGACTGGGAGATAAGACTGACTTCCTAAAGAGAAAGAGTGAAAAGCAAAATATAAAAATAAAAACAGTTGTCAATGTACATAGTCACAACATGTCTGACACAAAATTAGAAACGGAACTCCTGCATCTATATGAATCATTGGGATTTTATTAAATTCTTATTTTAAATATTTAGACCTGACACAGAATTTGGTGTACTGTGAAGATGAACTACATATTTTGTGAGAAGAAATGTATGAATACATTGAATCCAGAACGGCATGTGGGCTCAACAAAATTAGGTGCTCGAAGAGTTGTGGTGAATAATTCGATGTCTATATGGAGACCAGTGATGAGTGGCTTTCCTCAGAAGTCAGTACTGGGACCAGTGCTGTTCAACATCTTTGTTGGCAACATGGACAGTGGAACTGAGGGCACCCTCTTCAAGTTTGCTGATAAGGCCATGTTGTGTAGCGTGATTGACACACTGGAGGGAAGGAAGGTCATCCAGAGGGACCTTTACAGCCTTGAGAAATGTGCCCATGTCAACCTTATGAAGTTCAAAATCAAATTCAAAGTCCAATACCTGGGTTGGGGCAATGAAAAGCAAAATACAGTCTGTGGGGGGGATGGATTGAGAGAAGCCCTGAAGAGAAGAACTTGAGGATGTTAGAGGACAAGAAGGGCAACACGAGCCAGCAATGTGCTCTTGCAGCCCAGAAAGCCTGGGTCCTGAGTTGTATCCAAAGAAGCACGACAAGGAGGTCATGGGAGGTGATCTTCCTTCTCTAACTGACTCTTGTGAGACCCCACCTGGAGTACTGTGTCTAGTTCTGGATCCCGCAACCCAAAAAGGACATGGAGATTTTCAAGCAAGTCCACAGAAGGGCTATGAAGATGATCAGAGGGCTGAGGCACCTCTCATATGAGGACAGAAGGAGAACATTGGCACTTTTCAGCCTGGAGAAGAGGAGGCTCAGGGGAGACTTTATAGGGGCCTTCCACTGCATGAAATAGACATACAAGAAAGCTGGGAAATGACATTTTATAAGGGCATAGTAAGGTAATGTTTTTAGAATGGAAGAGTGAAGATTTAGGTTAGACATTACGAAAAAATTCTTCTCTGTGAGACATCCTGGCTTGTATCAGAAATAGTGTGGCCAGCAGTACTAGGGAAATGCTGGTCCCCCTGTACTTGGAACTGGCTAGACCGCCCTTCAGAGTCTGTTTTCAGTTCTGAGGCCCCCGCTACAAGAAGGACACTGAGCTGCTGGAACAAGTCCAGAAAAGTGATGAAGGATTTTATGGGGAAGAGCTGTGAGAAAATTGGGGTTGTTTAGCCTGGAGAAGTGGACACAGAGGGGAGACCTTATTATTCTATACAGCTACCTGAAAGGAGGTTGTAGTGAGGTGGTTGTTCATTTCTTCTCCCTAGAAATAAGAAACAGGAAAAGAGAAAAAAGATTCAAGTTGTCCCAACAGAGGTTTTGATCAGAAATTTCTTCATTGAAAGGGTTAGTAAACCTTGAAATAGGCTTCCCAAAGATGTGGTTGAATCACCATCCTTGAAGGTGTTCAAAAGATGTGTAGATGAAGTACTTGGGAACACGGTGTAGTGCTTCATAGAGTTAGATTAATGGTTGGACTCTGTGGTCTTAAAGGTTTTTTCCAACCAGAACAATTCTGTGACACTGGAAAAGGCTGTCCCAAAAAGCTGTGGATTCCCCCTCTCTTGAAGTGTTCAAGGACAGCTTGGATGGGGCCTTGAGCAACCTGATCCGGGGGAAGGTGTACCAGCGCATGCCGGGGTATTGGATGACCTTTTAGGTCCCTCCCAACCCAAACCATGCTATGACTCTATGATTCTGTGATAAAATCCAACAACTTAGTCTAATTTGATGTAACTAGAACAAAAGTTTAAATTATGAAATGGAAAAAAGTTTTTAATTTGCAAGAATAACACAGCTTTCATTGCTTTTATTGAAATTAAATACATATTGATGAAACAAAAAGAGAACAACCACTGTTAAGCTACATTTTACATAAGGCAGAGCTGTACACTGAAAGACTTATAATTTCATTATACAGACTAGTGAAAATTCCTGGGTTTATTTTTTCCATGATACAATAGTTAACATCCAATCTCCCTTGAAAATCAAATAAATTATATTACGTTTCATCATGTAAAATGCAGTACAGTTAGAGAGTCACCAACACTTGAAGAAAATGAGTATCTTAGTTCCTGCTTCAGGGAACCAGTGAATGACATTAGGAAAATTCATCTGGATTTTAGCTGAATTGAAATTAAGTATTGTCAGCTTGTTGTTTTTTCCTTATAGTTTGTAAACTTCTTAAAATACTAACAACATAAATAAAGGCTCCTTTAATTTTCCCTGCAAACGACCTGCCAGACATTCAAACTCAAAAAGGAAAACATAGTTGGCTAAATATTGACAGACTGTTGATAATTTATCTGAACATGTTGAAGTTCCAACTGAGTGCTTGGGAGGTGAAAAAGCATTTGTCATGCAGTGGATTCTTATGAAGTAACAGTAGATTTATTTAAAGTTAAATATTCTATCAAGCAAATAATTGAGTTATTTGATTTGTTGGAAAATATTTGTTGCTGAATCTAAATACTTCCACAAGGCAAATTATATTTAAATCTACACTAATTTTATCTTAATGAGACTTTATTAATATTGTGTTTTACTTGATATTGATATTTGAATTACCTTTTAAAAAGTTCAACTTTTAATTATATAGTAATTTCCAGTCTTTTAAAGACTACTTGTCTGTGTTCATAATACAAACATCTTCCTGACTGAAGTCTCTAAAGCAATATGGGAATAGCATGTCTGGATAAGTCAGATACTACCTGTCCAGCAATGGTAAGACATATTATTCAAAAAGTAATTTCTTCATGCTTCTATAAGTGAAAAACAGATAAGACCTTTTTTCATGAAATGGAACATTTATCTAACTCAGCATCTCTCTAAACGGACAGTAGAGAATGGATAAAGAAAAAATATAACATCAAAAATCAGAGGAAATAAGAAAAAGAATGTTGTGATGAATACTAAACTAATTTACTTTTCAACAATGGAACTGTCTGTTCAAAAAAGAAAAAGAGAAACATTTGACTTTTGATAATGTCCCTGCCTTTCAATGTGATTGAATTTAAGAAGTCTTTTGATATCATACATTTGGGAAATTCCTGCTTCAATAAAACACTTGGCAATTCAACTGCTTTTGTCTCTGTGTTCAGATAATATAGTTTAAATGTTCCCAAGGTCACTTGGTTCCAGTAAATAAATGTACAAGTTTAACTTTTCATCTGCTTTGCTCACTTTCCTGTTGTTGGCTGTTATCTGCCTGATATGTCAGCCTGTGAAATTTTATTTGAAAAAGTTTTCTGGAAGAAATATATTAAATTGCTTTTATTTTTCATTCATATCTCAAAGATGCAAATTGAAAGAAAGTGAAAACCTCAAATGCAGCACTGATTCATTCCACTACAGCGTTGCACAATAAGCACGTCAGATGAGGTGTTAATTGTTTCTAGGTTCCCTTAATTAAAATTCCTTTTACAATGTGGCTGTAGCAGATACCCTGAGAGTGCTTCCTGGCTATACCAGAGTTGTGGCCCTGCATGTGGAGGGGCAAGCACTGGCTGTAGAAGCAGGGATGCTCTCTTTGCTATCAGCAGCTCTCACTCTCCAAGCAGCAGCTCTTGATCTCCAAAAAGGCATGCTCATTCTCACAATTGTGATTTTTGTCTTATTCCTTACCATTATATGAGAAAAATTAACAACACACCAGGAGATTCAGAAACTAAATGCTATTGCTACCAAAATCTGGTGGAGTCAGGCTGAAATAAGACGGTGGTATAATTTCCCAAATTAAACTGAAATTGTAATTACCAACCAAATTTCTAATCTCTGTATGAAAGACCACTGCACCATGTACTATACTGTATATCAGTACTGAAGATTGTATCACAACTACAGTTATTAAGCTGCTCTTACCAAGAATGAACCACAGAGCAACACTAATCCCAGCTACAAAGCCATGTCACCATACCCTGAATACTACAAGTATGGCATGATTGGTTTAATTTCCAGCCCTGTGAAATTTCCAGAGAAAAAGTCTGTTTCCTTCTCAGTGAATCCATCTGGGAATCCTCCCGCTGGATCCAGAATTCAAACTATTCAGGCAAATTAGTCAAAATTTAAACCTGGGCTCAAGTTAATTATCTTAAGCCCCATGTTGGGTGCCACAAATCTGTCACGGTTTAACGTTGGGCTGCCAGGTAACCGAATGACAGATGCTCTCTATTTATTCCCCTCCTCTCCCTGATAAAGAAGGGAGAGAGAGTAAGGGAGAGAGACTTACGGGTTGGAAACTAAACTACACAGCTTTAATGAAGTAGTAATGATAAAAAAGGAAAAATTATTAAATATATTACAAATATACAGAAAAATTATATCACGTTCCTCCCCACTTTCTCCCAATAATGCTCACGTCACCACCGAGGCTCCAGGGCAGCCCTGGGAAAGTCCAGGCTGGACTCCTGGAGTCAGCAGCAGTCAGGAGCTGGAGGCAGGAACACACAGATTTGGGATGGTATGGGTCAGGACCACAGGCATATGAATGGACAGAATCCTCCCAGAATGCTGAAGCAAATAGGGACATGTGAAGAAGGGCCAAAGGGAAGGGCAGAGGGAAAAGAGGAAGGTGAAGGGACCTGATCCTCATAATGCCTCAAATTTATACCAAGTATGACGCATATGGGATGGAATACTCTGTTTCATCAATTCTGGTCAACTGTCTTATCTGCTCCTCCCTAAAGGAGGGTTGCAGGTGTGATTCTTTTACTCCTTTCTCTTTCCAGAGCATAAGATGTTCCTCAGAACTGAGCAGCGGCCTTTATTCTGCAGACCATTCTCTAGCAGTAACGATAAACATTAATCTTTATCTGTCCTCAAAGCAGACACTGACTGAGAAAATGCTGCTAATTTTAGCAAGCACGGCTACTTACTGAAAGAGATTTCGCTGAAAGAAAAATTACAAGAAATAAAATTCGTTCTATCCTGGCCCAAACCAGGATAACAAAATAAAAATATTTTTGTTGGCACACTGAAAGCTATAGGAGATTTGAAATATGAGTAGAGAGCTTAGATGGGGTAAATGTTGTTTTCTCTATGCAAGCCATCTGCAAAATGGTGACTTAGCTTGTCCGTTCCTGTGCACAACACCTACTACAAAGGGACAGCTTGAGGTAACAGAGAAATAAAGTCTTATTAGGCTTTTTGCTTATTATCACCCTTAATCAGCAACCACACCATGCAGAACACTCTGCTTTTCATGGACAAAGCCTGTACTGTGGTACAGTGGTTAGCTGCAGTGTGCTGATTTTAGGCTTCCAAGTACTTCTAGCTAGCTTGGTAGGTTTTTCAATGATTGTGAAAGACAAGAGTTTACATGACACAGCAGTGTGACCCACAATGCAGCCTTAACAGGTGGTGTTGGAGATACTACAACAGTATCAGAAGAGAGGAATTGGATCTAGGGGACTTTACATATTGCAATACTCTCATAGTTTTCCATTATAACATTTGAGTTCTCAAAAGCTTAGCTTGAGGCTCACAGAGCTCAGTGCAAGTGTGGGTAGTTCAAAGATTACTAAATTTCAATTATGATATCACAAAAATGTAAACTTATTTAGCATGATTGATACTAACACAGCTGCTTTAAAGTGAACAGCTATAATTAATCCTTCTATCAACAGTAAAAAGATATCTAATAATTTAATGGGTTTTCTCCCATTCTGTTCATGAATAAAAACAACCAATTCATGGAGATCCATTGTTTCTCTCCAAATCACAGCTGCTACATACTATTTATGGCTAAAAAACATTTTAGTTTTGGTTTTCATTTACTTAGGAAAAAAGAGCGAAGAATGGTTCTTAAAAAAAATTATCTAATTCAAAAGTTATTACAAAAGGAAGTTATATTATTTACACATGTTGTATAAAAATATTGGTCAAATTATGTAAAATCACATTAACATTACATTCAGTTATTTAATCAACACAAATATTGTCAATGTGATTTTGAATCCAGTAGAGGTTTCATCTGTTATCCCAGATATCCTGTATATAATACCAAAAATTGTATACTGGTAGAAGAGATGAAAGTATGAAAGAGATAAAGTATGAATTATAAATCAATTAGAAGAATACTGAATTATGCTTTAATAACTCATGAGCTAGTTTGGATCTGCTTCCAACATTAGATTGATGATGATAAACAAGTTTGACACAGTCTTATTTGATATTTGTATTTAGGTAAATAGGATGAAAGCATGGCCTAGTATATCTGTCAATGAAGAGGAGAATCTCCTTTCTTCTATTTTGTTTTTATACTAAATCCAAAGGCCAGAGCTGCACAGGGGGTGGCACCCGGGAAGAGATAAGAACTAAGAACTAACAGCTGGGTGGAGACTACTCCCCTTTTCTGAGGGCCAGCCTGCAATGCTGGGACCTCCCTCCAGGCACGATTACCCTGGCCAGAGTGGAGGAATCCTCCTTGATTGTACTGATGCTGATATACCTGGCTGAGGAAGCTGGAACGGAGTGGGGAGTGGTGCCTGGAAGGAGATAAAAACTGATGAGTGGGTGGGGGACTGCACCCTTCTGCAGAAGCCTCCCCTCCAGGCAGACTGTCTGCAGTGGCTCTGATGCCAATGACCCTGGCTTCTGTGGCAGCTACTGACAGCTGCCCCTTGGCAACAAAAGGAACTCAGGGGTATATATGGCTGTCCATGCTGTGGCTGTTTGGTTGTTTCTTGACCCACCGCCGTTTGGCATCGGACCCTGTCCAGGATCAGCCACATCTTGAAACTCGCTGGACAGCTGGGCACCTGATGGTGACTTTCTTTCCCTCTTTCTCTCTCTCATTCTTTCTTCCCACATTCTTACCACTTTTCTCTCTCTCTTACATCTTTTTTTCCTCTCTCCCATACATCTTCTGTTCCTCTCTCCCTCTTTTGCCTGGCTCTATAATTTTGCCTCTGTCAACTGTCAAATAAAGTCTGCTTGCACCTAACCCTTCTTGGACTTCGTCTTGCGGACCCAGAACAAAAATAAATTTTAATGTTACCCCAGATTGTAGCAGCCCTTTAAATATATCAGGCCAAATCCTGCGCTTGGGCATTCTGGCCTAATTCAGGACTAACTCCAGTAGCTCCAGCAGCAAAGTGCACATGGACATAAGTAACTGCAGATCATAGATTATCTTGCTGCTTCCAGACAGAGAGTCTTGCAACTGTTTTTCAGAGGTTTTGATAAGCAGAGCTATCACAAGAAAGTTGGCTGAACTTACTGTGGTACCATCATCAGCTGTGGGATTTTGTCTTCTTAAGTGAAGTCGATAGAGGTTTAAATTCCAAGATGTCCAAGAATTCTGTCCTACAAGATACCCATGTTGATGGGCCACTACTTGCTGTAACTAGCTCTACCCTCCAAAATGTCTTACTGAAACTAGGGAGTTAACAGCTTATCCACTGACAACAACACTGAGGGAAAGGATTTGGGGGTATTGGCTAAGAAGCTCAACATGAGCCAGCAAGATGCACTAGCAGCCCAGAAAGACAGCCACATGCTGAGCTGTATCAAAAGAAGCACGGTCATCAGGTCAAGGGAGGTGATTCTTTCTCACTATTCAGTTGTTGTGAGACACCACCTGGAGTACTGTGTTTAGTTCAGGAACCCCCAGCACATGAAAGACATGGAGCTGTTGGAGTGAGTCCAGAGGAGAGCCATGAAGATGATCAGAGGACTGGAGGACCTCTCCGGTGAAGAGACAGGCTGAGAGAGTTGGGGTTGTTCTGGAGAAAAGAAGGCTTGAGAAAACCATATAGGGGATTTCTAATACCTGAAGGGGCTACACAAAAGTTGGGAGGGACTTTTTACAAGACCTTGGAGTGGTAGGATGAGGAGAAATGTTCTTAAAGTGTCAGATTTAGGTTAGAAATGAGGAAGAAATTCTTTAGTGTGAGGGTGGTGGGACAGTGAAATAGGTTGCCAAGGGAGGCTGTGGCTGCCTCCTCCCTGGAAGTGTTAAAGGCCAGGTTGGATGGGGCTTTGAGCAGCCTAGTCTACTGGGAGGTGTTTCACTCCATGCAAATGAGAGGGAACTAGGTGATTTATAAGGCCCCTTCCAGCTCAAACTTTCTATGAACAAAGTTTGTCTAATGTTTCTTTGTATTCCAGCATGTGCAGCCGGTACTAACTTCGACACTTTTAGCCAAGCAGAGGTGATTAAGACCACCCCTTGGGTCAGTCTTCACCCAGGAAAAAAAAAAAAAAAAAAAGGTAACGCCCCTGTTCAGATCATTTTTAATTATCTAGTCTTCCTGAGTTGTTTTTTTAGTTTGTTTGCTTGTTTGGTGGTTGTTGAGTTTTGTCTGTTTTGAAAGGCATGGCTGCATTTCTTCCAGCTTTCCACAGATGTGTATGAAATATTTAGCCGTATTTCATTTTGGCTGTGGCAAGTTCCTGTTTTTGTACCTCAGAAATTCTCTGTTAGAGCTTTTTTTTGTAGGCAATGGTAGACAGTAGCCATTTCTGTCTGAGATGTAATAATAGTGATGTTAACATCCTATTAGGCTTTCAACTGTGGCTTAAAAAGACAGCCTAGCCAGAATTCTTGTCTATAAATAAATAAATAAAAAATTAAAAATCAATAATCAAGCTAAAATAGATGTTGAAATTGGAGTTTTTCTCATTTATTATCATCAAAAATGTATTTCTTTTTCTTTTGTGTTTGTTTGGGGTTCTTTTTCCCTTTTTTTAGTGCTTTTCCAGCCATATTAATATTTTTAACAATAGTATTGACTTTGCTCACTGGCTTTGTCATGACCTTGTCACATCAACAATCCCACACTATACTATAAGCATGACCAGATAAAATCTGAAGTACAGGTCAATTTTCAGCCTGTCACAACAATTGTATTTAAGTAACAATAAAACTTACAACCTGCTGTCTCTCAATATGGAAATTCTGTATCCCAGCACCCTCCCCTCACTTCAAAAGCTGACTCAGCCTTTCTGAAACACTCACCTAGCCCATCTCAGCAGAGGACTGCTCGGTCTCCATAAACAACAGGACAGGGTGTGCACCTACACAGCATCATGAGACCAGATGGGAAACAGCTCTCAATGTCCACCAGGAAACCAAATTTCCCACTTCTGCTGTAGAGAGTAGGAATCTCTGAGCTGAACTCATCATGAAAACAGACCCTGCTATCACAAAACTTTCTCTGCTTTGGTCATATAAGGTCTACTGACAGATGCTCACTCTTGAACTGATAACATTTATTTTTCCCTGTCTATTAGAACAGCTTGTTTACTGTATTACCAAGATGGGATGAATGAGGCATTATGAAAGAAAATAGTCACATTACAACCTTTTAACATTATTTTGAGTGCATCATTTCTCCCCTGTTGATTATAACACTACAGTTATTGAACTTTATTTAACATCTTTAGTAATAAATTTTGGAATGTGAACAATTTGCTGAGGTTATCATAAAAATAAAACATCCATTTTAAATGATTCCTAAGTGGACACCAGTGGCAATAAAAAACTAAAACTTGAAACATGTAAATTTAATAGCCTGTACAGGGGAGTATGATGCCTTCCATCCCTCCACTAGATTTTTTTCCAGTGTTCTTCAATTCTTAAATGCTGAACAGAACAACTCTGGATTCTACTAGACATCTCCAAGCCCCATTGAGTGGGTAGGGGAGTTTCCTGTTCCAAAGACACATCCATCAAAATTATCCAAAGCAAACTTGTAGAGGATCTTCAGAATGGATGAAATTAAAGCAATAAGAGATAATGAGTATTTAGAGTTGTGATTTTTAAATAGGTATTAAGGAAGAATTACAAGGAGCTTATTATTCTGTCTAATAATACAGAAAGTGGGAAATGTGTTTGTGACCTTGTAAATTAAATTGTATTGACCTGTGCCAATTTTGTACCTATCTCAAGATGTCATGCAATTTTTACTGGGCTCCTGAGCAGGACTATTTGCTAGAATCCGTTCATCTCCATGGAAACAATCTATTATGTTGATAGTATCATGCGATATTCCAATGATGGACTTAACTAGTGTCTATTAGTGACTTTTTCTTATAGGTAACCTCTAAACAAAAGTAGTATGATGTTGGAGAGTTTTTGGAAGAAAATGGATATGTGAGTAATCCTGACTGTTTAGCTTTAGCCAGAATGAGCTAAGGGATTGAGGCCTAGCTGCAAGGTTACTAAAAGATCAGCTACGTCCAAAAGATAAGGGAGTTGGCAGCAGAAAAGAAGAATAACAGGATGGGAAAGAGGATGTAGTTGACTGCAAGAATTTGTTATCTAAAACAACTTGTTATCTAAAAGAGGCATGGCCTCTGAATTCTATATAACACTGTGTGATAATTAATAAAATTGAGCCGTGTTCCTGCCACACTGGTGTTTTCCACAGCCTCTGGTTTTTTGCGCTCTTCCTGACAATATGACTCCCTATCTGCCTAAATGGATGCACAGTGTATTTGTTCTGGAAATTATTTCTCAAATCCTGGAGAATTTTCTCTTGTGTCTGTATGTGAAAAAAAATTAACCTGGGTCTTTAAAAAAGCAAACAAAGAAAAAGATGGAGAGGACACATGAAGAAAAGCATCTTCAGTGGAGTCCCATGTTGCCTCAAAGCTTATAGGAAGGAACAGTACCAGGCCTCAAGATAGTAGCCTTCACCCTTGTGAGAAACATCCAGGAAGATGTATGTTAAGAAATAGACTGTTACAGCTGCTTTCATTAAAGCATTATAGGCAGTTTGGATTTACAGGTTCCCAAAAGGCAAAGCCACTCTTCAAACCTGCTTCTTACAGAAGTCTAATGCCTTCCTGGGACTCCACATAAAGTTGTGATGAGAAGAATTCTTACTCTAGTACTCCCCTTGTTTTTTCATGTAGGCAGTGATGAACTTGCATTAGGAAGTCCAAGGACAATCAAAGGAAGACTTCAGGGCTTTGGGGCAATAGCTTAAGTGATCAGGAGCACAGGCAGTGTTCTCCTGTTTCTCCAGTTGCAGGGTAGGATGAGAGAAGAAGAAGACCCAGTAGACCAGTAGATCAATACCTTTCTGAGTGACTAGTGTCACCAGCAGAATTTTGGGTTTTTTGATCATGAGTCAGTCTAAAAAACACCTGACTTGCTTTTGACAGACAGAATATATCTTTCTAAAAGGAAAAAAACAGTCTTTACACAGAAGCTAGAAGTGGTCATTGAAAAACTTTCAACTAGGGAAAAAGGAATAAGACCAGACACACTATAGATAAACCTGGTAGCAACATACCAGTGTTTGATGTATTGCTAGCAAAGTCCTTCACTCTGCTCCGTGATGCTCTGATTACACTGGAGCACAATTCTAATGTCTTCATATTTATGTGCACAGCTTGAGGAATAAACAAGTGAAGTCAAAATCTCTAACTTGATCTCAGACCTAAGACATTATTAGAGAAAGCTGTCGGGATGAGCACTGTGACTGGTAAGCCATGATGTACAACTGCAGGCTCTTCATTAGGAAAGGGCAGGGCGAGTGAGGCTTGGGGGTAGCTCTGTATGCAAGGGTATGGTGCTTAGAGTTGGTGAAAACATAGCTTCACCATGTCTTTATGAGTCCTTTTAACTTCCCAGACATAACTGGGAATATCATACAGTGGACACAAGCAGGTATGGGAAAATAAAGAAGCATGTTAAAGATAAATTCTTGGTGCAGGTACTAAGGGAGCCAACTAGTTTAAAAAGAGTTTAAGCTAATGGGGTTGCATCAGGCTGGCAGAGAATCACCAGTGGGGTTCCCCAGGGCTCAGTGTTAGGGCCAGTCCTCTTTAATGTTTGCATTAATGCATGTTAAGTTTAAGTGATAATAAATTAGGAGAAGCTGTGACTCCCTCTAGTGCAGAGATGTCTTACAGATGTGTGCAGTTAGATTAGAGAGCTTGGCAGTCACAAAACTTACAACATTTAACAAGACCAAGTGCCAGATTCTGCACTACATTGCTTATATGTACAAACTGGAGGATTAGAGTCTGGACAACAGCCTTGAGGAAAGAGTTCTGATGGTCTGGGTTGATGATAATTTGAATATGAGTCAACAGTGGGCCCTGGCAGCCAAAAGGTCAGCTGTGTCCTGAGTCAAGAACAGCACAGCTGGGTGGTCAAGGAAGGTGATTATCCCACTTTAAACTGCACTGGTGAGGCCCCACATCAAGTCCTGTGTGCAGCTGTGGTCACAAAAATATAAAAAGGACATCAAACTACTAGAATGTGACCAGAGGAGTGTAACCAAGGTAGTGAAAAGCCTTGAGGGTGACATTTAAGAAGAGTGGCTGAGGTCACTTGCTTTGTTCAGCTCAGAGAAGAGAAGCTTGAGTGGTGACCTCATTACAGTCTACAACTTCCTTCAGGGAGGACGTGAAGGAAAGGGAATGTAGTTGTGTCACAAAAAGCTCAGAGTGGATATTCGAGAGAGGTTCTTGACTCAGAAGGTGATCTGTCACGGGAGTAGGGCCCTCAGGGAAGTGGTCCAGAGCTCCAGAATCATCTGGATGATGCTTTTAGTCATATGGTTTAGTTTTAGTTAGCCCTCTGAGAAGCAGGAAGTTAGACACAATTATCTTCATGGGTCCCTTCCAATTTGATATATTCTAAGTTTCCAAGGCTAGAATTTTGCATTTGGGGAAGAAATGCTAGTTTTGCATTTGGGGAAGAACAACACGATGTCCCAGTATAGGTTGGGGGCTGACCTGCTGGAGAGCAGTGTAGGTGAAAGAGACCTGGGGGTCCTGGTAGACAAGAAGATGACCATGAGCCAGCAATGTGCCCTTGTGGCCAAGAAGGCCAATGGCATCCTGGGGTGCATTAGAAAGGGTGTGGTTAGTAGGTCAAGAGAGGTTCTCCTCCCCCTCTATTCTGCATTGGTGAGGCTGCACCTGGAGTATTGTGTCCAGTTCTGGGCCCCTCAGTTCAAGAAGGACAGGGAAGTGCTTGAAAGAGTCCAGCGCAGAGCTACTAAGATGATTAAGGGAGTGGAACATCTCCCTTATGAGGAAAGGCTGAGGGAGCTGGGTCTCTTTAGTTTGGAGAAAAGGAGACTGAGGGGTGACCTCATCAATGTTTTCAAATATGTAAGGGGTGAGTGTCAGGGAGATGGAGTTAGGCTTTTCTCAGTGGTGACCAGTGATAGGACAAGGGGTAATGGGTGTAAATTGGAGCATAGGAGGTTCAAGTTGAATATCGGAAAAAATTTTTTTACTGTAAGGGTGACAGAGCCCTGGAACAGGCTGCCCAGGGGGGTTGTGGAGTCTCCTTCACTGGAGACATTCAAAACCCGCCTGGACACGTTCCTGTGTGATGTGCTCTAGGTGGCCCTGCTCTGGCAGGGGGGGTTGGATTAGATGATCTTTCGAGGTCCCTTCCAACCCCTAGGATTCTATGATTCTATGAATTGAATCCAAAACTAAGCTGAAGGCAATCAGCTAAGTTATTTTATCTTGTTAATTTATGTGCAAAAAAAGAAATTTTAATGTAATTGGGAGTGAAAATAAAGACATTTTTTCAATGTCTTTTATTTTATTTTTAATTAAATATATAGAAGAGGAAGATAAAGATTGTCATTTCTCCCAAAAATATTTTTTTCTATCTCAATATTTGCATTATTAGCTCCACTTCCCATGTAAGGATGTTTTGCAGATTTTTCAGTGTGACATTCATTCTGTTTAGAAAATGCAATAATTGCACAAATGCATTTGATAAAAGGTTTCCTCCAAGATACTGTCTAATGACAGTAACAACAACAGAAATAACAGTTAAAAATCCTCTGAAAATCAGACAAGTTTCATGGGGTTTTGAGACTGCTGTGGAAAGATGCTTCTTATCAAATCTTGTTACTTTAAACATCACTACTAAGTGTTCATTAGAGGAACTTTTTCTTCACATACTCTTAAAAAGTAGTAAAAACTCTTTCTACACCTCTATGTACCTGCTTCTTGTTATGGTCTGAGAGGGTGTTCCATTCCAAAGACTGGAAACATGGAGATTCTTGTTGGATCCCACAAGGACAAAGTAAAGATAACACAATATCCAGTAACTACACAATCTTATTGAACACAGACAGAAATGGTAGGCCTTAAAAAAAAAAAAAAAAAAAAAAAAAGGCAGGAAGGGGGGAAGGAAAGAAGCAGCACCTAAAAGTAGAGGGAGAGATTAAAAGAGAGCAAGAGAGAAGTGGCATCCTGTTGGTCTTGTGGTGAAGAAGAGGGGTGGTTGTCCCTTAGTAGGATAGGGTTTCAGAGGTTAGTGTCTTTCCTCCTTTTATGTTATCAATTTCTTGCTGTGCTACAGCTGCTAGCCAATTGTTGGTCATCTTGACTTGGTCTGGAAGCTTCCATCAATGGTCACCTCCCTTGTAGTTTGCCATCTGCTGTTTTAGCAGAATTAACAATTTCTGGATAGGTGTTTTCCCCTAATTGTCTTTCCTAATTAACAGTGTTCTGTCAAGGAACTCTTTTTTCTCAGCCTTTCTAACTGTCCTCTTATCATGGATCTGTCTCTTCTCAAGATTTGTGGCTTCCTCTCTTTTTAAAGAAGCTTTATATCCTCCCCTCTAATCTCTTCTCAAGGCCTTTCCACTGCTGAGACAAATACATAACTCATCCTTATAGAAAAGAATATCACCACCTGAGGATTCCATGGCATTCTTCTTCCTGGAGTGTTATGCCAGACCTATTCAGAGCTCCAAGAAATGTATCTTCCCCTCCCCTGCTCTGTTGTATGCCATTCGTTGCAGGGAGGGGAGGTAGTGCTTCCAGTTGCCAATTGTCATTTGGAGCCAAGCCTGACTGGACCCTTACATCACCCTGTGACTCAAATGACAACTTTAAACAGCCTCTGAGTGGTAACTGCAGGAAGATAGAGGTGAAAGATAAGAGAAAACAGGAAAGGAAGAAAGAGCAAAAGAGAGAGAGAAGGTTGACAGATTAATAGGAGAAATAGAAGTGACAAGATAGTCAGAAGGAAATGTAAAACAAAATAATCTTCATGCTTTTACTGGATACAACATCTTAACTCATGGTGCTTGTAGAGGGGGAACTGGTTAATTCTATGGTATCACTACAAGGACCTAGAGTGAAAGTGTTTTAGGACCCTGAGGAATCTGTGGGAGCAGAACAGAGAGGGGCCAGTATTCCCTTTTACAATTTGTAAAAGCCAGGAAGAGCAAAAGCCCCACCCTTTCTGGTTTCTTTCTTCCTTGCTGCTTCCCTGCAATTGGAGGTCTTGAGAGAGGCTTCTTTGTCATCAGCTCACCATGTGCCTAGCAGAATCCAAATCCAATTTTTGTTGGGAAGAGCTGTGGACCTTTTCTTGAGTCAGCTATTTTGTAAGGGACCTTTGGCCACTTTACACCTGTAATTATCAAGATCATGTTTTGTATGTATTTGTTCCTCATCCCAAGTGTTAGTCTCTTCCCAGTTCCAGTAAACCTGTTTCAGTTTAATGGCCAAGCTTTAAGTCTCTCTTATTTTTTCCACTTTTATCTGTCCCTGTGAGGTTGGAGGGAGGTAATAGAGAACAATTCTGTTCTCTGGGTTCTGGTTTGTCCCGACCACTAAGCCAAGACACATGTGAAACTTAACTGGAGAGAACACAGAGCCTTAAAAACACATATATTTGAAAGACAATATTGTCAAAGTTTGCAAATGTTCAATATTCTGCTTTATTGAAGCTTAGTCCCTTTGCAGCTAACAAAATTTTGTGTTGATTTGACACTACCCTTTCAAGTGCATTCTTGAGAAAATTCATTGTATTTAAAAAAATAATAGTATGATTCAGCTTTGAGCTATTCCCACACATCCTGTCACAGAATCCCAGGAAGAAGAGCTCAGCACCTCCCTCTCCATATCTCTTGACCAGGAAGCTGCAGAAAGCAATGCAGTCACCCAGCAGTCTCCTTTTCTCCAGACTAGATAAGCCCCACGTCCCCAGGCATGCCTCAAAACACACCTTCCAGCCCTTTAACCAGCTTTGCTGCCCTCCTGCGGATGCATTCAAGAGCCTGCACATCACTAAATGGCACAAAGTGTTCAAAGTGAGGTGGCACCAACATGAAATACAGCAGGAAAATCACCTCTTCTGACCAGTTGGTCATGTTGTGCTTGATGCTCCTCAGGCTGTGGTTTGCCCTCTTGGCTGCCAGGGCACACTGAGTCCTGCTGAGCCTGCTGTTGACCAGCACTCCCAGGTCCCTCTCTGCACCTCTCTGCCCTCTCAGGGCTGAGCTTAGAATTCATACTTGTGCTTGTGTTATTCCATCCCAGGTGCAGAATCCAGCATTTTGCCCTTTTAAATTTCATCCCTTTGATGACTGCTCAATGCTCAAAGCAATCAAGATCCTTCTTCAAGGCCAATTGCTCCTTAAGAGAGCCAACAGCACCTTCTAATTTGGAACTGGCAGCAAAGCTGGTGGCTGGTGGCAGTGAGTTCAGCTCTGGCATCAAGAAATTATAGTTAGATTGAAGAGACTACACATACATCTTCAAATGTCATGACACTGTCGATAGAAAGAAATAATGTAGCTACCAGAAAACCACAATGCCTCTTCTGTTCTAGGACATGGTTTGTTTTACATATGCTTTGCTGAGGTCAGTGTTTGGCTTGAAAATATATATAACACAAATGGATATTTGTCTACCAGAATTTAATTCTGTTCTATAGCCCTTTACTTCCCTTTTGTTTAGTATCATTGTGATGTAGCTGTGACTGAATTTTCAGCTGAAAATTTTAATCACGTTTCCCTATTTTTATTTTTTGTGTGTGTCTGTGTGTGCTAATTTTAATGTATTGGTTTTGTTTGATTTGGTTTGGGTTTTTTGTTTTCTTTTCTTTTCTTCCCTGTTATGTGTTCTTACAGTTATCTACAAAAGTAGAATTTTCCAATTCTACTGTCAATTACATTCTCTTATAATAAAATACTAAGAATTACAGGGAATTTCTTGTGACTTTCGAAAAGGTTATATGTAAATGTTAAATTTTATACATTCTAATCCTAAAATCATGACAATGAGAATATCTAAAACCTGTCACTGGATTAACTGGAATTCCCTTTGATTAATTAACTGGGGTTATTTTTTAGGATTTTGTCCAGATTTGGTTACACTTGAAATTTTGTGTTCTTTTTAGCACTGTGTTAGCAGTGCATTGTAACAATTATTTTGGGAAGTCTTGGAAAGCCTTGAAATACAGTACTTTCACTCCAACAGTATTAAGAAGTCTTATACTAGGAAATGTCTTACCTTTTTCCTGATAGGTATAGTGATTACTCACTAATGCACATTAATATGAGTATTTCTCTTTTTGCTAGTAATGTTGTCCCTCCAAGGTATGGAATAAACTATTCATCTCTACTGCATTACCTTTTTCTAAGTAAGTCTGAAGCATTTCCTTATTGTGTAAATTATTTATCTGGAAAATTGCCATTATTTTAGAAAAGAGCATTTTTTTTTTTTTTAAATTACATGGAGATTAT
Organism: Florisuga fusca; assembly: GCA_038090715.1. Lineage (NCBI taxonomy): Eukaryota > Metazoa > Chordata > Aves > Apodiformes > Trochilidae > Florisuga > Florisuga fusca. Next base: position 20,980,754 of record JAAWXA010000006.1, read on the forward strand.
GTGCTCTTATGGGTACTTTGAAAATTATACCTTTTCCAAAGAAGTCTTCAAAGCATTTACAGGAGTAAAAAAAAAAAAAAAAAAAAAAAAAAGAAACAATTCTATACTTTGATAACATTAAATAGGTACCAAAAATTACTGTCTTTACAGCTTCTCTCTGGCAGCCCACATCATTTCCTGGTCCTTTTCATTTCCATTCCCCTAACTGCCCTTCTTAAGATTATTATACATAATGTAATTTTGATTGCTTTAATTGAGTCTCTTAAGAGACCAACCTGAAACATAAGAAGAAGGAACAAAAAGAGAAAAAAACATAGGTGAAAGAAATGTGGTTTTCTGAATGGTATTTGGCTTCAAAGCTCTCTTTGATAATCTGCTATGATTAATGCGTTACAGCCACATTATCCATCAAAGCACCTACAAAAAGAAGATAAAATAACTATGAGGGTAATAACAATGAGCTAACTGCTTCTTTGTGTAAACATGAGTTGCTTTGCTTTCTCAGTAAACCTTTCAGATCAGGAAATCACAGCAAGCACAGTCACAATCAGAGTAAGCCACTATAAAAATGAAAATTAAATGGTTGTTAGGGTTCCTATGAGTCTTCAATATGGCTGCACGCACCAAATGCTGGAAGAGATGGGACAGATTTTTTTTTCTGAACTCCTTTCAACTCATTATTTTAATTTATTATTGTTCATTATCTCTCAGGTCTCAGCGCTGGGGATATATGGGCTTACTTTTTACACCTTACACTGTTGACTGAGAGAGGATAAGAGACCTAGCTAGAAAAGCCAAAGCTCAGATAGAACTAAATCTAGCCAGAGAGATCAAGGGGAATAGCAAAAATTTCTATAGGGATGTTAACATCAAAAGGAAGGCTAGGGAATGTGTGGGCCCCCTCAGAAATTAAAAAGATGAACAAGTTCCAAGTGATATGGAACAGGCTGAGGTTCTCAATGACTTCTTTACCTCAGTCTCCACTACCAAGGGCTCCATCCACATTCCTGAACTCAGAGATGGCAATGGCCAGGGCTGGAAGGAAGAACTGCCAAGTGCAAGTGAAGATCAGGTTCCTGACTATCTGAAGAACCTGAAAGTGTACAGATCCATGGGACCCAATGGCATACACCGACAGCTACTGAGGGTATTGTCAGATGTGGTTGCTAAACCACTGTCTATTATATTCCAAAAGTCATGTCAGTCTGGGGAAGTCCCCACTGACTGGAAAAGGGGAAACATAACCCCCATTTTCAAAAAGGGAAAGAAGGAAGACCCAGGAAACTGTAGGCTGGTCAGTCTCTCCTCTGTGCCTCGTAAGATCATGGAGCAGATCCTCCTGGAGGCACTGCTGGAGCAGAAGAGTAACGAAGAGTTGAGTGGGTATAATCCACATGGCTTCACCAAGGGCAAATCATTCCTGAAAAAACTCATGGCCTTGTATGAAAAGGTCACATCATCAATAAACAAGGGAAGAGCAACCAGCATTATTTACCTGGACCTGAGTAAAGCCTTTAACACAGTCCCACAGGACATCTTGATCTCCAAGCTGGTAAAACATGGGTTTGATGGATGGACCACTTGGTTGATTAAAAACTGTCTTGATGGCCACACCCAAAGAGTAGCTGTCAACGGGCCCATGTCCAAGTGGAGGCCAGTGACAAGTGGAGTACTTTAAGGATCAGTGTTGGGAATGGTCCTGTTTAGCATCTTTGTTGGCGACATGGACAGTGGCACTGAGTGCACCCTCAGCAAGTTCTCTGGTGACTCCAAGCTGTGTGGTGCAGTGGACAGGCTGGAGGGAAGGGATGCCAACCTATTTATTAAACGGAGGAATATATTTCCACATCCAGAGGGTAAATAGAAAAGTAAACTGTAGCAGGGGAAAAAAACCAAACCAACAAACAAAAAACCAACCAAACAAAAAACAAACAAAAAACCAAACAACAAAAGGCTTTTGATAAGTTTTTTTCACCTCAGGTCAGTATTTTACAAATTGGACAATTTTGCCACTATAAATGCTTAAGCAGAAATCACTAATGTGTTTTGAGATGAGCATATAAGAGCTTCATATTATTTTATGTAATGTGTTCAAATGAGTGTCTGCTGTAAAATGATGAGTACTTTAAAATTACTGCTAAATTGCCTGAAGCAGAACAAACATGGCTGGTGCCATCCAGCTCAGGTAATTTTTTTTTTTTAAGTCTGTTTATTCCATCATAAATATCTCACTCAGTCTTAGTAAACACACATATTACCTGAACTTTTATTATTTTTCCTTTCTCACAGACAGTTCTTTCCTCTTTCTCTCATAAACCAATGATGACTTCAGGTAGAAGTGGGAGATAAGATTTTGCACCTTTTTCCAAACTAAGAATGTCATAAGACAATGCTAGGAGATTTATTAATTTACATTTCTTTCATTAATTTTGGGGGTATGTTTTCCACAATCTGTCATGTTTTTTCAAGAGAAAAAATAATACTAATATGCTAATCTGGGCAAAATATAACCTTATGTATATGAGGCCCAATAGATGTTTTTCAGTGTTTCAGAGTCAAGTACAAGTTTACTCTAACAGGAAAGTAATCTACTATACTCTTTGTCTAAGTGATTTAATGTATTATTTCATTCAAATCTATCTCAGGCCATTAATGTATTGTTACGGCCTTAATGTAACTCATCCTGCTGATTATTTCAAATGTTACAGTTCAGTGTAACTTATAATTTTTGGATCTGTGAGAATAAAGTCCAGCCACCAAGGGTCGGGTGCAAATGTAAAGTTTTATTTGACAAATAACACAAAGTGATATAACTCCATGTAGGCATGACGTATATGTTGAGTGGTGAAAGAGTAAAGGAAAAGAGACAAGGAAATAAGATAGAGACAGAAAGAGACAGGAGAGAAAAGAGTAAGAAATCAAGCAAGAAATAAAATATTGAGGAAATTTGGAAAAGACACCACCATGGGACCAGAGGTGTCCAGTGAAGGTATCTTGTTCAAGATGGCTTTTCAGTTTTGTACAGGACCCAATGCAGGATGGTGGGTCAGTGAAGGACGACAAGAAAGTGTTAAAATGGTTGCTCATATCTCTCAAATTTCTGATATTCCAGGCAAATTATTCACTACACCTTTTTTAGACCAAGGAGAGAAAACTCATTTTTCCAGATTTCCTCCCCTGGAGGAGAGCTGTCATTAAGTTAGTCAGTTGCCCATTATCAGCAGGAGTCTGGAGGTTTCTTATTAATTTCAGAGACAGAGCAGCAAAGGAAGTATGAGAGAGAAAATCACCAGTCCTGGATCCAAGTCTTGAGTCATCCAGCAGGGGAGAGTTGATGTTGATTGGACTACCCAGGCCCACCAATGCAGTCCCTCACGTTATAGGCCTGTTTGGAGACATGTGCTTTCCAGTCCTTATCTCTACCAGACAGGAGGCCATATGCAGACCCTATCTGTCCCCTTCCTCTCCAGCAATGCCTTTGGAAATGCTAATGAGGATTTGTTTGGGGGGAGTTGCAAAGGTGACTTGGTGCCTGCTACCTGGGGAGCAACCTAAGTGGAGGGGGTTCTTCCATCCAGTCCTTTACATATGTGTATTAATTTATATAGCTGTATTTTACTGAGTAAGGGTTTTGCATATAGATGAAGGGATGCTGTATTCAAGTCTATTGGTTTTTTGTTCTTTTGTAGACTTTCTGTCTACCATATAGCACTTTTATCAATATATCTTCTTTGCAATCCTTTCAATATGCTAATAAAAAAAGGTATATGACTTTTCCCGAAGAAGTGGATTTGAGTAAGTAACATTTGCTCACCTGTGTCTAAAATGGTGCAGGGTCCAATTCTTAAAAAGTTGTGCAGATAAAATTATCTCATCATCATCTGCAATTGTTGAGAAAGCTAAGTGTGGAATGACAGGTGTTGTGATAAGCCTAATTTTGTCTCATTTAAATGTAAAGTATAGTCTTAAATCTCATTTTTTCCCCTGCACAGACAAAGAGAATAGGTTGTGTCAAAGTAAAGTTGTATTAAATTGTATCAAATACACCAGTTTTTCAGGGGCACAGATATTTTTTTGTTCTCTAATTGTGGATATAGGATTGCACATGGAAATTTCATATATTTTTTCATAGGTAGTTCTACTCTTCATCTAGCATCCTAACTTTATTTTTTTTCCATCTGTACCCCAAAGTCAGAAAACTTTGACAAAAGTTTTTTACTTTATATCAGCCTTACTCATTAGCTTGGTATACTTTGTTCCCATGCATGACTACGGTGGAAATATCTGAATTTTCCCTTTTTGAGAATTTTCCTATATTGCTGGTCTATTCAATGTGAACACATAACCATAGCAATTTTGGGGTTTCTTCAGTAGGACTTCTTAGTAAAACTGGAGAAATATAAAAAATAGGTATTGACTTAGTTGTGTTAGGTCTGGGGATTTTGAGCATTATTGTTCCGAACATTATGTTTTTCCCTCTAGAATATTATACACACATGGTATTTTAGAATCAGATGGTCCTTTTACTATGTCCTGTATGAAGCAATGATTTGTCTTATAAGCACCTCTTACATGATGAGTAAGAGCTATTGTAGATAATCATGCTGTATACAGATCCTTTAATGATAGATGGTTGTGTTTTGCGGATCAGGTTCATACTATTTTCTGCCATTAGCAAAGTGAGTGTCTTCTCTGCACTAATGCACTTGTGGTTGATCTCTTGGTTGATGACCAAGCTAAGATGTGTGGGGAAGGTTTTGTGCACTGACTCTGTGTTTTGCACCATTATAATTTATGGCTTCCCAGGCAAGTGGGATGCAAGTCATTCAGACAGTACTACTAGATGGTAGATCAACCATTACAGGCTGTCTAGGGTGTCATGTTGTCAGAAGTTCATTTTTCCCAACAGCTCAAGTAATGAGCTCCATTTTTGCAAAGAATTCTCAGTTTATAGAGCTCTCCACTGGTCCATGCCATTTTTTCAGGTGATGAAAATCACTTTGTAAAATAAAATGTCCAACTAAGCCTTATGTGGCTTAAGGCTTTTTTCACCAGACCATTAGCTCTTTTGACCATACAGTCTGACTGGGGCTAAAAGAGAGTGTGAAATACTCACTGAATTTCTGTCTGATTTGCCAACTCTTGTGCCTCTTACAATGTAAGCTATCATCACTGTGGATGACATCAGGAGTACCAGTTTTTGAGAATCGAAGTGGTAGACCTTGTATGGTACCCTGCCCATGTCTTGAGTTAGGTGGATTTTCTCCTCCTATGGGAGGTGTAAGGGGTGAGTGAGCAGAAGTATAGTTGATACCACCTGGTCTTAGTGACAGCCCTTCTCTTTCTGGGACAGTTAGCTGTAAGCAAGATAGAAGCTACTTCCATTCCTGTGAGGATGTACCATAGGAAGTCTTAATAGCCCAATATAATCAATTTGGTGTGTGGACCCTAAAGTTTTCCAAGCCTTCATATGTAAAAGATGGTGCTTTACCAGGGTTATCTGTTTGTACTTTCAGTTTTCACTGGGGGCATTCTGTAAGACTAGTTTCACAGGTTCTTTTTTTTATAGGTCAGACTTGGCTTTGGGCTGCAAGGTGGAGTGCATCTCAATCTGTATGCACTCATTTGTGATGTAACTCTTTCTAGCTGCTACCATTCAGAATCTCATGTGATAGAATTTCTCATTCTATTTCCCTAATTTTGGCTAAGTCTACTTTATGATTCCAGTTTGTAACTGGAGTTTTGTTTTGTTTTTTATCTTTGGAATAAGCTTTTATCCATGCCATCATGAATTGTATTTCTCTGGCTGTGTTTAGGAATAGTTGCCAATCTTCAATTCTCCATACTGAGGATCTGTTTACTTCCCAATTTAGAAGATGTGGACGGAGAAGGGCAACTGTGATCAAAGGACTGGGAAGCCTGCTGTAAGAGGAAAGGATGGGAACTGGATTTTTTCAGGCTGGCTTAGGGGAGACCTTATTGCCATATGCCAGTAATTAAAGGGTGGATACCAAGAAGATGGAGACTCCCTTTGTGTAAAGAGTTACATGTAGAAGACAAGAGATAATAGATGCAAGTTATTCTTGGGGAAATCCCAGTCGAACTCCCAGAGAAAGTTTTTCACTAAGAACAGCGTGACATTGGAAAAATCTCACCAGGGAAGTGATGTATTCTCCAGAATTGTGAACTTTTATGACTCAGCTCAACAGAGTGCCGAGCCATATCATCTAAACTGTATTCTTACCTAATAAGTTTGTACCAGATGATCATTGAGGTCTCTCCCAACCTGTCATTCTGTTATTCTGACTTTTGCATCTTCAGGTTCTTTTGATGGTCTTGAACTTGATCTACACAGAGTCCAGCACAGAGCCTCCAAGATGATTAAGGGTGTGGAAAATCTCCCTTATGAGGAGAGGCTGAGAGCTGGGTCTCTTCAGCTTGGAGAAGATGAGAATGACGGACAACTTCATTAATGTTTATAAATATGTAAAGGGTGAGCGCCGGGAGGATGGAGGCAGGCTCTGTTTAGTTATGTCCAATGACAGGACAAGGGGCAATGGGGCTTCAATATAGAAGGTTCCACATAAATATAAGAAAAAACCCTCTCACTGTGAGGGTGACAGAGCACTGGAATAGGCTCCCAGGGAGGAGTCGCTGGAGACATTCAAAACTTCCCTGGATGTATTCCTATGTGACCTGCTATAGGTGACCCTGCTCTGGCAGGGGGTTTGGACTATGTGATCTTTTGAAGTCCCTTCCAACTCCTAAATTTCTATGATTCTGTGATAACCCAACTGTGTGTACTTCTTGCTTCTCCTAGTCCCTGCCTTTGTCTTCTGTGATTTGGGTAGCGTCATTTGAGCACTTGCTGGTGAAGACTGAGTACAAAATATGATTGAGCAACTCATCCTCCTCCATATCCTACTTGACCAGGTCTCCCATTTCAATCCAAAGAGTGACTACATTTTCTTGAGTCTTCCTTTTCTCATGGACATACCTCGAGAAGCTTTTCCTGTTGCCCTTGATGTTCCTGGGCATCTACCTTGATTCTATCAGGACTGTATCTTTCCTAACCTAATCAAAGGTTACATGTCCTTTTTTTCACCCTCTGTAGGCTTAATTTTTCAGTTGGAGTTTGTCAAGAATCAAGTTGGTCATACATTCAGCCCACTGAAATTTTTGTTTTGCTTCCTCTTTTCTCGGATACATAGCTCCTGAGCTTGAATGAAGTGACGCTTGAGTATTAACCATCTTTCTTGGGCTCCTCTCCCTCCAGGGCTTTATCCATGGTACTCCATAAGCAGGTTCCTGAAGAGGTCAAAGTCTGCTCTACTGAATCCAGGGTGGAAAGCACATTGTGTACACTTCTCTCTGTCTTATGGATCTTGAACTCTGTCTTGTGGCTACTGCAGCTACTGGAGGTATGGAAAGAGAGGTGATCTCTATGTCTGTTCACAGCTCCTTTTGGTGAGCGAGTTGCCAGATCCATCAGTCTGACAGAAGCTCCATGTCTCCAAGTCCAACTGGCAGCCAGGCTGAGCATGCATTCCCAATAGGCACACAGATAAATATATATATGTGATAGACATATACACATGTATATATTTTCCTACATGCATGTATAGACATTGCAATGCACATAGGTTAACATAATTTGACACACACAGCACTCAAAGACAAATGGGACCAATGACCTCACCCTGCTTCTCCCTCTTGCTGAGCAGGATGGATGTCTGCTGGGTGTAAATACATATGTACAAGGTGGATCTCTCCAGCAGTTGGGATCAGATATTCAGTCTCCCAGTAGCTGACCCTAGGCATCAGTATTTTACTTTTAAACTATTTCCTTTTATGCACTCATCCCGCAGTTTTCCTGCACTTGTTTCTCCCTAAATGACGTAGATCCTGGCCACTACCCACCTCTGTCTCCACCCAAAACCATGTCATAGTAAGCCCTGTGCAACCACAAAACCTCTTCCCCTTCATCCCACAGAGTGTCCCCTACATCTGGGGCAAGGAAATACCCCCAAGAGCAGCTGCTGGGAACCTTCTAGCATCAGTGTCCCCATCCACTCATGAGGCTGAAGGTCCCCTGGGACAGTCCAGGAGACCAGAGCTGGGACTTATTCCACCAACTGGGTTATTGAGGGAGTAATATTGCAGTGCCTCTGGGGTTCTTTCTAGGTGTGGAGATGGCTCTTTTGTCACATAGCCTATTACTATTTTAGTCTGTGAATTTTACTTGGAATGTAGTATCCAAGTGAAGCTACTGGGAACTTTTCTTCTGACTTGAATGGGTTTTTAAACTATTGCCTAAAAATGTAAAGAAAGTGTTTCATACACTGAGATTATGATGTATGGCAAGTTTTAAACTAAAGGGAAATTTTGCATTCAAATAAGTGTGTAATAGGAGCCTCAGCTAGAAGAAATACCACAAATGTAATTGTAATGCTGGAGAACCATTAACCAAGAGTGACACGGCTTGCCTTCTGTAACATTACTCTGCTTATCGGTTTGCTGGAGTGGGAGTATAAGAATAAGCTAAAGTAATCAAATAAACACAGTGTAATCAAATCACTGAGCTACAATTACAGGTTTCAACAATGTTTGTGATGTGTTTCAAAATATGATGCTTTCAAATTTTATTTTTTTTTTTAATATTCTAGTGAGGTATAATAAAACTTGTGGAACTAAAAAAAATGCATTAAGTTGGCAGAAATTGCATTACAGTTTAAAAAAAAAAAAAAAAGGAAAACTATTTTAAAATAAATAAATGGTCTAGGAAAAGCAGTAGGCATTACGCTGGCTTAAACTTCAGATATCAGTGTTTGACAAAACTTTATATAATCTAGAAATTATTCATATATGCTCAGATTTGGATTTTTTGTATACTTATCAAATTTACTTTGAAGGATCATTCTCCATTATTTATACTGAAATAAGAAGAAAGGGAAAATGAAAACATGCACATAGAAAAGCCTGTGTCTTGAAATAGAGCCATCTGGAAAAAAAAAAAAAAAAAAAAAAAAAAAAAAAAAAAAAGTTTGCATGAATCATGATGAAATTCACAAAGCATCACTGCACTATGCCAGACTGCTCAGGATTTGTGCCTTTCAGGGGTAGTTGCAAACTAAGGTGATGCTGGTAACAAACACACTGTTACCCACTCAGGAAAGCTGATCGTTCCTAGATACACTAATAAAGTGTCATGTAGCAAAAAGTTTCTTTCATGTTCTGTTGGTAAAAGTCTTTGTTTCTTTCACATTTTAATTATGTAGTCTGTCTTTTCTGAAGAATAGAAACAAAACAACAACCATGCACAAAAATAAATGTTTTATTCCAGCTGTTCTCTTCCCTTTTTCGGTCCTTTGAAATGAGCTTATTTGTACATATTCTGAAATTAACTTTTTTAATGAAATACAACTGGATTATTTATTTATTTATTTATTAAGAAGCAGAAGAAACACTATGTGGAGAACTGACCCTAAACCCCCACTGTCAATCCCCTGTGCCCTGAGGGGAAGGCAGCAGTGAAGCAAGTGGGGCCTGGGAAGGGAGGGATGAGGGAAAGGTATTAACGTCTGTCCATGTTTTCTCCTTCTCCTTGTAGATTAAATTAGGTTTTTTTCTTCCCAAGATGAGTCTGTCAGGGTTTGCCTGTGAGCATAACTGGGGAGTAAAAACCTCCCTGTCCTTGTCTGGATTAAGGAGCCTTTGGGTGGATTTTCTCCCTGTCCCACAGTGGGGGTTGGGGGTCAGTGAACAGAAGCCAGGCTGGTGTTGACTGGGCCTAAACCCTGACATACAGATGATTCTTTTGTGTCTCCAAACTGCACCAGCTGTTAATGTAAGCTTGTGTTAAACATAGAAGCATGGGGGATTTTAAGTGACCCTCTTTCTAATAAGGTTTTTAACTTTAATCTTACAGGCTTAAAAAAAGAAAAATCAAGTTATCTTAATTCTTGATTGTTAAACTATTTGGAATATCTGTTCTAAGAAGGTTTTATGACCTCATTAGCTGTCATTTTCATTTAACTGGCTATCACTCTACCTCAAAACATTAAAAAACCTACACTCCACATTCTTATGTTGTATAATACTGACTTCTAGCCTTTCACATCCTATATGAAAACATTTTTCACTAGGAAGGGAAAAAAAACTGTCTTCACCCTTCTGTAAAGCCTGATAGAAGTACCTGTTCACAATGGCAGTATTGGAGGGTTTGGGATTTTTTTTTCTTATCAACTGTCAGCATAAAAAATTGTAGGACGTCCTTGCTTCTTAACTTCAAACTGGGTTTTATGGTTGTAATTTATATGCTACATTACAGGCAAAGAATACTTAAGATTGCTAGTAAATATAGAAAAGTTTGATTAAATTGTTAGCTTATGTTCAGTACTGTGAACTAAATAATGCAAGTGAAGACTTTCAACTAAAAGGTCTTTCCAAATGTCGTTTAAGGTCACTGAGCAATGTTTCTAATTCAACTATTGCTTTTTGGTTACTCTGCTTATGTGCAGAAAACCATATTATAGGAAATGGAAAGTTTTATGCAAATTAAACAATTTTTTTGTCAGAGAGACTTTAAAAAAAAAAACATCAAAAAATTTAGCAATAAAACTTCTACAAATTATCATTTAGCAAAGCTACCACAATTTTACTGCAATTTTTTCCTGTTTGTTTTTGATTTGCTTCTGAGAGGTGAAGCCAGACTGGAGCTATTTCATAAGCAGATCACGTCTCTGTAACGTGTCCCTGTTTGGGTTTCCTTTCGGAGAATGTTCATGTTTGCCTCAAATCCAGAATTGCCTCAGGTTTGAATCCAGGAGTCTATTCAGGGCACAGAAATTCTGAGGCTCAACCATGTCTTTCAGTGCCCTCTCTCAGGATGAGAATCTTGCCAGTAAGTGGTTGACAGATTGCAGCAGTGACAGTAGTTTTCCATAACAGGTCTTATCCTGGTGTTTTTAGAAACAAAAGAGGGTAGGAAATATTTTATTTCCATTGTTACCACAATGCATTATAAGTTATATTCATTAAGTTCTAGCTTTAAAAATACAAATTAAGAAATACGGGAGTTCACTTGAACTTTTTTAGTTGTTGAAGATTGTGTAAACTTGTTAAGGTCTGAGGCTTCATAAAAATTAATTTTATGCATTGATTTCACATATTTGTTTCTGGAAGACCAAAAATACCATTCTACCCAGATTATACAGCAATCGTCAACAGGGCAAATCTTTGCATGCAGTTTAGAAGGAACTACCTTTTTTTATTATTATTCTAGGTGCAGAAAATGGAAATGTATTCTTAGTCACGTTAATAAGAAATATTTGACTGCTGGGATATTTTGCTGTGGAATTACTTTGCAAAACTTATCTTCTGATTGTTTTTTTAAGAAAAAATTCAGAGAAGGTATGGTCCATGTGAAAAATATTTTAAAGATAAAAAATAATTTCACAGATACGTGCCAATACCTATAATACAAAATTAATCAATATATTATGATTGATTAAAATTTTTACTGATTTGGCAATGAAGAAATTAACTTTATGTACTTGTATTAAATCATAAAATTTCCATTTTCTCCAATGTCTTCAATCATTTTGCTGAATACTACAGTGAAATAATGTGTTGTAGTAGTAGTAGTAGTATTTTGTAAATTGAACTCAAGCTACATGAGCTGCACGTGAGTTTTGAGATCTTTGCTTGCCACCTCTGGCCTACTTTAAACTCAAAAGTGTAACACTACATAAAGCTTTAGGCCGTCACTGTGGGAAGAAATTTTGAATATCCTTTGTTTTGTGAGACCTAATTAAACTTTCACTTAAATTTGCCTAAGAAACTTTCATTCAGACTCAGTACCTTTCTATATATATTTTTTTTTTATTATAGATAACAAAGTTTTGATCCAATTAGAAAAGTTATTTACACTGTAGAAGGTACACAGGGGAAACAAGTTACTTAGAAAGCATAAAACCAAAAAATGGCCATCCCACCAATCAAACAAGCAGGGATAGGGCAAGTTAACAATGGAATTAAAGTATTAGTAGGTAGCCTTCACGTTGGATGCCTTTAGGGTCTGTTGAAAGGAAAGATTCACTTTTGGTTTTCTATTCTTCTGAATTCACTATGCAACATTGTAAGGTTTGACCTTTTCTTTTTTAACATCCATTTCCTTTGTGGAAACTATTTTTATAAATCATGGCAAAACGTTAATATTTTTATTCCTTTTTCCAGGAAAGGAGTCAGAGGAAGAGGAAAATAAGTAGCCAAAACCTAATATAATGGTAAAAAGAGGCCTAAATATGCATGTGTAAATATACACAGGCATATTTATGTAGATTCTGGAATTAAGTTTTTCAGATATTATTTTATTTGCCATTTTCACCATAAACAAGGTTAAAGTTTTATTTATATGTGCTCATGTATATAATATGACTAAAAATGCAGCACCATCATCATAATCCTAATGCTATGATGGGATCTGAATTTTATGTAGTTATTTTTATAGTTTTTTACGAGGTATAAAACAACTACTTATCACAAGTTCAAATTGTCATTAGATACCAGTTCCCTGTCCTGTTACATAATGAACAGAAATAATGATGTATCCTAACACTAACAAAATTTAAGTATTAGATATTGTTACCCCTTTTTATCATGCTGAGTTAGTATAATATTACCATTAGCTCTTTGTTTTCCCTAGTAGGAAAGGCCCTGATGTAATTATACCTTCAGTCTGTGTTACTGAACACATAATTTTAGAAATCTGATTAACTTATTTCATATGGCAGAAAGCTACTATTTTGGAAAAATTGAAAGTTAATATGATTAGATTGCTAGGAAACATTTAATTTAGCCTTCTTATATAATCCCAAAAAAGAAAGAAAAAGAGAGAAAGACAGATGGGAGGGAGGGAGGGAGGGATACAAGGTATTTCCTGATTCTTGTCCCATCTCACCAGCAAGCAGGCTGACAGAGCATAGGAGGTTGGGAGGGGATACAGCTGACCCAGACTGGCCAATGGGATATTCCAGACTATATGATGTCATGCTCAGCATATACATCTGGGAGAGAGGAAAGAAGCAGGGGATCTTCCCTGGATGGGTTTTTAATTCCCATGTAACCACTACTTGTGAAGGAGCCCTGCTTTCCTGGAGATGGCTGAACACCTGCCTCCTGATGGGAATTAGTGAATTAATTCTTTGTTTTGCTTTGCTGGTTTGCACAGCTTTTGTTTTTCTTAATAAACTGCCTTTATCTCAACCAGCTAATTTTCTCACTTTTAACCTTCTGATCCTCTCATCCATCTCACTGGATGTGGAGGGAATTGAACAAGTGTAATAGCTTACATGTGTGGGACCTAGCTGCAAATCAGGGTATTGTGTTTACCTTTGTGCCAAACAATCCAGCTATTACCATGACACAAATCATAGTTTCATAGTAAAAAAACTTTCTGAAATAGAATGTCTTTTATCAACTTATTTCTTCCCCCCTGAAGTCCATTAAAGAATTTTAAGACTTCTTTCTCCAACTTCCAACAAACACTACTGCTTATTTTTCTTCTGCTTTTTTTTTTTAGTACCTATTGCTAAATGTTTAAGACCAGCAGTTTCTCACGTTTTTGAATCAGTACACGATGTATGTATTTAATAATTGAAATGAACAGCACAGGACACAATGCCTTTAGCTCTGGAGACAGAAAAAAACAAAGATTTAGAGGGGGTGTTGATAACTGGTTTTTCTTTGAAATTTTAGCTCATGTCTTACTTTGTGCTTAGGTTCACCACTAAATGGTGTTTTGCAGGGAATGCAGTCTCAGCAAGGAGACAAAACATCTGACTGACATGAGTTAAGTAGACATTGTTGTCATTCATAGATGATCCAATATATATTTCTTGGCTTTTCCTGCCTAAGGACATGTGTCTATCATGTGATGAAGCATAATGCAGAGACTGCCAAATTGTCACTGCACTGCAGCTGTAAATCCACCCAAAATCTGAGTACAGAATTGTAGATCTTGGTGTCATATAATGAATTCATACGGAGCAACATTATTGTTAGTCAGTTATTTATGAGACTGAACTGAGTATTACAGAGGGTGTGGTGGTTATCTTTGAGCAGTGTTTCCCAGATTCACATCATGATACATTGTTAAATCACACAAAGCTGAATGTTTCTGTAATTTGATAGAGACATGATGGATTGAAATTGTCTATAAAGATGAAATTCTTCCATGCCAACCTCCTCTCCTCCCACAAAAAAAAAATATAAACATGCCAGAAATAGCTGCCTATGTACACAAAAGAAAAAGTTGGAGCAAGGAAGATGTACCCCATGGGAACAGGTCCTGTAATACTTATTCCAACTGGATATACATAAGTATCTAGGCCCCAGTGAGGTACACCCAGAAGTGCTGAGGAAGTTGGCAGACATCATTATGAGGTTACTCTTGATAATCCCTGATTGATCATGTTACCCAGGAAATATGCCAAAAGACTGTAGGAACTAAAATGTCACACCCAACTTCAAATATCACACCCTCCTCCATGAGGAGGACAGAAGGAACTAGAAGCCAGTTAACTTCACCTTGATTTCTGCGGAGGTGTTGGATCAATTAGTCCTTAGCACCATTTTCAGATACACAAAGAACGTCAGAGATAATCAGCATGGTTTCACCAAGAGGAAGTCATGTCTGCACTGCCTTATAAATTTCTGTGATGGATTAACTGGTCATGTATATCATGAGAGTGTAGTGGATTGTCTGCTTGAACTTCGGTCAAGCTTCTGACATTATAATCCAGATGATCCTCATAAAGAAGCTGTGGAAGTATAGGCTGGAAGAGAATACAGGCTGAATGACCAGACGTAGAACACGGTGATTAATAAAACAAAATCTTGTTGGATGCCACTGCCTAGTAGATGGAACTCAATGGAACAGTATGGAGTTGAGTCCTCTTTAATATCTTTATTGACAAATTTGATGATAGGTTGGTATCCTCAGCAAGTTTGCAGGCAAAACCAAATGGAGAGAGGAGTGGCCAGGTGATACACCAGTGGATGGTATCCCTGCTATCTAACAGGGCTAACAAAAACCTCATGAAGTCCAAGCAGGAGAATAATAAAACCCAGAACTAAGGCCAGCAGGCTTGAAGAAGGATGCTAAAGCACCCTTTATTCAGTCCTGGTCTACATCTGGATAGTTGTGCCCAGGTATGGGGTCTTCCACACACAAGAGAGACATGGACGTACTGGAGAGAGTTCAAGCAAGAGCCACAGGGGTTAAAATGCCAGAGCATCTCTCCTATGAGCAGATGCTGGCAGAGCTGGCACCATTTAGCTTAGAGAACAGAAGGCTCAGAGGGATCTCACCAATGTTTATAAATATCTGAAGTCAGAATGCAAAGAAGACAGAGCCAGGCTTTTTTTAATTCAATTAAAATTGTTTCACCTCAACAATATCACAGAATCATAAAATGGCTAAGGTTGGAAGGGACCATAGAATCCTATGATTCTATGATGATTTCCAGTGACAGAACAAGACACACACACTGAACACACAGGGTGTTAAGCCTGAAATCAGGAAACTCTTCTCTGCTGTGAGGGTAACTGATCACTGGAATAGGTTGCTCACAGAAATTGTAGACAAATCAAAAGCTGTCTATATATGGGCCTGGGTATAGGTAGTCCTGCTTAACAAAATGAAGGACCTCCAGAGGTCCCTTCCAACCTTAGCCATTTTATGATTCTGTGATATTTTTGAGGTGAAACAATTTTAATTGAATTAAAAATACATATGTAGGCAGGAGATCCAAAATTCTATGGTGTCATGTGTAATTGCATTTATATAAGCATTTTAGGATACCAAGAAAAATCCTGTGCTTAAAAACTAGATCTCTTCTGATTTCTGCTCATAGGTGAAATATATTAATTCTCTGAGCAATACTGTATGTTTATAGGGTTCTCAAAAATATTTATAAGTATATATATATATAAGTATATATATATATGTATATATATATAATATACTACTGTATATTTTTATTTTAAAAATACTCCTTCATTCTCAGCTCTTTCTTCTGGCCCCTTCCAGTTGTAAATTACAATCTCAAGCATTATGATGTGTTTTTTCACAATGAAATGCTGCACCAAGTCGTGAATAGGTTTCTCTTAATGGTCAGACTGAGTGTACTATTATGGAACTAGATCAGATTTACCTACTTATAAATATTTCAAAAAACCCAAAGCCTAGATATATTTTACTTATATTAAATGATACTCTGTGTGTTTATATATACATATGTACACATGCACACACAGAATTATTATAATCACAGAATTATTGAGTCTTGAAAAGACATCTGAGACCATCAAGCCCAGCCTATGGCTTAACACCATCACATCACCTAGACCGTGGCACTAAGTGCCACATCCAGCCTTTCCTTCAACACCACCAAGGATGGTGACTCCACCACTTCCCTGGACAGTCGATTCTAATGCCTGATCACCCTCTCCATGAGGAAGTCCTTCCTGATATCCAACCTAAACTTAGCCTGGCACAGCTTCAGGCCATGCCCTCTCATCCTGTCACTAGTCACCTAGGAGAAGAGCCTGACCCCCACCTGACTACAACCCCCTTCAGATAGGTGTAGAGAGTGATAATGTTCTCCATGAGTCTCCTCCAAGCTAAAGGACCCCAGCTCCTTCAGCCTCTCCTCATAAGACTCTCCCTCTGGTCCCTTCACAGCCTCATTGCTCTCCTCTGGACCTGCTCCAGCACCTCAAGGTCCTTCTTGAAGTGAGGGGCTCAGAACTGGACACAGTACTCAAGGTGGGTCCTCACCAGTGCTGAGTACAAGGGGAGAATTACACCCCTAGTCCTGCTAGCCACACTATTTCTGATACAAGGCAGGATGTCATTGACCTTCCTCTGTTGGCTCATGTTCAACCGGTTCACTCCAGGTTCACTCTTCCCTCAGGTGGTAATGCTACATGGGGTTATTGTGGCCAAAGTGTAGGACCCTGGACTTGGTCTTGTTGAATTTCGTAATACTGGCCTCGAGTCATCAACCCAGCCTGTCCAGGTCCCTCTGTGGCATCTTCCAATCCTCCGCCAGTTTGATGTCATCTGCAAATTTACTGAGGGTAAACTCAATCCCCTCCTCCAGGTCATCAATAAAGATGCTGAATGGGACTGGGCCAAGTATTGATCCCTGGGGGACAGCACTGGTCATCAGATGCCAATTTAATGCATCACCCTTCACCACCACTCTCTGGGCCTGGTTGTCCTTCCAGTTTTTCATTCAGTGAAGGGTGCGCCTGTCCAAGCTGCAAACTGTAATCATTTCCAGGAAGGTGCTGTGGGAGACTGTGTCAAAGGCTTCACTAAAGTCAAGGTAGACCACATCCACAGCCTTCCCCTCATCCATTAGGTAGGTCACCCAGTCATAGAAGAAGTTGAGGTTGGTCAGGCATGACCTTCCTTTCCTAAACCCATGTTGGCTGGGCCTGATCCCCTGGTTTTCTTCTAAATGCCATTTGATAACACTCAAGATGATCTTCTCCATAACCTTGCCAGGCACTGAAACAGGCTGACAGTTTCCTGGATTCTCCTTCTGGTCCTTCTTGGGGATGGGTGTCACACTGGCCAACCTCCAGTCACCTGGGACCTTCCCAGTTCAGGACCTGTCATAAAGGACGAAAAGCAACTTGGCCACTTCTTTCACCAGCTCCCTCATCACCCTAGTGTGAATCGCCTCTGGCCCCATAGACTTGCTGTGATCTAAGTGACACAACAGGTCACTAACTGTTTCTTCTTGGATTACAGGAGGGGTATTCTGCCCCTACCCCCAGCTGCCCTGAGGGTAGCCAGTCTTTTTGTTAAAGACTGAGGAAAAAAAGGTGTTATGTAACTTACCCTTTCCCTTGTATTCCATTACTATGTTTCCCCCCCACTTCCCGTTGTTCTGTAGGGAATGGAGATTTTCCCTCACCCTTCTTTTGTTATTAATATATTTATAAGAACATTTTATATTATCCTTAACAGAGATGGCCAGATTAAGTTCTATCTGAGCTTTTGCATCTCTAGTTCCCTTTCTACATAAAATCATAGAATTTTCAGGGTTGGAAGGGACTTTTAAGGTCACCTTGTTCCAACCCCCCTGCCATGGGCAGGGACACCTCCCATTTGATCAGGTTTCTCAGAGTCCTGTCCAGCCTGACCTTAAAAACTTCCAGGGATGGGGCTTCCACCATCACTCTGGGCAACCTGTGCTAGTGATTCACCACCATCGTGGTGAATAACTTCTTCCTAACTTCCAATCTAAATCTACCCTCCTTTAGTTTGAATTGATTTCCCCATGTCCTGTTACTACCTGACATCCTAAAAGGTCCCTCACCAGCTTTCATGACCCCGCAATAGCTAAACGCTTCCTGATTCACCTGCCCCTTTCTCCAAAGCTGATACACTATTTGTTTATCTCTGAGTTGATGCAAAAGCTGTCTGCTGAACCAGGCCATTCTACTTCCCCACCAGCTCATTTTTCTGTACATATGCAGGGACAGACTGCTCCTGCAACTTGATAATTTCATTCCTAAAGTAAGCCAATACTTCCTGGGAACCTTTGTTTCTGAGGGCTGCTTCTTGAGAAACTTTCAGAACCAGCATTCTGAGTAGACTAAAATCAGCCCTCCAGGAATCCAAGGTAGAGGTTTTGTTGATGGCCCTGCTAACTTCACTGTGTATTAAAAATTCTATCATATCATGGTCACTGTGCCCAAGATGACCTCTGACCACCACACTTTCCACCAGCCCTTCCCATTCATAAACAGTAGGTCTAGCAGGATACTACCCCTAGAAGGCTCACTTACTAGTTCTATTATTTTCTATCTTTTTGCTTCTGTTTTCCCTATCTGAAGCTTCATGGTGCTGCCAAGTTGCTATCTTCTAAATATGAAATATCCCCAAAAGTAGATTACAGTGCTAAATTCTGTCACTTTAATAAGATGAAGTTCAACTCAAGTGAGGAAAGCAATAAGAAAAAAATTGTTTCTGTTGTTTGAAAACAAAACCCAAACTGTAAATATTTAATGTTGACAAATTTTAAAAAGCAGATTAATGAGAAATGCATATATACCACTGCAAATTTGCATCCTGGCTTACAGTAAGTAAAAATATGTATTTACTGAGCTTAAGAGTTTGTCCTGTCAGCTATATTTGAGATACACCTAACAATCACAAGTGTCAGAAGAGAGAGCTATCAATACTGGACAGTTAAAAGAGTAAGATTAGGTGCAGGAAAATCCTACCCAAAGACCCTGAGAGAGTTTTTGGAATCTGTAGGCATGGGTCTGCTCTTTTTGAAATTGTGGATGCAATGGTAGACTTAACTCTATTTCTGATGGGACAAATGTTATCTTTTCACTTAATTTTACTAACATGTTCCTTGATTATTATTCAGGATGAATAAGACTTCCAAAATCAAGGATGCAGAGTCTTAGACTCTGATCCGTTTATTCATTTGCATAATACACCACACCGGTGCAGAAGGGTAGGCATCAGTTAACATAAAAAAAGGATAATATTAAGCCACAGAACAAAGATATTAGACAAATACCATGGGAAATACAGTGCTAGATAAACAGTACCATTCCAGTAGTACATTGTGGAAGTCAAAAAGACTTATATGACTAAAGTGAGTACGTTCAGGTGATTCATAAGAAAACTGAGTAAACCAAGCTTTTTTGAACTTTCAGATATTACTGGAACTCTACATAACTTCACTGATTGCTGTTCTCTGACAGATGGTAGCATGAAGAAACATACTGGATCCACTACTTCCTTTCAAGTATGCTTAATCCATGTTCTCATTTCTCTCAATTTAGAATGTTTCATGGCAGGTGAAACTACCTTGACACCTTACCACAAGACATTGATAAGAAGAATGTAACTACAGTAAAAACGTTTTCTTCTATTTGGAGTTTCTTTATGGACCACAGCATTCAGGACATCTATGGTGCTTTTAATACAATCAGTAATAGCCTTAAGAGTCTGAGAAAAGTAAGAGGTCCTTGCTGGTCTTGCCTGAGTGGGAAACTTTTAAAACTATGCTTCAGTAGCACAGATGTAACTTGTCCTACACATCCCAGGACTTGAGAAAGCACTGCATGTGCATAGGCTTCCTGCTGGAGCAGGGTATTATGACTCTTCAGCAACTCAGATGCAGGCCGGTAACACAGTCTTCCACAATAATATTAAATGCACCATTGAAAACATTTGCCATTTTAAAAATCATCACATTAAATTTAAGGAATATAAACTACTGTACAAAATAATGGTGGGAAAAAATTACAGTAAGAAAGAAGTAAGGTGAAGACTGACTTATGCAAATAGAAAGAAAGAAACACAAAGATCATGATAAGACAGCCTCTTATTACCTCTCTATCTTACTGGTTTCAGTATTTATCATTTGCACACTGATAGTACACTTACAGCTAAATATATATGTATCTGCTACTTGTCAGAAACAGACATTTGAAATTCAATCAGTACAGAAATTAGTGTCTAATATTTACTTCACAGTACTTTTTTTCAAGTCCTTGGAAATCTATTCAGCCCCTGAGCATCTGTGATCACTGACCTCATTCTCAGGAATAAAAACAATTACTATTTTTGGGAAAAGTGAATAGTGTTCTGTGAATTCTAGAAAATAAAATCCAAACACAAAACTGAAAACTGGGAACTGCTATCAACGAATATGACTTACATTTAGTATTTTGAATCAGATTCATGGTAGACTTAAATATAATGAGGCTGTGGATATATATTAAATATATTGAGGTTGTGGATTTTTTTTCATTAAGACTTCCAGTCCCACCATGACTGTGTAGCTTCTGCTGTATTTCTATGGTCTAAAGTCAGAAGAAGATGGTACATTTATCTGTGCTATGGAATTACATTAGAGGTATGTAACAACAAATTCACAGTTTGGATATTGTTTAGTCAGCAAATGTTGTGTGTATTGAGAGATAATCTTAAATTAGGTCAAATGAAGTCATGGCAAATCCTGCAGGGGGTAGGGCGGTTCAGTGTATAGAGACAGTGTATACTGGAATCTTTAATCCACAGTCACCTTCTTCACAGCCAACAGAAGAACATTATCCACAAGGAATAAAGTTCAGGAATCTTATGCTGCTTTCCATGTTGGCTCTTCTAAGCCAAGGGAACAAGAAAGTGGTAAGAACTGGTCTGAATGCACAAAACCTGTCTAGAAAAGTAAACTGAGGACTGAAATGATGCCTCTAAGATTTTCTAAACTATTTAAAGACTTACTTTGATTGCTAAAAATAAGTATTAACCAGGGCATCAGTGTTAAGGCTGCTTCTTGGACAATGGAATTTAGATTTAGATTTCTTATATAGGTAGGAAAATTTTTAAAGGCTGTTCTTAACTTCTTTGTGACTCCAGTCATTTAATGGATAGGATGTGGACAGAGGCTACTAGAAAAACTCTATAACTCAGGAGAATATTATAGAATAATATGCCTTTCTTTGTGAGAGAGAAATTTCCAAAGGCCTGTGTGGTAAAGACTGTAAACAAGCTCAGTGTTGCATGCAATTTTTTTTACCAGCTCTATTTGCCATAATGGTAGGTGCAAGCTGTAATATAGAGTTTCTTTTCTACAAATTCATTCATCAGTTTTCCCACACAGTTTAGAAGCAAAAAGAAGCAGTTTAGTATTGTCAAAGAAATATATTATTCAATTAATAAGTATTTTTCTTTAGCTGCTATTGCTACAGGCCACAGTTCAATTTGATTTTAAAATGAAGGATTATGACTACTACCAACTGAGTACTGTTAAGTTTTCGCCTTTTCCAGAAAGGTTATCAGAGATTTTTTCCACTGATGTTTTCATGGAATCATATAAATTTAGGGATTGGAACAGACTTTGAAAGTTTATCGAGTCCAACCTCCCTGGCAGAGAAGGGTCACCTACATCAGGTTACACAGGAATGAGCCCAGACAGGTTCTGAAAGTTTCCAGGAAAGGAGACTCCACAACCTCCCTGGTCAGCCTGTTCTGGTGCCCTGTCACCCTCACAGGAAAAACATTCTTCCTAATTTTTTGAGGTTTTTCCTAAAATATTTGAGTTATGACTTAATCAGTTCTATTGAGATGACAAGTCATTGATGTGAGGCAACACATTCCTCATGCATTTATGCTCTCCCTTTTCCAAACTTTCCCAAGAAGCCACATTCCCTGAATGCTGGAAGGATTCATCTGGAAGGATGCTGCTTCCCTTCCCTTCCCTTCCCTTCCCTTCCCTTCCCTTCTTCCCCGGAGCCCAACACCTCCTTCCCTTCCCTTCCCTTCCCTTCCCTTCCCTTCCCTTCCCTCACCTTCCCTCACCTTCCCCTCCCAATTCCCCTTCCCTTCCCTTCCCTTCCCTTCCCTTCCCTTCCCTTAACTTGAATCTACGAAGAATAATGCTAAGAGCAATATTTTTAGGGACAGGCATCAAAATTGTACCTCTAATTTGGAATTCCTACACCCCAAAATATTAGATATTTCCTCAATTTTGTAGGAAGGTTTAGAATCTACAACCAGTGTAGCACTCTTTTACTACATGTTATATTTTGCGATCAAGTTCTATAGTGATTAAACCATTATAAGACAGTGTACAGTTCAGGGATGATGGATCAAGCTGGAAATAGGTTTGTTCAGGGAAGATCAGCTTCTGCTGTCCAAGTTTGTGCCTTCATTTGCTTGCAGTAATTGCTAGCTGATTGACTATTGAAAATCTCAGAAAGCAAGGCAGAAAGGCTGCCTAGGGCAGCACTGTAATACATTAGGACTGAAGGACTTTGTGCCATAAAAAGTATGATGGCATTGCCAGCACTGCTGCCTTTTTGGCCTATGGGTCAGTCCTGGAGCTCATGAAGGATTTTGACTTCCAGCACAATCATATGAAGTAGCATCCTTTAATATTAAATAATTGGTATATCCACAATATTTTGAGCTGACAGACATACCTATTCTTCAGTCATGCGCAGGCAACATGTAATAAGAAAGATCTAAAATCTGAAGGACCCCTTTTCAGAATATATCTTGATCTGGTTCATCATTACACTTTCAGATGAGACCTGGATGGAGGGCAGGGAAGGACTCATGACCCACTCTATATTTGAAAAGCAAGTATTTATTTTAATTTACACAAGCAGATAATCATATTAAGTGCCTGAGACCCCTCTGAGTAGAGCAACTTTCTAGCACACAGGTTCTATGAACGTATCTGTTCTAATGCATAATCATTCTTTTTCTACTAACCTATCTGCCACCTCTGTTTATTGCACTATACAATATACAGTTACATTCAGGGTTATCCTATTTTCACTGCTGCCTTTGTCCTAGGTGTGCTGCAGCAGAATTAGGATGAAAACAGATGAATGTAGTTGTTAGAGACATTTTTTTTTTTCTCAACAGAAGCAGACATACTTCGGACTTCTTTATTTTTCTTCTGTGCAATCTGGAAAATGCAATTCTTTCCCTGATACTTTAAATGATGGCTCACAAGGCAATTACATATACTTCTGTTTCATATATCTGAGACTTTCATTGCTACAGATGTGACATGATACGGCTATGGCAAACAAATCTTAATAGAACTGGTTTCCTGATAAGTGTGATCACTCTGGAGTATTTTGTCGTGTTGGGGAGACAATTGGAGCTTGCTGAAAAAATAGTATTTCAGGAGAGAATACTCAGGCATTATATAGTCTATACAGACACTTGAAATTTCTTAACATACTTTAGACAGGATGCTATCTTGAAGTGCCTGCAAGTTAGAGATAGATTTGAGGTCACAATGAAATACAATACCTCTTGTGATACAGTCAAATATTTTACTTTGAATTTAGTATTTTGAACATTGTCAGGAGAGGCAGGGGAGAGGTATTCAAATTGAGAGCAGGAAAAGGGGTCATGTTTCTAAAACAGAGGCTGTATTCAGCATCAAGACCAGATTTTCCAGTTGCCTGGGAGAGGCCATAGGAGATAACAATAGAATATACTTTGGAAATTCTGGATATTTTTTCGCATTTTAAGACTTTGCTCACATAGACCTGGCCTTAAAAATCAACTTTTGTATCTGTTGGACTGTATTTGAATTTATTATAATTTTTAATAGGAAGTTTTAAAATAAACAGTCATGAACATTTACCTTCTAGATGTTAAGACTCATTTTTACTGACAAGTATTTTCAAGTGCTGTGCAGTCACATATTTTAACAATTTTGTATTCTATTGTATAGTATGCCTCATCTCTGAAGTAAGAGATGTTTGGGGTTTTTGTTGTTTTGGTTTTTTTTTAATAATTCTCAAAGGTTTTTTATGGCAAAGAGCAGTTGCTCTTCAAAATGCAGTATAGGTGTATGATCTCACAATCTCACCCAAAAGCTAAACTTGTTTAAATGAGGCTCTCAGTGAGACCTTCTATCCCTTCTCAAATGAGTGTTTCAGTGATTCATGTCCTCTGATTTAGTGTTCCTTTATTCTGTCAGTTCATCCATCAGCTTCAATATCACTGCAATGACACCTTATACCTTGTGCTGCTTCTGTTTTCTCACTGCTATTGCTGTCATCAACTCTATTTTTTTGATAACAAGATTTTTTTTATGCTTTTCAACATTAATGTTTGTACATTTACTGTCTGACAGTTACAGAGAGACTTAAAATATTTCCAAGATATTTGTCTTTTCCCTACTTTCTTCCCATGAGCAGGTTACTTTAATTTGGGTTTGTATGCTGCAAATTGCTCTCCACATTCTCAGATTCCTTCTTTTTGGGGAATTTCTGCAACTGTTACAGAACGACACAATGTCTGAGGATGGAAGGGACCTCTTCTGCTCATCTTGTTCAAGGCTTCTGTTCAAGCAGGATGATCTAGAACATGTTGCCTGGAGCCATGTCTAGTAAGTTATTCAGTATCTTCAAGGTCAGACTGCAAAACATCTCTGTACAACCTACTACCGTGTTCAGTTAAACTCAGAGTAAAAACAGGATTTTGGGGTTGATTGAACATGACTTCCTCTTGGTGAAGTCACGCTGACTACTCCTGATCATCTTCTTGTCCTTCATGTGCCTAGTAACAATTTCAAGGATTAGTTAATTCCTCACCTGCCAAGGGATTGACATGCAGATGGCCAGCCTGTGGTTCTCTGAGCTCTTTTTCCTGCCCTTCTTGAAGGCAAGAATGACATTTGATTTCCCTCAGTTCTCAGAAACCTTTCCAGTCTCATTGATCATACAAAATTTCTTGAGAGCGGCCTTGTGTGACTTCAATTAACTCACTCAACACTCAGGGATTCATCATATAAGGATTAATGTATGTCCAGTTTTCTTCAGTATACCATAGCCTGATCCTCTTGCACCGAGGATAAGCATTCCCTTTGGTCTCCAGGCCTGGGATTTCTGAAGGCTGTCTACTTAATAGTATAGACTGAGGCAAAGAAGTCATTCAGTACTGTCCTGGTTTGAGCCAGGATAGAACCAAAATTCATTTTAGTAATTTTATTTTCCAGTTAAGCATATTCTCAACTTTCTGAAATTCATAGCATATTTTTCAGTCAATGTCTGCTTCTAGGACTGATCATGTTCAATGCTTACAGTTATTGCTGGAAAATGGCATGCAGAAAGGCTCTTGCTTATGTGTATTCCTATGGAAACCAAGGTCACCTCTTGGTTCTGCTGAACATCTTATAAGATGGAAACAAAAGGGAGGAAAAGAGTTTGCACCAGTGACCCTCCCATGGGGAAGAGTGGGCTGGGCAGATGGCTGATGTTCTGGGAGGTCTCTGTCCATTCTTCTGCCTTTTATCCTAATCTATGCACCAACAAATTTGTGTGGGTTTTGGGGTTTTTTTTTGATTTGTGATGAATCCACCCACTCTTTCTTGCTGAGTCCAGGGGTCCAGTCTGGTACCTTCCCAGGGCCTTCACCCCAGCTTCTGGGGTCTCATGAGTTTTATTGGGGATCATGATACTGGTTTTGTATATTGTTGTATATATTTATATATAATTATTCTCTGTTTCATCATTACTGCTTCATTTTAGCTGTTTAGTTTCATTTCCAAGCTGTGAGTCTCACTCCCTTACTCTATTTCCTTTCCCATTCTGTCAAAGGAAAGGGGTTAATTATGGCATTCATTTGATTGCCATTCCAGCACTAAACTTTGACAAATACTTCAGCTTTTCCTGTCTTGTGTCAACAGGGCCCCTGAACCATTCAGCAGTGGAACCACATTTTCCGTAGTCTTCCTTTTGCTTGTTGCAGAAGCAGCTCTGAACTCTAAAATTATTATTTTGTGTTTTTTGCCCTGCTCCCTCCTCTTAGGATCCTGAACTGATTCTAAACTCCACCATCACATGGACAGTGAAGCCAAGGCTGCCCACAGCTTTCACATTTCACATCAGTTCTTTCTGTCACAGAAATTTGTAATCACTTTATCTTTTCATAGGATAGAACTGAAAACATATCATAATTGTTGTTTTTATGTTAGTACAGTTAATATTATTGATATTAATATTGCATTTTTTCTGTTATTGCCATTATTTCTTGATATGGCAGATATTCAAGCTAATACTGGTCCTTACTGCTGTTGAAGTGCATGCAGTTTCTCTTTTAGCTTTCTCTTTCTAAAAGGAGGAATAGGATAAAGCTCAAAATATTAGTCTTCTTTCCTAGTAGATGCAGAATACTTTCAGACAAATTAAAAGAATGAAATAGGAGAACTGTGGACGAGGAGTTTAACGTCGGAGTTAAAGGAGTCAAGGACTCTTTCATGATGAGAACTCATGCTTGCATTTGTCATCATCAGGCACTGCAAATGCTGACAAGGCCCAAAGAGAATAAAGATCATATAATTTCCCAACTGAAAATAAGTGGTCAGTCATAAATTAAAAATAACTTTCATGTCCCACTGATTTTCCCCTAGTCATTGTCTTTTCCATGTTTTTGTCTTAATTTTTTGCCCAAGAAACATCTATGATATGCAAATTATTGTCAAATATAACTCTTGTTTGCAAGCAGATACACATTTAGTCTACCTAAAAATAAGCTCTAAGGGGACACAGATTCTGCTGGGTCAGAAAGCTATAATTAGAATTTATTATAATTAAAGCTTGAAAAATCTTGACTTTGTTTTTCATTCCTGTGTCAGAAGTGGGTTTTTGAAGAGGACTGGGGGGTTCTAGAAATATAGCTGGTTTGTTTTGACTTTAGTAGAGGTTTGTTTTGACTTTAAAAGCCTGCTCCTGAAGTAGATTAACCAGACCCACTGGGAGATGGATGATGTGGAAGGCTGGAACTTTACTGACAACCTGTGGAAGATTTTCACTATAAAAATGTAATGAATAAATAATGAAAAATGTGACAGTCTATTGCTCTGGTTTATTGTAAAATATTATTCATGTAGCTAGCAGAGAAGCACTCTGTAGTATAAGCCTGTATTCATTCAGGAAGATACATCACTTATTTCAAAGGTCCTGACCTTACTCTCAAAAGCAAATAAAAGCAGAGGAATAGTAATATCATGTGTAATTTACTTTTCAAATCACTTACTGACTTCTGTTCTTAGAGAAAAAAAAAACAAAAAACCCTTGGAAATGAGAAATGGAGGTCTCAGATGTCATAGCTGGTGCAGCAGTGTATGGCTGTGTGTGATCACTATCAAACCCCCTCAAGAGGAGTGGTGGGAGAGCTGAACTTGCCAATTGATTTACACAGAAAGCAAGATTGAGCTTTTTACTGATGTTCTGATGTTTTGTTTAGATTGGTGTTCATTCACCTTCCCTGAACCTTTTCAGTGACTGTGTTGTTGGCAAGTTCCCATATAAACAGCTTTGGTGGTGAGATTCTCTCTATTGGGAAGGTGTCTCTTGTCAGATTTTGGGGTTGTTTTCTCACTGAGAGCAGCTGGAATTTCTCTTGCTATCTTCAACTTCCCTCACTAAAGTTCTCCTTTGAAAACTATTTATTAACCACAACTCATTACTTTGTCAATATCTTCATAAAACTTTCTCAAAGGTGGAATTCTCTACTGTGTACCACTGAGTGTTCTCTCAGGTCAAGAGTAATGAACTAATTCATCTGTCTTTTAGTATATTATATATATATTCCCTGATCAAGTCCTGTAGGAATTAATTCATTTATGTCTGTGAAGCAGTCATGACCAAAGGAGATAGGGAATATCTCAGTCTGGTCCTCTCACAACAGAAGACAAGCTGCACTGCAATCATTTTACTGGATACCTGGCTCTTTCAGTGTTTTCAACAACCTTTTAAAATTCTTGTCCTGTTTTTGCCTGGGATAGAGCTATTTTTAATCCTAGTAACTGTTGTTATACCAGCCTTTGGATTTGTATAAAAAGAATGCTGCTAACACATTTATGGTTTTAGATGTTACTGAGCAGGGCTTACACAAGGTCAAAGACTTTTCAGCTTCTCATACTGCCCTTCCAGCGAGGAAGTTAGGGTACATAAGAAGCTGGAAGGGGACACAGCCAGGTCAGCTGACCCAAACTGGCCAAAGAGCTATTTCTTTCCATATGATGTCATTCTGAACATGCTGAACATTAGAACTGGGGGGTAGTTGGACAGGGTGCTGTTGCCACAGCCTGTCAGTGGCTGCTAGGAGACTGACTGGGCATCAGTCAGTGGGAGTGAGCAACTGCATTGTGCAGAGCTTGTTTTTTATATTCTTCTATCATTATTATTAGCTTTGCTTCCTTTTCTGTGCTATTAAACTGTCTTTATGAGTTTAATATTAGTAAAACCCATGAGTCTTACTTCTTCTTTTCTGTTTTACCCCTTCAGCCCAGCTGGAAGGGAGAAAGCAAATGGCTGTGTTGTGTTAAGATTCCTGCCATGTTAACTACCAGTTTTCTCAAATTTTCCTCATTGTTAATAAGCAGCATTAGGACAATAAAGTGTCCTTAAAAAATAAATGAGAAAACTGTTAGAGCGTGTTAGAAAAATTGAGATGTTTATATACGTACATTTACATTTTTATCAGTAAAGTTTCTGTCCACTTTTTGTTACTGCCAGCATCACAGTTAGAAATGAAATTTGCTAACAGACATCAAGGTTCCTGAAGTCTGTTAATTTAGAAAAAGAGAGAGTATGATAAACCCACATTTAATATAGTGTATTATAGAAAGTCAGAGCTTGGTATGATATCTGTGCATTTTGGTCGAAAAACAGGATGGTTTACTGAACAGATTGTGGTCAAAGATCTTGCCAGCTGAGTAAGAAAGAGCAACTCCACCTCTTATCAATTATGATGGGATATTTAATGCTGCAGAATTACCCTAAGGACTGGCATATTCTTGAGTCCCCTTTCCTCTTTTTTGCTCGGCAGATTCTCATCACTGTGTGCAGTCTTGACTATCTTGGATATTACAATATAAATGGAGTGTTAATTGCTTTCAGAGCAATTTTACAAAACTATAATTATTTATTTTCTTTATCTCCTTTGGTGTTTTACAAAGTTATAAACAGCACTTGAATGGTTTTGAGAGTATTATTTATTTATTCTGTAAATGTTCCCTTTTCAGTAACAAGATCTTCACAACTGGACAGTTCTCTTAAGCAAAGATTCTGCTACATATAATCACCTCTAATCATTCTGTTCAAAATGCCTGTAAAGGAAAATGTCAATACCTCTAGGTGAGACCTGTTCTCTGAATGAAAGTGGGTGATCAGTGAATTTGGAGTGCCTCTTTAAAAACCCAAAAAGAAACAAAGGGAGTGAGGAAGGAAGCAAGGAAGGAAGGAAGGAAGGAAGAAAGGAGAAAAATAAAAAAATAAAAAATATTAAGTTCTTTAAACAACAGTAAGGTAAGCATCTCAAAATTAAATCTTGAGACATGCATTTCATTTTTGGCAAATCTTGCCAATATAAGATTTTGGTTTTAATATGGCAACATGGATTTTACAGAATCATGGAATGCTTTGAGTTGAAAGGGACCTAAAACATAATCTAGTCCAACCTGCCTGCATGGGCAGGAACAACTCCCACTAGAACAGGTTGTTCAAATCTCCATCAAACCTATTCTTGAGTACTTCCAGGTATGAGGCAACCACAGCCTCTCTGGGCAACCTGTGCCAGTGTCTCACTACCTTCACATTAAAGTACTTCTTCCTAATGTCTAACCAAAATCTACCCTCTTCCAGTTCAAAGCCATTACCCACTGTCTTATCAGTACATGCCTTTGTGTGCCCTGGCAGCCAAGAGGATAAGCTGCATCCTGAGGATCATCAAGAATAATACGACCAGTGGATCAAGAGGTGATTTCATGTATTTCATGCTGTATTTCATGTTGGTGTGGCCTCACTGTGAGTGCTGTGTGCAGTTCTGGGCCCCACCACTTAAGGGTGTTCAGGCACTTGAATGCATCCAGAGAAGGGCAGCAAAGCTGGTGAAAGGGATGGAAGGTGTATTCTGAGGAGTCACTAAGGACTCTAGGGTTTGTCTAGTTGGAGGAAAGGAGGTTGTATTGTGACCACATTGCTCTCTGTAGCTTCCTGACGAGGGAAAGTGGAGAAGGAGGCGCTGAGCTCTTCTCCCTGGGGTCCTGGGGTCCTGGGGTTGAAATAGATCAAAGCTGCATCAGGGGAGGTTCAGAATTGACATCAGGAAGTATTTCTCTACTGAGAGGTTGGTCAAACACTGGAACAGGCTCCCTAGAGAGGTGATCAGTGCCCCAAGTCTGTCAGGGTTCAAAAGCCATTTGGACAATGCCCTTAATAAGCTGCTTCTCACTGCTCATTACAGGAGGGCTGGAGTCAATGATCTTTAAAGGTCCCTTCCAACCAATACATCCCATGATTCTATGATTTATGCTTTAATGTTTGTTCAGGTCTGAATTGGTTAGGAAGTTGTACTACATGATCATACATAGGTCCCTTCAACTGAAAAATTCTGTTCTATTCTGGTTTGCTCTGTCTTATAACCACATGTCACAGACGTTTGAACACAACTATGGTTACACATTGCTTCAAGAATCATGACCACTTTCACTGTATACAGAGAGAGGTCTGATGTAGTGATACATACAATCAACACCTCAGAACTTCAGTCACAGATGCTAAGGAAAATTTAGAGTTAAACTGGTTGAAAGAAAAATATGATTGAAAAATCTGAACATAAGAAAAGCATACTGCAACATCAGGATAGTAAAACCACACAAGCAAGAAAAGGAAATCTTAGAATAAGCAGATATCCAGAGGAAGAAGACATCAATTAGAAATATATTTTCTATTTGTTATCCTCAAGAGGTTAAGGGGAAAACTGTTGAAAAAAAATAAATAACACTGCTGCTAGAAAGTGGAATGCATTAGGGAAAGGCTTATGGCTGACTCCTGAAGTTAAGAAACAGAACCGATTTTTTTTCTACAGAAAAATCTTTTGTGAAAACAGATATTGTGGGAATCTTCACATAGTAAGAAGTAGGATGCTACTTCCACCGCATGGAGTTACCAGAGAACTGGAGAAAAAAAAGTATAAGGCCAGCAGAATACCACCTTTCAGAAGAAAATATAGGGTAAATGGGTTGTGTCGGTCTGGGGTCAGTGTTTAAAAAAATATTGAGACTTGATTGAACTTCTCTGAAACTTTCTTCAAGTTTCAAAGAACTTCAAAACTAACTTCTAGACTAAGATTAATTGCAAAGTATACACAAAAAGGGAGGATACAAAGAATTACAAATTTTTAAAAAATTAAAAATAATCTGGAAATAATCTGGAAGTATCTTTTCACCTGCTGTCTACTTTTTCTGTCTGACTTTTCTGTTTTGTGATCTGTGATCTCAGAGTTTGGAAATATCACAACCACATAGAAAATTCTAGGTTCAGACTAAGTGTATACAAGTTTTTATACTGTTTCTAGTTAATTGTGTGACTGAAATGAAGCCAAATGAAATTTATAGCTAGGTTGATAATGTAAATTTCAAAACAAAATTGTAGTCTAGGCTATTATCTGTATTTTTAAACATAGACTATTATGAATTCAATAGATCTTCATGAATTAGTACCAGGCAGCAGAATATACATTTTTTTTAATGGAAGATTATATTTGCTTAATGTTCTGTCCCATCCTAATTCAGAATCAGAAAAGAAAGTGGTAGAAGGAATTCAAATATTTCCACTCTGTACTGGTGTTTTTCACTCTTCTTGCCTTTGTGGGAATGACTACTGAAATGGTTAACAACAGCGAATTAGTGTTTTCTGCATAATTTAATTAAACACACTTTTGTTTTCTGTATTTTGGGCCCCAAGTTGTGCAGGCCTTGCTGCAGAGCCCTGAGAGACATTAATTAATAACTGTCTGTCTTGAATACTAATTCTTTCTCTGAGTGAGAATATTGTAATCATTTTAGTTTGTGGACAGTTTCCTGACTGTATGTACACAAGAAAATCTGAGTCCCATGATATTTTCATTACAGCATATGTGTTGCAGGCTGGTAATTCTTCTTTTCATGAAAATTCTTTTCATGTAATTTTATTTTGAAGGCCAGAGTTCTCTCTGTGCTAAATGCCATACAATTATCTGTTTCATAACATACAGGGATGGGAAGTAGAAAAACGAAATTATGACAATGAATGGAGCAGTTTCTTTACAAGAATGAGTGACTTTCTCGGAAGAAAAATACACTAAATACACAAAAATTATAATAATAAGAAAAAGAAATGCAGAAAATGGAACCCAAGGCATATGCCAAGGACAGACCATCTCAGAGCAGCCCATTTCTCCTCCACAAACACAATACTATCTTCTTTCAAGGAATTCATAGGGAATCAGATCCAAGAAAACAAATGCCATCTGCTGTTTAGCAGGTGTAGATATTGATGCTGGTGGTGATTCATTTGTTTAAAAGGACAGTATAGAATTCATTTAGCAGTTGACACAAATGACTTCAAAAATTTTGATCCAAAATAGCTGTATTCAGAAGTAAAATGCTTAATTCTTGTACAAGATCTTTGTAAGACTTTAAGATCATTCCTGATGACAATTTTATGAACAAGTCTGTGTTCATACTATTGTTCTGTTGTTTCTTACTTAGTCACTAGGTGCTAGCAGCTTCTGGAAAGACATTGTGGCATCTTGGTGAAACTCACTACAGCCTCCTGGGTGGAGGAACATGTGGTTATTCAGTCTGAAGAAAAGGAAGCTGAGGGGAGACTGTATTGCTACTTAAAACTACCTGAGAAGAGACTGTAGTGAGGTGGGTGTTAGCATTTTCTCCCAAGAAAAAGATAGGACTAGAGAAAATGGCGTGAAGTTGTACCAGGGGAGATTTAGGTTGAAAACTAAGAAAAATTTCTTCTCTGAAAGTGCTGTCAGGCACTGTAACAGGCTACTCAGGGAAGTGGTTGAGTCACCATCCCTGAAGGTATTTAAGACATCTAGATCTGGTTCTTCAGGACATAGTTTTTGAATAGTGGTAGTTTGTGAACATAGTGGTAAATTTGGCTCCTTTCTCTTTTAACAGTTGAACCTGGTGATCTTAAGTGTCTTTATAACCAGAGTGGTTCCTTTTGGGTAGTTATGGAGAGAAATAACATCTCCCCTTAAGCCTCCTTTTCTCCAGGCTAAACAACACCAGTGTCCTCAGCAGCTCCATGTAAGATTTGTTCTCCAGGCCCTTCACCTGCTTCACTTTCATTCCTGGGACTCACTCTAGCAGTGTCTTTCTTGTAGTGAGGGACCCAGAACTGAACACAGTAGATGAGGTGCAGCCTCACCAATGTTGAGTAAAGGGGATAATCACTTCCCTTCTCCTGCTGGCCACACTATTTGTGATACAAACCAAGGTGCTTTTGTCCTTCTTGGCCACCTGGGCACACTGCTGGTTAATACTCATATATGAATAGCCAGTTTCTCCAGGAGAATGGTGTGGTACAGTTAATAATAATGTTCACTGAAAAATGTTGTAAAAGGGTTATTTGATATTTGGTGGGGGGTTGACCATGTTTTTCCATGCATTTGGAATGATAACCCTAAATTGTGGTTGCACTAACAAGATAAGAGCATGAAAATTTACAGTGACGAAAAAGAGTGTACAGGGTAAAAAACTTAAATAACATTGGTTAGTGGCTGAACTAACAACATAGGAAATGACAGAAATAAGGAAGAGTGTGACAGGAGAAATTAGCATGTATTTCTGATTATGACAGAAATTTCCAGAGCAAATCTATCACAGGTAGTAAGTAAAGGTATAAATCAGCAAAATTAGGGTCTATGGTGAAAAAATAAAGAGAAAGAAGCTGTTTGAAAGAAGTTACTGTGGTGATTGGGAAGATTTGGGAAGGGGGAAAACAGGGGGAGAAACAGGTATCAAAGTCTGGGGTCCCTCTGAAGCTATCTCATTCTTGATCAGCACTTCAGAAGAGGACAATAATCCTGTTCTTGTGACTATGCCCCAGTCTGAATCACTTTTACAGTTAGGAGGCTCCTGGAGAGGGTGGGGGGCTTGGAAATTCTTTGACAGGAGTGATGAATCATCCTGACTATTTAATTTAGCTATTAATGCCACATAAAGGCTTAAAGCATTAGTATACCCTATTGGTACTATCTACTTTTCTAAGAAGTATGAAGGTTTTCATGCTCTGTCTTCTTCATTTTCCATGAATGTCTTTAACAGTGAACATAAGGGGGTTTGTTTCACCTGTTCTTTTATGAGACTTGCAGTGAAACCCTGAAGTACCTAGACAAGTAGAAATATCAGGTTTTTTGTCATTATTGCTACCACTGAGATGTGTTGCAGAAGAATAGTTACTCCAGAACTTGAACTAATGCTGCAAATTACTTGAGACTGCACAAATTTTTGCAAGGAACAAATGACTCATGCAAACAAAACAAAAAAAACAACATAGGATTGCTCAGAAACATAAAACTGAGCTCAGCAGCTGCTTACACTAGACTACTGAGTCTTTTCCCTTGACGTTTCTTAGATCACTGTCTCTATATGAAAAAAAAAATCAATAAAATGTGATATATTGGAGGTCTCATAAATAAAATTTAGATAAAAATAAAATTTATAAATAAAATTTAAAATTACGGCCTTGATATTAGTTTAGTTAATTTGTCTTCTGGAAAATATTATCCTGATTATAATTATTCAGTTACTTTGAAAAATTGCACAGTTAAAAAATAATTTTAAACAGGACTTTGAACTACTAAATTTAAAAGCCATGTACCCTCTGAAGGCCATTAGTGCAGTGTGTGCAATGTGTGTCAATTTGTTCCTTACTGTAAGTGTTTCTGTGTTAGAAAGGGCATTCCTAACATATTTTAAGAAATGTATTTTCATTATTTCATTTTTTTTCAGCAAGATCCAGTGAAAATACAATGATGATAATAAAAAACAAAAATGCCAAATCTTTTGCACTACAACTCTTTCCAAGGAAAAAATAGAAAAGTGTAGTTTACAGGTCTGTGGTGTTGCCCCCAGTTTCTTTGATCTTACTGTTTAAACCCCCTCTTTACTAGCCTGTGATTTGAGGGTACACAACAAAGACCTCCTGACTTTCTCTAGTAGCTCCAAGCCTACCAGGCAGACTGAATTTCACTCTCTAATCAGCTGCATTTGGAGCGTGTAGCTTGTTGAGCTGCCTTAGGACACAGAGCTGTCACATCTACCTGTACCTGGGGCTTCTGTTGCTATTTAAAGAAAGTACTGAGTAGGGAGTGAGTAGTAAGTAATCTTTTGCTCCTTCCATTTCTTTCCTGTTAACAAAGACAAACACACTTTTCCTAAATTTCTATCTCCTTATTTCAGGATTTGCTTAGGGAAGCATTAACCTTTTAATATGTTTTATCTCGACCTGAAATAGCATATGGATTGCATCTGCTGTAACGATGAAAAAGGAAAATAGGTCTTCAAAGGCTGTCCCCAAGAAGACCAATGCTTTGGTCACAATGCATTGTAATTAAAGACCTCAGAACTTTCCTCTGTGAAATTTGTTGAATTCATAGATGGCTACTGATGAGGTAAAGCACATTTGAATGATAAAATTGCAAACAAATTTCTGACAGGTCACTTACAGTCCATGTAAACACAAACAGCACCTCTCTTTGTAACATACTAGCTTGTTTTTCTTCAAAGTTGCATCAGTCCTGGTGTGTTCACAATTGTATAATTTTGGCATGGTTTCTTCTCTTCTGTCAACGAGTGAAGAAACTTTGGCTACTGTATCTTTAGTTCTTCTCTTACAACTTAAGGTTGTAAGAGAAGTTGACTGAGTTGACTGAGTTGAGAAAGTTCAATCACATTTAAATTATAAATTTTTCACATAAAGTAAAAGCATGCATTTCCATGAGGGTTTTTTCTGTAGCAGCAAC
Organism: Florisuga fusca; assembly: GCA_038090715.1. NCBI lineage: Eukaryota > Metazoa > Chordata > Aves > Apodiformes > Trochilidae > Florisuga > Florisuga fusca. The sequence goes on from JAAWXA010000006.1 coordinate 21,017,151, forward strand.
ATTGTTGACTTCCAGTCTTGTCAGACAAAACAGTTTCTGCTTTAAAAAACAAACAAACAAACCATCCAAACCAAACCACAGCAAAAAACAAACAGGGAGATGTAGTAACTATTTTGTTGCCACTAGTGTGCCTGATGAAAAGAAAATATTTGAAATTTTTCACTTGTTATTTTGCTCCATAAACCTTTGGTGTAAACTTGGTATTAAGGACTTGGGCTGCATTAAAGTTTTTGTAGGATACCCACACTGTTTAGTTCTGAAGTATTACTTCCCAGTTATGAGTGCAGGAAACAGAATCGATTTTAAAATGGCTAACTAATTCAAATCAGAAATAAGCATCACCTTCTCTTTGTTTTTCACTACAGCAATTGCTTAATTGTTCCTGGTCATAGAACAAGGGCGTCACAATCTTTCGCTGCTATAACAGGTCAATGTATGCAGCACAACATGGAAACAGAAGTAAATGTTGCAAATAAGTAAACAAAGGAAAAATGTAAACTCTCTTTTTTAATCTGTTGCTGTATTTTTCCCCAGTCAATAGACAATAACAACCTAAGATACACTGACAAGTAGCTGCAGCCCTAATGTAACTGCTGTGCATTAATTGGTGTCTTGCATCTATCAGTAGGTTTAAATCAGTGTATAATTTACATCAAGGTACTTTTCAGCCACCATCAGCTACATTCTGGATGTGAACCCTCTGTGAAAAATTTATTTCTAAATTATCATTAAGTGTAAAATATTAAAATTCTTTTAATAAGAATAGCTTACTAAAGAATAACTAAAGAATTTTTACTAATCAAATTAGTCATTCAGTTACTAATCTGCATTTGAAGAAATCAACTCTTACTGAGAAAATTTCAGCAAAATATCTCATTAATAATATTTCTTTCCAAATGATCTGAGAAAGACTTGTATTTTCCAAATGATTTATTTAATTTGTGAAGATTTTTTAGTAACTCTGATTAAAAGTGGATAAGGAAGATTGCTTTTTATGCTTGCAGTAGGAAAAGTATGTTGTAGTGCTCTACACATGAACATAAGAGGTGACAACAGGTTATGAGCAGTTTTTGTTAAGGAGGGTGACCTTGTTTTCCTTACCATATAGTTTCAATTTTTCCTTATTCCTTTAATTAAACTTCCATTTTAGAGAACTTTTATTAAATAATTTTTTAATGAAAGTGGGTAATTATTTCTAGGTAATTACCTTTGTGCTTTTAAGAATACATTCAGATCAGTAAGTGCCTGGGTTGCTTAGGTTTCCATTTTGATTTGTATAAAAATAGGAAGCACAGCCAGCAGAAAGAGGATTTTGTACAGCAGTATACTGTCTCTGTGTTGAGGTCTTTTTGGTGACCTTGTAAGGAGTGAGAAGGCAGATGCGGACATATAGGTCAGGGTTAAGAAGTCAGACCAACATGAATGATGTTGACAGTATCTGCTGTAAAGCCCTGAATCAAGAAGTAGATGAGGCAGTCTACAGACAACTAAAAGAAGCATCCACTTCTCAGGCCCTCAGGCATGGTTCTGATTCCCCATGTCAGATGCAGGGACAGCATAACAGGGTGCAAGCAATCGAAGAGGCTTCTGAAGTGCATTTATCATAAGCGTCGAATACAGATTATCAAGGATCCATCAGAGAGATGCTCTGTAGGGTGTGATTCTTATTTCACCAGGTAAGTGGAAGCTGGTGGCAGACTTTAAATATAGTGACTGTGAGATGTTGGAGTTCAGGATCCCGAGAAGAAGAAGCAAGCCAAGCATAAAATCACAATCCTGCAAGATCCCCCAAAAAGCAGAACATAATTTGGCAGGGAACTGCTTATAAGAATCCAATAGGAAATATCTCTGGAGTGGTCCATGAAAAATTATTAATTTTTCAATTATCATCTCCTCTCAACTCAAGAATGGTTTATGTCCATTTTTGAACTTGCATGAAGAAATCCACGAAATCAAGCAAAAGTGGCAAGAAGGCCTGTGGGAATGAACAAGAATCTACTGAAAAACTCAAGCACAAAAAGGAAGCATATAAGAATGAAGCAAGGTAGGATGAACCCTGATAAATATGTGTACAAATAATTTTTTTTTTTCTCAGGGGTCGAGAACTAGAGGCAATGGGCAAATATGGACAAACAAGAAATTGCATTTAAAAATGAAAGCTTTTTTACTGTGAGGGTGACTGAGCCCTAGTGCAAGTTGCCTAGAAAGGATGAGAAGTCTCCACACTTGCAGATATTTAAAACTTGAACACTATTGTAGAGAACTTGCTGAAACTAGCTGAAAGAATGGTCTGATTAGATGATCTCCAAATGATCTGACTTCCTTAGCTTTTCTGCAGATCTGTGCAGTGTATACAACTGAATTCTGTGAGAAACAAAGATGTGCTAAAAGACAGGATATGGTGTTATAAGGTGGTTGCATGCATTATAATGTCATTAGTATAAGAGCATCCTTGCTTTGGATTGATATTTTTGTCCATCCGTAAGTGCCTCTGTACATATTTGCTAATTTTTTAATCTGTTTGTCTATACTTGAAGTATAGAAATGTGAATTCTTCATGCAAGAACCACCTTACAGCAAGCTGTTATATTAACAGAGTAAAGTAATTTGGCAGAAAATTAACCTCCTTGCATTCCAACTGACTCTCAGATATTACAAGAGCTGGAGGGTGGCTGGGTTTTGATTCTGAGTGATAGCAAATATGGTGTTAATAGTCCAGCCTTGTCCAGTACATATACTGGAATATCACAGGTCTGGATGCACTACTAATGCTACACTATCACTCCAGTAGAGAGTTTTGGTTGTGTTCAGTGAACACTCTCATAGACTAATTAAATAATAATATAATTTTGTGAAGCAACAGTTCACAAGCTCCTTGGGTTGCTGGTGATAAATCCACTGACTTCAAAGCATGTGCAACTACCTAGGTTATGAGTAATACAGCATGGCTACAAATTAATAAGAAAAGTGACTGTAGAGTTTTACAGTTATTCCTGGGGAGGCAATACAGTGAAACCTTTAAATCTTACCCAAAGTCATACTTATGGTGAGGAAGAGATGCTCAGCCTGTTGACTAGTCCCAGGGGTCAGGGTATAGGGTCTTCCCTGCAATGGTATCTTCCCTAACATCTTTCTCCCTGTTGGCTGCATTTACACTATTTTAACTTAGAGGTGGATCTTGAGTGATCCTAGTCATACATATCTTTATTGTGATTCATGCAAAGTTCTCTTACTTTGCACTTAAAAGTATAGACTAGAGAAAAAACCGAGCTCAAGCTCCGTAAGACGTGGGTAGCTTTTGGGGTTGGAGGCATATTTTTCTACTATAATGAGATTACAATAAGCAAAGTTCACCTAAAAGACAGCAATATGTGTAAAGGTGGCAGGTTGTTGGCTCAGGATATCAAAAGTTCAGCTGACTGGTCCCACAGTACTTTCAAACTTCAAGGTTGCCACACAGTGTGGCAGCAGTGTTCCCCCTCTGCTCTGCCCTCCATGCAATATTTCTTTAGAGACAGCTAATTAAATTCCCCTGATGTTACTGACAACCAGAATTGCCATGGTACAAACCTGTTGTGCATTGGCTGCATTCCACCTGCTTTGATGCTGTACCTATCCTTAAAATGCCAACATGACTTTAAAATTTATAAATCACTGCTACCAATTATTGCAATTACTCCACACAGGGGAAACTTCATATAGTCCCAAATATTGAATTAGTTGGGAATCATGAAATTGTACCCCTTGTTAGACGTGTTGCAAAACATGATTCCTTGTTTCTGCTCTTGATCAATCTCCTTGTTTGCTACTTGATTCCTGCAGCTTGTTTGAAGTACCATCTTTACAGAAGCTATTATAACTTGTGGCAATCTTAAAATAGATTTTTTAAAAGAGAAAGTTGTTAGGGTCTGTTTAAAACAGGAACACTAAAACTGCTCTCTTCTCTGCCTTTTTCCTCCTGATAAGAATTATTTGGTAGGACATAATGATCTCAGTCCATTACGCATTTTTGAACTGACACTTGAAGTAAATTCTATGTTTTAAAACAAATGTGCAAGTACTTGAAAGGCCCTACCAGTAACATACAATTGAAAAACATTCTTATAAGATATGCTAGCATTTATTATGTCATTCATGCCCAGGCAAAATGAAATTAAGGAATTAACTAATAAATAATAAGAAATGTTGACCTACATTATACCATGAAGTAAAAAACTCACTTAAGTGTTTAAACCCAGAAAAGGATGTGGTTATGCTCTCATCTATTTAAGAAAATAAAATTATTATTGATAAAAGGAAAAACCTGATATATAATAAAACTGGTTTTTAGTGTCTGACAGAACTATAATAGGAACATAACATTTTTTCTAGCTTTTTCAGTAAAATTTAAATTGATAAAAATTTTCTAATCTATCAAGTATTAGGAGTTAATTTTCATTTCATTAAAAAGAATGCTAAGCTCTTTTCCTTTTAAAACCAAAGAAATTAATTGAGAACATGGGATTTGTTGATTCTGGAAGTGATTATTACAATGCATGAATTAATGATCAGTGACAAGTGCTAGAATTAATTAATATGGATTTTAATAAGCTTCTGCATCATATTATCATATTTATATGACTCTAAAATAGAATTAATTTTTATGAAAGTTTTATTGCAGAAAAGATTCTGTGCACATACAAGTCACCATAACATCTGTGGAGTGAGTTTGTAAATAACAGATTAATATCTCATTCTTCTTGTATTATTCGTGCCATTATTTTCTAAGCAGGTACATGTTAATTTTGCCTCATTAAAAAAATGTAGATCTAAAATATTATTTCCATATCTCTGAAAAATATTTCTAGGTATAACACATGATATGAATTAGCTAGACAGACTTGTGGCCAACATGTAATGTTTTGCATGTTACAAGGATACACATTTCTTACTCATTGCAATACTGCCATGGTCACTACTGGCAGTATTAACTCACAGATTCACAAGTCCTCATCTTACAGAACACTGCCTCATATTTTTTCAACTAACTAAATGAAACTCACACACTGATATTTACACCAGATTCTTGATATGTATTGTCCCATCAAAATTCCATAGACCATGAATATTTTATATATCTGTTAGCATGGGCAATTTGAAGCAGCTGAGCATGAGAAACTTTGAAACTGCAAGCTCTTAAAACTCTGTTGAGAAACATATCCTTTAATTCTTATCATACTGTGAACTGCTTCCTTTCCAAATGAGCCTACTCTGCATTTCTAAGTCTCAGACCTGAATTCTCAGGTTCCATGAACAGAATCAGAGAATAATCTTGTAAATCTTGTAAATAATTTGTGTATCTCATATGACTTTTTGTTTCTTCAAGACAAAGGGCAAAGTTGCAGATGTTGGCAGATAGCATAGAATCTTGATTGATTTGTTTATTTTTTTTATTCAATCTGTGTTTTTTAAGCAGCATGAGGTAATATTTAATTTATTAAAACATGGAGGATGTATCTGTGATCTATGATTGCATCTACGCTGTGCTTAATTACTTCTCCAGGAAAAAATGTAGAAGACTAAAACTTTTATGAAATTTAATAAGAGGATTTAGCTGGCTGCTGTGACTGTTTTTATGGTATTGTTCCTATGTGACCAGACACTTTTGCTTATTGAGCAATTACAAGGGAAAAGCGCTGGAAAAAGAGGTCTCAAGGTATTTCCCAGGCACTCAGGATTTAGAAATAATTTAATCTAAAAATTAGTATGTTTTTCTTGATGCTAAATGAAGGGGATGAACTAATTGAAATTATAGCCATAACAAAAAAAATTACAGTTCAAGTAAGAATAAGCCACAGTTACTGGTCTAAGGAAGAAGCCAACATAAATATAGGGTTTTTAAAAATATAATCTTATACTCTTACTAAACTGGTTAAAACACTTTCTCATCATATCAGGCAAATAACATGCATTCATTAAATACTTCAGTACTAACATGAATGACATAAATTGTGTTTGACCTTGATAGCACTACACTTGTATATTATGCTCATGGTATGTTAAAATTTGGGTTTTCAAAAAAGAAATAGAGTGTTCCCACAGACAGGAAGGGTTTAGGAGATACAGTCTTTCTGTGCTTTGTTTGCAAGAGAAAAAAAAATTAAAAAATGGAAGGCTTCAGGAAAGTGCCTCTTTATCTCTGCAGTTGAGTTCTGCTCTGCTTGGTTATTATGATTGTTATCCCTAACTATTTTCCTTTCTAAATTGCATTGGTGATATCTGACAATTTTAATTTTCAGATTTAAGATGCAAGAACAAAGAAACAGCAGTGAGATGAGATTAATAATTGTTCAGAATTGGCAGGAAAGAATCTGAAAGCTTTCTGGAAGTGTAAAGATTTTAATACTTGCCTGTTTAAAATTTCACTGTTGTCTTCAATAACCATATTTTCACTGTGAAGGAAGGAAAACTGGGAATATGTTTTGTGAAAGACGCTATAATTTTTATGAGTAATGAGAGACTGGAAGCATAATCAATCCTCTCATTTTACATGACATTGTAAAATCTCTTTAACAGATGGTTTTTTAGACATCAAACAGAGATAAACCTTTAATATATATATATATATATATATGTGCTCTTTGATGTATTGAAGAACACTGGCAGGATCTGCAAGGTTACTGTGTCACGCCTCTCTCTCACACACACACAACCAAAAAAAATAGTATTGTGCAAATTTCTGCATCCTCTGCAATAAACAGCCAGCTGCTGCTTTGTTTACAGTATCTGCTGCTCACATGAGTTGCATGAACCTGATAAACAGAAACAGTAAATCAAAGCCTGAATTTTGACTGAAACTTTCGTCTCCTCTTAAAAAGGCTACCCATTTCATATGCATTGGACACTCCTGGCCCTACCCACAGCCTTTTTTTCCCCTTCAGAATCAGATAATGACCAGCGTCACTGAGTCTATCCCCATCTCCCCTCAGATATAATTGGGGAAGCTGATATGTCCTCAGCTGAGGACATATCAGAGCTAATTCAGCTTTGCCAACCTTATGTTACTCGCAAGACTTCTTGGCAGAGTATATCTCAACAGAATCATCTACAAGTAGTTTACAAAATTTTGTAGGCTTTAGAAACACCCCTTTATCACAGATTTTAGTAAATGAAATTATTTTAAAATAAGCAAAATGTATATTTGTATCATCTTGATGCTGACAATATTTCCATCAGCATAACTTTCTCTGAAAACACATATTGATACAATAGAATGATAAGAATCTCATCTAGCATTACAGTTTGTGATTGAGAACCAGACATCTGTCTTCAGAACATTGATAAATGACACTGAAAATTCTGGTGTCTTCATTTACTATCTTCCATAACGTAAAAAAGTAAAAAAGCTCTCTGTTGTTGCTATAATGCAAGGTAGACCTGGCGTTTTGCAGGCAGAATTGTCTTTGATGGTGAAGCAGAAGTAACCATGGCAATCTGGAGGGCCTGAGAACACTGGCAATTCATTTCATGGAATCATAGAATCATAGAAACTTAAGGGTTAGATGGGACCTCAGAAGATCATGTAGCCAACCCCCCCTGCCAAAGAACGGTCACCTACATCAGGTCACACAGGAACATGTCCAGGTGGGCTTTCAAATGTCTCCAGGGAAGGACACTCCACAACCTCCCTGGACAGCCTGTTCCAATATCCTGTCACCTTCACAGTGCAAAAAATTCTTCCTGATATTTATACAGAACCAGCTATGGTCCAGTTTATAACCATAACCATTGCTTGACTTGGTTAAACAATGGTTTAACTTGGTTTGCTTCAAGGTGAACAAATATAGAACAACTTTTGGTTCAATATGGTCTGAATATTGTACCTCATCTTTTACTCTTCTTTGTAATCATGCAAGATGCCTTTTTCATGTTAGGCTTGCTATTTTCACATTGGCTAATTCAAGCCATTCTTCTTTATTTTGTATCACAGAATATAAAGAATGTTAGAAAAAATATACCACGCCAGAACCAAAATTACTCTTCCTATGAGTTTGTAAATCAAATGTAATAGGAGGGGTTTCATTTGGTTGCGGGGTTTTTTGCATTGTAATTTTCTGCACCTAAATAACAATCATTCCTGGCTTTTGCTTGTGCTCTTCATGAGCTACTTCATGAATGAGTTAAAGGCTGTTGTGAATGAATTTGATTTATTTTCTTTCAAAAAGCCAAAAGAAAAAAAAAAAAAAAAAAAAATAGAACTGACAATGCAGAAGTGTTGGCCTTGTTGCATCTAAAAAACCTCAGAAGCTCAGGAGTACAATTTTCTGTTACATTCTGCTTCAGAAATAAGAATTGTGGATGAGCAGCATAATGAAATATAAAACCCTTTATAAATACTCACTCTGTTCCAAATGATTTATATTTCTGTAGGCCATGCACTCGCCCCTGGAGCCTAGTTTGATCTTTGGCTCACTGCAGATGTTTGTGTCTTGCTGTCAACAGTTTTCTCTTTATACATGAACCTCTTTCTTTGCAGTAGTAAGACAGTTTGTTGCCAGATGTATCATCAGAGCTGTAAATAATATGTCAACTGATAATTACAAATAATAATTTTGAAATTTTTTTCTTTGTTGTGTGTGTCAAAACAGAAAATAACACACAAAAAATAAATTTATATATGAAACAACCGCACCTCTAACATCAATTTTAGTCTTAATTTTTTCTGATCTTGCTTTAGCAATTAAATAGAGCTATGAATACAGTAGTTTACCTATTCTCTGTGAGCAAGAGGAAAATTTGTTAGTTTCTTTGTTTGTAAAGCAAATACAAAATCCATGACCTGAGTGAAAAGCAGCTTGAAAACTTCAAGTGTGAAAAAGCAGGTATAGCTTCCTTTAGACCAACCTCTATTTGAACTTCAGTTTGTCAGACCAGTTTCTGTATCAAATATTATTTTTTATCTAGTCACTGCCACTTTATTTATATATAAGGGGCTTGCATAAAAGCATGAACTTGTCAAAAGAAAAATATCTGGTTTTAAGCAAAAAACTGCTTGAAGCAAAATGTTTTTCCAGTATAATACTGTACAAATATATTGTACTTGTTTGTTATTTCTTTTTCCACTCTCATTCTGAAATCTATTCTTCTAATGATTTTCTTCAGTTAGGCTGCATAAGAAATCTAATACAATTTTAATACAATTTTAATTATAAAACCATATTTCTCTACATTTACCTACTCTGAAAATTATTTCAGAATCTTCATAACTTCTGTCTTCTATTCCTTTTGCATCTTCCTTAGTTAAATAACAAGAACTAGAATATTCTTACTGGTTATTTATTTATTTATTTATTTGTATTATCTTACACAATGAAACAGATCTAATGTGAAGTCAGTTAGACCTGTGTTAGAAAACATTCATTTTCTTAAACTATCTGATTGTCTTGTTGGTTTCAACTGTAACTTACAGAAACTCTTCAGACTGATATTCTGGGACACCAATATCTGTATATGTGTTGATACAATGCTATCACTGCTTAAGAAGAGTGGAGTAAATAGATGTCTGTCTTCACTAAAAGTCATTGCTATCTATTTTGTTTTCTGCCTCTTGAATGATGCTGATTTTCTCGAGCACCTCTAGAAGACAGAAGATCTGAAATGCGTTTTTTAAAGAAATTTCCTATTTAGAGGTAAGCTCTGACAGCTCTCTGGAGACTACAAAGCATCTGGTCACATCAAAAATCATGTTGGTAGACTTGTTCCCTCTGTAATTATAGTCTGTTGCTTTTGAGAGCATCCTTCCAAATGTATTTTTCCACTCGTGAACGCTGTAGTGTGTCTATTTGATTTCTGTAGAGACTGAAACTTTTCAGAAAATAAAATAGTCCTCACAAATGGTGGTTATCTTCTTCTGCTGAATTTCCCTTCCAAAACTGTGGAGTGGCATCGCATCTTTCTAAGCTGTTTTTAAGTCTATTGAAATGCTGCCCGTCTGCTACTACACAAATAACCAGCTGAGGACATTAAGAAGGAGAAGAGAAAAGCATATACTGTATGACCTCCCTCTTTCCATATAAATGATTAGGCAGAGAGAAATACATAATGTCTTCTGAAGACTTGGCAGCTACTGAAGTACAGCTACTGCAGTCACCTAGCTGGACGGGAAAGACAGGCTTCCAATATTTGTCTCTTTGTAACACAATGGATGAGCAGGGATTTCTAAGGTTTTCTAAGGGAGGAGTTAATCAGCTGCTGCAACAAAGATAGGACATAGGAACCATATATGAGCAATAGTATGTGTTTTAAAATTTCAGAAAATATGTGGATCTAAATGTAGAACATGAAACCTTGAGCAGACATGGCCTCCAACGTTGTGACTTAGGTATGATTTATGTCTTTTCCTTGCATGTGGCTGCCTTTTAGAAGCTGAGCAGTCATAACCTACCTGTGTACAAAAAAAAGACCCCTGAGAGAAACTGCCCTCACACTGTAGCCCAGTACTACCTGCCTTTTGTTAACAAATTGTCACTCCATGGCAGAAGTACATCAGAGTCTGTGTTCAGAAAGATTCAACGATTAGAAACATGAATGCAGAACAGGGCGAGACTCAGACAATTAAATAAATCCTCAGTCTCCAAAGCACAGTACTTGTCCATGCATTTCCTTCTGATCTAGAATGTGCTATCCATCTTGTATCATGGTGTATATTGTACTTCCTACAGCCAGTAAGAAACAGATTCATAATGCTAACCTTGCTAATGAATCTAGCCATTCAAGACAACACAGAAATTACAATGCTGTCTACACCTTCTGGTTGCAGTTTGACTTTAAAACTCTAGTTTTCTTGCTATTAATTATTTATTCAACCTTCTTCTAAAAGGAGGCCTTGTTAACTTCCATTTTCTGTAATCTTAAACTTTGTAAAAATAACTTTTGTTTTTCAAACAAGAACAGAACTATAATCTAATATGATGTCCTTCCTTTTCCAGCTTGGATAGGTGGGAAAGACAGTGCAGATACATCACTCAATGAAGAATAAAACACATTTTGTGTAGACAAGACTGGTGTCATACAAATCTTTGGAGCTGAGAATTTAGTACTTTAATTTGTGACCTTTTAAAATTTTATTTTAGTGTCTTAGCTTGCTCTTCTGTAACCACCCTCTAAAAAGACCTCAAGAAAAAAAAAATCATACAGTTATAGAACTGGTTAAGTTGAAAAAGGCCTTTAAGATCACTAGGTCCATCTGTTAATCTAACATTGCCAAGTCCGCCACTAAATCGTGTTCCTGAGCACCATATCGACATATCTCTGAAATATTTCCAAGGATAGTGATTCAATAACTTCCCTGGGCAGCCTGTTCCATTGCTTAATAACACTTTTGGTGGCAATTTTGTTCCTAACACCTAATCCAAATCTCCTCTGGCACAACTTGAGCCTATTTCCTCTTGTTCTATCACTTATAACTTGGGAGAAGAGATAAATATCCCTCTCACGCCAATCTCCTTTCATGTAGTTGTAGAAAGTGGTAAGGTCTTCTCTCACACTCCTGTCCTCCAGGCTAAATAACCCCAGCCATTCATCATAAGACTTGTTTTCTAGATGCTTCACCTGCTCCATTGCTCTTTGTTAGATGTACCGTGGCACCTAAATATCTTTTGAGTGAACCAATTCTGTGCCTCTTAAGCATGCCTGAACTATCAAAATTTTGAGCTACATCCAAAATTTATTAAACTATGTTGTCTATTTCAATCTGTTTGGATGAAATTAAAGGAATGCTATTGCAAACAAACACTGGTTTAACTATTAATTTAAACCTATAGCATATTAGCATTAAAATGTTGAAGTAAAGTGTAGGTGACACTTTTAAGATAAAGAATGCTATCAATATTTAATAACATTTAGTGTAATCACATATCCTTTATTAAATGGTGCATTATTTTCAGAAGGCTGTGATCATGTTCTTCTTTCGCCTGGTATGTAAAGAACCAGTGTTCCTAAGCAACTTTTGGACTTCTGAAATTATACAAAGTGTTTAAGCTACTAGGGAAGAAAATAGAAATATAAAAATTACTCCTGGCCATTTGGAAAGCTTCATAGGTATTCTAAAGGAAGAACAAGAAAAAAAAAAAGGCAAGAAATTATTTTTCTGGTGAGAAAATAGTAGGTAGGCATTCTTACACTTCTTAGAAATGGCTATATCAATTGCTTAACAAAGCTGCTAGAATAAAGCCATTGATATGTAAGCAACTGGAATCAAAAATACAAGGTTTGTCCCAATTCAGAAAAATCAGTCAACAAATGAGGAGCGCTGACACCCTTAGCAGGAGTATCACTGAATGAAGAAATAGGAGAAAAGGGAGGACATCCTCAGGATCTGTTGAATATTCAATATTCTGTGCCATGAGTGAAGCTTTACCATTTTTTTGTAATGAAAAAGAGTACATTATCATCAGTAAAGTGGAATATGAAAAACAGGCCTTTGTGTGATAATCATCTATTTTCTCTGCTTGTTGGAGAGAGAGAAGGGGTTTTAAAACAAGAAAAATCCTCTTTGACAAAAGTGCAATTGGGAAATTCTTATGTGGGCTACATTTGCTAAAACTGCTTTAGGCTTTAGTCTCTTCTTTCTGAATAAATTATGAAGAGAAGCCATTAGCTGTACTTTAAGGCATATCAATAATGAAGATATATAACACTTAGGAAGGGCAGAAAAGAAATAATGTGTAATATAAAAATGCCAGAGTTTAGCAGTTTCCTGCACTTCTCATGGAACAGGTATATCCAGCAATATGCCACTAAAGAGGTAAATTCTAAGTAAAAATTTGTAGGATCCTGGACTTCACTTGAAAAATCCTGACAGTCTGAAAAATTCCAGGATCAGAAAAGGGTGAATCGTGTACATGGATTTAAACAGAAAAATGACCTTAATATTTGCAGGATACAGCCAGTCTAATGAAAAATGAAATCATGTGATGCTAAGAATTTATTGAAAATTGAAGAAGCCTAAATTCAGTCACATAATTTAGTTTAACACATTTCACACTGTCTTGTTCTTAAACAATCTGGAAAGATTTGATTATAACATTAGATGTATTAATGTGAGCTTGTAAAAGACATTCAGAGCGGTTTAACATCTTACATTAAATGGATTAAAAACCAAAGAACTGGTAGGAGTCCAAAACTATAGAAAACAGAGATGAAACATCTTATTTGGAATGAAAAAATCACTAGCCTTTGGTGTGTATTGTATGGGAGGTGAGCCAAGATGAATGTGAGAGTCTGACCTCACTGATTTGCAATTGTCTCAAAAGAACAATTTTAAAGTGAATAGCCCTGGCTAGGGTGGAGGACCTGGCCTGGCCAGAGCTGCACAGGGGGAGACACCCAGGAAGAGATAAGAACTAAGAACCAACAGCTGGGTGGAGACTACTCCCCTTTTCTGAGGGCCAGCCTGCAAGGCTGGGATCTCCCTTCAGGCACAGTACCCTGGCCAGGGTAGAGGAAGCCACCTTGATTGTACTGATGCTGATATACCTGGCTGAGGTGGCTGGAACGGAGTGGGGAGTGGTGCCTGGAAGGAGATAAGAACTGATGAATGGGTGGGGGACTGCACCCTTCTGCAGAAGCCTCCCCTCCAGGCAGCCTGTCTGCAGTGGCTCTGATGCCAATGACCCTGGCTTCTGTGGCAGCTGACTGACAGCTGCCCCTTGGCAACAAAAGGAACTCAGGGGTATATATGGCTGTCCTTGCTGTGGCTGTTTTGGTGTCTCTTGACCCTCAGCCGTTTGGCATCGGACCCTGTCCAGGATCAGCCCCATCTTGAAGAAACTCGCAGGACAGCTGGACCCCTGGTGGTGACTCTCTCTCCCTCATTCTTTCTTCCCACTTTCTTACCCTTTTCCTCTACTTTTCTCTCTCTCTTACATCTTCTTTTCCTCTCTCTCTCTTTTGCCTGGCTCTATAATTTTGCCTCTGTCAATTGTCAAATAAAGTCTGCTTGCGACCCTTCTACAGTTGGACTTTGATTCACAGATCATAGAATCATAGAATCATAGAATCATAGAATCCTAGGGGTTGGAAGGGACCTCGAAAGATCATCTAGTCCAACCCCCCCTGCCAGAGCAGGGCCCCCTAGAGTACATCACATAGGAACGTGTCCAGGCGGGTTTTGAATGTCTCCAGTGAAGGAGACTCCACAACCCCCCTGGGCAGCCTGTTCCAGGGCTCTGTCACCCTTACAATAAAAAAATTTTTTCGAACATTCAACTTGAACCTCCTATGCTCCAATTTATACCCATTACCCCTTGTTTTGTTACCTCGGACCATAACAATGAATATAACTGATTCTTCTACCTTTAAAATATTAGAATTAAATTTTTACCAAAGTTGTATCAGCCACTGTAGATCACTAGTATCTAAGTATTGAAATTTGAAATTAAACAGTATAACAAATTCACCTTTTCTTACATTTGGATCTTTAAAAAAGGATGGATTTTGCTGAAATACAGACAGAAAAAATATTTTTCCTACTGCAAGTCTTACTCTTCATTGGTCCTTCATTGTACAGGACAACAGCCTACATCAGAATAATTGTTTCTTCTTCCCTTAGAATCTAATAGTCATTAAAACTCTCCTTAAAGTACACATATATAGCACAAGACATGATAGATTACTAATAGTCTGCTCTTGAAATCAGAAAGAAAGTAACTGCTGGAAATCATAAAAAAACCTATTAGAGTATCTTGCTTTCTGAAATACTTAAGAATTTCTTCTAAGTGAGATCTTCAAGTGATTCAGAAAAGATGACATTATTATGATAATCAGAAAACTGAAGACCTGGAAAACAGGTCATAATGATCAGATCTTTAGAATTACAGCTACTGCAGAGGAAAGCAAAACCAAAGTATTATTTTATTTATAACCACTCTAATAATCAGAGTAATCAGAGGATGTATTTTCCCACTCAAATGAGGAATAACTATAACATAGATTTATTAATCTGAAATTCAGAAAACAGGACAGGCCATATATTACCTTTACAAAAATGCTGACATATTCAAAAATGGTAAAAAAAATAATAATTCAGACATCAAGAAAAAGATAAAATTGAGTTCAATATTTTTATTTCATTTCTTAAACAAAATCTTGGAGAACAGTGAAAGCAAAAGAAATCTCCTGAAGAGAATGTGTGCTGCCTCTTTAGATCCAGAGAAAGACAGATCTAGCCTAAAGAATTCACACACTCCTGTAAGTTCTAGGTAAGGGACAATTAACATTCAAAAATGAAAGCCAGACTTCTTGCTGATTGTGGATACTTTTCTGTGCTCCT
Source organism: Florisuga fusca (assembly GCA_038090715.1). NCBI lineage: Eukaryota > Metazoa > Chordata > Aves > Apodiformes > Trochilidae > Florisuga > Florisuga fusca. The sequence continues at coordinate 21,032,461 of JAAWXA010000006.1, forward strand.
CTCGAAAATCAGACATTAAGAAAACATATGAAAGACTGTTGATAGAATTTAAACCAGAATTATTTATTACACACAGTGAACCTGAAGAAATTAAGATAAATGTTAGATATCACGAGTTCAGTGGCCCATGAAGGTCATCAGGAAGGTTTAATATTTCTTTTATTTCAGCGCTTTGCAATAGCCTTAAAGGTCTTTTTACTTCACATGTTTAATTTTCCCCTCTTTTGCTGCAAAATGGGCACTATCTAAATATACGGTGTCCATTTCTCTGTGTTTCAGTGGATGCTGTTGAAAAGACATTTGCTGCAGTACAATAGGTAGAATATAACATGACACCTGTTTCAGTGATCACAGTCCCAACCTGGTCATTTCATCACTTTGCCTTTATCTCTGTTCTTCCCCAAATAAGAGGTCCTAAAACTAACTTTTATTATGTATTGTGTCATAAAGAAGCAGCAGGAAAAAAAAAAAAAAGTTGAGAGAAAACTGAAAAAAGTATCACCAGGCTATGCAAAGCTGCATGAGACATCATCCATACTGGCAGCTAATGCTCAGCATAGGTTTTGATTGAAAGTATAAGATTTAATATTTTTTGTCTTTCTTATTCAATAGAAAAGGTCATTCTTCTATATTAAAAAGAAAAATAAATAAATTAATAACTTCACTGTTATTTCACTGTAACCCAGCCACCATCAGCTATGGTATCTCAGAACGGGACAGCTGGTTCCCACCTAAATCCACATGTAGCTGCCTTTACACAACCAGTGAATAGCATGCTTCATGAAAAGCCATTGATCAACCAGAAATAAAATTCTTCTCTGTTTAACTGTAGCCTAACTGGTTGTGTAAGTTTATTTGAAGACTAAAGAATTGCTCCAGCATAGTTGTGATGTGTTTTTTTTCCCCTAGTCTTATGTTTGCATTTTATACTGGATATCCCTTCGATATCTACAACAGCTTAAGCCACAAGAGATTAAAAGAATAACTAAACTAACACATGAAAAAGTGGTAGAGAATAAGAAATAGCTTTCATTTCCAACTGGACAAATGCCACATTTTAAGTGACATATTAAAAAGTCTTTTAAGTTTAAAGTTTATACTTGTACCCCAGAGTTCTTAGGAATTTTGCAGTTCATAAAAAGCAAACAATCCCAAAGCAACAGTGTCAACCAGAAACACAGAGGAGAACATCTCAGGAAGGAGGGGTGGGGGAAGTGAATACTAAGTCTACAAAAGTCAAGGACATGAAATATTTTTTTTGTTGCACAGAAAAAGCTCTACTGCTGACTAAATAAGTATCATGTTATAAATATTTGGGATTTTACCTGTCAGAGAGAAAAATGTATAAATCAATTTTGTTGTCTGATGAAATGTCAGAATTGCCTATGAAATGGAAATTTTATATTTTGATTAGTTTACTGATTGTTAAGTCTTATCTTTCTCTTATTCTGTTATTACTTCCTTAGCAAGTAAATAAGAAATTACCAAGTTCTACACCAGAATCATGGACATACTAATAATATTCTGTCATAGGGCTATGTAAAGATGCCATCATTTGGAAGTTCAATCAGATAACTAGGCTGGACAGGAGAATAAATGATTAAGCAGTGGCAACACAGAAAAACTAGCTTTGCTACAGCTGTGTATCATGATCTTGATGTTCCTTCCTACCAGTTTTTCACTAAATATAAAAGCAGTATTGATGTCAGATATTAATTGCAAGAAGTAAAATTTTAAGGGAAAATCACATTTGGGAAAAAATCACTTAAAAGAGAACAAAACGGGCATGAAGAACAGTTAAAATTAGACAAAACTAGATTCCAATTAGACAAATACACATTCCAAGTAGTCAATATCCTAGCTTAGAGCAGAGGCCTGCAAGACACCTGCAAGGCCAAAGAAAGGGATGGGAAAGAATACTCTCCACCAGTTACCTTGGTTACAGCCTGAAGCACTGTGAAAAAAAACCCCAACATTGAGAACTTGGATTCATTGTATTAACATGACCTTAATATATTAATGAACTATTAGCATACTACAACAGACACCCATAGCCTAGATGCACCCTTACCAACAAAGAGCCACTTACTCTTTGAGTATGTGTAGTTAAATTTTTGAGCATTGCCAATTTTAATGGAAGCAAGGAACTGGTTAACCAATCATGAGTGGAAATGATACAACAACATCAGAGATAACGTTCTTTCTCACAATTTGGGGTATAAAAGTAGCACTTGTAATTCGTGAAATTGACCTTGCTTTTGGAATACCACCCTGCTCCCTTTTCTGTGCAGAAATGGATATTAAAGCAGACATCTCGACTCTGTGTGTGGACTGGCTTATTGCACACCACTGACTCTCCTCTGGGGAGAACAGAATTATCTGTGCAACAGGATAGTCTTTCCACCCTGTGGTTTTCTCTAGCAGCCACCTTCCCTCTCTCAGCTGTGGCAAATTTCTGGTGGTCAGTCAGTAAGAGGCAACTAGCTGAGAACTTCATGTTTGAACTCTGGAAAGGCAGGAAAACAAGTGAAAGTAAGGCAGATTGCTGTCTAGTCTGCAAGTTCTGCATGGAAATTTGAGGAAGCATGGGATTTTAAACCCATTTTCTTCCAATCCTGTCTCTAGGTAAAGAGGTTGGAAACAAGTGGGGAAAAATCAGAAAACCTAGCTAAATCCACAATGATTTTCTGGGACTATATGGATTGGTTATACAGTGTTAGCCCCATTTAGCTTTCCATCTGTAACTAGAGCAGTGTGTAAATGGCAATTTCAATGAGACAGCCCATGCAATGTCCCTCTCAATTTACTAGAATAGCTATCCCTCTACCCCCCTAAGGATTTTTAGTGGTTGCTAAATTCTTGTACTTAAGATATTCTTTTAAGAAGATATTCTTCTTGTGGCCACTTCCTTTGGAGTTCCATTTAAAGCTCCAGCTTCGTAATATTGCTGCTTGTTGGACTTGGGGTTTTTTCCTTCCTTTTGGATTACACTTCTGCTTAGAAAAAAAGATCTGTATATTAGAGCAGTATGTTAAAATCAACAGATATCAAAATAACGAATTCAAACCCATTCAATAGAACACAATCCTCAGAAAAAGAAATAAGTAACCCATCACTACAGGCAAATTAAGATGTTTGTCCCAAATAGCCTGGTAATAATAATCGTATTTAACTGCTATAATATATTTATGTATCCATCGTTACTCAGGTAGTATGTTCATTTTTTTCAATTAGAAACTACTTTCTGTGTGCAATGCATTTTTTACATTGGACTAATAGCAGAGGTTGTAAATCCCTTCATAGTCCACAGCTACAATAACAGAACATATTACTGTTGTTAACCTCATTTTTCCTAAGTTGTTCTGTTTACACTACAAGTCTCTGAGTACTAGTGTCCCTCTCTCCAACTCCCTGCCTACCTGTAGCATTTTTTAATCTTTTGTTAGGTATCTACTGAGACTCACAGGCCTGCTAGAGGAAAACATTTGGCATTTATCCTCAAGGGAAAAAACCTTTCTCATATAAAATCAGTTAGTTATCTAAAAGGAAGTCAAAGTAAATCATGAAAGAATTAATTTAAAAATGGTAAACTAATTTCCTATGAGTAAAACGGGAAAAATTACTACATTTTTTCATTGCCTTTTACATGTTTAAACTCTAAATCTTTGAACTGTAAATTGGGTTGTGTCCTCACAGTTTTTCCACTCGATGTTTCCACAATAGGACTTCTGCCTGAATAGAAACTAGAAGAACAACAAAATAAAAAACACCATTTCTTGATCATGCCTCCAGGAATTAATTCAGTTACAACAATTATTTTTGCTGTGTCTTAAAATAAAATATTTCCTTAGACATTATTTGAAGGAATTGAAAGAACTTTGAAAACCAGAAAATAGATTAATCTAGACTGTTCATCAAGAAGACAAATACAAGCATGCTTTGTAGAGTATTGTAAGAAGTGATGCTTACAGAATGATACCCTCAGTCAGTAACACATCAGTTCAGTCATCAGAAGCATCATGTGTATGTTGTTAATAACACCAGAACGTCTACGGAAACCACATTATATTACATGACTCTTCAGTGTTGAAGGAAAGACTTTTGCACCATGTTCAGGCTGAGGTCAAGAAAGCAAGAGGTCTATTTCAGAAAATTATAATCCTTTTAGTCAATTATGACTTTCTCATTCATAAAGAATAAGGCAGCTTTAACAGGTCTTCTGTTCACATATGAAGGGAAGATAAGTTGTGTCTCAACTAGGTAAGTCCCAACCAAAGGCTGTTAAGATACGAAACCTATCCTACTTTCAGACAGCTTCAGAGATTTCAAGACTCCTAGCATATCTATACTGAGGGCTGCTTAATCAAAACTGTTTCAGTTTCCTTGATGACAGAAGCATGTGTTTCACCTTGCAACAGTAGCCAGTTATACACCCACCTGAGCTGAAGTTGTCCCAATGAATTCATGTGCTGGGCTAAAATTCAGGGATTTAACTAAAGATCTTAATCTCATTTGACTGAAATCTTAAGAAAAAATAGACCTGATATTTACATCCCCGACTCAGTGATTTGGACCAGTTTATGACTTCATAAAATATATTTTAAGGTTATTTCCAAAATTGTTTAAAATAACCTAACCAAACATTACTGTGTGTTTTGAGGAAGCCCCACACGTGTGGCAGACAATGATAGACTGTCACAATTTAATCACCCTGTTCTTTATATATGCAGTCTGGAAAGTATGGTGACAACAGGTGTAATTCATTTTCCGTGATAATGAGGTAACTTAGGGTTCCGAAACCTGTGTTGATTTGACATAATGCATCAAATCTGTAAAAAAGAACCTTGAATTTCCCTGTGACAACTTTGTCCCAGAGTTTCTTTATAAATGAAGCTAGGTTTGTCCTAAAATTACTCCTTGCATGGAACTTTCTGTGATTTCCCCTCTAATTTGGAAGACAATAACAAGAGTAGTTAATTAGTGCTTTCTAGCATGAATATGAAAGGCTGAGAAGTGGCTTATTTAGTATGCAAAAACCCATACATTAGGATTGCCATATTTTTAGCAGTCTTACAAAAACAGTGTAATGAAGAGGTTTGCTTGGTATAGTTAGAAAAGACAAAGCTGCAAAGCAGTCTATCAGTTTTCTGAGTCCAAAGGAATTTAGACATAATTGGAAGCCCCTTTTTCAATAACATAAAAGGAGCGTTTACTGAGAAAATTCTACCTGTTCAGTCTGCTAATGTTGTACTTACCGTACTTACCTCTGGAGTATACATCAGGGGGAAGGGGAGAGAGCAAGCTGGAAGGAATGAGAGGCTGCCCCGCTGTGTCCTGCCTAGTCCCACCCCACTGACAGCTCTGCCCTGTGCCTGGATCAACTGAGGAGCATGCACAGAGGGATGGTGGTTGCCCATGCTGCTGTGGATGCTGGGGCATTGGACACCATGCCACCATAACTCAAAAAACAAACAATCTAACAAACAACAAAACAAAACGATCAACTAAGCAAAAAAATCAAGACCTCTCCTGCCTCCCCTGCCTGCTAGATCCTCTGTCTCCTTCCTTGTCCCCCAGTGTAATGTGTACTGCAAGCAGGGCAGGAATGACCTCCCTGTTGGTCACCCTGCCCCCCTGAGACACTTCTTCACTGTCACAGCATGGCACTATTCCTCCCTGCAGAGGGATGCAGGGGGAAACATAGTGACAAGAGATGAGGAGAAGGCTAAGGTATTCAGTGCCCTGGGACAGGAAGCAGAATAGAGCCCTCATAATCCCAGGGGAAATGGCTAGCAAACTGCTGCTCTTGGAGAAACTGGCTGCTCGCAGCTTGGATGAGTATACCATTCACTAGGATAAAAAAATGTATGTCCTGGCCCAAAGAGTTGTGGTGTTAAATCCAGATGTCAGCCAGTAGCAAGTGATGTTCCCCAGTGCTCAGTACTGGGGCCAGTGCTGTTAATATCTTTATCAATGATCTGAATGAGGGGATCTAGTGCACTCTCACTGAGTGATATACAGGTGACACCAAGTTGAGACTGTTCATCTGCCTTGAGGTATGAAGGCTCTAGAGAGAGATCTGGACAGTCTGGAAGAATAAGCTAAGGCCAATTGTATGACATTCAACATGGCCAAATGCCAAGTCTTGTGCTCTGGTCACAACAACCCAATGCAATGCTATGGTCTTGGGGAAGAATGACTGGAAAGCTGCTTAGTGGAGAAGTACCTGGGGATGCTGGCCAACATCTGGATGAATATTAGCCAGCAGTGTGCCCAGGTGGCCAAGATGGTACAAGCATCCTGGTTTGCATCAGGAATAGTGTGGCCAGCAGGAGAAGGAAAGTGATTGTCCCCCTGTACTCAACATTGTTGAGGCTTCTCCTCACGTACTGTGCTCAGTTCTGGGCCCCTCACTACAAGAAAGTCCTTATGATTCAGGAGCATGTCCAAAGAAGGGCAACAAAGCTGGTGGAGAGCCTGGAGAACAAGTTTTAGATGAGGTGTGGCTGAGGGTTTTTTAGTCTAGAGAAGAGGAGTTGAGACCTTATTGCTCTCTACAACTACCTGAAGGAATGTTGTAGGTAGGTATGTGCTGGTCCCTTCTCTCAAGTAGCAACCACTAGAACAAGACAAAATTGCCTCAATTTGTGTCAGGGGTGGTTTAGATTAGACAATAGGAAAAAATCTTCTCTGAAAGGGTTGTTAAGCACTGAAATCAGTGCCCAGGGAAGTGGCTGAGTCACCACCCCTGGAGGCATTTAAAAGACATGTAGATATGGTGCTTAGGGACATGCCTTAGTGGTGGACTTGGTAGTGTTAGGTTTATGGTTGGATTTGATGATTTTAAAGGTCTTTTCCTACCAAAATGATTCCATGGTTCTGTGATCTGCCAGGAACAAAATGTAGAATGCCAAATGGAAATATATTAGTTGCATCAGCAAAACCCTTGTAAGGATAAGTTTTTGGACTTGCAGATGTTAAATATGTGATTTAATGTGATTTATCTGTTGGCTATTTGATGTCTGATATTCTTTCTGTCTGGTTGTTGGTTTTTTCCCCCTCAGCCATCTGAAGATCTGGGTTATAAACCAGCCCACCTACTCTGAAAGCTAGCATAAGAAAGAGACCTATAGAGGGCTTGAACTTCCTAAGCTTGTCTTTCAAAAAACAACATTGCTGTATAACCTATTTCTTCCCATTCACACAGTTGTTCTCTGAGTGAATGTGTAAAGCACCAGTTTTATGTTTTCCTTTCTTTCAATTGCAAATGGTGGGAATAGCTAATTTGCATGCCTTTAATTTGTCTTAATAAATTATGATATTTAATACCATCTTTCTCAGTGCAATGCATTGTTTTGTACCACAATCATCATAAAGTGCTCCAGAAGTAGCTTGAAAAGCAAAGTGTCATCACTGACAAAAGAAACTGCTGTACAATTTTGCATAGCTAAAGATACCTTAACAGAAACTGGAAGTGCCCAAGCTGCAGAGACTAAAGACAGTCAAGTACACAGAACTGAATAATCAGCAAACTGGACTAATAACACTTCTCAGAGTCTCTGAAATCTTCCTTATTGGCAAAAAGCAAAAAAAAAGTTTCATCTTGCATATTTCTATAATGCTCTTTTGGAATACCACTTTGAAGTCATCCTTCAGGGTTCAAAATGCATACAGTTTGTAATCCCCTGATGTTCTACACATTGTCTCTGAAATTACCCACACATACCCCGTATGCATTTCTGCTGACTTCAGAGCCATCATACTGAAGTTCAGCTGTCAACAAAATATATACAAATAGTAGAATATTAATGCCCAGCCTAAAGTACATGTTGTTTTGATCTTTGCTGCTGCTGTTATTTAAAAAGTCTTCTAGAAAATGCTCAAATGCAGTAGTATGTCTTTCTGGGCACTATTTCCTGCCTGCAAATCCCTTAGTATTTCATTAAACTGTGATTTTTCATTTTGTAATATCCTTATCCAGTGATACGCAGCCCCTATTAATGTGTGAATGCATTTCTTGCACTGAGTATGTTTTCCCATGGTATGCATTATTCTATTAAAATACCCCACCCATTATTTGTTTCAGAGAATTCTGTAAATCTAAATCGCCATTTGCTGAAAGCAAAGTCTTGGTCCTTATTCTCATGGAATTTTCCTGGGGTTTTACATAAAGCATAGAGCAAACACTTGTTTCCAAAACTTCAAAATAATATTATTACCATTAGCACAAGTAAATCCTCTTTGTTACCTTCAATTTGAAGCTAAATATATTGCACATACATCTTCCACCCTTCATTGTTTTTCACCATTGCTATGACATATCAAAAGAAACTAGAGCATATCAAAAACCCATCTTCCATCACAGCTCCTTCTTAGGTTGAAGTTAATGCAGCAGGCCTAAGTAAGTACTTTTGAGTTAGAATGAGGCTTATGAAATGTTTACAGGAAGACCATTTTTCAGACAGCCAGATCATTGCTTGTTAAAGTTCAGAAATGCTCTGACAGAGCATATGGAAGTAGACATAGCTAAATTATGGGATAGAAAACCCACAACATGAAATCAAGTAGATGATGCTGAGATGTGACTGCTAAATATTTCAAAAGAAATATTTCATAAGAAGTATTTCATAAGAACTATTTGGTCATTTTGAAAATAATTTATGATTTATGCTTAAGGCAAAGTTACCTGCAAAAAGAAGGAGGAGTTTTTTCTCCTTAAAACCTCTTGAGAACCACACTAAGTACCTAAAAATCTAAAATACCACAAATACATGACATGGCTTTGGAAAGCTGATCTCTTTTAAAATTTGATTCAAGATTTAACATTTCTTTATACTTTTAAAGTGCTCTTAGGATGCATGTACTTCAACTTCCTTACTTATACATAGGGGAGGGCAAAAGTTTCTTATACTTTTAATGAAAGGTTATTATTATACACTTAATGTTGATAACATGTTATTGCACATGGAACAGGAGAAAGTGCTTAGCCTACAGACAAGGGAATCTACAAAATTTACAGGTTCTTGGTATAATTAGCTCTTTTGGGCTATAGGAGACTAAATACACAGAAAGGGACTGCTTCATCTGGACATGGAAAAAATTCAGATAAGGCACTAAAGTTCTGCAATGCATGATACCCATAGCTATTTTTCTCTAACAGAACACCCACCAAGGATCCCGGAAAGACAGAGGTTTATTGCATTTGATAAGTATTGTTCTCTGCTTTCTAACTAACTTTTTCTTAACATAGAATAAATTGATGTTCTCATCCCTAGCAGCACCTCAAAGTTTAATATTTCCACTCTGCCTACTTGTTTCCTCATTTTGTGAAGTTCCTCAGTAAATGGGTGCAACAAGACACCAAGGATGACTAAGACAGTGGCATATAGCCATGTGTCAACAGTAGCTCATGATAAATCCACAACCTGGGTGCATGACAGGGAAATTGCTTCAGCACTGAGGCATTACTGAAAAGCCTGCTGCAAAGCAGTGGTCTGCATCACTCAGTTGAACCAATCCAGCAGCTTTACCTGTGTTCTGCATCTTAAGACTGCCTGACACACAAATAACACTCTACTGTCTGAATGTCAAGGACTATCACAAAGAAATAAATAAAAATGCAAATATTAGTTTCAGTACACAGAAGTATCCACAGCACCATACAGCAAGTAGAAAATGTACAACCTGTATCTTCGGGCTTTAGTGAATCATAAATCACAAACATAAAAAAGAACCCTGAATGCATCTGGTTGTCTTTGTGCAAGACACAGGTTTGTCCTACAGTTTTGGTGCACCAAGAGTGCAAGTGATTTGTATAAAGGCAAGTGGGATTCTGGTTCCTGGTTGTAGTGCTTGCACCTCCATCTGCTTTTGTTGTCACATCTAAGCTCTGTGAAAACCCAGACTTCCTCCTTCTATCCTTCCTCAGTCTTCACCATTTTCCCCAGATAAGAGTTAGTAAAGGTTTCAAAGAAAAATTGACTTAGTTTCTAATCACATAATACTATTGGAAATCAGACAAAGACCTTAAGTACCAAAACAGTGGTGATATATAAGGGTATAAAAGCATCACTTCTGCCATTTCAGTGATGCCCATTCTACTTTAGTCCCTGTTCCATTTCAAATTGTGAGAAATGGCAGAAAAAGTGTAGAAAGTAATACTGCATATTTCTGAAGATTCTGTAGTTCTGGATGTGAATCTGTCATTTGTAAATGGCCTGGATCAGCCTCATAACTATGCTGATATACATTGATATCTGAACTGGATTTTAAACTGCCTTCACAATATGAAATCATGCTTTGTAGGAGCAAGCCCATTTCAGATGAAGTTAGATACTGAGAATAACTGAGAGGCAAAATTTGGGAAGGTAACATTAAGTAGAGTTTAACACAGGTCAGGTAAATTAAAATGAACCAGTTATATTTACACCTCTGGCTTTGTAGACTAAAGAGGGATGAGTAGAAAGTGAAATTATATCATCGTATAAGGGCTTAATACTGCTGGATTTGCTACTTTTTGCAATTGCTAATATCTGTCAAAAACATTTTAGTTTGTCTTATTAGTTGCATACATAAACAGACTTCTTCTGTACTCCAAAAGTATATATTTCCGTATTACAAAAGGAACATGCTCTTATTGCCAAGTGAATCTCAAATGTATGTATGTTTACTATCTACCATCTAATCATTCAGAAGCTATTGTACAAAAATAACTTACTCTTTTCTATTAATCACTTGCAGAACCATGCACGGGAATGATAATTTTCCTGAAACACCATCTTCTCACCCCAACATTTTCTCTTTACTTCCTGGTCTCTCAACAACTGCTTGACATGTCATCAAACAAAAAGTACACACAAAAAGTATCAAAGTAATTTAAAATAAAAACTTATTGTACACATAGTTTTTTTAAAGTTCTCATTGGTAAGTTAAGTTTTTTAGTCCATCTTCAGAACAGCTTACATGTATTGTTTACACAACGAGTGTAATGAAATTGATTGTACCAAAAGTGCAGTAGTTACTACAAGGACAAGAAAAAGTGGTGGAAAAGTGGCAACAACACTACAGAGATGGCTTTGTGCAAAGCAGAATAAATGCATTATGGTTTTTGGACATGAATAAGCCACTTGCATTGATAAGCAACTTTTATTTTCAATAACATACCAAGACTTTCACTGCCAGGATTGACTGGCATGTTTTGCTAGGATTTGCAAAGTTCTTGCAAGACTTCACAATAGAATTTAAGCTCAAGCTAAGTGCCATTACTTTGCCCACATTACTCACATCAATTACCCAAAAGAAATGAAGCGCATATGGTATGATTTTTCTTGGTGCCATGAGCTGAAGTAACTTTGCTATTAGCATCTTATATATAGGATTTAAAGCATTTCTGCATGGACTCCCAAGCTGAGTCTTTATGACCTATTATTTGCACTTGATTTTTTTTTTCCCCACACCATCTCACAACATGGAATTTGCACTTAAGGTCAAAGTAGGGTTTTGAGGACATTTTTAAGACTTTTGTTCAAGTTTTGGGAAAACAGGGTAGAATTCTTTGCTCTGCTACAGATTACCTATGAGCCTAATAACATTTTTTGCTGTTTCTTTCACATAGGTAAAATAAGGTAAAAAAACCCTTTATTCACTGGTCTTCTAATTCTATATATTATTTTGAATAAGAACCTTATGATTTTGGCCAACCACATGCTTATAGGCATATGCCAGAGACTATTACTAATGAGCAAACTGGATTAGTAGAAATCCATTATAGTATTTTCCACCCTACGCACTCCTGCAATATTAATACAAAGGGCTTTGCATGCCTTTTTATACCTTCATGAATGCAATGCATACTCATTTTATACTACTCTGACCACCATGCAGCCTCACAATGCTTCAAATACTTTGGAAAAACACATAAACATAATTCCTTAATCTTTTGCTCATAAGGTCAGAGATGGCCTTCCCACCATGCAACACTGCAAGCAGAAAACATTCTTATAAATTGTCCTGCTAAGTAATGTAGATTTAGTTAATGCATTACAGTTTTGTAACTGTAATGTGGAGATAGAAATTCCTAACATTGGAGTCTTTATGTGAAAATATGCCTATGTTAAGTCAAGATATATTTCAATACCTTTCTTCCATGTAAAAAAATTATGAATTCTGAGATATAGTGAATGTCTTCTGTTAATTCATTGGTTTAGAAAATGTGTCTTTAATGATCTTTTTTAACAAGAATACTTGTGAATCATAATTACAAAAGGAGCATCAAGTAGTTTATACAAATTCATTCCCAGTGCTCAGTTGAGCACTGAAAACATTGACAAATACTACTATGAAGCATTAACTCTAGTCCTATACTTACACCAGTATAACTAAATCTTTTTCTCAGAATAAATTAGTTTCTTGAAGTGTTTATAATAATGAATGAGTGGGGTAATAACAAGGATTACCAGGGAACAATCCATTTTAAGACTTTAAAGAAAACCCTGAAATTAAAATAAAGCTTAAGTAGACAGGAGACTAATGGATAAGCATCAAAATGAAGGTAGCATGTTGCTATGGAAATCTTTGAAAACGACAGAGAAGCTTGGGTTTAAAGCAAGAAAAATGAATGAAGTAGTATATAAATTTAAGAATAAAGAGAAAAGGAGAAAGATGAACTAGTGGCCTGAATAAACTAAAGAGGGGTATTTCATTAAATGTGTTATTTGTGCACAATTCTGTAACAGAATTTGTCACAGTGAAAGCAATCTGCTTATTCACGTTTATAAAGATAAAAGCAATATCTAGGAGAGGAAAACGAGAAGGTAGCTAACAAATATTAAAGTATTCCACCTGGGCAAAAAGGAAATTCAGGTTAGAAATATGGTCTCTTTTAATCTTGTTATATTAATAATTCAGTTTTTCTTAACATGAACACTTTTTTTCATACAATACCTATATGTAGAATATAATTTGTATGTAGAAGTTGCTATGCTGTTTAAATATAGTTCTTACAAGTTATTTAATGAAAGAAAATCAGTTGAGGAGGCTGTGGAGTCTCCATTCTTAGATATATTCAGCAACTGACTAGACACGATTCTCAACAGTGAGCCACAGGACACCATGCTTGAGTGAAGTGCCTGGCCTAGAGACCTCTAGGGGTGCCTATCAATCTCATTGATTTTGCAGTTCTGTGAAGGGTAGAAAACAGGATTAAAATATTTTACCAGATGCTCACATTTGGTAGGTTTCATAAGTATCTTTTTAATAGGTTTAATACAAATATATGGGGGAGTGACACTCTAAGAATAAAACTGATTATTAAGATCTGAAAAATTTCATATTTGAAAGATACAGGTTTTTCTCAAAAAAGGATTCAGTTTTTCATGTTTCACGTCTGATAATCAGTTATTCCTACCGTGCTACGTACAAGATCATTTAAGAAAAATATTCACAGAAAAAAACTAAAGAAGAAAAAATCTCCAACATAAAAAAATACTATATATTTCAGAAAAGACAGGTGAATTATCTTTATACAACCTGGTCTTAAACTTGTCAACATAGCTTCCTTACAAATTATTTCAAATTTATTAATTTTTTTGCATATATGTATTATTTTAATAGTTTAGAATAATTAAACAGAAAAAAAAAATAATTCTATTTGCAATGAAAAATAAACAGTAAACAGGAATGATGGCAGATCTTATTTTTGGTTTATTTGGAGCATTTTCACATTCACACCAGGAAAGTCTCCCAGAAGAGAAATCACTCCATTTTGGCAGTCATAAAAAGTGAATGAAAAAATAATTAATGCAAAGATGTTACAATTTTGGGGACCGAAAAAAAAAAAGTGTAAAGCATTTTCCATGAGATAAAGATTTTAATTAGAAGTGCCTTAGCAAGGTCTGTTTATGACTATGGTGGTCTGGTAGAGGGCAGAACAGACGTGAGCTACTATGTATACCACAGCATTGTAAATATTACTGAAAACAAGTTTTTAGTCTACTTTATCATTCCAGAATCATGGTTTGTTTTAATTTTAAAGGAGGGTACTGTACTCATCAATATGAGACACCCTCTTACGATTTTGTAGTTGATTTTAAGAGAGCTGGAGAGAACCTTTCTCCCATCTTTGAAAACCTGTATAATTAAGGAGACCATAACTTAAAACCTTCCCAAGGAAGAGTGCTGCCTCCTGTGGTTATCAATAAAACACTGAGGGAAACAATGGAAGCCAAATTAAATATAAACTACTGTATGTGGAGAAATAAAACAGTGTTTAATGCAATGCTTTTATTTCCCTTTGGTTTATTCTGCTTTTCTTACAACTTGAAGTAGTGCATCCAGCTCTGGAGCCCTCAGTACAGGAAGGACAGGGACCTGGTGAAGTGGGTTCAGAGGAAGGCCACAAAAATGATGAGGGGCTGGAACACCTATCCTATGAAGATGGGCTAAGGGAGCTGGGGTTTTTCAGCCTGATGGAGAAAAGGCTCCTGGGAGACCTAATAGCTACCTTCTGAAGGAGTCCTAGAGAAAGGTTGGAGAGGGACCATTTTCAAGGGCCTGTAGTGATAGGATGGGGGTATTAAATTAGGGAAGAGGAGATTTAGATTGGATGTTAGGAAAAAGTTATTTACCATGAAGGTGGTGGAAAAATGGAACAGGTTGCCCAGGGAGGTAGATGATGTCTCATCTCTGGAGGTTTTCAAGGTAAGGCTTGCCAAGGCTCTGAGCAACCTGATCTAGCTGAGGATGTACCTGCTTATTGCAGAGGGGTCAGACTAGATGACATTTAGAGTTCCCATCCAACCTAGATTATTCTATTATTCTATGATTCTGAATGCATTCGCAGATTTTTTTTCCCACTTTTTCTCAGTAGTCCTAATGGATAAGACAAAACCCATCATTTGCTTTAAATGTCTTCAGTCTGTGACCCTCAGGATCTGGGTTCTTCACACAAAATAACTAGTTGTTTCAACGCTACAGTTGCAAAACTGGAGTTCATAAACTGCACCAGTACTGAATCAGTACTCATTTTTCTGCAGTATTCCAGAAAAAGGTAGGACAAAGGTTGATCCATGCAGTCAAAGACTTTTCTGCTGAGCGTGACTCTTCTATTGAAGTATATTGGTTCCACAAATGCGGTAATTTGGTCAGAAATATTAATTTCTACATTTTGACAAGTATAAATCTTAATAATATGAATATCAAAAACGAATGCAACATCTGCATTTAACATTGTGTGTGAACAACACTTAGAATCAGACAGAGGGGATTACTTCAGGAAGAGAAAAGGATCAAGGGGGCTAAGTATATGGTAGAATGGTAGAAAATAATATGAATGGTAGAAAATTACATTCATTTATTATACTTAATATCTCTCTGGTGTAACCTGAACTACCAAATAAGTTGCTCATCAGTGCATTATGAGTGCATCAGTACTAACTTTTTACAATATTAATAAAAACAGTAATTCTGTATTATAAACATGTTGTTGCTTGCACACACCACTTGCATGGTTTGTTTCACAAATAAGAGGGCATTATTTTTCCTCTTTCAGTGGAGAACACAGATTTGTTTCAACTGTAATAACAAGAGCAAAGAGAGTTTATGGTAACTTTAGAGATCTAGTTTTAAGCACCTTTAATGAAAACTTTGAAATACCTTCCCTTTCTGATTAGATTATTTTAAAAGGACTAAATCTAGAGCTACATGACATATATATAGTAAGAGATTATTTTTGCCTCTATTCTTTTGAGCACAAACACATTCCAGCTGAACAAAACTGTTGCTCAAAAGGATCATTTTTCAAGGTCACACTTGAGAACTTATTTCTTTTGAAAAGCTGAAAACTGCAATTGACAACTTTTTAATACAATTTTGTTTTCTTTGAACTCTGTTGAATTTTTCATGATAAAAATAAGAGATTTGCTGACAAGAAACAGTAAGTAAACCACACCTTTAAGTAAACTGTGATGTGTAATCATGAATTCGTTGCATTAGTGAAAGGTAAAGAGAATGGAAACCGCTGAAGAGCTAAAGGAACAAGGTAATTCACAGAGGGAAACTGGGCAAGGGGGAAAGGACAGATTAGGAAATGAGGCAGAAAGGACAAGAGTTATTCAAAGTAAACTAGGATCAAGTAGCAAGCCTTGGGATAGAGAAGTGTGGAACTGGAGCAGGTTAGTCCAGAGTGTGAGTAAAAGATTATTATGCAGTAGGGCAGAAGATTTTGTGTTTTGTTTGTATTTCAAAAGACATTGGTAAGTAAGAAAAGAACACAAGTGCTATTTATAGTAAAATATTACTGTTTACAGAAAAATACAATTAGAATGATTTTAATATTCTTAGAAAGTCTTAAAAAGAGCAAGTTGCCAACAGAAGCAGCAGAACCCTCTTTTTTTTTCTAACAACATAAGATAGATGAGTTAGCCATGGTTGTGGAATTTGTCACAGAAGTTTTGCACTGCTTTAGCTCAAATGTCCTTCAGCAGATAAGGAACAGTGATAGCAATAATGGCACTGTCATTTCACATCCAGACTTGCATGTGTGATAACAGAAATTCAGCTAAAAGAGGAACTCACCTTATTAAGCTGTAGTATTTTCTGTAAAGACTCAGATATATCAGTTCTGCCTTTAATATTAGATTGATCTAACTATGAACAGAAAGTGAGGATTGAAGAATTTCTAATTTTCATTATCAGCTTTCCATTTGCCATGGACAATGGATCCAGCCTGGTAGTTGGAAAGAGGCAAGATATGCAAGCCTGTAACTAATGTTGTCACAGCCAAGGAGTAGGACCTTGGAAAACAGGCCATTTTTTACCCTTTTTATTACTGTTTGCCAAGTTACATTTGGCCTGTTTGACTATTGTTGCAGCAGAAATATTATTATCCATTCCATTCGCAAGTACATCTGTAACATATTATGTAGTGAATATTATAACCTTTTCTTTTTTCAGAAGTAAGAGTTGACCCAGACTTGGTCTGCTTGTTAGGACATCCTTTGGGATGACCTATAACCACTGCAATTTTTTAATAGCTTTTAGATTTCTCTGAAACAAATGACATGCATTGCCTTGGAAATAACTGCACCAGCTAAAAAAATCACCACTTTCAACTACTCATCACCGTGTATCTGCAGAGATCATTTTCCCTAACTTCTACCACTTGAAAATTTATGTCTTTATTCTGAACTACACTCGAGAGATAAATGGGGTTATTTTTAAATGTAGATAAGCTGAACAATTAACTTTTCTTGAGACTGAACTTGGAAGCATATATCAGACCTAATGTTCTGGTGTTTGCTATCCAGCAGAAAACAAGCCTGTTAAGCTACTGCTGTTGCCAGGTAGATAATATAGCCAGATCAGGAAAATTACATCTGCTATAATTGTTGCTAGTCTGATTCCATAAATTGTACTGATTTTTCCTCATGGTTTTTAGAGTAGTGTGTTGAAGAGTGGTGTCTAGGCTGTTTTCAATCTCAGGACAAAAAGAATATGCTAAATGGGGGCCACTGGTATAGACTGACTCCGAAGGGCACTTTTTATATGACTATGATGCACTATGACTGTTACCTTCAGCTGAAATGAAAAACAACAATGATTTAGCAACAATAGTGCAAAGGAAAAAAATGTTACCCCTTTATAAGAAATTCAGAAATATCTGCACCAATAACACATTCTCCTCAAAGATTTTGAAAAAAATACGTTTATTTAGTGTAAATTGATCTAAAACATAAACCACGTTCAGATCACAGTACATTGGATTCTTGTATTCTCCTTTTGCATTATAAGAACATTATTTAATGAGGCAGAAGTGCCTACTGTTTACTTTCACTTGTGAAGGTTTATTCATTCTGAATAATTTATAGCACTATTTTACTATTCTCCTGAGAAAGACATGAGTCTTCCATTTTGCCTTGTTCATAATGGTGTTTTTGACAATTCTGTAAGAGGGAGAAATCTGAAAGGAACCCTTCTTACACTCTAAAATTCTTCACACCTATCATTTGCTCACTCCACACCTCAGATATGGCAAAATGTAATCATATTTACCAAATCAAAGTTTGGGTGATTTTTAGGGTGCTAGAATCTGTAATAGAAGTAATTTAAATATCTGTGTATCTGATATTGTTTTCTGAAAAGAAAGCAGGTCAGTCTTGTTATTTGATAAAATCATCATGACAGGTCAGTAACGGGAGAACAGGATCACCAGAAATCTTCAGATGAAGAACTCAGCCAACACATGAAATCTTGGTTACAATGAGAATGGATTATAAATTCAGGAACTAAGTTACTATGTTCAACATGATATTCATCATATTCACCCAGATGAAATATATTGGCAAAATTAAGATGTAAAATGTCTTACACTAAATTGTACAAAATTTAATTCCTTCTTGTTGTAATGTCAGTTCTGAGACAGATAAGTAAACAAGATTAGTAATAGCTTTTTCCCTTTGTTTTTGAAGATCAGAAGAAGACCTGAAACAGACTACTCATTTGTGAACCCAATTGAAAGCTAGGCTGTTCTCACTCATTGGGGTATGGAAGTTTCACTCATTAAAGGGCCTCTTCTAGGGCTTATTCGATTGCTAAAGACATAGAATTCAACCCACAAAACTTCGAGTAACAATACCTATGGACTTTTCTAAATCAGTGTATGTCGTTCAGTTGTGACAGTACAAGAATAGTTTTCTTCCACTTTTAGAGGCATCTACCATTACTTGTGCCTGAGCTAAACAAAGGTGGTAGTACCTGGAAGAGAATGAAGCTGGGACATAAGTGATAGTTAAAAAAAATATCCATAAATCATCCTTTTGTGTCTATTATCACATGAAGAAGAGAAGAGAAGAGAAGAGAAGAGAAGAGAAGAGAAGAGAAGAGAAGAGAAGAGAAGAGAAGAGAAAGCTTTGCCTCAAATAAAATTATTTAATGGAATGAAATGGAATTTAATTTCATGAGGAGGGGAAAAACTGTTTCCTTCCACTCTGATAACATAAGGACTCAAATAATTAGGAAAACTCTTCATGCTTATGCAAACTAAACCTTCTTCAGAGGTTCATTCTCTACTAATTTTTTCATTTGAAAAGCTTCTCAGCACTGCTGAGCATAGTAATTGATAGCTGGGAAGTCTGAGGACAAAATTATTTCTCAGGGCAGAACTTAGAAAATGTAGATTTGTGAGGTTTTTTGTGTCTAAATTTTTTGTGCAAGCATTAGAAAGAAAGAAGGCAGGAGAGCAGGAAAGCAGGATGGAAGGAAGGGAGGAAGGTGAAGAAATGTGTAAGGAATGGTCTTAATTTGTTTTGCCTGCATTTTGCATTGTTTTTCAGTCTCTGTAGAAAATCATGCCCTCTGCTTCTTAATCCTCTACAACAAAGGAATCAGTAGTATCCACAGATTATCAGTGGAAAAGAACAAACCTCATGGGTGGTGAGGACAAAAATGCCTTTCAATTTTCTATCTGGAAGATTAACACACAATGTAAAATGAGAGTTATTGTGTATTTTAAGAAAGGATGCGTATATTTTCAGCATGTAACTCACATTTCTTGAAAGATGTACAAAGATGGTAAAAAAAAGTTTTAGCAGCCCTGAACTATTTATCATCACTCATAAGAGGTTACATTCTAATCCCAAGGTAAATGGTCTGATTTTACTGCAGTTGAAGCAGATTTACACCATTTTAACTGAGATAAGATCTTTCTGTATATGTATATCCTGGAAAAAATGTCCTTTTTTAGTATTCATCCATCAAAACATTGATCTGCAGGAAAGATTGTGCTATAAAGTGAGGCAAGGAAACAGATCTGAACTTCTTTATCGGTTGTATTGTGCATCATAGCAATTACTCTTGCTGTCAAGAGAAATAAAGTTTGATATCCTTTGAGTTTGAATGTGTCAAAAGTAGTCTTCCAGAATATATTCCAAGCCTTAGACCCTGAAAATCAAAATGCAGTCTGGAATTCTAGTTGAAGTCACCAGTGGAATACGTAGACATCTGACTTGTAAGCTGGTCTTTCACAGGAAGAAAGAAAATGGTATAAACATTGAAGCAGAAAGATGCACCTCGAGAAGGGGGTAAGACAAAGCATAGTCTTGTGCACTTTGGCCACATGCACAGAACAAGAAGGAATGGCTGCCTATTTGATATTTTGCACAGTCAGGACTTGCAAAGGAAAAATTGCACTGGGAAACTACTAAATATTTCCATATTCAATCTCTCTTTCTAAACTAGGAGCTGTCCATTTCCTGCAAGAAGGACAACATAAATCATAACATAGGTAAGTTAGGGCAGTGGAAATGCAATTCTTTCAGCATTTTGTCTTATTTCCATTCCTTTTTTTTTATCCTATTTTTTACTTTCAATAGATATTAAAAAAAAAAGTGCTAAATATTAAGCCAGTGGTAAGAAAAAAAAAAAAAACCAACAACAAAAACCAAACCAAAAAAACCCCAAACCAAACAAAAACCCAAAAGAAAACCAAAAAACCCCCCAAAGAAAAACCCAACAACAACCAACCAACCAAAAAACATACAGAAAGAAAAAGTGAAAATCTCTTGCTACTTAGAAGGAGTTTGGGTTTTTCAGCTTTCTTCTCTAGTCAAGAGCCCACTTTAGCCGAGGCAACGAGGCCCAGATAAGAAGTTCTGTCACCCATTGTGGGGTGGTAGAACGCTAGTGACAACTGTCCCAGGTCTGGTGAGGGGTGAGGAAATTCAGCCATGTGCAAAACATTGCCCTTTTTCTTATTTGAAGCACATCCAGAGAAAGACTGCAGATATTCCACTGGTAACACTTTTTTTTCCCCAGCCTATGGAAACCAATCTTCCCATGAATATAACGTTACCATGCAGAATGGTAAAACTTATAGTGATTTCTACCACTAACTTGCCAGAGCAGTTTGGTTATTTCACTTAATTTCTGACTTAAACTAAATGGAAATAACACTGCTTGTCAAGCTGGGTGAGATTTCTGAAGAATAAATTTTTGTTGTTGTTGTTGTTGTCAATTTCTTAGAAATCCTACAGTATAAATAAAGAGTAAGAGGTATGTTCTTTTAGCTCAACAACCACTTAGTAAACCTCACAGGTTTCAAGCAGTACTCTGTGCACATGCATATTTTCATCATCACCCCTATTCTGCTTCCCACTTCTGCTAAGTGAAGTAGAATGAAGAACAGTCTGTAAAGAGTTATGGCGGATTTTATCTAAGGTGCTTAAATCATGAAAGATAAACAACAGAATATAGAAAGAGGGGAAAAAAATAAAGCCAGAAAAGTAATGGGTAAATCCAGGCTCTATTAAGTCAATTAAGAATTCATTCAGACCATAACAGTCTCATAAATATTATGAGTCTGTAGTTCAATGAAATAAAAAATAATTGTGTTTGTTTGGGGAAGAAAATGACCATTTCCTTTTAAAACCAAAGTATCAGCTTTACTGTGGCAGAAAAAAAATATTTTAAATCCTTGGCATTTAATAAGAACATTTAGAAACATTTAATAGGAAGTTAATATTTCTAATTTCAGAAAAGTGTTTTGTAATCATGATCACTAAGTATTCATTAAGTTCACAAAAGCTTCTAATAGCTTGTTATTGTTAAGTCATTAAGAAGTTGCTCTGAGAAGAAGCAGTTCTGAAATGGTACAAGAACATGTAAAGAATATTGTATGGTCTAATACGGATTTTGTGGAATTAGGCAAAGAAATAAACTACTACTGCTGTCTATTCTGTTACATTCTTTTTGATTTATTGCTGTTGTTTCAGTAACGTATGGCTAAAATGGGAGGTAAATATACTAGCATCATGATAAACATGGTATTAAGACCCTTAATTCATTATATAAATAAATATATATATATGCCATATCAGAATGGTACAGTTAGGATCAAGATAATTTGTAATTTCTCAGATTGCTTTCATATTGTTTCTAACAAATTTGTTACTTTGTTTCAGTGCTAAATGTAATTAGTATTATTTTCTTGAAAAATGAAAAGAAAGAGCTTTCTGAAACACTGAGAAACCAAATTAGGATACAAACATATCTGATTAACATCATATTATTATTATTAATCATTAACAAACCACCATTAATTATTAATTATTAATTATTAATTATTAATTATTAATTATTTATTATTTATTATTTATTATTTATTATTTATTATTAATTATTATTTATTATTTATTATTTATTATTTATTATTTATTATTTATTATTATTTATTATTTACTATTTATTATTAAATTATTATATTATTATGTTGCTGTTGTTGCCATTGCTGTTGCTGTTGCTATCTTGATAGATTTTTTCTTGATGATCTTCAATTGTATGAAGCCCTGATACCTTTCTCTGCACCCAGGAAAAGAACAGAGCAGAGATAGGGGAGGGCAGAGGAGAGGTATAGCTGTACAACAGGAGTAACACAAAGCAAGAAGTGGAACAGGAGTTCAGACTCCCAGGATTGAGTCTTAGATGATTTATTAAAAATCAATTAAACTTTATGAATATATAAACCACTATTTCCCTTTTATACTCATGTGCTGGTTTTGTCTAGGATACTATTAATGTTCTTCATAGTAGCTCATACTGTGCTGTTTTGGATTTGTGGCTCTCTGCAGGTAGTGAGCAAGTGGCTGTGTGGGGCTTACCTTCCTGCCAGGTTAAACCACAATAGCTCCCAAAATAAGACAGTAAATTCTTAAATTCTTACTTCTTTCTTTCTTAGTGTTTTCTTGCCTTCCTTGTTCTTTTTTTTTTTTCTTTTTTTTCTTTTTTTATTTTCTTTTTTCCTTTTTAAAGCCAAGGATAACTAGTGCAAAGAGGAAAACTCAACGCAGTTAGTTTTACTTTCATAGGCTTCAAATGCCAAAAATGTAACTCATGGCTTATCTAGGAAAGAGGTGAATAACACAGGCAGCTTTCTTGTCTGCTAGGCATCCAGAATTTAAAATGATTGCTAGTCTTCATACAGCACAACCAAACCCTGCATTTAACCAGAGCTTTTTCTCCTTCAGACCGGACAAGTAGTATTCAAGTCAGTAAGCTAAACTCCAAATTTTTCAGGGAGCTGGGACACAGAAAACTACTAACATGTCCAGCAGGCTCACAGTGATATTTCTTTTTATGTTTTTGATCCAGAGAGCAGGAATAGTGAGAGATAAGAGTAGTTGTTAGGATGCTGGTGCTTAGAATTTTTTCATTCCCTCTGAACTGAAGATCTGCAGGAAAAAATAGGTCAGAAGAGGCAGGTGCGTAGTGTAGTTTACCTTCTGTCCTATTTTTCTTACTTTTAAAAGAAATTGTGCTCTTAAAAGTTTGTCATGGATTTTGTTCTTAAATTTCAGAAGGAAAAGAGAATTAAGTTATATTCTCCTAAAAAGCCTGGTCTCACTTCTGCGTTTAGTCTACACCATCTTCTAGTGATAGATGTGACTACACTCATACAGTGGCGTCTGAACCTGCCATAAAATCATAGAATCATAGAATTAGCCGGGTTGGAAGGGACCTCAGAGATCATCTAGTCCAACCCTTGAACCACCGGAGCAGTTGCTAGACCATGGCACTGAGTGCCACATCCAGTCTTTTTTTAAATGTCTCCAGGGACGGAGAATCTACCACCTCACTGGGCAGTCCATTCCATAGCCTGATCACCCTCTCCGTGAAGAAATTCTTTCTATTATCTAACCTAAATCTCCCCTGGCACAACTTAAGACTGTGTCCTCTTGTCTTGTTGAAGGTCGTCTGTGAAAAGAGTCCAGCTCCCACCTCGCTACAGCCTCCTTTCAGGTAGTTGTAGACAGCAATGAGACATTTCTTCTCAAGCAAACTGCCTTGCATTCAGTCTCAGCCTAAACACATTTCAGCCACATTATGATCCAGGAGAATGTGCCTTCACAGTCTGGATTATACAGAGAAAGTACGATTCTGCTTGCAAGAGACTCATCAGGCATCATTGTTTAATAACGACTTCTGTATTTCAAGTGCAATAGGGTCATAATTGTTACAGCAATTTCAGAACAGCCTGACAGCTGGCAAAGTAGAAGTAGTTAAATGTATTTGCTTCTTCCAGTTTGATTTGGTATGCTGAAATTGTTTGGATTCTCCCATAGTGAAAACGTTAGGGGTCATTATGGGAGTTTACTATGTGCAGCATTAAATTTTTCAAGTTAGGATGTGGCCTAGAAATTTTCTGGGCTCCTTATAAGCACAGAATAAAGCCTAACTATGCCTGTGAGTATATCCTGAGCAAATCACGTGTGACTCTATCTACTGCTGAACTAAATATAACTCCAGGTAACAAAGATTTTCTGATTAAGCAATACAAAACAGTTTTCAGAAAGTGTGTGCACCATGACTATAACCTCAACAAAGATTTTTTTCCCATGAGAACAGCCAGGCAGCAGGGCCTGGACTAGGGAG
The DNA here is from genome assembly GCA_038090715.1 of Florisuga fusca. Taxonomy (NCBI): domain Eukaryota; kingdom Metazoa; phylum Chordata; class Aves; order Apodiformes; family Trochilidae; genus Florisuga; species Florisuga fusca. Next base: position 21,056,881 of record JAAWXA010000006.1, read on the forward strand.
GTTGTTCCAAGGTTCCAAGCCTCCAAGGGATGAAGCCATGGGACTGGAGACCTCCAAGGCCCATGCCAGCCCAAATTATCCTTCAGTGCTACAAGTCCTGCGTGATTCTGCAAAGAATCTGTTTGCCTCATCATATCAAAGAAAAATCTATTCCACATAGACATATGTGGGATAAACATATTAAACATATCACGTTGGTTCGTCCCTTGGTCAGTTCCCATCATCAGTGAAATGCAGTCATCATGAAATCCTGGCTGCCAAGGCTCATGTTGCACCTCTGCTTCTCTGAACAAGCAAGAATCTGACAAGGGGCATAGGTGTCATTAATATTTGTATGCTGTTCTTCCTCTGATTGTCTGAGATAATTGGTTTTAATTCTGCTTTCTGATGAGATTTATGAAACCATTGCTTGAATACTCATATTTTTATTATTGTTAATAATAAATGTGAATAGAAGACTCGAGAGAGAGTGGCCACCACTGGATTTAGTTGACATTTTTGTGTTACTGGTGCCAGCTGTTAACAGTGATGTGTTTTATCATAAAAGAGACCGATTTTATTATCATATGCAATGTATCTGCTAATTAAGAGTGTCTAAAATGATGGCTTTACTGTAATTTGTATTCCCTGTTGGCTATTCTGTAATTCAGATCCACAGAATCTGACCTTTCTAAGAGTTTTCTTACGTATACATATATGTCTAACGATGCAAGTCTTTCCCATTCAAACTTGAAATAGAAGAAAAATGGAATTTTTATTAATTTGAAGATGCTCCAGAAATATAATTCTCATAAAAGTATTTTTAAAAACTTTAAATATAATTGTACATATCATATTTACATTTCTAAATATCAAACATATTTCTAAAATAAATTACTTTCGTCTTTTACAACCAAATTATTCAAATAGCCCTTATAGATAATTTCATTATAAAGCATGTTACTAATATGGAAAAAAATATTTATGGAATTATGTTTTACAGAAAGTACCTTTCTAAAAGAATTGCTTAGAACTTTTCTACTAATAATATTTAGTGGGAAAGTAATTTTTACAAATTTGAAATAATTACCAGAAATATAACTACTGAAAGATTTTGTCATTTAAAAAAACTCTTAGCAGAACTAGAATTATTGTTTCATTCCAGTATGACTCTGATGTTGCATGGATATCACAGCTTGAAGATTTCAACTAATATAACTCAACAGAATTACAAGTTTTAATCACTGAGTCACAAAGAGAGTAACTTCATGTGTGTCTACAACAGCATACTGTATGTTTCCCTGAATACTTATGGACATCTCCAACTTTACCCACTCTGTTTTGTCTTAGTATTCTGTGTTATGGTGGAAAGGCTGCCTTACTTAAGCTTTGGAAGTATGTAAATATTAGTTAGCTGTATATGTTTAAAAATCAATATACTGGTAATTATTTTTGTAGGTCTGGATTTAACTATCTTGCAGATTTTTTGTTTGTGAAGTATTCTATATTACTGAAAGATACATAGACTATATCTTACTGTGATTTAAATTAAGAACTGTCAATGTCTTATTCAGTCCCTTTGTAAAAGAACACAGTGGGATGTTTCTTAATATTGATATTCTCTGGGAATATATAGAGCTAATAACCAAATTAATTTATTTTTCATTCTTCTGTTTCCTATTCATAGCACAGTATGTTTTGCTGTCCTCAGAGATGAAACAATCCTTTTTGGTTTATGAACATCTTTTCCCATTTATATTGCAACATTTATGATCAACCACAAATCCTTCATCACTTAGCAGAAGCCTGTGCTGCTGGAGGAAAGTTCAGTCCCTTAAGAGAGGAAATGGAGCGAGTCAATAGTTTCAAGGAAACTGACAACACAAGATCAGCTTGCCCTATTACTTTCCTTCCTATAAATATTTACACTGGCATTTTTTCAGGAATATTTTTACTTTTGTCTCATTACTATTACATATTTTGACAGAAAGCAAGTGTTAGGATTCCACGTGGAAATAATCTCTGTCATCTGGAAAGGTACTCAGCTTGATGAAACCTTGGACCCTTTCAAAACATAATCCACTATGAAACTGACAAAACTTCACATCTGCATCATGACAATAAATGCACACTCATACTTGAATAAAGCAATGCCTGTGTGGCCTAGGAAAACATAAGTTTTAAACCTCCAAAGTGCCCTTAGCTTATTTGATTTATTGCTGCTCCTTGGGTGACCAGAGCCTCATTGTCTTTTTTCTGAGGCCTTCCACCTCTGAATAGAGAGTACTAGCAAGAAAGACATTGGAATGTAACTACAGAGAGAGAGGACATTTTGTGAACAGAAAGAAATAGCTGAAACTGTTAGTTAAATAATTATCTGTGAATTATTTTCTCATCTGTAACTTAAAACAATCTGTTCCTGCTGACAGTCCTGATGCTACCCCATCTGTTAATTCAAGAACTGCTGCTTTGACATATACATATTAGAATCATTTATTAGTGATGAATTTTATTATGTTGCTCCTACTAACCCTTGTTTATAATTTATTTCCAGCACCAAGGCTATAACTGGAAGACAACCTGAAATTATTTGTTAGAATACTATGGATTGGGTCTATAATCAGTGAAAATCTTTGGGTATTGATATAATTATATATTAAAGAGCTATTTGACAGACATCAATAAAGTCTAGAAGCAATACCATTTCTACTCTAAGTTAGATATCTCTAAGTATTATCTTTTTAATGTTACTTCATTCATGTAATTGGAATTAAAATGTATCCAATAAAATGTCTAAAATTTTTATAGCAAATTTGCCACAGGTATAGTAAAAAAGAGACTTTCCATAGAAAACCTTGACTCCAAGTCCTTTCTGAAAATCTTCCTTCTTAAAGAATTCAATTCACTGAAGTCAAAAATTAACAGCATAAAATATATTGATTTATTAGAGCTCTCTGGAGTCTCTAAGGTACCCAGAAGTCATAATGTCATGTTTTAGTTATCTCTACTTTCAGGATTTTCAGTTGTGATAGTGTTTTCAAGACGAATCTATTTCACCTAAAACGGCATTCATAAGCATCACATAAATACTGAGTGAACTATAAAGAAAAACTGGGGTAAAAAAAAAGTTATCTGATGTTTGGCAGCACCATATAGGTTGCGCACAGCTTACCTATAATAGCATATACGTCACAGTTTAACACTGGCCCAGCAATTAAACTGAATAACAGATGTTCTCTATTAATGTCCCTCTCCTCCCTGATAAAGAAAAGAGAGAGAATAAGGGTTGGAAACTAAACTACACAACTTTAAAGAAGCAGTAATGATAAATAGGAAAATTACTAATATAAATTGTAAGGCCACAAAGTTTAATGAAACTTTACAGGTTTGAGAAAGTCAAACCTGACTTCTGTCATTTTGAAAATTTTGCTTTAATTAGTATTTTATAAGAAATATAATATAAGCAATATAGACTTGGCTAATAAGGAATCACAATTTCATTGTTATGGTATTGCCACACAGCAGGAAGGTGTTATGAAATAAAATTCTAAAAATTAGTAACTACAGCGGTAGTGGATCAACGGTTGGACTTGATGATCTCTGAGGTCCCTTCCAACCCAGACAATTCTATTATTCTATGAGTCTTTAGCCAGTCAGAATATTATACTCCAATAGTTCTCCACTTACTAAGCTTGTTGCTGCATTTGGAACAATACAATATAGAAGGTCTGTTTTAGAGGGAGTGATTTTTTTGTATCTTTCTTCAGAGGCATGTCTGTGTTAATTTTGTCATCCTGAATCTGACACACTGTGAAATCATCAATCAATATGCTTTAGTATGATTGACTAGAAATTTCCCTAAAAATCTGCAGAAATTTTAGTCTGATGTTCACTAGAGCAGCTAACTATATTTATGAATGAGTTCCCATTAACTTTAACTGTGAATGTTCTTAACAAATACATGCATTCATTACTTAGTAAAGTTTTAAATTTTGAAGTTATGTGAACAAAATTGCATTTTATTTTGGCTTTTCAATTTTGAATTTTCAAAACTTCAGTGTTATTTCAATATAGATAAGAACAAAGCTCTGATGTCCATCATCTTCATGAAGCAGTATCAGTCAAAAGCATGCTTCCAATGTTCTAACTAGGATTATACTTCAGTAATTTAGTTTTCAGGAAAAATGCTTAATCTGTTTTAAAAAGGATGTACTGCTACAAAAAATAAACAAAATAAGTAAATAAATGAGTGGGACCACTCCTGCACAGGTGAGATCACCACTCATGTGCTGTACCAAGACATGAGCTCTTGATGCAAGACAGACCCTTATGAAGAATACTAAGTTCTTCACACAGAAGGCACTGCTTCAGTCTAGGGAGGAGTACTTGAAAAGGAGACCTCCCTGCTGTCTGTAATTACATAGCTGAAGATTGTAGGGAAGTTTGGGAGCAGGTATAATGGCTGCACCTACTCAGAAGTGCATGGCAGAAGACTGAAAAGCAACAGCCATGGAGCATGGGAAATTCTTCTTCAAAAATCTTTAGCACAAGGAGAGTTTTCAAACACAGGCCCAGAAGGATGGTGAGACACCCATCCTTGGAGGTGATCAATATTCAGCTGGTTAAGAAATTGTGAAACTTGGCCTAGTCTTGTGTGGAGTTGCAGACTGGTCCTGGTGAACTGGACCAGAGGTGCTCTCCAACCTACCTAATGCTGTGATTCAATGATTAGCAGTCAAGTCACATGTACATTTACAATTATCTATGTAGGTGGAATACACTACATTTTTTCTAAAAGTTTGGGGTTTTTCTATGTAGATCAGAAACAAAAATAGCTCAATGATTTGCTTGTATAGAGTTTAAAATATACTAACACCAATAGCATTCTTTTCTCGCCTAGATATTGAATTTCCGGCCTGATATTTACATTAGAAACTATCAGCTGAGTTTAAAGCATTAATTTGTCTGTGTGGGAGCACTACAGTTTCTGTCTGCAGCATAGCACGGTCCCTAGTGTAAAGGTTCACTAAGAACATATTTAGAAGGTTAAGACTATGTCTTAGCAATTCAATAATTTTCCAAACTATGTCAGATATTCAGATACTAAAGGATAAACTTATCAACTTACTGAGTTATTGAGGCTACAGACCACACTAATTAGAGCAGGTTAATACTTTCATTACTTCTTTTTACACAGGGAATTGCTTTTTTGAGCAGCAAATGTGGTCTTTTCTCTCTTTAATACAGGTTACTATATGACAAACTGGTTATCAAAATTTTTCCTTACTGAAAAGGTTCTAACTGGCTGGAAGTATGATTATCATTAGAAGAAATAATTTAAAATTTTTTTAAAATACTGTGGCATATCAATTCACTCTCTCAGCAATTTATCCAAACTGAGACCAAGTTTATTCATGAGGGCCCTATTTATACTCAACTACTTTCCAAGGTTCCTTCCACAAGATCTGCCCAAATTCCTCCCACCAAGGCCTGGAGTTTTTCCACTGTTTTCCAGTGATTTTCTACCATCACTTTTGATAAACAAGTGGCTTCATTAGCACATTCCTATCTTAACGCTCACATTATCTTTGCCACTTCCCACAAAGTAGTAAGCACGCTTTGAAGCTACTTGACTGAAAGAGATTCCCGCTTGTATCTTTTTTTTTTTTTTTTTTTTTTGTCTGGACTGTATCTTTAACCTCATATTTTGAGTCTCTGAGTTTTTCTTGTAATGCAACTGCAAGCTTAACATCTTACAAAAACGTGACTTCGATTTTTTAACGGACATCCTTAGTTGTTTCCCCAGGCAGAGTTTCTCCAATATGACTGTACATAGCCCCTTTGAAACTAAGTGCCAAAGATCAGAAAGAGAACTTCTTATTGTAAAGTTCAAACCATTTATTTTCAGATCTTTTTTTCCTCTTGCTGAAAACAAAAACCAGGAGACAAATCCTAAAACCTCCAAAATCTATGACTCTTGACTTCAAGACCCATGGCTTTAACTTAATCATACCTTTTTTCTCTCTTACCAATCTTCATCTAGATCAAATTTCAGTCTAAGAAGAAGTGCTGAAGTTCTCTTATCCATATTAATGTAAACATAGAGGTACACTCAGATTGGCTGTGAGACTGCGTAGTTGTGGGACCTGAACTGGCATAGATGTGCCTCATATATTTTCCTGTGTTGATGCAGATACATACATGGCTGAGAAATGTTTGCATATGGTGGGCTGCAATTCAGCTGAGGTCTATAATTATTTGTACATAACGGATTAAATATTTCTGAGATTTTTCTTAAAGAGCTAACTGCATTTATTGAAGACAACATTTTTCCTCTTCTAAAACTTTTATAAGAAAAGTTATAAAAACCTGCTATTTGAAGACAACTGTATAAAACAAGCTGTCTGAATGCAAGATGTATTTATATGAGTAGACCCTAAAAAATTATTCTTGATATAGTTTAGAGCCGTCCTTTGCCAGAAAACTTCATCCTGCATCTGAATATTGGATTAATTGAAACCATAGAATCAGAGACTACTTTGGTTTCTAAGGGGGTCGAGGACAGCTTTCTACTGCAACCAACTTGCTTTCTCACAAATCTCCAGTGGACAGCTGTCCACAAGACATTTCTTCACCACTGACTTTCTGCCAAGAAATTGTATGCAGATTGGCAGATGGCACTTATTAAGCACCATGAACAGAATCTCTTTCAGAACGTTTGAATAGAACCTTGGAAGCATGTGGCTCTGCTCACAATGCTCTAATTTTTTCAGGGACACTGTACATATATAGGGGAGTTCAAATATATGAGTCACACCATTTGTAATACCTGCTCACTAATTAAGATCACACCTTAATTTTGCTCAGCCATCAAAAGTGTCCACCTTGTTCTGCAACTTTTTTAAATTTATCTCACAGTTAGATAGAGGGAACTTAGTCAAATGTGAGAAATGAAGAATTCACATAGATAAAGGAAACTCAATCAATTGTATTAGAAAGAGCCCATTTCAATCCTGACCATCACTTCTAAAAGTTATGTTTTGATGTTCTTTAATTGCATTCATTTATCACTACTTTTAGGAAAAAAAGAAATTATGGTTTTAACTTTCATTCGTTTAGTATCACTTTAGAAATTTTTTTTTTTTTGATGCTTTGTAGGATTTTTTGTCTAGCATCACTTTTAAAACCAAGTTTTGATGGTTTTTTTTTAAATTCCATTTGTTTTACATTACTTTCAGAAAATATCTCATGTCTCACTGACTCACATTTATTTCATAGGGGTTCTTCTGTGTGATTGAGTTCTTCATTTGTGATTGAGTTGCCCTTATCTATTAGTGAAATAAACAAAAAATATTTGCAGAGCAGGGCGGACAATTCTGATGGGTGAGGATAATGAAGGCATGAGATTAATAAGCTAGCACATGTTACAAATGCTGTGACTCATACAATTGAACTCCTTTATTTATAGTTTCCTTGTAAAAATCAGAGCATTTTGAGTGGAACCTCAAGGTTCTATTCAAAGGTATTGAATGAGGTGCTGCATACAGTCCTGAACAAAAGCCATCTTTTGATTCATGTACACTTGTTCTGACTGGGAGTCTGCTGTGTAGAAATGTCCCATGGGCAACTGGAAATAAACAGTTGGTGGTAGTCCTTTTCCACAGAATTAACCTTTAAAGGACATCTACTCCAAAACCCAAATCTCTATGTTCTCATGAGAAAAATATTTATTTCAAAATAATTTCATTTAAAAATCACTAAGTCTACAATAAATGGAACATTAATTTAATTACCTTGTGTCAGAGTATTTTAAAAAATAGTTTGGTAAATATGTCATGTTTGTAAAATCTTTCTGCTAGAAAGTGCTGCTTCATAAGAAACTGATCACTTTGAAGTAATGAAAATAATATACTGTCCTAGATAGTCAATATATTCTTGGAAATTATATAAATGCAGTTCAATAGAGCATCGTTGTCAAGTATTTTTGCAGGCAAGCTGGAGTAAACCGTGAGGTTTACTCATGGGAATATATGTATGAGGTTGACATCCTTGGGTAGACATATATTATGTTGATTGCATGGAATAACTAAGAAAAAAGTCTTCATAATCAAGAGATTCTGCCCTAATAGTGCAGGAAATTTTTGTTACTTTTTGATACAAATTCTTGCTGTGCCCAAACATAGTTTCATTGTCATTTACTTATTTATTAAAATAAGAATTAGCTGGGAAAAATTTGCTTATAGCAAGAAACAAAACCAAGGCCAGACCTTGGAGATGATGGAAAGAAAGTTCTCCTGGGCTTGCAGAGAAGACTGTAGAGTAGGTTCCACTAGTAAAAATCTCACACTCAATAAACTAAAAACAAATCTGAGAGTTGCTTTTTTTGCAAGGTTGCAGAGGTTTTTTCATATTTATATCAATGACAGGTAATGTCAGATTTCTATTTTTGAATCCTATTTCTGTGCTAAAAACCTGAAACAGTAGGGTCTGGTTTATCTGAGACCACCTGGAGGAGGGGAAAGACTTATTTCCCAGGACAAAAACTGAACCTATGAAGGAAAGAAAGTTTAAAATGATTTGGGATAACAGTATCACGAAGCAAGATAACTTCAAGATCATCAAAATTACTGTTATTTGAATAGACAGACAAATCTCAGTATTGACAGACTTCATGGGCAGCAGGGGACCAAACATGGCAGAAGTGCAAGGACAATACATTGTCCATTAAAATACACATTTTCTAAAAACTATTGTTGTAAAAGTCTTTTATCTTTTGAGGACACTACTATGACAGGAAAGCTTACACAACTCAGCCTCAGAATTCTGGATTATGCCAAGTCAAATCACACAGTTTAAACCAAGAGTTTTCCTGTTCTTTAAGTTTATTTATTTCCACTTTTATTAAAACAAAAAATGAGATATTAGAATCATTGATGAAAGACAGATTTTTAACACCTTATAAAAGCATGGGGCATCTGTGCTTCAAGACACACGTCAAATCTGGTTTACTGATCACATACATGTATAGATTGTCTTAAAAAATAAGAACACCTGAGTATAGACAAACCGTCAATTAAAAATACAATGCATAGTGTTCTGCAATGGCTGTACCCTTAAGAACACCTTAGTTGGAAAGTCAACCTGTTCTTAAAGTGCAGATCTTGCAATAAAATTCATTATTGCAACAATTGAAACAACTCAGTTTCCCTATTCAGAACCATGTGTCATGTAGGGCATTTTTATTCAGATGAGTGAGGTATCTGTATTCCTTCTTCACCAGCACAAAATCAGCAAAAGTCCCTGACCAAAAGTATAGTTCAGAAACATCTAAATATAATGTAAAATTCATCAGAATAAATTATTATAGTTCTAGAAATGCCCAAAGCAAATAAGATGTCTCAGGGAATACTTAGGAGACCGAAGCCTGATTTCACACTATGTTCACTAGATAAGGAGTTTGTTATTTCACTTGAAACAGAACTTCAAAGGGAGCTTAGGTCATTTCAAGATGAAAACAGATCTGTACTGCCTAAATACTCGTTCACTGAAGAAAGTGTAGAAGACCATGTTCTACTGTGTACTGAAGAATATTATGCTTTATTTCCTATGAGTATGTTATCTGCCAGCAAGTCAACTTGTATTGCCTAAAAATTTAATTGTGGTACAAGTAGCAGAAGAGCTCCTTCAGTACAAAAAGAAACCACAGTTATCATTTACATGCTGTAGAGCTAATAATTAAGTATTTCTGTAAATATTGTCCTATATGCCATGAAGAAATATTTTCAAATATGACCTGTATTCCTCATGAAACAACAAAACAAACAAAAAACCCCCCCAAACAAACAAACAAAAAACCCAGAAAAGCAAACAAACAAAATTAAACCATTAAAAAAATTTCAAAACTGTGAAACTGCTATTATAAGAACATTCCTGCACTGCACTGCAAAGGGGGTCTAAACAGGAATAATATTGTTCAATAATTCATTGAGGTGCTTCACAGCTGTTCCACATTTTTGTCTCCAATCATGTTTGTATTAACTTTAAAGTATGTCTTACATTTTTAGAATCACAGAATGGCTAGGGTTGACATGAAAGATCATCTAGTTCCAAAACCCCTGCATGGGCTTCCACTAGAGCAGGTTGCTCAAGGGTCCATCCAACCTGACCTTGAACACTTCCAGGAAGGGGGCAGCCACAGCTTCCTTGGGCAGACTTTCCTAGTGTCTCACCACCCTCAAATTAAAAAAATTTCTTCCTACTCTCTAACCTAAAGCTCCCCTCTTCAAGCTTTAAACCATTTTTCCTTGTCCTCTCTCTACAAACCTGCGCAAAAAGCCCTACCCCAGCTTTCTTGCAGGCTCCCTTCAGATATTGGAAAGCTGCTATCAGGTCACCTCAGAGTCTCCTTTTCTCCAGGCTGAACAACTCCAACTTCTTTAGCCTTTCTTCACAGGGGAGGTGCTCTAGCCCTCTGATCATTCTACTGGCTATTCTCTGGGCATGTTTGAGGAGCTCTATGTTCTTTTTACGCTGGAGACTGCAGAACTGGACACAGTACTTCAGGTGGGGTCTCACTAGAGAAGAGTAGAAGGGGAGAACCATCTCCCACAACCAGCTGTCTGTGCTTCTTTTGATGCAGCCCAGGACACTGTTGGCTTTCTGGGCTGCAAGCACACATTGACAGCTCACGTTGAGCTTCTCGTCCACCTCCACCACCACCACCCTCAAGTCTTTCTGCTTATGGCTGTCCTTTATCCTTTCTCCTCCCATTCTGTAGTTATGCATGGAATTGCCTCAGCCCTTGTGCAAAACCTTGCACTTGGCCTTGTTGAACTTCATGCAGTTTACACGAGTCCACTTCTCAAGCCTTTCAAGGTCCCCCTGGATGATATCCCTTTCCTCTGGCATGTTGACTTCACCACACAGTTTGGTGTCGTCAGCAAATTTGCTGAGGGTGCATCCAGTTCCACCTTCCATGTTGCTGACAAAGACATTAAACAGCACTGGTCCAAGTACCAACCCTTGAGGAGCACCACTCATCACACCTCTCCATGTGGACACTGAAACACTGATCACAACTGTTTGGGTGCAATCACCCAGGCAGTGCCTTATCCAACGAATGGTCCCTCCATCGAATCCATATTGTTCCAGTTTTGAGATCAGAATGTGGTGCAGGACAGTGTCAAATGCTTTCTACCTGGACCTGTGCAAAGCATTCAATACTGTCCTGCATGGATAGACCACTCATTGGATAATGAACTGGAACTGGCTTTTTTCCCAGAAAGAAATTAGCAAATGCTTCATGATCAATTGCCAACAAGCAGTAAAGCTTTAAGGAAAATATTTATCTGCCTCCAATATGAAAATGTATTAAACATTCATTGATTTATGCTCACAGCTAGGCTCTTTATGTTATGATCAAACAATTTTTTTTCAGACTTGACAAGAGTAATGGGTCACATTGTGCCATTCGGCTTTTAAGGTTATGACCCTACTAATCTCATGTTCTGTTTTCAAAATAGATGGCACATTATGGCACACTGCATTTTTTACATGATGGTGTAACATTAGGGTTGCTTTAACTGTTACTTTTTTTTTTTGATCTTGAAGTGTTTTTAGGATCATAAATTATGTATTAGGTCATTATTTTGACACGCAGGAAACCAGTAGTTTCTAATTTGTCTTGGGGCCACTTATGAACTGACTTACAGAAGTCAGCATTCCACCAACTTGAAACTTCAGCTCCTTTTGGTAAAGCTTAGCCGTATTTTCTTTTTTTCCCTTTGTATACATCGAGCACTGTCACCTTGACCCAAGAAGCCAAGCAGGCCTGAGAATGGGTCATTTTTAAAATATACAGAAAATATGTTGATTAAGTGATAAGGCTCTGTAGTAATCCACTTTATTTATTCATGCTTAACATTGCACTACTTTCATCACTAAATATTTCTTTGATTATCAAAGTGATGAGGCACTGATTTTGGATATACATACTTTTCTCACTTTTGCAGTTTTAACAGAAGAATAAAGCATTGAAGCTCCCTATTCTACAGGATTTTCATGTTAAATACATTAGTTTCCTTGGAAAAAATTATGAACTATAGGGTGCTGATGGAAAGGCTTTGTAACCCATTCCTAATCATCCATATTTTTTATCACTAAGGAATACAAATTAGAGACAATATATGCACACAGCAACAGTAGCTGCTCTCTAAAAGATTTAGTGTAGCTTACTGAATGGAATTTTCTCATAAACAACTATCTGTGATGATACTTATCAACTAAATACTGTTTTCTGTTATGTACAGCTCACTGTTATTATGGTATATTGCCAGCAGATGTGTGTGTATAAGAACTAGAAGGCCAAAAGTTGTTGGTTTTTTTCTAAAGGAACAGTAAAATACAGTCATCAGTCAAGCCCATAAATTGCTTGTTTCATCTTCCCTCCTCAGAGTCTCATGCAGGGGAGTCTGTCCAGCTGCTCATACTAAAGTTTTACAAATGCTAAGTAAAAGTTCATGACAAGCCAGATTACCAGGGTACAGTAAAGCAGCCTCCTACCAGCCCCCCTTTCAACTATAGGTAGCAGAAATAATTTTCTTATGCAAAATAGTCACAGTGGTAGTGATAAAGTAACTTTTTATGGAAAGCAACATGAGTTTTTACAGAAGACAGAACAATTTTGCAGCAAAGAACGAATAGGCTTAATAATACTATATTCTAAATGGTATTTGTAGCATCTGTGATTATTTTTATAAAGCTTCCAAAGTAATTTAGAACATAAAGTTTAAAGATTCTTCCATCTGTGAGGAAGAAAAAGATTGAAAAAGGGGGCTATTATCTCCTATATTTCAGAAACAGCTGAAGTACTAGGACTCTAATTGTTAGCTCACAATCATTGAAAGAGAGCTTTCAAAAGCATCTTTTATCTTCTAACAGTTTCACTAAGTTAATTCCACACATTGGCATGAGATTAGTACGGTCTTCAACTGGAAGGGGGACATTTCTGAGGAAGGTCAAAAGTCACCAGATGTAGTGACAGAAAGAGAATGATAAATACTATTCTAAAATAGCATTTGGTCAGAAACCTTGTCATCAATTTTGAAAGACATTTCTACAAGGAACACTGGAAATCACATCGATTCCCTCACTGAGAGTCCTATTGACTTAGTTTGTTGTAGTCTGCTCAGGCTGGTGTGCACTGAAGCATATTTGAAAGGCCCTTCATCTCTGCTACAATATATTATTTAAAAATGTCAAGGCTGTTTTCCTGTTGCTGGAAAATAAATGATTCTGTCTGAGCTCCTAACATGTACACAGAGTCTTCTCTTGCTAATTTTCTTAAATTATGTATTTCATTGCTGTCTGCTGCAGAAATAGGGTGGATGCCTCATTTTCTTTTAACATAGTATTTCAACTTCCCTCATTTGACTCTAGCTTTGAAATGCATTCAGACTTTTTTCCGTTTTTGGTAAGGATATGTTTGGCAGTGATGTTGGCCATACTGTTAGATGTCTGCATCATTAATCTATTTTCAACAGTTTTTTCAACTCATTTTTTTCCAGTGAAAATGTATTTTCTTCCCAAGTACTTTAAATCCTGTAAGCGTCAATGTTTGTCAATGACTTTTCCATGTTTGGTGCCTCACAATGAAAAGTCTCCTCCTGCCCTTTGTCTTCAACTTGCTTCCTAATAATTTTATTTCATGTCCCTTCTTACACTGGAAGAGACACTGAGCAGCTGTTGTCTCTCCAGCCACCTTGGTATCACTTGTCATGTCTCCCTGTCCATCCACAGGTTATTTCTTTTTTCTGTCTGAAGAGTTACAGAATGTTAAGTATTGGAAGGGAACTCTGGAGATCACCTACTCCAAACCCCTTGCCAGGGCAGGTTCACCTAGGTTGCACAGGATGGAATCCCGGTGGGGGTTGGGTGTCTCAAAAAATGGAGATGTCACCACCTCTCTGGACAACCTGTTCCAGTGCTCTACCACACTCAAAGCAAAGAAGTTCTCCCCATGTTTAGATGGAACTTCCTATGTTGAAGTTTGTGTCTGTTATCTCTTGCCACTGCGTGCTGCTGAAAAACAACTGGACCCACCCTTCCAAGTGCTTATAAGGATTTATTAGATTCCCCCTCAGACCTCTACAGACTAAAAAGGAACAAGTCCCTCAATCTATCCTTGTAAGAGAGATGTGTCTCCCAGTCATCTCTGTAGTCATTTGCTGTACCCTCCCAGCAACTTCTTGTCCTTGGACAGTGAAGTCAAGAAATGACAGAGTATTCTAGACGTGACCTCACTAGGGCCAAACAGAGGGTGAGGACAACCTCTCACAATCTATTTGTTGCACCCCAGGATGCCATTGGCCCTTTGGCCATAAAACCACATTGTTGACTTACAGTCATCCTCTTGTCCACTATGACTCCCAGATCTTTTTTTCTACAGAGCTGCTTTCCAACAGGTCAACCCCTAACCTGTACTGATGTTATACATGATGTTATTCCTTCCTATGTTCAGAAACTATAGTTGTCTTTATTGAATTACATTAGGCTTCTTTCCACCCAACTCTCCAGTCTGTCCAGGTCTCACTGAATGGCAGCACAGCTTTCTTGTGTGTCAGCCACTCCACGTTCTGTGTCACCAGCCAACTTGCTGAGGTTGCACTCTGTCCCTTAATCCAGGTCACTGATAAATATATTGAATAGGAATGGACATAATACTGATCCCCAGGGAATAACACTTCTTCCAACTAAGACTCTGTGCCACAAATCATAACCCTCTGAGCTCCATCTTTCAACCAATTTTCAATCAACCCCATTTTCAGACTCCCTAAGATTGTCTATGAGGATGCTGTGAGAGATGGTGTCACAAACCTTGCTGAAGTCAAGGTATGCAACATCCACTGCTCTTACATTATCTATCCATCCAGTCATGCTATTATAGAAGGCTGATTAGTCAGATATTATTTCTCTTTGGTGAATATGTGTTAACTATTTCTGATAACATTCTTTTCCTCCACATGCTTTGAGATGATTCTCAGAATTAACTGGTACATCATCTTTCCACGGATAGAAGTGAGGCTGACTAACCCATAGTTCCATCTCATTTATTCATTACTCATATGGAAGCAGTTTTGTACTTTTTCGTCATAGACTGTTATTAATTTTTTGGCTATCCATTTTGTTTTTCATTCCTTAATATCTGCTGTCATTTCATTCATGGATATAGTCTTTGACAAGTCTCAATGGAGAAGAGTTTTGGAACAGGAGATTTTTCCCGCAGAGAACTACAGTGCAAAAAAATACATTGTTTCATTGCAATGATCTGATCCTCTCTGAGTGGTTCTGTTATGTCCAGATAATCAATTGGCTTTACAGACTCTTTGGCATGCTTCCCACTCTTGTGTTTGAAGAAGGATTTAGTATTAGTTTTTTTGATAATTAGTTATTTTATTAAAATTAGTTATTTTGATAATTCTCCATTTCTTTTTTTTTTTAATCTGACAGAATTTATGATCCTTGGGTTTTCTTTTTTACTTTGTTAACAACTTCAGCTTTTTGAAGGATGTCTTCTGGCTTCAAATTAGCATCCTTTACCTTGCTGGGAGGTGATGTTTTGTTCCATTTGTATTTTCTCAAACTTTTTTTTTTAACACTGTGCCTCAGAGATAGACTTGGTATGAGGTGCAAATATAAGGTGTGTTCAAGTATCCCCAGTGCTTTCTTAAAGAGTTTGAGATATTAAAATATTTTTAACAAGGCTTCTATTTTTCTTTTTCTCTTTTTTTCTTTTCCTTTTCCTTTTTTTTTTTTCTGTTTCTTTTCCTTTTTCTTTTACTTTTACTTTCTCTTTTCCTTTCTTTTTTCCTTTTTCTTGTTTGTTGGTTTTTTTTTTTTTTTGGTTCAGATCAGAAATGTAGTGGCTTTTAATCTACACATCAGTTATTATTGTCATCCTGATCAGTAGATTAGACCTGAAGATTTGTCTTGCCATTTGAAGTTTTACTTTACTCCCCAAAGTTTCACAGGGGAAACCCTGTTATTTACAGAGATGATCAGTTTCTTCTGACTTGATCTAGAGATCCCATAGAAGCAGAGTTACTTAAAAATAGCATGGTTTATTTCCAACATTCTTGTATGTTTATAATCTCACTATTAGCACAATGTTTATCTTCTTATAACCTGTCTAGTATGTTTTATTCAGGAACAAATAATTACTTCTCTCTCTCTTTTTTTTTTTTTTTTTTTTAGATGTGTAGCACATACGTAGAAGAATATATAGAATACCTAGACCAAGCCCCCTGCCATGGGGAGTAAGACCTACCACTAGACCATGTTGCTATCAGGGCTGGGACAGCCACAGCATGAGTTTCTACTGCCTAATCTATCCCTTATCTGTAAACAATACCCCTAATATTTTTACCTGTAGTAGAAGCACCATCCCAACCAGGTATTAGTCTTTAAAGCTGGCAGCCCTGTACTGCTGTGTTCATAATTGAACTGCTTATCAAATTCATTGCTTGGAAAGCACAAAAAAAGGAGAGAAAGGGCAACTTTACAAAGCTTCAGATAAAAGTGTTCTGATCTGTTTTCAAATACAGAGAGGAGGCAGTGGAAGGATGGAGTTATGCTGAAAAACAGGAGGTTAAAGTGTAGTTTCAGAATAGCAGAAGTTCTAAAGTATCTGAAATGTTTTATAAAAGAGGATACGACAAAATGAAGAATTATTCAGACCATTAGTGATCTGACAGTTCAGACCCAGGCAGAAGAGGATGGAGAAGAGAGCAGCATGCAATAGGCAGTGGCAGACCATATGTGGAATGAGGGAGAGGTCAGGATGTCACAGAACCCTTTCCTGCAGCTGATGCTGTCAGTCTCTTCTTCAGACTGGCAGGTTCCATCTACCATAGAGACTTTGAAGTTTATTCCTGTCTAGATCTGGCAGAGATCTGCAGCATTGCCTAATAAAAGAAGAACACAGTATGCAAGTTATACATTATAAATATGACATTTCTAAACTTCACTTGCCTTGTTTGTTTGAAATAACTTCAAACTGAAAAATGTAGCTTACAGCTCTGTGAAGACACATCTCTCCCTTGTAGTTCAGGTGAAGAGCTCACCTACCATCTATTCACCTTCACAATTTCAACAGGCTATGCATTTTGCATTTCCTAACACACTGCCTTGAGTCTTTCCTACTTCTCCACTCCTTGCACTCCTATGCTTTAAAATTCAAAGCATGCAAAACTTTTCCTATGTATCAAATTTCTCATTATCTTTTTAATAAAGACATATGTTAGCAGAAAATATTTTTATGTCACTGTTTTTAAACTGTCAAATATGACACTATTGAGGCAGCACACTTCAGATTCTAGGGCAAAATTATCACAATTTCTGAAGCATTAAATAAACAATTTTTACAAGAAAAGTCCTTGAAAATATACTCTTTTGATGTAACTAAACATCAAAAAACATCAGTTTTTTAAAAAGTTAAAAATAAATAAGAGCTGTCACTTTTTATTTTCTTTTTCTGCATATATGCTCCCTTGAAGCACTTATTACACTGAATTTTAAACCTGGCATGACTGAAATTGCAGCATACTTCTTGGGTCATGCTCAGGTATGGATATTTTAGATGGCTTAGAAGGTCTCACTCACTAATCTCCCTCATTTCACCACTTTTTCACTTGCTAAGTTTTCCTTCTCATGCTTCATACAGGGTATATGATTAGGACCAACAGAACTCACTGTCACAGAACTGCTGATACAAGGTTATTTTGGCAGCTTCATTTATTAAAATATTGTTAATAAACTTCTATGCAATAGTCACAAGGATTTTAAAGGTAAAATGCTGTTAAGGCAAATAGCTTGAGATTTATAAATACATTTTAAGAATGGAAGGAATCCATCTGTGATCACCAGATTTTCTTCCCTTTATGACCTAAAACAGTAATTCCCATATCAAGCCCATAATTTCTTGTTTAAATTGAAAATTCATTCCTCTTGGGATTTAAAAGGCTATGTTTTCTATAAAGTAGTGGGAGGCTAAGCAAGCAAATAGATTTAAGAGAGTGATGGTAAAGAAAAGGAAAGTGACATTGTAAACAGCCAACAACATTAAGTAATGTTGATGGCATTGACTTTGTGAGAAAAAGTATTTAGACTTACCATTAAATGAAGAACAATCTCTCAGGCTTTCCTGATCTTGTCTTACAAATTGTGTTACGACTCAAAATATTTATACAGCGTCAATTACTTACTGTATGTAAGGGGCATAACAAGGGGAGGGGAAGAAAATTAGAAGAAAATTAGTTTACACTTATTTAATAAAACAAAATTAATTTTATGCTCAGCTTTATAAACTGAGAAGATGCTTGTTTTCAATGCTCCCACTATGTTGATGGAAGAAGACAACCTCCATTTACTGAAGGGGTCAGAAGCAGACCCAAATCCCAATATTACAGAATCACACAATCACAGAATGATCCAAGTTGGAAAGGACCCCTGACATCATCAAGTCCAACCCTTAATCCCCTGCCACCATGGCACTGAGTGCCACATCAGTCTCTTCTTAAAAACCTCCAGGGACGAAGAATCCACCACCTCCCTGGGCAGCCCATTGCAATGCCTGATCACCCTCTCTCTAAAGAATTTTTTCCTAATATCTAACCTAAACCTCCCCTGGCAGATCTTAGGTCCATGCCCTCTTGTCTTACTGGTAGCTCCTTGGGAGAAGAGACCGACTCTCCCCTGGCTCCAACCTCCTTTCAGGGAGTTGTAGAGAGTGATGAGGTCTCCCCTGAGCCTCCTCTTCTCCAGACTGAACACCCCAGCTCTCTCAGCCCTTCCTCACAGGACTTGTGCTGGAGTCCCTTCATAGACTCCTTTCTCTTCTGTATCTTGTTACCCAAATGTGGCTAAAACAAACACATTTCTGTAACCCCATAGTACACATCTGAATAATCTCAGAGTATACCAAACAAATATGATAAGTTTATTCTAATAGGTGGATTCTTGCCATTGAGTTATTAAGTATAGCATTACAGGGCCTAATATAGCAGTATGTGTTAAATAGGTCTAAGTGTCTGCATTTATTTCCACACGTAGAGGTCTCTGGGAGACAGCAGATAGGAAAGATACATAGATTCATTTTAAATGAATTTAAACTTCCTAATTAAAATTTACATCAGGACTTCTAAAGCTTACAAATAATTTTGAAAACTGTGACAAGATAGTGTGCTAGTGGTAACAGCAACCACAAGCAATATCCCTGGAGATATTTAAAAAGAAACTGGATGTGGCACTCAGTGCCATGGTCTGGTAACCGCAGCGGTAGTGGGTCAAGGGTTGGACTTGATGATCTCTGAGGTCCCTTCCAACCCAGCCAATTCTATGATTCCATGATTCTATGATTCAGTCAGAAAATCTTTCTATTCTCATTTCTATCAGTACTTGTGCATAAAGGACTAAAGTGATGTCCTGAACAGCTTGCCCGTAAGACAGAAGTGAGTTTGAGCATGATGATCTAGACCCAGTGAAAGATATAGCAGAAAGATATGGAATTACCTGCTTGAAGAGCAGTCTTTGGTTTGGCATTTCTGTTGTGTCTCTGTATACACTAGTGCTTGTCTGAATGCAGACACTGGACAGAGATGTTCAGATACAGACATGCCCCTAGGTTCTGAGAAGTCTATAAAGATATTCATCTTGAAGAGCATCTTCAGTGCATGAAGATATGACAACAGAAGGATAGAAATAGATCTTTTGGATTGGGATAGTGCTCACAGTGGAAAATTCTCAGTTTGTTTTGATAATTCTATGGACCAAGGTGGTTTTTTGCAATAAATGCAAATAGGATTTACTGAAATGCATTAAGATGTTGATTTAGTTGGTTGTTTAGCAAAACAGTGCAATTTGCATATTATATGGTGGTTTTCATCTGTAACACTGTGCAGTTTAGTCATAAATAAACAGTACTGATTTTCATTGTCTTTAACAAAATCTTAAATTAGCGTGCAAATGTTGAAATGTGAAAGCACAACATTAGGCAGGTTCCAGTCAACTGGTATCTCTCCAGTGTGGCAGGACCTCCCACAAATAATAGAGAGAGGCCTAGTGACAGCACCAGCCAGCTCTTTGAGGATTCTTGGATGAATACCATCAGGCCCCATGGACTTGTAAGGATCTAACTGTAGCAGCACACCCAGTACAAGTTCAGGGTCAGCTAGAGTTGATTCCTGTTGCAGTCATGGTCTTTCCGTTCTGGGCATTGAGGCCCCCTTGATCTGTCATTAGTGTTGAAGACAGAGTCAAATAATGCATTAAATACTTCTGCTTTGTCAATATCACTGTTGGTGAGGTGACTGTCCTTGTCCTGTAAAGGACCAACGTTGTTTCTACACTGCCTTTTGCTGTTAATGTATTTGAAAAAACCTTTTTATTTTGCCCCACAGTTCTGGCCAGCTTTAGCTCCAGTTGACCTTTGGTGTCTCCAATTTTCTCCCTGCAGCATCTAGCAGCATCTCTGTATTCTTATCAAGTCACCTGACCTAGCTTCCACTGGGCACACACCTTCCTCTTTTGCCTCATTTGTAGGAGCAGATCCCTGTTCAGCCAAGCTGGTCTTTTGCCTCATTTGATTGATTGACTTCCTACATTTTGAAATTTCCTGTTCCTCTGCCTTTAGGAGGTGATGTTTAAAGGGTGACTAGCACTATGCCCCCAGCATATGGAAAAAAATTTTCCCAGAGGCCCTGACTCAGAAGCTCCCTGAGCAACCTAAAATCTGATTTTCTCATGTCCAGTGCTGAGGTTTTGATGGCAGTTTTCTTTTTGTCAGCAGAGATTTTTTCACTTAACTTTTTCATGGTCTCTGTGGCCAAGATGACCTCCAAGGAGATCAAGGAGGGTATTCTTCCAAGCTGTCTGCCTTATGACCTGTTCCACAAAGCTGTCATCCAGGTGGCTTAGAAATCTGGCCCCTATTGGTCTACCTGTGTGTTGCTCCCAGTTGTTTTCTTGCAAGTTGAAATCCCCAATAAGGACATAGGCAGTTGACTTGGAAACATCCCTTGGTGCCTCAAAAAATAGAATCATAGAACAGTCTGGGTTGGAAGGGACAGCTCCCACTAGATCAGGTTGCTCAAGGGCCCATCCAACCTTGTTTTGAACACTTCCCAGGGAGGGGGCAGCCACAGCTTCCTTGACCAGCCTGTCCCAGTGTCTCAGCACTCTCAAATTAAAAAAATTTCTTAGAATCATAGAATCATAGAATCATAGAATTAGCCGGGTTGGAAGGGACCTCAGAGATCATCTAGTCCAACCCTTGACCCACCGGAGCAGTTGCTAGACAATGGCACTGAGTGCCACATCCAGTCTTTTTTTAAATGTCTCCAGGAACGGAGAATTCACCACCTCACCGGGCAGTCCATTCCATAGCCTAATCACCCTCTCCGTGAAGAAATTCTTTCTAATATCTAACCTAAACCTCCCCTGGCACAACTTAAGACTGTGTCCTCTTGTCTTGTTGAAGTTCGTCTGTGAAGAACGTTAGAGAGTTCTTCCTACTCTCTAACCTAAAGCTCCCCTCTTCAAGTTTAAACCATTTCCCCTTGTCGTCTCTCTACACACCTGTGCAAAAAGCCCTACCCCAGCTTTCTTGCAGGCTCTCTTCAGATATTGGAAAGCTGCTATCAGGTCACCTCAGAGTCTCCTTTTCTCCAGGCTGAACAACCCCAACTTCTTTAGCCTTTCTTCATAGGGGAGGTGCTCTACCCCTTGTTCTTCTCTACATCTTGGGTGATCAGCTCTCCTGTTTCTTTCTGGAGTGGGCCCACGTTTTCCCTAGTCTTCCTTTTATCACTGACATACCTATAGAAATTTTTCCTGTTGTCCTTAAACTCCCCTTGCCAGATCCAATTATCTCTGTGCTTTTGCTTTCCTGATCTGATCTCTTGCCTCTCTGATTACTTCTCTGTACTTCTCCCCAGTCATACGTCCTTGCTTACAGTCACTGTAAACTTTCTTTTTACTTGTAAGTGTGTCTAGGAACACCTTGCTCACCCACGCAGGCCCCCTGGCACTCCTGACTGCCTTCTTCTTCTCTGGGACACACTTCACACTTCCCTTGCTGCCCTAAGGATCTTGAATTCTACAGTGTCATGGTCATTGCAGCCTAGTCTCCCATTAATTTTTACATTACTCACAAGACCATCTCTGTTGG
Organism: Florisuga fusca; assembly: GCA_038090715.1. Taxonomy (NCBI): domain Eukaryota; kingdom Metazoa; phylum Chordata; class Aves; order Apodiformes; family Trochilidae; genus Florisuga; species Florisuga fusca. Next base: position 21,079,082 of record JAAWXA010000006.1, read on the forward strand.
TGAGAACATGGTCTAGCAATGCTCCTTTCCTGGTTGGTTAATTTACCATTTGGAGGAGGAAGTTGTCATCAATGCATTCAAGGAACTTCCCGGAGTGCTGATGCTTTGCTCTGTTGCCCCTCCAACTGATGTTGGGGTAATTAAAGCCATCCATGAGAACCATGGCTTCTGACTGCAAAGCAGCTGCTATCTGTCTAAGAAGGGCCTTATCCACTTTGTCATCCTGGTTGGGTGGCCTGTAACAGACCCCTACTATTATATCTTTTCCCCTGATTTCCCTTTAATCCTGACCCATAGGGTGTCTGTGAGTTCTTCAACCGTCCTCAGGCAGAGCTCCATGGTCTCCAGCTGGTAACTGATGTAGAGAGAGACACCCCCTCCTCCTGTGCCTTTCCTCTCCTTCCTAAACACCTATACCCAGCCATCTCCATGCTGCAGTCATAGGAGCCATCCCACCACGTCTCGGTGAAACCAATAACATCACACCCCTGAAGGCATGCAATCTATCTTGTCTTCTTTATTCCCCATATTTTGTGCATTTGCATAGAGGCACTTGAGATGTGCCCCCTTCGAAGCACCCTTACTGGCAGGGCATATAACTATCTGTACACACCTTCCTGTTGGCCTGTGATTCTCCTCCAGGCCCATGTCATCTGTTAGTAGAAAGAAGAAAAATTAAAACTGCTTAATTTAATCCATCTGATCCCTACAATGACTCCTGTTGCATGGTCACTAGTTCTATTACCTGGTATAGGTAATGCAGACATTTTCTGGTTTAAATATATCTTTTTTTTCCACAATTTCTATGTTATTTTCAAAGAAACAGATATGGTTAGCTTTTTATTTTTATTTTTTTAACTTATTTTTACTAATTTTGAGAGAAGTTTTAGGTAACTTCATCAATAAGTTCAGAGTTGATATGCAAAATTTCAATGTAAATTCTGAATTGCATATTTATAAAGGTGAATTAACTCTCCCTACTTTACATAAAATATTATCACTGTAATGGTTAAGGAACATAGAGCTCAATCTTTTCTGTCAATGCATAACTTAACCAATAAAGTATATTCATGAATGAAACTTAAAACATTTTCTTCCACATTATTTTTCAACCTTATATTTTGTGCTAAGGAGTTTTCAAAAAGAATGTTTCAGGAATTTGGCTACAGTATAGCGGCAGGAGTTCAAGATTTCTCTGAGTTTTGAACCAGAAGATATCCCCAGTTCATCCAGTCATCTAATTCATTTGATGCTAGGGTAAACATCTGTACACCTAGACCTCCTTGTACTTGTTCTCACAAAAATGGATATAACTGAAGTTAACACTCCGAATTTCATGTACTATGTATTTCTAAGTTTGGCCAGAAGCAATTTTTGAAAAATAGTGCTAGGCAATGAACAGTATCCTAGATCAAACAGTAAGAAGACCTTAGGAAGTCTTATTAATATTTTTAATAATTACTTTACAAAGTCTAGTGTTTAATTTTATTTGTAGTGAGTTGTCCTACAGAAGCCTGGCCTCAGATTTATACTGGGAAAATATGCACATACTTAAAAAATTAATAAAAAGAAAGAATGACTGCTGAAATACAGTTTTTTCTTCATTTTCTAAGCCCTTTGTAAGGGATTCATTTAGTTCAACAGACTTCATGGAAAAAATAATACAGAACATATTGTCATTGACTCTGATGTAAAAAAATTGTATATGAAGATTTCCCTCCTTCCTTCAACATCATATGTGGAATATTTACCCAGGTGGAAACACTAAGTAATAAAATTGAATATCAGCTTCCCACACTTAGCCATCCTTCCTAAGGATACAGAGGCTTGGCAGGATTTGCACCCCAAAATGCTGAAATAAGAATGTAGCAGCAATGTGCATTTCAAGCAATGGTGCACTTTCAGCTTCACTGTTTGAAAAACAAAACAAAACAAAAACAGCAACAAACAAACAAACAAAACAACAAGGAAACCATGCACGAGGAAGACTGCAGTGCACAGCAGTTTAAATAAGTCAGAGACATTTTCAGTGGCAGATGCTGGCTTCTTGTTTTCAGTCATGTTTGTCTCTGCAACTCCGATGCTTTTACTGTTGTTAATTAACAGAAAATTTAAGAAAATTAAATGAAAATTAAAAAGCAAAACAAAAGAAAAAAACAAAAAAACTCCTAACCACTAAGCAGAGATAGCAAGTGGAAAATTCTGCTGGATGGCTTTTGTAAAGTGAAAGGCAACAGAAAGCTGAGGAAACAGAAGCCACCATGCACCTACTGCTGCAGGTGAAGTCAATCTCACAGTGTATTGTGTTATTGCGTAAAGGTTTCTTTCCTCATTTGTTGCTAAGGAAGCTCTTAAGCAGCAATAGATATGGAAGATAAACTTGCCAAGCATTGCTCTTTTACCTAGCATCCCCACAAAATGCTGTCATGTGAATAACTCAACTCTGACATAATTTCTTTAGGCTGCCTACAAAAGGTAATATGTTACTGAGCCTCAGAGAACACAAAACAATATTATTCTCATTTATCAATAGCTAATTTGATACTAAGTTCAGTCTTTATGCCACAATATTAACATTGCATGTCCTAGCTGTTATTTTGTGACACCCTTCGTATCTGTCTCATCTTCTGGTTTTTTGTTGGTTTTTTTTCCTATGTATGCAGTATCTCGTTTATAGCACTTGCAGTGTTAATCTTTCATTCTTTACATTACTTAAAGGTCAGCTACCACTGAGGTTTTTTTACATATCTGCTTCTGTAGATTTTAACACATGAAACACAAGTTGTGTTTTCCATAAATTTTTATAGCATAAAATGTATGATTTAGGTATTCTGCAGAAAGCACAATCTTTTATCTCCAGTTCACTACATTTTCTCCTCCATTTATTGACCAAAGTTTCTTAAAACTTCAATATGTTTAATAACAATGTAATTACTATGCATTGGCAAATTAAGTAATTAATGGTGACTTGTCTAAAAAAGACTACCATGTATCATTAGAACTAGATATTATACACATTTAATATTTATTTGAACACTTGAATATTTTTTCCCAAAGTTTTTTTCCAAATGTTATTCTGTTTTTCCATTTCTTTGAAGACTGACTTCACAATCTTGGAAATATATAGTAAAATGAAAGGAGAATAACCTGCTCTAATTAAGACTCTATGCAAAAAACAAATTTAGATGAGGATAAGGTAAGGAAAATAAACAAGATTCTTTATTTGTTTTCTTGAGTGTTACAAATCTGTAACTAATTTATTATGTACTACACTGAGAAACATACCCAGAGTAAATTTATTGGGCTCTCCCTAGCAATAAGGAAAAATCTCTAATTTCCATCATTCAAAAAAAAAGACAGTAAGAAAATACAGACAAAAAACCCCCACTTCAGTTTGGCGAGTAGCACTTTTCAGTGTTGCAGGAGATGCCTCTATACCACTTCCACTTACTGTATTACTTGATTTTGTGATCATTCACCACTGGGAAAATAGAACCTCTATGTCTTTAGGTATTCTTCAGATTTATGACAGATGGCCTGCTGTTGCTGCTAGCTTTGTGGCAAAAACTGAGTGATTATCAACCCTTGGTAAATTTTCTCCTATAGGTGGTGAGAGTTTGCAGCTTGCACATTTTCACTCTTAACTGAGAGTGTATGAAGGTTATGAACATCAGTGGTAATATGATGAGATGTTAATTGGAAACAACAACCTGAAGAAATGGCATGAACACAGGTTGTTTACCAAAATATAGTCTTTAGACCAAGAAGATCTATGCTTAAGAAGAAGGAAGGGTCTCAGGAAATACTTTCCATTTAATTTTGAAGAACAGGGCTAAAGCCAGACCCTTCTGGTTTTTTACTTGTAATATATTATTTAAAACTTTAAAAGCATAATAATTCTGATGCAACTAAAGTACTCACTCTGTCTTCTAGTCAACACTTAAGTACTTGTTTCATTCTGTCAGCTTTCAGATTTTGTATGGTAGCAAGACAAGGTTTTAAAAGGAGAAAAATGATGACCAAAAATCCTATTGTATTATCCCAATGAATATATCAAGGTTTGTGTTTTAATTGCTGTCTAAATATTTCTCCAAGGAAAAAAGTAATCAACAAGCAGCATTTGTCTGGTAAAGTATTGAGAAAGAATATATTACATAATATATTTAATTATATACATTAAAAATGTATAAAATAAACAAAATGAATTAAAATTAAAATATAAAAATATATTTAATATATTTACTTCAACACGTTCTACTGTAACTGAAAAATATTGGTGGAACAAAAGAACAGATATGGAGAAAGCTGTTATGACAGGGCAAGCCCATATAGAAATGGCTAATGCAGAGAAGGCTTTTCCAAATTGTGACTCTGAGTGGGTGGTTACAGTTACATTTGGACTTCAAAAGAAGGTATAAGAATCAAAAGCAGGTGTTCTTTGACAAGATGAAATGAAAGCTATTTCTTGAGACAAAGGCAAGTAGCAGTGGTCTAAAAGCCTGGAACACTTCAGCACTGTGTACATTTTGGCCAAAGCAGAGCTAAAGATTGACATACCAACATTTGAGTCCTGTTTCAAGGATTACAGTGTGTATAAATTTCTATAGGCAAAGGTTCTGAGCCACTTCTCATTGCAGTATGCTTCATGTGCAAATATCTTATTTCCATCTCTATTACTGTCACATTATTATTTCATACTTTTGACTAGGTTTTGCTTCCTCCTTGACCCTGAAAACTGGGGAAGCCCATTTTTTCCTTACCATCAAGCTTGTAAACAAAAGGAAAGCAAAACCAAACTGCTTATTGGATCAATGTTTATATTGGTTACATCTTTGACATAGCTGTCTGAGTTAATAACTACATTTTTTATTTTCTCTGTGACAACTTTTTTCTGTTAGACCACAACTGTGCTGTGAGTTTCAACCTGGAATACTTGGCCTGACAGAGTTCAGTGTCTGTCTTTTACTTCACATGTAATAGGCATATGTATTCCAAGCCATGAAACAAGTAAGGACCATGATTCAGGAAAATTTCCTTTCCTCTGTAATGCACAGAAAAAAAAAAAAAAAAAAAAAAAAATTAAAAAAAAAATCAGACTTCTGTTTTATTTAGATTCATTATCAAAGAAAGTAGAATTGCTAATTAAAGTATTAAGTAAAAAGTATAAACAATTGAGTTAGAAAGGGTCTTGAATCTAAACCAGATTAGGATGGGAGGAGGCTTTTTGTTCATTGTAGAGTAAGATTAGATGTGTGAGGCTGAGGTTTCTTGGCACAGTGTTTGTAGAGTTTTTTCTCTTTTTATTCTTTCCTTCTAAGTGGAAAGCATTGATTCAACTGTGTACAAAATTACTGTCTTTTCTTATCTTCATTAGTGGAAACAGTCTTTTTTACAAAAAAGACTAACAAAAAATAATTTTTAAAAAAGCAGAAAAAAATATAATAAAGTTGAATATTGTTATTGGTACTTTCTGTCCCAGAACTCATACACAATGTCCAGATAAACACAGGAGCTCCAGCTCTAGTTACAGCTCCAGTCATCTGTCCAGGACTCCTTGATTGCATTAACAAGAAAAGTTCCAAACTGAAAAGTTAAGAACAGGTGTCTGCTTCAAATTTTTTAGATAAGTCACAATATAAAATGAATCTAGAAAGTTTGTTTTGTTAGTCAACCCTGAATTTTGAAGTAGCTGCTTCAAATGTGAAGGGAAGGCTCAGTTGGCAAAGTGCCCTTGGTCTATGAATGTCAGAAATCACTGTACTTCAAATGAGAAAACAGTGTTGGGGTTTTAAAGAGCAGAAGCCTTAAAAAGGTTAGATTTTGACTGATGAGTAACATTATGACTGTTATTATAGCAAAGACCTGAAAAACTGTAATAAGCAGCTTGTCAGCTCAATTGTTACTCTTCATTAAAAATGAATATGAGGGAGCAATTAATCTCACATTTTTAGCATCATTAGGCCATTCTGTTACTGCAGTTGTGTGTGGTTCAATATGTCAATTAATCTTCAGAAAAGTATTATTTTCAAATTTCAGGTTCCACTTCCCTAGTCCTGATTATATACTCAAAGAGTGACATTTAAGTTTGAATATATCCCAGACAAAGTAAATTGTAGAAATGGAGATCAGGTTAGAAATTCCATCTCAAAGTGTAAAATTTTAACACGGTTTTCATCATTATCTCTCAGATCATGTCTTACTTTGCAGCAAGGACTAAAAATGATAAAAGGTTATTTGTAATGTAGAAATGTTATACAAGTAAAGGAATGGATGGACTACTGTACATCTTCCTCTGCCTTCCTTATATTTAACTTTGCAATTAAGCTCAAACTTCCAAATAAGTTGAAATGAAAATGGACACTGTTCAGTCACCAAACTTGTGTGTGTCCTGTAAAGACTAACAAGTATTGTTGATTATATGGCTTACTTTAATCATCCATTTATAAGCAATTATTTTTTAAACATCTTCCTGAACCAGAGAACAATGGTTTTGCTTTCTGATTCCCAGAGACCAGCTGTTCGTAAGAGCTTTAAGTACAGACATTACTTTGGTCATTGTTAGTGACAGGACTGGGGGCTAGTTGAACTGTATACAATTTCCAAAGAGGAGCTGTTTAAAGTAATTAATATATACATCAAAGAATATATTCTACATACCTGAACAAACAAGAACGAAGTCTTCAGATGATTTTGAACTCTTACAGACTCAGTAATAGTCTACTAACAAGTTCAGGAAGAGAGAACCTCTTCTCATCTCATTATCAGCCTCTGTCACTGAAATCATTATTAAATACTCTTCTTTGTGTTCAGTACAAACTGACAAAGGAACATTTTTTGAAGTATGTCTCTGAGAAATTATACCAAAAGGAAAACCCAAGACAGAAGTTCCACCAAGTTTTGATTAAAAATTACTTTGAGCAACTTAAAAAGACATTAAGATAAACTGGTTTTTAAAATATCTTAATCTTTTAAATTCATTTGATTCAAGAGTCCATTTGATTTTAGCTCTACAGTAAGAAATAATTTCACCTGTCTGCTAAAAAATATCTATAAAGGAACTAACTAGAATTGTTTCTTGTGTTCAACAGATTTTACCTTTATGTGGGCAGTATCTGAATTATCTGAAAAGCAGTTGAAGGACAGAGAAGGTTCTGTTATGACTGTGTACATTAGTCTTTTTTTCCCGGTATCTACTTACTAAGTGAAACGAATCAGAGCAGCCAAATAAACCTTTCTTTGGCAGAACTGTAAAACACTTCAAGTACACTGTCATGAAGAGGACATATCAGATAGGTTTCAAGCTATCAAATGCATGAGCTGTCTATACTTCATTTCTTTTTCCATAATAGATATATTTATAGATATATATATAAGATATTAAAATTTGCTTCGGAAAACCTAGTCTTATATCTCTATGTGTGCCTTTTCCAGAAAAAATGGATTCATCTATATAGTAGAAGCACCAGTATTTTTTATCCAAAAGTTTTCAGAGTGTTCTAGTGCCATTAACACATACAGATGGTCCAAGTTAGCTTTATGATATAAAAAATTTCAAGCTCTCTGTTCATTGAAAGGAAAGACAGAGAAAAATTAATTTTTCTCATTAAGACCAGGTAGAAAGGGTTTATCAAGATAATTTAATTAGATTACTTTTAATAATAGCTCTTCTCTTAGGAATTGTAAAGAAAAAACCCCCACCTAATTAATGTTTATCAAAGCAAAATATTTTGCAGAGGTCTCTTGATTTTTAAAAACCTCAGCTTACCCTGTAGAGTGAGCTGGGAGTCCTAAGCCTTTGTAATGCTCAGTTCAAAGGCTACTGGGATTCACTGCCACTAGAACTGCTTTAAAAGCAGAGAAAAGGCATCTAAACACAAGTATTATTTTTCATTGTAGTAAACAAAATCTTAGGTATGCTGAAGGTTTTAGAAAAATCTCTCTTTCCTACCTACAGTTAGCCACTGTTGCATAGCTGGTTCACTTGGTCTAGCTCCTCAGGGTCTTTACTTCTTCCATCTACTCACATGCAAGTCTGTTTTCCTCCTTGCCTAGCTCATGCATCAGCTTTGTCATACTCAGTATACTCTATAGGCTAAGTGAAGGGAAGATTGGAGCAGGACTACAAAACAACACATTTTGTATCTGTAAGTCTTTACTTATTGTACATGGAGTATTACTGAGCCTCAATCTGAAATTACCTGATGGGCCTCCCATTGTAGGGGACTTTTTGATGAGCTGTGGGTAATTGCGATTATCAGAGGTTTGCATTTCGTAAGATCAATGGGAGTGAAAAAAAGTATTACCAATAGAGAAACCAGAATTTATTAACTTGGCATTAGTTGTAATCATTGCCTGTAATGTTCAGATGAAGAGGTCGGAAAAGTCATAGACAGAGTTAAATCTATCTCTAAATGACTTCTGAAACAAAATTACTGATGACACAGGAAATACAAAAAATCACCCAAGGTGATGAGTACTTCCAGCAGTAGATGTAAACAGTATTGTTTCATGATTGTAATGAAGGAAGGTAATGAGCCTGCAGAGAAGTCCAGATTTTGAAACTGGCAGAATGTTCATTTTTCTCAGTTGTGAATCACTGAAAATTCATCGAGGAACCTGCAGACACAGAGCAGATACATACAAACTCTTCAGGAGATGAGGTGGTATGAGAATGCAGATAATGGTGGGTAGCACAGAAATTCTGATTTTTCCACCTCTGCATTTAGGGTCAGACAGTCAGTAAGGTAACACAACAGTATGTCATTCATAATGTCTAGGTCATAACCAATATCTGAAGCAAAATATAATGAAAAGTATCTGTGCTGTTTGGATAACTACCTGAGACTGAAAAAAAATCTAATGGATATGAAAGTAACAAAAAACTGAAAATAATCACAGAATCAAAGAATTTTGAATCACAAAATCAGCCAGGTTGGAAAGGACCTCTGAGATTATCAAGTCCAACCCTTAATCCCCTACCACTGTGGTTATCAGACCAAGGCACTGAGTGCCACATCACTCTCTTCTTAAAAACCTCCAAGGGAATCCACCACCTCCCCGGACAGCCTATTCCAATGTCTGATCACCCTCTCTGCAAAGAGTTTCTTCCTAATATCCAACCTAAATCTCCCCTGGCAGAGCTTAAGACCATGCCCTTTTTTCTTACTGGTAGCTAAATGGGAGAAGAGACTGACCCCCCTCCTGGCTCCAACCTCCTTTCAGGGAGCTGTAAAGCTGAGCTGTACTTAGCGCTGAGTACAGGCGAAGAATCACTTCCCTGGACCTGCTAGCCACACTCTTCCTGATACAGGCCAGGATGCCATTGGCCTTCTTGGCCACCTGGGCACACTGCTGGCTCATGTTCAGTCTCCTGTCAATCCAGACTCCCAGGTCCCTTTCTGCCTGGCTGCTCTCAGCCACTCTGTCCCCAGCCTGGAGCTCCCCATGGGGTTGTTGTGGCCAAAGTGCAGGACCCGGCACTTGGCCATGTTGAACCTCATCCCACTGGAATCAGCCCAACTCTCCAGTCTGTCCAGGTCCCTCTGCAGAGCCCTCCTGCCTTCCAGCTGATTGACACACACTCCCAACTTAGTGTCATCTGCAAATTTGATAATGGTGGATTCAATCCCCTCATCTAAATCATCTCTGAAGATATTAAACAGAACTGGGCCCAGCACTGATCCCTGGGGGACACCACAGCCATCAACTGGATCAGCACCGTTCAGCACCACTCTCTGGTGGCCTCCAGCAGTTCCTAACCCAGCACAGAGTGCTCCTGTCTGAGCCCTGGGCTGACAGGTTTTCCAGAAGAATGCTGTGGGAGACGGTGTCAAAGGCCTTGCTGAAGTCCAGGTAGACTCCATCCACAGCCTTCCCCTCCTCCCCCAGCTGGGTCACCCGATCATAAAAGGAGATCAGGTTGGTCAGACAGGACCTGCCCTTCCTAAACCCGTGCTGGCTGGGTCTGATCCCCTGTCCATCCTGTAGGTGCTGTGTGATGGCCCCCAGGATGATCTGCTCCATAACCCTGCCAGGCACTGAGGTCAGGCTGACAGGCCTGGAGCTTCCTGGGTCCTCCTTTCATCCCTTTTTGTGCATTGCTGTGACATTCACCAACTTCCAGTCATCTGGGACCTCCCCAGTGAGCCAGGACTGCTGGTATATGATGAAGAGCGGCTTGGCGAGCTCTTCCCCAGCTCCCACATCACCCTGGGGTGGATCCCATCTGTCCCATAGAATTGTGAGGATCCAAGGGGCTCAGCAGGTCACAAACTGTACCCAGTGGGCTACTCAGCTTCCTATTTCTGTCTACAAGCCCCACAAGCAGCTGTCCTCCGGATAACCTGTCTTACTGTTGAAAACTGAGGTAAAGAAAGTGTTAAATACCTCAGCCTTTTCCTCATCTTTGGTAACCATGTTTTCCCCCATCTTCAACAAAGAATGGAGGTTTTCCCTGCATCTCCTTGGTGTATCTGTAGAAAGACTTTTTGTTATCCTTAATGGAAGAGGCAAGATTGAGTTTAAATCGTGCCTTGTCTCTCTAATTTTCTTTCTACATGACCTAACTATATTCCTATACTCTTCCTGAGTAGAATCTTCTTACCTTTTTCTTTCTCTGATGATGCTGCCAATAGATCCATGCAGCTGGGTTAGAAAAGGTTTTTTATCTGGGTAAAAAAACAATTACTGGTATAGATAACTGATTTTGAAAATAAGTAATCAAAATGTAAAGACACAAAAGAATACTTTTGTTTACATAAAAAGATAAATTTAAATTGCAAATCTCCACTCATAGTGACTATACAAGATTATGCATGTTATGCATCTTATTTTGGATCAAAGTAGTAGGAGGCTGATTTTTCAGAAAAAAATCACAGGTTATTTTCTTTGACGAGTATTTTTAGACTGAGTAACATGCATATTTATTGGATGTAACTATTGTTTGTCTTTGAATGAAGGCTGAGTTAAATACAGACTTCATAAAAAATGTTCATTTTGAAGTAATTTCTTAATTGCAAGAAAATATTACCTGCTAAGAATGAAGTGTTGAAACAGCATCAGGTAAAGATTATGTTAAACTGTATTTTCTTTATGGTACTAATGTCTTGCATTTTTGCCCATTCCTACTTTAAAGATATAAAGATATAAAAACTTTATGTATTCGAGATAATCCTTACCAACCATGAAAATCCAGCATTCACTTTATGGTTGTGTAAGACACTTTCAAGATAGTTGAAATTCTAGTAACTGGAGAAATGGATTATATCTTTGTATTTGAAGAACTTTGCAGTCTGTATTGTTTCAGGTGAGTTGAGGCTTTCTCTGACTTGCCTTTGCAGATCTTATTTATAGAAGACATTTTAAGAAATGCATCATCTGAGAACCCTATTTTCTGAAAGCAGTAAAAGACAAAAATTCTTAATATAAAAAACATTGTATTTTTGGATTTTGATGTGGATATGTGAAGATTTTATAGAAAAAACTATAATTCTTTTGTGTTAGTTTATCAGCCTCCTGCCTTGTGCTGGGTGTGCACTACATTGGATTATTCTTGATGAGCCTGCCAAATTACAAGGAATTCCACATGAAAGGCTCAGCAGTCAGTGAAATTGATTTGCATGCAACATCAAGCAAGTATGAAAAATCCAAGCTGATTGAGAAGGTGGTTATATCTCAACAAGTTAACTGGAAGTTAAATCCTTCATAATGTTATAGTGATGCAGATGTGTTAGTGCATAAGAGTTAACATTAATAACAGATACCTCACTGCTTTTGTGTTTTTAATTCCCTGCACAATAAGAATTGCAGTACTGAGACTAACTGTGTACAGGACCTACATTCTTAAATACTTGCTTTTAGTGTGCTCAGTATTGCTTTTAAATTTATTGATTCTCACATCTATTGAACTTTTTAATTTTTCTGCTTACTTGCTAAGCAACTGAGATATACTTGCCAATAAAAGGATTCTATGTACTTACCTGGTTAGTAAAACTGAGACCAAAATGAATAAATGTTGGATTGTCCATGCTAATAAATACTGCAGTACCACTCGCTGCTTATCAGAGACAGGATTACAGCTTTTGCCTTATTAGAACAGGGTCATCCAAGCTTTGAAATATATAGTTATGGGATTTGTCAGTTTAATATCAAATACACAGTATGAGTCAACAGTGTATGGCAATGAAGATTTCAATACAAGGCAGGAATTAAGAATACAGCTACCCATTCAATAATTTCATCTTTACAACTGTTTCATTTAAGAGAGCAGCTGTGGGCTAATCTGTGAATTTTCATCTCACTTTAGTAATTCACATGTAGGTTCATATTGATTCTGAGACAGAATGTCTGATGCAGAGTAATGATGATAGATGTCGTTGTTAAAGTCAATCCTTAAAAGTAAAATAAAATCAGGTTTGCTCTTTAGCAAATCTGAAAAAGTTGCAAAAGGCTCTGGGGTTTTTTTGTTGGGTTTTTATTTGTTATGGTTTGGTTTGTTTTTTTCAATATCAGCTTGCAAATTAATTGTAACCTCTGTCTGACATCAAGGTATTTGTCCAAAGTGTTTAAGCACATTTTTTTTCTCTCTTCCACAGTCAGAAGCAAAGGTTTGCACATTGTTTGAAGCCAGCCAAGGCAGTTGCACAGCAAAAGTAGTATAGAAGAATGTTAGAAGAAAAACATGTAAAAGAGTGAAAAAAAGACTTTGGATATAATAAATTAAGGGAAATAGAATGAGCAATAAGAAAAATATTGAGAAGACAAATGAAGAGAAATTAAATTAAAAGGACAAAAATTTTGGAACAGAGTTAATTTAAATTTTGCATCAAAAATACATCTTGAATAAGACATGGATGAAAGAAGGGAAGGATGAAGACTATCTTAGATGACAGAAACCAACAAGAAGAAAAGCAGTTTATGAGGAAAAGGACTAATGGGATTTCTACTGGCATACCTGGAGGTAAATTGGAGCAGGTTAGTGAAAAACAATGGATCAAGAATCGTTTAAAGGAAGGTAGGGAATCTCTTGATGACAAATACTGTGTGGAAATCATGGTGTCTAATGAAGTAACCTTCTAACAATGCAAACTCAAGTAGAATAAAATGCATTGAAGGTTGTTGAAGAAAAGTTGCACAAGAGGAAATGTTAATAGGAAATGTGAAACAACAGAAACTTAATGAAAGCAGTGGAGAATCTTTTCCTATAAAGGAACTATTGTTGAATTGGTTTCCCCTCATAAATCATATGAAGACATACATTTTCCCATCTGATTTGAAGCCCTTAGTTATCTGTGTTCCTCAATATGCCAGCCAGATTGAAGCACAGCCCATTTCCTCGTGCCTGTGTATTTATAGAAGTGACAATGCTACTTTGTTCCAAAATGAACTAAACCCTATTTCTTTTTTTTTTTTTTTTAATTTCCTTTTAGAAGGCATATGTGTTGTCATTAACCATAGGTATTGGGAGTGCCTAGTAGAATACCATTCAATGCTTTATTCACTTTGTGAAAATAATTTGATTAACTATATTAGTCTTCATTACTACCAGCTAATACTATAACTACATAATGATCTCAAAATGCTACTGACTTTCAATGCATTAGCTAAAATTTAAAAATACAAGCTAATAATGGTCATGGATGTTAAAATGATAAAATTACTGTTTTCTAGGGACATGCATATATTGTATTTGATAAATTTTTCACACTTTGGAGGTCCAGGGTGGCTTGTATAAGTACTGTAACTGTCTATTGAACTCTTTGAATGCTATATATATAAGCCCATGATAGAAGAGTGGCTCTATCTAAAAAAAAAAAAAAAAAAGAGAGAGAGACAAAAAAAATCTTTGAGAAGTTGCATGTTAATCTGGGGAACTGATTAATTTATAATGTCTTAAAATTTAATAGTTTTTAAGGGTTATATTTCAATGTATAAACATCAGGTTTTCTTGAAGAAGCTTGGCTAGGCTTTATTTAAGAAAATTGTTTTACTACCTCAAAGAATAAAAAGCATTTTGCATTCTATTAAAAAAAAAAAAAAAAAAAAAAAAACAAACCACCAACACTTGTTTAAAAAATAATCTCATTCTCAAACACAGTGCTATACTAAACAGCTAATGGTAGTGAAAAATTCTTCAAGGTCTACAGCCATATCCTGCTCAGCTTATGCTCAGGACAGCCTTGGTTCATATTAAATGTATTTACAATTATGTATTCACAAAAATGTATTCTTGAATAAGATCCGTTAACATGAACCCTAAGAATCTTTCTGAAGAATGTACTAATACTCTAGTAAACTAGAGAATCTCTTAGTTCTGTCTATTATCTTATTTTTAATTTTTTAAAAAAGCTCTTTAGGTACTTAAAATTGTGCTTGAATTTCATGTTCTGAGCTCATCTTTAGAAAGGAAATTTCTCTTTTCATTCAGGAGGAAAACTAGTAAAGAATTCCCTTTTTCCATATAGGTGCAACCTTTTGTTTAGTGATTTTCTTAAAAAAATTCTCCCTTCTCCAAACTTCCACAGTAGTGCCTTTTTCTGTAACTTGTTATCCTGTGATACATTAGGCAGAGTGTAGCCAGTAGGCCAAGGGAGGTCATCCTTCCCTTCTATTCTGCCCTAGTTTGACCACATCTGGAATGCTGTGCCCAATTCTGAGTTTCCCAGTTCAAGAGAGACAGGAAACTTGGAGTCCAGCAGAGGGCAACAGCAATAATTGGCAAACTGGAGCAACTCTCATACAAGGACAGGTTGAGAGAGCTGGGACTGTTTAGCCCAGAGAAGAGAAGACTGAGACGATATCTTAACAATATCTATAAATATCTAAATAGTGGGTGTAAGAAAAATGGAGCCAGACTCTCTCCAATAATACACAGTGACAGGACAAGGGGCAACAGACACAAGGATTTTCCTCTTGAGGAAAAATTTCTTACTGTGAGGGTAACAAAGCAGTGGAACAGGCTTCCCAGAGAGGTTGTGGAGTTCCCTTCTCTGAAGGTATTCATAACCCACCTGGATGCAACCCTGTGTAATGTGCTTCAGGTAATCCTGCAGGAAGGTTGGGCTAGATGATCTCTAGAGATCAGTTCCAACGATGATGATTCTGTGATTCTTTTAACTTCAATAATTAAGTTAATGAATGACATTTTCTTTCTTCCTCTTGATATATCAGACACTTCTATGAGTTTTAAACTTTTACCTTTTCAGAGAATCTGCTAGGGCTGTTTATTCCTAGTGGTTCTCTTTGTTGGTGCTCTTAGTCATTCTTGAGAATAATCTCAGAGATGGCAAAATTTACTTTGTGGTTTAATGGCTGATTTAATTAAATAAAACTAGAACGTCATTGGCCTTGGACTTCGGAGAGACTTCTCCTGTGTAAACTGAAATTCAAAAGCAAAACTATAAGTCAATCTGTTGCAGAAGGAGACAAGACTGAAAAGATTCCCGCTTTTGAGTGTCCCTCCCTAAGGTTGTTCCTGATTTGGCAGAAGGGTGGACTTGAGGATTATCTGAGGTCCCTTCCAACCCTTGACATTCTGTGATTCTGTGATTATGACAGTCTATTGTTCTTTTTCTCCTTTATTGCCATACCACAGGAAAAAAAAAAAAAAACAACTGGAATTAAGGTTAATCACAAAATTTAACAAATTGATTAAAAAATTATGGAGATGGCACAGCTTTCAGGTGTGAAATGTTTACTGAGATGACATTTAACAAGAGATGATAGAAGGACAGAATTACCCACTAACTGCAAAGACCATCGTATGTCAAAATATTTTTAAGCAAGCCAACAACAGGGAATAGAAAAATTTTGATAGTTTCTGTTTTAGACAAACTGGGAAGCAGATGGACATATGTTTTGAAATTTTGTTGAAATAGATAAACGTGGGTCTAGAGACAAAAACAAGATCTTGCAAAAGGCGGTGTCCTATCATTACACTAAGAAATGGAGCAGATTCTCCAGCTTGCAGAAAGTATGTGTGTTGCCTTGATTGTATATGGAATATTGCAAAAACTTGAAGTTTTGGAGCAGCCTTCATATGCTGTATTTAAGAAAATTGTTTTACTACCTCAAAGAACACAACCAGCATTTTGCATTCTATTAAAAAAAAAAAAAAAAAAAAAAAAAAAAATATTTTTTTTTTTTTTTTTAAATTTTCTTGGTAAATACATGTTTTATACATGTAAATAGAATGTCAACAATGTTTATGTACTTTTATTCCAGCTTTTACTCCTGAAAATATTTACTCAATTCTGCTAAGGTCTTTGTTATCTTTCTCTTCTTTTTTTGCTATAGCACTCTTTAAAATCAAAATGTGGAGTCAGATTCCCTCTTCTCATTCCCAAATTTACATGGCAGTTAAACAGCAAATGCTTAAAGCATATCCCTTCAGTCCATGAAGCTCCACTTTTTATAGCTTCTCACACACACTAGACAGTCAGCCATCTGTCACCGATTTCCCTCTCTAAACAACTTTTATAAGACTGTGCTAATTGATACAATTCTTTGTGGATTTGTTTGCTTTTTAAGTAAAAAGGATATATAGAAAATTACAAAACACATTTTTACTATTCTTTTGCAAATAAAAAATTATAATCTGTCACCTGTATGGTGAAAATTATAGAATTAAATCTGGGTAGGGACATCAAGAGCAACAAGAAAAGCTTCTGTAGGTATGTCAGTGATAGAAGGAAGATGAGGGAAATTGTGGACTCTCTCAAGAAGGAAAAGGGAGACTGGATCACATGGGATACAGTGAAGGCCGAGGTATTCAATCACTTTTTTGCCTCAGTCTTCATCAACAACTTCTCAAGCCACATCACCCAAGTCACAGAAGGCAAAGTTGGGAACTAGGAGAATGAACTTCTCACAGTAAGAGAAGACCAGGTTTGAGATCATCTAAGGAACCTAAAGGTGTACCAGTCCATGGGACCTCATGACATGCGTCCATAGGTCCTGAGGGAACTGACAGATGAAGTTGCTAAGCCACTACTCATCATATCCTCTTCCTTCCTTCTCCCCTTAGGATAAGAGGGGAGAGCAACTGACAGCATCTATCTGGACTTGTGCAAAGCATTTGACATTGTTCCATATGACATCCTTACCTCTAAATGGGAGAGATATAGACTTGGTGGATGGACTGTTCAGTGGATAAAGAATTGTCTAGATAGTCACACTCAAAGAGGTGCTGTCAATGGCTCAATGTCCAAGTGGAAATTAGTGACAGGTGGAATTCCTCAGGGGTCTGTGCTGGGACAGGTGCTGTTTAACATCTTTGATGTGCACAGTGGAATTGGGCACATCCCCAGCAAATTCACTGATAACATCAAGCTGTGTGGAGTAGTCAACACAATGCAGGGAAGGGATGCCACCCAGAGGGACTTTCACAGTCCTGACAGGTGGGCCAACACCAACTTCATGTAGTTCACTGAGGCTCTGTGCAAGGTCCTGCACCTGGGTCAGGGAAATGTCAAGGATAATAAAAGGCTGGGTGAAGAATTACAGAATTGTCAGGGTTGGAAAAGAGCTCTGAGACCACTGACTCAAACGCTCAACCCCCTCCAAAAAACCACAAACCATTAAACATGTATTGAGTTCTGTCCATGGGTAGATGAGGAGTAATTTGACAGTTTGAGTGTTAGAATTAAGGGGCAGGATAAAGTGGGGGATACTGTGGTGGGTGTCTATTACAGGCCACCTGATCAGATGAGGAAGTCGATGAGGCCTTCTACAGGCAGCTGGTAGCAGCCGTGTGATGAGAGGCCCTGGTTCTCATGGGAGATTTTGGCTACCCAGGTACTTGCTGCGAGGCCTACTCAGCCATTCAGTCCAGGAGGTTCCTTCAGTGCCCTGATGATAACTTCTGGATGCAATTGGTGGAGGAGCCAAACAGGAATGGAGCATTGCTGGATCTTGTCCTAAGCAACAAGGATGACCTGGTTGAAGCAGTGAAGGCTGGGGGCAACTTTGAATACAGTGACCAGGAGATGGTGGATTTAAGGATCTTATGTGGTAGAAAGAGGATTCCAAGTAGAATCACAACCCTGAACTTCAGAAAGTCCAACTTTGCCCTCTTTAAACAATTGCTGGGGGGAATCCTATGGAACAGGGTACTAGAAGGTACAGGGGCCCAAGATGGTTGGTTAATATTCAAGGACCACATATTCCAAGTTCAAGACTGGTGCATCCCAATGGGAAAGAAATCAAGAAAAGGAACGAGGACACCAGTATGGTTGAACAGGGAACCACTAGGTAAACTCAAATGGAAGAAGAGAACCTATAGATTGTGGAAGGAAGAGCTGACCACTTGTGAGGAATACAAGACTGTTGTCTGAGAATGCAGAGAGGCAACTAGGATAGCTAAAGCTTCCTTGAAATTAAACATTTGTGAGAGAGGTTAAGGACAACAGGAAGGGCTTCTTCAAATACATTGCAGATAAAACTAACACTAATGCAATGTAGGCCCACTGCTGAATGAGCATTTATTGACTATTTATTGATGACCTGGATGAGGGAATAGAATGTACCATCAGCAAGTTTGCTGATGACTCAATGCTGGGAGGCCTGGTTGACAGCCCAGAAGGCTGTGCTGCCATTCAGAGGGACCTAGACAGACTTGAGAGTTGGGCAGAGAGAAATTTAATGAATTTCAACAAGGGCAAGAGTAAAGTCTTGCATCTGGGAAAGAACAGTCCTAGGTACCAGTATAGGCTCGGGACTGAGCTGTTGGAGAGAAGCATAGTGGAAAGGAACCTGGGGGTGCTGGTGGATGGAAGGATGACCATGAGCCAACAATGTGTCCTTGTGTCCAAGAAGGCCAATGGCATCCTGGGGTGCATTAGAAGGGGGGTGGTGAGTAGGTCAAGAGAGGTTTTCCTCCCGCTCTATTCTACCCTGGTGAGGCCACATCTGGAATATTGTGTCCAGTTCTGGGCACTTCAGTTCTAGGACAGGGAACTGCTTGAAAGAGACGAGCACAAAACAAGCAAGATGATTAAGGGAATGGAACACCTCCCTTATGAGAAAAGACTGAGGGAGCTGGGCCTCTCCAGTTTGGAGAAGAGGAGAATGAGGTGTGACCTCATCAATGTTTATAAATTTGTAAAGAAGTGAGTTCCAGGAGGATGGTGTCAAGCTTTTCTCAGGGATGACTAATAAGACAAGGGGCAACAGTATGTATAGGAGTTAGATGGTTCTGTATAAATGTAAGGAAGATTTTTTTCACTGTGAGAGTGACAGGGCACTGGAACAGGCTGCCCAGGGAGGTTGTGGATTCTTCTTTCCTGGAGACATTCAAAGCCCACCTGAATGAATTCCTATGTGACCTGCTAGAGGTTATCCTGCTCTGGCAGGGGGGGTTGGACTACGTGATCTTTTGAGCTCCCCTACACTGTTTGGCTTTCTATGACTCTATCCCCACTAGAGCATGTCCTGAAGTGCCTCATCTGCATGGTTTTTGATTACCTCAATGAATAGTGACTTCACCGACTCTCTGAGCAGCCATTTCCAGCACCTGACTAGTCTTGCAATTAAGAAATTATTCCTCATATCTAATCTAAACCTCCCCTGGTGCAACTTTAGGTCATTTCCTCTAATCCCTTTTTTATTCACGTCAGAGAAGAAGCCAACAGCTACCTCACCACAACCTCTTTTGAAGTAGTTATAGAAAACAAGATCTTCCCTCAGCCTCCTCTTCTCCAGACTAAACATTCCCAATTCCCTCAGCCTGTCCACATAGAACTTGTTCTCTAGACACTTCACCAGCCTGGTTGCCCTTCTTTGGAGGCATTCCAACAACTTGTTGTCATGAGCTCATAACCAAACACAGTTATCAGGGTGCAGCTTCATCAGTGGTGAGTACAGGGACATGATCACTTCCCTACTCCTGCTGGCCATACTATTCCTGGTCTGGATGCTGTTGGTCTTAGCCACTGGGGCACACTGCTGGCTCATATTCAGCCAGGTGTTGACCAGCACCCCAAGTCCTTTTTCTCTAGGAAACTTTCAAGCCACTCTTTCCCAAGCCTACAGCATTGAATGGGGTTGTTGGGACCCTAGTGCAGAAGCCAACACTTGGCCTTTTGTGAACCTCACACAATTGGCCTCAGCCCATCTATTTAACCTGTCCAGATCCCTCTGCAGAGTGTTCCTAACCTCAAAAAGATCAACACTCCCACCCAACCTGGTGTTGTATGCAAACTTGCTGAGCAAGCACTCAATCCTCAACAGTTTTAAACTAGGAAAGAGTAGATTTAAGGTAGATATTAGAAGGAAATTCTTTAGTGTGAGAATAGCTATTCACTGGGACAGGTTGCCCAGGGAGTTTGTAGATGTGCCATCCTTGAAGGTGTTCAAGACCAGGGTAAATGGGACTTCGAGCAGCCTGGTCTAATAGAATGTATCCCTTTCCATGGATGTCGGGCTGGAACTAGATGAATTTTAAGGTCCCTTCCAGCCTAACCCATTCTTTGATTCCATGGTCTTAAAATACAAAGAGACTTTGGTCTTGCTTAAACCCTGAGCATATAGAAATATCTAATCCTTTGGGGAGAGGGATGAGCTCTCAATAAGAGTTCTGTCTTCTCAATAGAACTGGCATTCATATAGTGTGGTGAACCACAGTGGAGAGAAGGGCAGACTACTGATAAGGCTGAGTTTGTGCAGAAGTTGTCAAAAGGATGTGGCTTACAGGGTAGTAGACTAGGTAGGTAGTGTTCTCCTTCCTCTAGACCCAAAACATGGCTTCATCACTCTGACAAAGCTGGAGACCATGAGAGGTAGTTTCTCACAAGGACCTAGCAAATTATTACTAGCATACACATATTCATGAAATCTGAACTCACATTCATGATAAAGCTCTAGGCTGTAGTTTTTCTTTTTAATTCTAAGGATTTAATTTAAAATACTCATTCTACATTTTATCTCTCATACTTTTTGAGGCCATGAGCAAAAATCACATAAGTGTTGTATATACGAAATATAGAAACAGGAGGGAAAGTGGTCAGAATCACAGAATTGACACGAATTATAAGTTATTTACTGATTCCTTTGGGTTATTGCTTAGAGGGTGTGATGTGCAGTATTATTCAGGAACTGGAAGGAAAATACAGAATTCAGTCTCAGTTACCAAAGGTATGTTCTTATGGTCATAATTGAATAATGCCACCATTCATTACACTGAAAATGGACTCGAAACATTAAAAGATATTTTCACTTCCTTATTTATCTGTTTCACTGAAATTTCAGATAGACCTTATTCTCAACAGGCACCTGCTGGGAAGTATTTAATATTGTATAATATCAACTTGTGGAAAATTAACTGCATCTCCTGAAGAAAAATTCTGATGTTAATGTCAAAATCTACAAGCAGATTTCTATGCACTTGTCAGGACACTTAGACAAGACTACTTTTGAAGAAGAGTTAAATGCATTTACCAAAGACAGAATGAAACCTAATAACATAAAAATAAAAATAGTAATAATAACAATTAGAACGTTTCTTTGTATCATTTCTGCATCATATGAGAGATCTGTCACTGGTGAACTGGAAGGACTTTAGGGGTTTTTTTTTCTGGAGATTTTTTTTCAGTTTATGGTAATTCAGGGTCTGGGTCTTAGTTGCAGCTCAGGTGAGGCTCTGCTGTAGTGATTTAGACAAGACAGGACTACTGAGCACTCTGCCTGCCATGACATAATCCTGTTATAAAGACAGGCATAGGCTGATGACTGGTACTGAAAAAGTGAGGGGAAAATATGATGCTGACACGTGGGGGTCTGAGCTGAAAGGGCAGTTATGTGAGCACAGAAAAGTTATTTTTCCAATACTTCTCACTGAAAAGCACCAGAATGCTTAGCTAGTGGAATATAATGTTGTGTTGTGGAAAACTTACCATGAGGGACTGGATCTCAGGGAGTGGTGCCACACAATAAGAGAGGTGGTGCCAGAGAGTATGGAGTCTGCATATGGCCTAGGGCCTGGATAATGAGATAAAAATAATGATTGAGATAACTAGGATGGCTGAGGAGCAGAAGAGTTGGAAGCCCATTCCAGCCACTCAGCTGTGATGACTCAATCACACTTATTTTTGCAAAACTCTGCTGCAAAACAAAGACAGGCCTATCTTTGAGGGGATGCATCAGCAGGCTTTGGAAAGTTTCATTGACACCAACCCAACTCATTGGCTGGCCCAAGGCTGGAGGCAAGACTGGTGATTTTCTGCTTTCTGTGTCTCTAACGTTTCTTCTATTCTCTTGCTTTCTCTTTCCTAAAACCATTAAGTAATGCAATGCTTGCCCAGCTTGTGCACCTTGAACCTACATGTATTGTGACAGTGTAACCTTTATGATTGTGCAGTCTGAGCATATATAGCAATCCAAGTATCAGCATTTATGAGTTATTCCTTCCATAGTTCTAATTAAATCTTATGTTCAAATACATACCTAGAGTGTCACTTCACCTTAATCCAGTCAAGGGGTATTACAGCAGTCACACATTTCCTCAGACCATGGTGTTTTAGTCACTCTCCCTGGGAGAGCCAGGTCTCACACTATAATCCAGCTGCAACTAGGCTCCTCTCTGAGAGGGAGTTTAGACTAAAGTAGAGGGGGTCTGATCTGTGTCTCCATGGGTGCCCTGTCCACATCTTGACGATTAACTCCTGATTTACATACAGAATACAACATTAGCAATAAAACCAGCCTGAGAAACTTAGGGGGAAAAAGAATATGAGCCAATGAGCCCAGGTACCATAAAGAACTGGCCATAACAGCGATTTTATCATGCCTGATGATTATTAACATTGCAGAAGATGGTGTCAGTGATAAGATTTGATCCTTTCAAATGATAATTTCTTATTAAGAACTATACCTCCCAAAAAACAAAGAGTACAGGAACTGAATCGCAAAGTTGAATGTTAAACTTATTTTGTCAGCTTAACATAATTTTATGTATGAATTTTAAAGGAAAATATGAGTTTTAAAGGAAAAGTTCAAAAATTTGGCTTTACCCTGAGATTTTTTACCCTGACATTCTTTCACCCCTTCAGTATAAAAAGCTATGTATAAAAAAATACAGTATAAAAATTTCAGAGAACATGACTCACAGAAGCTTGTTGCCATCATACTTACCTAACATCAATAAGTTTCTTTGCAGTACACAATTCTGAAGTATTTGTGTGATGATTTTTAAGACGTGGTTATAATAATGGAGCAAAAGGCAATTAAAGAGCTGCTAAATGGTTCACTATTTGCTTTTACAGTCTGTCTCCCCAAAATCTGGAGTACTGTGCAGCCTCCTAGTGACAGCTATCAAACAACAGAGCTGCTATATTATATGAAAGAAGCTCTTGCTTTATTCATACCATAAGAAACAGAAAACTGGACTCCAATTAAAGATCCCTTGGGGCTGCCACTAAGTTGGTTCATATCCACTTCTTACTACAACCCGTTTTACTGAGAGCATAATTCATTGCGGTATTTTATCTATAATAATGCTCAAGAGTGAAAATTTAATCTCTTTCCTGACATTCCCTTGAGCATCTGGCTTCTCAACTTGATGTAGGAAGATATTTCATGGACATTTATAGTTTTATCTGAAGATAGGTGTTGCATCTTCTCCTCTTGTAGAAATTACGTCCCCATTCTGTTTTTGCCTTTCTTCTGCCATGTCTGCTATGGAAGCTGACAGCAGAAATCACTTCTCCTTCAGTAATACTTTTTTGTGTTCTATTTCAACAACCAACACTACCCAAAACCACACTTTAAATTTCTGAAGTCCTGGACTGATTATTCTTGAAGCATACAAACAATTACATTTTAGCTTTCTGGCACTCTCTGAACATTGTTACTTTAGTTAAACTAATAACATTCTTTTCCCTCTTCCTCTGTGTGCATGAATTTCTACTCTGCAAAATGCAAATGAAATGGCTTGCATGAAGCACCACTACCTTCACAGCATGTACTTTGCATATAGATACTGACAGTAAGATTTATTTCTGTGTGCCTTTGCTTTCTTAAAGGGTCTGTTCTGTGCGGTGATAATGTTCTGAGAAAATATGAAAGTGATTGCTCATATATGCTTTTAAATGCCTTAGCAGTCATTCTTTCACAACCTTTTCAGAAATCTGCTGCTAAATCTTTGCACTATGCAAACAGCACTGTGGATCTGAGTATTCTGTGCAGTTCTTCATACTTGGTGTACTACACAAAAAAAACTGCTAAGAGCTGGATTTTACCTAGGGTTTGTGTATCTTTGATAAATTTGAGGCAAGAAGTATGGCATCATCTATATGTGGAGAACAAGCCACTTCTGCAGAAAACATATTATTGTAACTTACAGTTCAAATTTGCTCTCCTGACATTTAACAACCTCAAAGTAGCCATATGTTATTCTGGTTTTCAATCAGAAAAAACATCTATGCAAGTTACAAAACAGTTCAGTCCAGTTTAGACAGCAGCGATTTGTATAGGAATTTCATATGGAATAATACCATGGTAATCTCACAAAGATTCACTTGTAGAAAAGAACAAAAAAACTCAAACCTGACATTGCAGAGCTAAATCACTTTTTTTTCTTGTGTTTCTTTACCTTAGAGAAATCTTAATGTTGAGTGTTCTGTTAATGACCTAGACTGCCTTTTGTGCCTTGCAGTTTTCTCCACATAACCCTGAGATTTCAGTTTTTTCAGTTTTACAACTCTTATTAGTAAAATTCAGTCTTCACATCAACCATAATAACGGTTAAATAGAGAAAGAAAATATAAAGTTAAAAAAAAAAAAAGGCCTATAACTTGGGACACTTTTAGCCAAAGGTTATTATTAAGTAATTTTCAGTACACTGTATGGGCCTACAGCCATAAAACCCTTTTTTTTTCTTTTTTTTTTTTTTTCTTGTTGTCACACTACAAGAAAAAGCAGGTAAATTTTCCCAGTTATCCAGTTCATTTCTAGTTTAGTAATCTTGTAGTCTAAATTAAGTGTGAAATTTAAGACAGAGAACACTCTTAGTGAACAGAAAACATCTTTTCACAACGAATATGATGTGAAAACATACAACATATATACATTACCCCAGATCAGGGAATACACTACATTCTAGACTGTTCTAAAACAAAAGATACAGCTATTGACATACAGTTACTGTTCTTCAAGCTAAATCAGTATAAATGGATGTATATGTCAGAAGTTCTTCACAAATACTGTTGCAGTTTAATACTAAATTTTCATTATAAACTAAAATTAAAATTTAAATAAAATCTTCTTATAATTGTCAAAATCAATTTGAAATTAATAATTTGTTAAATTTTGGAAGAGTATGAATTGCCAAGATAAATTTTAAGCCATTGTTATGGTTAAATATTAGTGGTGTAAGCCAATGTCTCATGACAAGTTTTCTGTAACGTAATAGTATATTTCATCTGGCAATTCTGTCCTAAATTTCAACAATGCAGATGTACTGTTCTTCATAATGTACAAGATATTGGTGTTTAAAGAAGCTGATTTGTTTTATTCATGGTAAGTATTTATAATTGTGCTGCTGAGTAATCTGGAAAAACAATGACAGATTATTGAATTGAAAAACACTCTTCCCAAAATAAATAAAGTGAATATTCAATCTTTGTTGGTGGATTTAATTTTGAGAGATTATATAGAATTTTAACGACTGTCACAACCAGTACTCACTTGGCTAACTGTGACCAAAAAATTTTCAATTATGATGTCATTTTCTTTGTTGCTGCTTCGCTGTGTGATAGACAACCATGTCTGAGTTTTGATTTCAATGTATTTTATACAAAATATTCACCAATGAGTATATTACCCTGAAGATAATCCCAATTCAAAATGCTGTTTTGCAATATTAAATTCAGATAGGAGTTTGCAGATGAAGACATAGCTCTGTAGATGAAAAAATCATTTTTAAGGCATCCAGGCATCTCTTTTTCAGAGCTGTGTTTGCTATTAGAACTTAGAGTTCACAGTTAAATGGCAGAGGGCCCAATGTACAGATCAGATCTCCTTCACAGGGTAGTCTGCTGCCTCCCTAGGGCCTGGATAAAGGATGCTGTTAGGAAAATTCCTACCCTGGTGACAACTTCAGACTACTACTCACTTTAGGTCTTTTAGGTGTGTAGTGACGAGGTGGTAACAAGATCATCCAAAGAAATAAAGAGGGATTTCAGGGCTTTGGGTCAACTCATTAGGGGATCAGGAGCACAGGTTGTGTTCTCCTCCATTCCTCTAATGACAGCAATGGATGAGAGCAGCAACAAAAACAGTCAGCAGGTAAATTCATGGCTAAGGGACTAGTGTCATTGGCAGGGCCTTGGGTTCATCAGTCATGGCCTACTATACGAAACACCAGGCCTACTGACGTCAAAGAGAATGCAACTGTTCCAGAAGGGGAAAAAGATCTGGGGCAGGAGCTAGCAAGTCTTATCGACAGGGCTTTAAACTCTACTGAAAGAGGGAATGGGGTAAATTTGAGCCTGTCAAAAATAAACCTGGGGAATCCATGCTGAGGTTTGTAGCATGATGTGCTACAAAAGACTCTCTAGCCATCTTAGGTGCGATAGGAGATAGTAGTATAATAGGAAATGAAAAGACAAAGGTTGTTGATGGTTTGGAAACCATCAAAATGCCTGAGGAGATCCAGACGGGAACTAGGGCCTGTGTCAACAGAAAGTTCTCCAAATCATTAACCCATCTGAAGTGCATTCATACCAATGCATGCAACATGGGTAACAAACAAGGGGAGCTGAAAGCTATGATGAAACAGGAGAGTTGTGACACAGAGGCTATCAGAACTGGAGTGCCACAGTTGATGGCTACCAGATCTTCAGGAGGGATACACAAGGAAGAAGAGGCAGTGAGGTAGCCCTGTACGTTAGGAATTGTTATGAATGTCTAGAAATAGACTATAATGATGACAAAGTAGAGTCTACTTGGGTCAGGACTAGGGGTAAGGCCAACAAGGTTGATATTGCTGTGGGCATCTTCTATAGACCTCCCAACCAGGGCAGTGAGGTGGATGAACTCTTCTATAAATGCCTGAGTGAAATCTCATGGTTGTTTGCCCTTACTTTTGGGGGGGACTTCAACTTCTCTATCATCTGCTGGAACTACAACACAGTGGAGACAGAATACTCCTGAAGGTTCGTGTAATGAATTAAAGATAACTTACTAAGATGGTGGGTGAACCAACCAAGCAAGCTGCCCTGCTAGACCTGTGCTTTGTGAACAGGGAAGGATTGGTAGGAGATGTGATTATTGGAGGCTGTCTTGGGCACCGCGACCACAAATTGTTAGAATTCTCCATTCTTAGAGATGCCAAGAGGAGGGGTAGCAAAACTGATGGAAAATTTACCCTCTTCAGCAGCCTAATGGCCAGGATTCCTTGGGAATTTGTTCTGAAGGGTTCAGGAGTCCAGGAAAGCTGGATGGTCTTCAAGGAGCTTTGGCTGTCTATCAATAAGAAAAAGATAATTTATTTCTTTGGAGAGAATATATTCCTTTGGAGGAAGGTACAGGGCACTTCTGAACACTACAAAAATGCTATGATACTATGCAGGGAGGGAATTAGAAAGTACAAAGCCTGGCTGCAAATTATTCAGGCCTGCACATTTAAAGATAAAAAGAAAAGCTTTTATAACTATACTAACAACAAAAGAAAGACCCTTCATCATCTAATAGATACAGGATGGAACATGGTCACAAAAGATGAGGAAAAGACCGAGGTGCTTAATTATTTCTTTGCCTTAGTCTTTAGTAGTAGGACCAATTATACTGAGGGAATCCAGCTCCCTGGGCTGGGGGACAGGGACCAAGAGCAGAGCAATCCCCCACATAATCCAGCAGGAGATGGTCACTGACCTGCTGCTCCACATATGGATGTGCACAAATCTATGGGATCAGATGGGATGCACACAAGAGTACTGAAAGAGCTGGCAGGGATGCTTACTAATAATTTATCAGCAGTCCTGGCTCACTGGAGAGATACCAGAAGATTGCAAACTGCCATTTTAATCCCCATATATAAGAAGGGGTGGAAGAACAATCCTGGAAATCACAGGTCTCTAAGTCTGACTTCAGTACCAGGGAAGCTGACTTTATTGAAACACTTTATTGAAAGATTAGGTAAAATGAAAATACAGGAAAAAGCAAGTTTAAAAAAAATAGCATAGCTCCACAGACTAGTGACTTCAGTCAGAAGACTATGAAATTGAAGTTTTCTTTGAGTGTTGTTGTTTGTTTGTTTTTTAATTATTGTTCTTGTTTTAACTTGATAGCTTTCAAATGTACATTATTACACATTTAATTTTAATAAAGAAAACTTCATGAGACAATTTAACTGTAAAGGACCTCCCAAAATGTAAAAATTTATCATTATACAGCGGTTTGAAATTTGGTCTCCTCTTGACTGATATTTTTTTCAGTGTGGAACAGATACAAGCAAAACATGCATGGATGCTTGTAGTTAGCAAGTAGTTACTATCAGTTTTTCATGTACAGCAATGGAAGCAAATGCCGCTAATTCAAATTGTTCGAAACATTATGGCATTCTTAATGTGGTCAGAGAGTCCTGTCACAGTACACAGAGAAAAAACTTTGGTTGCAGATATATTGATTTGTTTTCAAAGAAAAGAGCAGTTAAAGATACTGGAGAAGAAGCAGAAATGAAACTACTAATAAATTAATTATAGGTCTCCTGAGACTTATTGAAATGTTTGATTTCTTCAGCCATACAAAACTGTGGCTTCAACACTGGTCAATAATAACTACATCTGGAAATAAGCCAAGTCAGCAAAATGTGAAATTTAATATGAAGGCTACAAAATATAAAGAGATGCAAGTAATAAAAATTTACTTGTGATGTGGCCTATCTTAATAATGACTGCAGAAAGAATTTGTCTTTGCTTTCCATCACTTTTTTCAGAAAAAATCTGTGTTTAGGATTCCCAGGCTTGACAAAGATCACGTAAGTGGCAAATGCACTAGTAAAATTAAAAAAAAAAAAAAGTCAGTGTATTTCACCTTTCAAGGACCTTCCACAGGTTTTATGACTAATGACAATGAAGATAGAGTCAGACAACTGCTCTAACAGATAGGAAATTTACAGTTGTACCTATCCTTTTAAAACTCATTTTAACCACCAGCTGCATGATTTATTTTAGAGTAATAGCGTTAGTGACTATCTTTTTGTTGGCAGATGCAAAATATCCTGCTATAAACCCATTTGTCACTCCTAGATGGCACCTATAATATTACTGGCAATAGAAAAACAGCCCATGGAGTAATGGATGAACAAGATACAAAAATATATTTAGCCAAGTACTGTATCTGCATCAATGCTCTTTTGACTATAAGACGAAGACAAAGAATTTTGATCTAAATCAGCTTAAACATCTGGACAGTTATTTCTGTAACATATGATTGATTTAGTATAGCTGATAGTCTGATATAGTTCCACTATAGGGAATCAAACCTTTGACAAGCAGTAAATAAAGCCAGTTGAACCATGACTTACTAGTCAGTGGACAGACTAGTCCCGACAAAACTGGAGAGTCAAGGATGTTAAACAGCTCTAGGTCTTCCTCTACAGTCTCTTTGACTGTATTAGTGCCTGCACATGGAGACAGCAAAGTACAGCTGCATTGCAGTCGGTAAGGACCCACCAAATCTCCCCTGAAGAGAAGGAGAACCGCTGAAGTGAGATAAAGACCTGTAGTCTCTGGCTGTAAGAGAGGTGGTATAGGAAGGGAACAGCCATGTTACCAGGTTTTAAAGCTAGCAGTAATGTAAAAAGACATGTAAGGAAAGAAATAAATTCAGTCACAGAGTATCTGAGCAACTTAGCTTACTAAAACTGAAAATGTTTTAATCTCTAAAATTGTATATCTATAAAAATTATTTTAAGGAAATTTTAAAAGGCCATTGATTTTTTTTTCTTTTTCTAATAGTATCAGCTTCGATTGCATCTCAGTGTAGACTTTCCTCTATCTAGACTTTTGTAAGTGTCTTCTACCAGGAAGGACCTTTTCCTGAGAAAGATGTACTTAAATTGCCTTAATTCTAAGAGGACTCACAAACCTTTCCAACTTCTTTACCATGTCATTGCAGAGAAAATCTCCTTCCCCCTCCCTCAAACTACCCAGAGGAGAGGCAGTAGGAGGTTACTAAACCACTGAAAAGTCCATGATTTCTTTTCTTTGTATCTATTTACAGCAAAAAAACTTTGTTATTGAATTGTCTTTCTACAGAGAAATTCATCATTTTAATCATTTTAATCTTAACGGTAGAATAAAATTTATATTATTTAATGAATAAAAATAATTGTATGGCATTTTCCAGTGTTCTTTGCTGTATTATAAATAGATATTCAAATTACTTAACATTTGATGGTATTTTCAGTTCTATTTTTAAAAGCTTTGATAATTTTTTTAGACTAGTTGATATTAAAACATTTTTTCTGCCAGTTGTGTAAATAAAAAACCCCATACAACTGAACATATGTATCTATATATGCTTTAGCATAACCCAGTCATATTGGCATGTATACTTTTACACTTTAAGAACTTCAAAAAAGTACACTAAAAATTCGATCAGAATATACTTTATAAAGTGGTTTAGCTAACTGGCACTAAAGGGCTTAACTGTGGTTTATTTACATGAATAATAATTTAATAATTACAAATTTATTTACTTTTATTTCCCCTTCCACATAATCTTTCATTTCTAAAGCCACAAAATGAGTTTTATTTGTAACCGTCTTTTAAAATAAGGGACTTTTTGAGAGCCATTTTCTCAAGATGCTATTAACTAAGAAAGTGGTGATGAGAGGTTTTGTGGTTTTTTGTAATTTTATCTATATTTGGAAGAAATATTGAAAATAGTGAGAGAAGAAGGAGACGGGTCTGTCATACTATTCTACAAAAACTGCTAGTGTTTCAATGATGAAGTGCAGAGCTTGTCAAAAATCATGTTTAATCTTCCAAGCCTACTATTATTTTAAGGTAATTAATTGAATCAGAACAATGGAAGTGTTAAGTTCAGAATTATAAGATGATGTTATATCATATAATACCGATGTTCAAAATTATAGTATGATAATAAAATAAGAACATGAATGTGTTTGAACTAATACAGAGGATGACCAAGAAGATGATCAGAGGGCTGGAGCAATTCTCCTGTGAAGACATGCTGGTGAACTTGGGGTTGTTCAGCCTGGAGAAGAGAAAGCTCTGAGGAGACCTTACAGTGACCTTTCAGGACACTACAGGAAAGCTGAAGAGGGACTTCTTACAAGGATGTGTAATGACAGGACAAGGGGCAATTGCTTTGAACTGGAAGAGGGTAGATTTAGACTAGATATTAGGAAGAAATTGTTTAGTGTGAGGGCAGTGAGGCCCTGGAAGAGGTTTCCCAGGGAAGTCATGGCTGCCTCTTTCCTGGAAGTGTTTAAGGGCAGTTTAGATGGGACTTCGAGCAACCTTGTCTAGGAGAAGGTGTCCCTTCCCATGGATATGGAGTTGGAACTAGATGAACTTCCAAACCATGCCATCCTATTAATCTATGATTTCAATCATAGATTGGCCATTACATCATCATAATACAGAAAATAAGATGAGATATGTTTTATCACAATATTTTCACTTTACACATTTGAAGCAAAAATATGGGAATGCTTAATTGAAGTTATAATTATAACAATAGGATACTAATTTTAACAACAGAAATTCTTTTGTTTGCTGTTGTCTTCAATATTACTATTAATATTTTGTGAGAAACAGCTCTGTTCCTATGGATGAATTGATTTGGAAA
Source organism: Florisuga fusca (assembly GCA_038090715.1). Lineage (NCBI taxonomy): Eukaryota > Metazoa > Chordata > Aves > Apodiformes > Trochilidae > Florisuga > Florisuga fusca. Next base: position 21,110,894 of record JAAWXA010000006.1, read on the forward strand.
ATTTGGCAATTTCCAGCAGAACAAACATAACAGAAATTTCCAGACTATGAAGTGAAAATTTTGTCTTCTTGAGGGTATTTTTCTTTCCCTTACAACTACGTTATTTTTCCTTATTTTATACGGACAGTATATGTTGTATATATACATAAATTACATTACATAAATAAAAGCTAGAGATCTCAAAAGTAATTCCTTTTAATTGAGCATCTGAAAAACAAAACAGAAAAAAATTACTGTCCATTGAAGACAATAGTGACACATGAGGTCAATCATACTATCAGACAACAAAGACCCCTCCTGAGGAAGAAAAGGGAAACTGAGACTTTACAATTGGCAGTAAAAAAACAAGACTATTCAGTTCTGACTGAAATCAAACATTCTTTCTTCTTTATAATGGTTGGACTTATACCTCAACAGTACCTACCTAACCAATTTTTTTCTCTACCTAGTATAAGCTAAATATCCTTTCCTTTCATAGTACTGTTAATTCTTTCATAAATTTTAGACAACAATAAGAAAAAAATGATGGTGTGGTTTTGTTTTTTTTTTCCTTTCTTTACTATTATTTTAAATAATTTTTCTAAATTGTTAATACATCAATTTTCTGATCTGTTAAAGGTTTGGGCTTTTTTATCTTCAGATTAGGTATACATAAGTGCAGTATCCAAAATATGTATAATTCGTGTTTCATACTTTTAATATAGTTAAATTTACACTCTACTCTCTCTACTTTGGATTTTAAGCCTTTCTTCTCCTGGAGTGATAACACCATTACTACCACTTCAACGATTACTACCACTATTAGAAGGTATTGTTAACATACTGGCAAAAGCAGGATTACTTCAGGACAAAGTAAAATTTCAAACACAAATGTAGTCATATAAAAAAATCAACAGTGTGATTTAGAGGAAAAACTGATTTACAGTTCAAATTTGGGCACTTTTATTTTAAGCATAAAAAAAGTTTTCATAGCAATAACTAAACAAAGGATTTAATGCTTCATGGCATTAAGGGTCTTAATAAAGAAATTATTTGGTCACAGCCTTTCTGTGCCATGGATTATCAGGTTATTGAAAAAAAAACCTACTAAATCTCATAGTTAGATGCTGATGAAAGAAGATGAGTAAAAAAATAATTCCTCATTCTCAGAAAAAAAAAAATCCAGACCTAGATATTAGTCATCCTGTAGAGTCCTTACCCACTTGGTGGTAGTTGTTAACTTTTCCCTGGTACAGTGCCTTGAGCACAACCATGGACATATTTGGAAGAATAGTAGGCCTAAGGCTATAGGCCATGCTGCTGTGATAAAGTGATCACCTAATACCTTCATTCTGTACCAAAGACCACTTCTGTACCTCAGAGACAAACTGTCATCTGCTTGAAGTGTCCACTTCAATATGCTTTTAGACAGCAAGCAGTAGTGGTGACCAGCAGAAATTGCCTTCCGCTTAGACAGCAAGTGTGACAGTGAAGGGTTCATTGTTTCAGGCTTGGCAATTTTCAGGAAAACTATAGCACAAAGTCTACTTTAAGTGACTAAAATTTCAAAATTATGGTGTTAAATTTGTCTTGTCATGGCAAACAGACCCACAGTAAATTTTATGGTGCTCAGATCGATGGTGTGTCTAACTGAAGTGATTGTATTCTGTGAGACAACAATTCTGTAAGAATTGTTAACCACAGTAATATTGTCTGAAGTTGCCTAGATTCTTAGCTATTCTTAGTGGAAGAAATTTTCAGTTTTAGCTTGTCGTGCATCTCTTAACAGTGGACAAGTAAAATCTCCTAGAAGAGCTTCTGACACAGTCATGACTTTTACAGTAGTGAATTACTGTAGGAGAGTATTAGGAGAGAATCTGTCACTGCTTTAAAAAAGTGCTGAAGACCAAATATTTGCAAAGTTCAAGAGACTTAGTTTTCAAAAATTTATAATCCACAATAGGATGACCATTACAAAATTTCTCAAATATCTAAAACCATTGTTAGAGTCAGATGTTTTAGACTTCTGTAGCACAAGTCAGCAGATTTGATCAAAAGGCATTTTAATGTCTTTTTTGTGTGTGTGTGAAAATCTTGATAGACTTCATAAGTAATATGACTTGTACGTATGCTTTATTATACCCATTCCTTGAAAAAAAGCAGAAAGAATTTTCTGATTATAATCTTACGCCTGTCTGAAGCTGCTTCTGAATGACATCTGACTTGGATCTACTTTGAACATGAGGTTCTGAAAAAATTTGTCAATCTTGTTACAACACAGGACAGCTACCAAGCTGTATTGTATACAGTTGTTATTGTATACAGTTGTACACTGTGACTGTTTGCAACAGTATACTCTCAGATTTCATAGTGTCATGTTAGCCTCATAATACATTTGTATTACATTTAAAACTAATTAAATCAATACCTAAGGAATCTGAACATACATAAGTCTGTGGGATGTGACAAGATGTATTCCAGACTCCTGATTGTGTTGGCTCATTGGCTCATGTAGTTCCCAGGACACTCTCCATGATATTTGAAGAGTGATGGCAGTCAGGTTGTCTGAAGTCTGGAAGTCCCTGATGACTGGAAGAAGGGAAGCATTATAGCCATTTTTAAGAACTACTGACCTGTTATCCTCACCTCTGTACCTGGAAAGTGAAGACATCAACACAGTCTCCCATAACATCCTCAAAACAAAACTCAAGAAATATGAGATAGATGATTGGACTGTGAGGTAGATTGATAAAAGGCTCAACAACAGAGTTCAGATGGTTGTGATCAGTGGCACAGAGTCAATTTGGAGGCCTGTGGCCAGTGGTGTTGCCCAGGGATAAGTACTGATTCCAGTTTTGTTCAACATTTCGTCAACAACCTGGATGAGGAGGTGGAGTGTAACCTCAGCAAGTTTGCTGACGATAGGAAGTTGGGAGGGGTGGCTGACACAACAGAAGGCTATTCTGATCTGGATAGGCTGGAGAGATGGGCAAAAGTCAACTTCATGAAGTTCAATAAGTTCAAGTATAGAGTCCTGCACCTGGGAAGGAATAACACCAACCACCAGCACAGATTAGGGGACTGCCTGCTAGAAAGCAGCTCCATGTAGAAAGACCTTGAAGTTCTAGCAGGCAGTAAATTTTCATGGGTCAACAATGTGCCCTTGTGGCCAAGAGAGCCAACCTTATCCTAGGGTGCATCAGGAACAGTGTGTCCAGCAGATAAAGGGAGGTTCTCCTCCTCCTCTACTCTGCCATAGTGAGACCACACCTGGAGTACTGTATCCAGTTTTAAGCTCCCTGGTTCAAGAGAGGCAGGGATCTACTGGAAAGACTCCAAAGCAGAGCCACAAGGATGATTCAGGGACCTGAACGTCTCTCCCATGAAGAAAGAATGAGAGAAGTGGGACTGCTTAGCCTTGAGAAAAGAAGGCTGAGAGAGGAGGGGATGTCAAGAGGTTGAGGTTGATCTCTTTTCAGTGGTGCCCAGTAATAGGATAAGGAATAATGGGTTTAAATTAGAGCATAGGAAGTTCCATGTCAGCATGAGGAGAAACTTCTTTACTGTAAGAAATTGCCCACAGTGTTTGTGGAGTCTCCTCCTCTGGAGACTTTCAAAACCTGTGTGGATGCCTTCCTGCGTGGCCTGCTTTAGCAGAGGAGTTGAACTAGATGATCTCTGGACGTGCCTTCCAACCCCTTAACATTCTGTGATTTCCTGATTATACGATCATGGAACAAATCCCACTAGAAGATATACTAAGGCACATGGAGGACAGGGAGGTGATTCCAGACAGCCATCATGACTTTAATAAGGGAAGTCCTGCTAAACAACCTAGTGGCTTTCTTCAGTGGAGGGATTACGTCTATGGAGGAGGGAAATGCAATGGATGTCTGGACTTTTGTGAGGCCTTTGACATGGTACCCTACAGCATCTTTCTCTCCAGTTTGGAAAGACATACATTTGATTAGTGGACTGCCCAGTGAATAAGAAATTGGCTGGGTGGTTTCATCCAGCATGTAGGAGTCAATGTCTCAATATCAACCTTACTTCCTTCTCCTTGTGACATAACAAATCACAGGTTTAGGTCACCAAGGAAGACACAATGGTTTCAAAACTACAGGATTTAATACAACGTATTTATAATTTTCACCATTTTCCACCATTTTTCTCTAGCTTACCTAGCCAAAATTGTTACAGAGATTATTTTTGTGCTGAGATAGAGACAGTCAATACACCTTCACAGCTGCTGGATTGCAGACCCCCTTCTTCCACAACTGTGAAGCAGTGTTAAAGTTGAGAAGAGTGTGTAAAGATAATTGCTTTCTGACAATATGTCAATAAAAAATGGTCTGAAGTAAACTACGTCATCCTAGACACCATGACAAGCATGATAAATAAACCCTGGAGAGATGAAGTAGCAGGCAGAGGTGATGTAAGTTACTACTCAGTGGTGAGAGAAAAAGGGAGAGATGAGGAAATTAGTGGAGAAAGGACAATGAGATGAGTATGCTTAAACTGCAAGTGTCTAGCATGAAAGATACCACATTTAGTGATTGAAGACAGGCAGTAACAGATCAGCCAGAAGAATATAGTATGTTAGAGTAATACAGCAAGAAATGGGAACACAGACACACTTTTCATTATGGTTCAGAAAAAATCACTCAGACCTGTGGTTCTCTATTGCAATAGCACAAAGGCAACAGATGGCAAAGTGCTAACTGCACCAGAAGGCTTTAAGAAATACTGGGGAGAAACAAAAATAAGTTACAAGCACTTGGGGAGAATCCAAGATTGAGGCTAATGAGTTATTACTGGGAGAAGGGAAGCCTTCAACTTTTGTGGTGCAGAAATTAAAATTAAAATGGGGAGGGAAAAAAAAGCTTTTAATCTAAGAGGCCCTTGACAGAAGTAGCACTGTGACAGAGTTTTAAAAAAAGACTATACAATTAGCATGTTTTCAGAAAACCTACCCATGCAAAACGGAAATAGAAGAGGGAAGTCTGATGTCTGGAACAAACCATCCCACATCAAAAGGAAACCCCAAGGGAGAGCTTGAGCCCTGCAGAACAGTCACATTTATCTCACCAGCCATTTTGCTTCTGTTGCAGCTATATGTCACTCTGAACTGAGCATTAAGGTACATAAAGTCAGCACAGTTAGTTGTTTTTTGTGGGGTTTTTTTTGTGTGACAGTATCACAGAAGGGTTAGAAGAAATTAGGATTGGGGGAAAGCCCCTCTGTCTCATGCACAGAAGATATTCCTGATGGAAAAGCCAAGAGTCTTCCACTCTTGCTGTGCATCACTGATTTTCAGACGTGTTTCACATTTTCTTAGGTAAAGCTTATAAGCAATAAAGTGCTGGTGATTCTGAGCTGTGTTTCTTGACCTCATTTCTCCACCCAGTTTTAACTAACCACTAGTGTGTAACTTTTTCAGTCTGAATTCCTTCATCATGTCTTCTAGCAACTTAAGACTCTAGCCCCAAACTACTGGGGAACAGTAAAAAGGTTAGTACAGTTTTCTGACTATGCAGATGCTGACATCAGAAAGCCATACTCCTTTACTACTCAGCTGTACTTCTGCCTGTGGAATTTCCTTTTGTTACCTCATTAGCTGTTGTCTCTTTGAACCTGTGTCAATACGTTCACATACATGTATATGGTAGAGAGTAGTAATAAAATATAAATTAGGTTACAGAAAAACAGTTTAGTCATGGAAGTTTGAGCTGTCACGCAAAGATTCATCATGCACCACTTACCAGCCAAGTGTTAGCTAACATCAACTTTGTGATAATGAAAATAGCTTAGAGAATGTTGCTGAAAGACATTAGGAATTGGGAGACTGATTTATAGACATTGGTTATTAACAAACAGTTCTGCCCATATGATCTATATGGTTGTTCTGCACTCTTAACCAGCAGCTGATACAATATACATCTCTACAGCATTTTGGAGAAAAGCTTGCAGTTCTAGCAGAAGTGCACATTAGCTAGCTATGGTTCTGATACCAGCAGAGCCAACGTGGAACCTTAGAACAGACTATGCAGCAGCAAACCCTCAGATGAATTTTGTAGCCTATTTCACACATATTCCGGAGCTATTATCAGAAACAAAATAAGCCAATTTAAACTTAGGTGAAATAGGTTCACATAAACCACAGAGATTCTTCTGGGCTGCAGGGCAGAAATATCCTGAATGGATAAAACTTACTTGTAATGGCTTTCGAAAAATTCTTCCCTTTTCAGAAAGAATATTTAGAGCCACTCTGTTTTTTGCTCCAAGGGCCATAATGATGTGCCTGGGAAGCTGATCAGTGTCTAAGAGAGATTTGTGAGGAAATGTGGTGGTGTAATGTGAGGAAATCTTTCTCTTGATAGCAAAGACCAATAGTGTATTTTGGATACTTCTGCTGGTGAAGAATTAACCTTTTTGCAGGTTGTCTTTCTTTACCCCTTACTATGTTTGCTTAGAAAGGGGAAAAAGAAATTATGGGGATGCCTATTCAAGCATCCCACCACAGATTCTTGGTCAGAAATGACTAGAAATAAAGATATTTTCTTTATTTGGAATAGGGAAATTAAAAAGGATCTGAGTAAACTTATTGGGTTATTGTAAAATAGGGAGGATGGCATGAGGGAAGGATGGAAATAACTGCTTCATAAATTCCTTTACAAAGTCAGGCTTAGAAGTGTACCAAACAAGGCAGTTCATAATAATAATATAACACACTTAAAAAATAAAGTTGCATTGGTATACATTGTTGCAAGAGGTGAGGTTTCCAAATGTTGCAAATATTTCACAAAAACAATTTTTATTACTGGCTTTAGTTGACTAATCCTGCCTTTAAAATCAGCTGACAGATTTTTTTTCTGTGGATTTCTTCCTTATCTTTTTTTTTTCTCTTACTTTGGCACTGCAAATATTTAATGCCCTGAAACAAAACATTTCCATATGTTTTCTTAATTTAATTGTATTTTGTGATTTGGTAAATCTCACACTACAGGAAGTGGAAGAATCCAATTTGAGCATACCAACAGTATGACTGTTCCCAGCAGAGGTCTGTATATGCCATTTTAGTTATCTTGAATAATCCAAGTGCTTCTGAATCTTCAAATACTTTGCGTCAGGAAATCTCCAAATCCTGACATTTGCATAGAAAGTCATTTTGATATTAAGAGCTTAACTGTAGCCTGTATAAAATAATTAGCTATAAATTTCCTTTGGTCACTTGTTTGTTTTATAAAACATCATGGAGAATATATGACTCAGTATGTCATAACAGAATGTGTTCAATAAATGATGGTTTTGTTGCATCATTGGTTTAAGAAATACGATCTCTTTTTGAGATTAATAAATGACAGACAAAAGTAATGATAGTGTGACAAAATCTGTAGAAGAAATTCAAATACACAACAGAATATATGGCTTGAAATTCATATTATGTTTGGCTCCACAGGACATGATTAAATTATAACCATCAGTGCCTTTGTTTTGAGACATGTCTAGTTTGGCATTTATATTACTTATGTTTATTGAAAACAGATTTGCAAAAAAATTATTAGAGTAATATTTTGAATAGAGATGTGAAGTATACTCACCACCAATATGCTTCAAGAAACATGGGACTTCTTTGCCTTTAAATAAAACTAAGATTTTTCTTTCGGTGCAGTATAGATTTTGAGTTTCCATATTTGGAAGTCGTATTTTAGCTTCTGCAGCTTTTGATCCTCCAACGAAGTACTTCGCTGTAAATGACCAAGAAGAGGTGTACTGCTATACTAAGCAAGATGATAACTTCTTAGCCATTAGACTTCTAAAAGTCTGGATCACTTTTTATTCCACTTTTCAAGACACATAGGAGTTGGAAAAGTACTTATATATTAGCAAAAATGTATATCGTTCTTATTTTCTCTTACAAAATACTGTTTGTATTAAGATCAATTGTCTTAAGTTCAAGCAACGTATGGTTAATATCATTTACAGCAAATGGAAATACACCCCAGAGACTCCTACATATTTTGTGTTAGGTCACTGCAGTGCAATTTGTCATACTGTTCACCTGCAGAAGTGATTCAGAAGTAATGATAACATTTTAAAGGGTGATATTACTTGTTACAATTTAATGGCTTGTCAGTTTATGAAAAATAACTTTAATACAAGGAATGCTTTGTAAAATTACAAAGACTGAAATATTATCATGACAATCATCACACACAGTTCCTACAGAGCTGACTCTGTGGACACCTGTAGTTTTCTGGTTATCAAAAGAGTCTCAAAGCTGTGGAGGGACTGTGCTTTAAATGGCTGTTCATACTTCGTTGCTGTACGCTACAGCAAACTTTCTGAGTACAAAAAGAAATTTGGTACTAACACCACATTGAAGGAAACATTTACATAAGTATTGTGCACCTAAAACAGAAGTGCTGGTCTTGGAAATCAGTTGTGACAACTAGCATGGTACCTAATACAAAAGGTACTGACCGCTTGTAAATACACATATATGAGGTATCAGCAAACAGCATGGCAAGTCTTGCAGTGATTTAATTCTGTAAGTTTATTTTTACTGAATTAGGGAGCAGAGTAGGTCAGCAAGGACTGGAATCTCTGGACATGGCTGCAACAGTGACTCCAGGCTGTCAGTGCTGCTTCTGACTCTGAATATGAGTTTATAACTAGACTGAGTATTAGAAGAAAAATGTTAGGAGGATGGGAGAAAGATCAGTATGTTATTGTTAGAATGTTAGTCAGCTATTACAAGACAATGGTCTTAATCAGTGTGTTCCAAGGCCTGTTACATTTCAACCAAACGCTCTTAGAAAATATTTTCTTAAACAAATAGAGGTATGTGTTTTAAAATATTGACCAGTTCATTAAGAACTAAATTTCCAGAGAAGATTTGGCAAAGGCTAACAGCAAAAGCATGCTAAAATATGAATATCAACATCTCTTAACTACATCATGATGGTTTATTTTTAAATTTTGGCATTTGAAAACACGAGGATGAGTATTTTGTATTTTTTCCTTAGATTTTTGTGCCAGAAGCTGATTAGTTTATATAGGTTCTTGACTCCAACATTCATCAATAAAAAAAGGAGGAATATAATTCTGCAAAAGGAGACTTTTTCAATCCAATTTTCACAATGCATGCTTGTTGAAAAATGTGAAAGTCTTAAAAATACGCCTACAAATAGGCAATGCTGGTTGCAACTTCTATTGAGTTAAACAGCCAGAAATTTTAACCTGGCAGTAAGTATAACACTTTTCGCTATACATACTGTATCAACAAAGGCTGCTCCTTACTCAGGGTTTCATTTCTCAAATTGTTGGAAAAAGAAATATAGTGAAACACTTGAAAGAGTCCTATTCTTTTTTGAAGTATCCCTGAAGGTGCAGCAGCAGCATATAGAACAATAATTTTCATGTTTTCTTGCAGTATCAATTGAAGTGTGTTGTGCATGTGTGTGTTTTTGGTCCCATGCCAATACATACAGATTATCTCCTAAACCCCTGGGAAACATGCTGATGAAAAGTCAGACATGCAGCTGGTGAGATCATGAGATAGTTCTTGTCAGTTTCATTCAGTGGTTTCTTGCACTAGTTTTTGTGGGGCAAGGCAGCTGGCGAAGCAGCTAGCACCCTAGAACATTGCGTATTTTATTTTAGCTCCTTCTTGTAGAAAGCAGAAAGAAATTCCTGAACCCAATGAATACATTGGCTCTGAATCATAGGAGACCTCTACAACATAGCTAGCTCAACATTCTTCCAGACAGGCACATGTTGATGAATCTGTTCAGGATCTGTTGAGGAAATGCATGAGAAAATACCTTGATTTGCCTACTCCAGTATTAGCTACGGCCTAGATTACCTAAAATAGACATACAATGACATTTGCTTCCCAGACTCATTCTTCTGTGAGGGACGTGAAGCAAGCTTGAGCACAAGTAGTCCTCATGAAGAAGGGGTGTACCTGCACATGATGCAGAGCCACATGGCTTAACTAGAGTACTAATCCTTTTGTGTCCCCCCAGCTTCCCTTCCAGAGCATCTGGATTTGTGTTCTAGCAGCTGAATACCTCTGCTAGCACTGACAGAGAGTTTTTGGACAGTTTTATGGGTAGCTGTAATACACTACAAATACCAGCACAACAGTAACTGTTAATTGTACATTATAGTGCAGCATAGAAACGCCAGGTGAGAAATCCCTCAACTTATATAAAAAATTAATCTTGTTCTCTTTTCTGATTATTACTTGAGCATTCCTGAGGTCTTCTTACAGATCGTATTGGTACTTCAACTACATATCATATTCCTTCTCTCCCAGAAGGAAGAGATTGAAAAAGATCTATAACAAACAGTATTTGCTGCAAGTTATGAAAGATTCTTAAGTTTCTAAAGGATTTTTGGGTAGAAGGTATGAAGAAACATTTATATTATCCTTTATTAAATGCTAGCCCTATCTGCAGCTTAATGCCTACAGGCTTAAAATCCAAAAGGTAAAATAAAATCCAATTATGCAGTTTTCTTCCTTATTTAACTCACTAAATGTTGAACCATAGTTTCCTTGGATAACTATGAAACATCTTCAAGATTCCTAAAAAATATAATTATTTCTATATTGGTTTCTGGCACACAAGTTCTAGAGCTACGGCATAACTGAATTTCTTCAAAAAGCCACAATATAAATATCCATCCTTCATTAAAGGTTTTGACACATGAGCTAAACCTCTGCAGAAAGGATGATTATTAAATTAAATTAAATTAAATTAAATATAATATTTATAAAATACCTCGTAAATCTCTCTCAAAAATTTAATTCACAAACGTATTTTATATGAATGTTTTTTCCTAAGTAAAAGGAAAAAGATTTTTAACTGTGAATAAGATAAATCACCCTGTATATGAAAATTAGTCATAATTTGCACGTTACGTCTATTGCTATGGGTCATATTGCTTGTCTAGAAGAAAATCATTAAAATTAAGAAAATAAAAGGTAGAAATGTTATATTTTAAAGGAATTTCCTAAGCCCTAATACAGCAAACACTTTGACACAGATTTAAAATTAGTTAGATCTAAACTAGAGTTTGTATGATAAGTATATGCTATCAGAGTTATTAGAATGGGTGATATTTAAGTTCAAATCTAAAATATAACCTTGGGTATGTTTCAGGTAATTGCTTATTCCCCAAACCATTCACATGCATCACAGCAGTATGACAAGAGGAAAAGTTGCTTTCCAACAGAGTTCATTATTATTATTGATAAAAAATAGCTCTCTTTGGTGATCCAAAATAATTGCTCAATCAACTTGTAGTTTCTTTTATCCATTTGTAGATCTCAGCCTTTCCCAGACTTTCCTTGCAACTTACATTTGTACTTAAAATATGCTCGTTCCTTTTGCATGGGTAGAGAAAAAACTATTTTCAAGAAATAATTTTGAGAAAAATATAGAAGTTAAAGTTATTGCTACTAACTGTATGCATATAATTTAATATGTAATGCTGATGTGTATGTGTATGCAAAAATGCACCATAAAAATCAATCTTGAAAGACTACTGCTGAAATTTGAGTGAGGAGTGAGTAGCTCCACCTTTCTCTGGTGACATTAGCCAAGGCATTGATTTTAGAAAGGCATTCTTTGAAACAATCATTTTCTATTCTGGTTGTTTTACTCTGGAAGAACATTTCCTTAAACATTTTGACCTTCTTTCTTGTTGATGTGTATGATTTGGTACCTGTTGTTTCTAATTCTATTCATATGTGTTTCATTCCAAACCAGGTGAATAAAGTCCCAGTTTGAGATGCTGTAAGTATGAATTCACTGCAGAAATAAAATAATCCTTAAATTATTCATATTTTTAATTTGGCAAAGTTTTTAGATGTCAATAACTTACATAGAATTTACTTTGGATCTTATATTCATTATGTTTTTGATACCTAAACTGGTCCAGTGTGGATGACAATAACTTTTTCTTTTGACAAAATGAAGGAAACATTTGTAAACCTCACCAAATATATCAACTTGAAAATTAATATAGTCGTTATTTCAACTATATGTCTAATGGGATAAAATAGTTTGTCTTTTTTTTTGTTTCTTCATCAATTTCATATTCATTTTATTTCTGCTATTGCCTTGAAACCATCTAACAAATTACAGTTTTACATTAAATCCATAATTATTTGAAGAACTGCACACAAAACTTAAGCAATTTTGATCCATTTTAACATTTATTTTTAAAATTGTAATGTATTACTATATTGAAAAAAATGTTCTGGCTAGTGTTGACAAGCTAACGTGATGTGGAAAGAATTAGTTTCAGACCACTGTGATAAATAATAACTTGTATTTTATAGCACCAGCTCAGTGAATTAAAATCCAAGTCAATAGTGGGGCTCTAATCCTCCTTCTCAGCCTACAGTCCAGCCACAACATGCAAACCAGAGGAAGAAGGGCTTAAATATACAAGGTGTGCAGTTAATAGTCTTTAAAGCCATAGTTGCTATTCTGTTGCTTTTCTAAAAATCATTCTGTTTGAATCATCATCATAATCATCTAAAACGGCTTACACATCACCTACTTCTATCTTGCTGCCATTGGCAGGAAGCCTCTCATCTAGATAAGCTTGATCAAGGCCCCTTTCAGCCTGGCCTTGAACACTTCTAGGGAGGGTTGTCCACAACTTCATTTGGAAATCTGTCTCACCACCCTTGTTCTAAAGAACTTCTTCCTTCTATCCAGTCAAAACCTATTCTCCTTCAGTTTATATCCATTTCCCCTTGTCCTACCACTGGATACATTTATGAAAAGTCTCTCTACAGCCTTCCTGTAGGTTATCTTCAGATATTAGAAGGCAGCTCTAAAGTCTGCCTAGAGTCTTCTCTTCAGGTCGAAAAATCCCAGATCCTTTAGTACTCCAGCCCCTGGATCATCTTTGTGGTCCTAACCTGGACTTGTTCCAACAGAATGTCCTTATGGTGAGGACACAAGAACTGGACACAGTATTTGAGGTGAAGTCTCACAAGTGCAAAGTTGAGGGGGAGAATCACCTCTCTTGATCTGCTGGCCACACTTCTCTTGATGCATCTTAGGATATGGTTGGCTTGCTTAACTGCATGAGTGTACTGCTGGCTCATATTGAGTTTTTTATCAATCAACACCCCCAAGTCCTTCACTTCAAGGCAACTCTCAACCCACCCTGTATCCTTCTTGTAAATGTGCCTGGGGTAGGTCGAAACCACATGCAACACCTTGCTCTTGGACTTGTTGAATGTCATGCAGTTGACATTGGCCCATTTCTTAAGTCTGCTAAGATCCATTAAAAAATGTTGAACAACACTGGACCCAGAACAGACCCCTAAGGAACTCCACTTGTCACTGTTCTCCAGGCTGACATTGAGCCATTGATCACAACTCTTTGAGTGAAACCTTCTAGCTCCTTATCCATTGAGTGGTCCATCTGTCAAATCTCTGTCCCTCCATCTTAGAGACAAGGATGTCATGCAGGACAGTGTCAAAGACCTTGGGTAAGTCCAGATAGATGACATCAGTTAATCCACCCATATCTACCAGAGCTGTAACTTTGACATAGAGGACCACCATATTTCTCAGGACCAAATTGCCCCTAGTGAAGCCATATAGGCTGTTATTGATCACCTCATTGTATTTCATGTATCTTAGTACAGATGCCAGGAGGATCTGCCTCATTATTTTACCTGGCACAGAGGTGAGACAGACTAGTCTGTAGTTTGCTGGGTTTTCTTTGCTTACTTTTTTTAAAATGGGGGCCTAACCCTAACCCTAATGTTTCCCCTTTTTCAATCTACGGGCACTTCTTCAGACTGCTATGATTTCTCAAATATGATGGCTAGTGGCCTAGAAACTTTAGCAGACAGTTCCTTCAGGACACCTGGATGTATGTCATCAGGTCCCATGGACTTGTACACTTTTTGGTTCTCAGTAACAGCCTTATTGTTACTGTCCTTGTGTTCCACAGAGTCAAGAGACTCTTTAACATATAGAGCCACCCCTCCACCTCTCCTACCTTGTTTGTCCCTTCTGAAGAGTTTGTAGCCATCTATGGCAGCACTCCAGTCACAAGAGTCATCCCACCCCATTTCTGTGATGGCCACTACATCAGAGCTTCCCTGCTGCACAATGGCTTCCAGCTCCTCTTGTTTGTTGCCCATACTGCATGCATTGCAGTATGATCAGCCCTACCAACTTTTGGGCTATAGTCCTTATGCCCCTGCTAGACAGATGAAGCCCATTTGATTTGAGGATAGTAAGTAGCAAGGAATTTTTCCCATGGTCAAAGAACCTGAAACCCTGCCACTGACACCAATCCCTAAGCCATGAGTTAACCTGCTGGATATTCTGTCTCATTCCCTCATCCATTGCTGTCATTAGAGGGATGAAGGAGAACACAGCTTGGGCTCCTGATCCCTCCAGCAGTTTCCCCAAGTCCTTGAAGTCTCTCTTGATTGAATGGGTGCTTCTTGTTATTATATCATCACTACCCACCTGAAAGACAAAAAGTGGGTAATAATCTGAAGGATTCACAATGTTGGAAAGCTTACTTACAACATCCTTAACCCCGGGCACCAGGGAGACAGCAGACTTCCCTGTGAAGCGGGTTTGGTCTGCATATGGGGCCCTCTGCTCCCCTCAGCAGGGAGTTGCCAACTACAATGACCCCTTGGGTTTTCATTTCTGGGTCAGGTTTGATGGCTGTCCTGAGGCGAGTTGGTATTAGTAGTATTTCTGGCCCTTGTGAGCCCTTGACTTTGCTTGTAACCAAATCCTCCTGCAGACTCCCATACAAGGGCACTACAGGGGCTGAACTTCTCAGGGGAACATGCTTATTCCATTTTCTCTTCCATCAGGCACTGGCTTGTTCCCATTGACCCTCCTCTTGTGGGATACTGTGGGAGGGCTCAGGGGCATGGTTATGAGAGGATATGGGATTCTCTGTTCCCCTGAGAGTTATTTCCTGTTGTAATTTAGGGTAGATCATTTGAAGAAAGTAATCAATTTCCTTCTCATTCTCCCTGACGTTTCTTAGCCTGCTCACCTCTTCCCTGAGCTCCATCACCTCATCTTGGAGCTGTGCCACCCTGCTGAGCAGGTCACCAGCCTGTTCACACCTCACACAGCCATACCCAGAGATGCCTCCTGCTGCCAGTGTGAGGCTCACAGCCTATGGCCTGGATACTGATATCCATTTTTGTGGGTGTTGGGAGTTAAGTATTCTTTCTCAGAATACTTACCATCACTCTGTGAGTAAGTTGCAGCTCCCTGCCCGTGTGAGCTGCCTGGAAGAGTTCCTTGTTCGCCGCCCTCCCCAGGGGCGTTCGAATCCCCCGCGCGTTCCCAGGCCACGCCCCCCGCCGCTCCTGATTGGCTGAGCCAGAGAGCTCCCGGGTTTCTTCCCGCGGTTCTGGGCAGCTGTACGGAGTGTCCCGATCTCAGGAACCCCCCGGTACCGCTTGATCCCAGTTAGCCCCTGGGCTTTCCTCGTGTTTTTCTCTCTCCCACTGCCTCTGCTGGTAGTAAAAACAACTCCAGTTATATATAAATACGTGACCTGAGCAAAGTTGCCACTATAACTAATGAAACTACTGAGTAATTCACACGCCTGCCTGGGATCTGACCAAGACTGTTTACTTCAGGGCTTCCTATATTCCTGTATTTTTCAAAACAAACAAATAATCCCTCATCTGATTACAACTGGTAATTCCAGTGAGAAATCAAAAGACCTGTTCTGCTGGCTTATTGTGATAACAGTTTTTCAAGAAATATCCATTTAAATACGCATGTCTCAGTTACTTCTGTCTTGGAATTTCTGGCAAAAAAAATTGTCTGGAGTTTTATATGTCTCTTGATAGACTGCAGATTTCCTTTATGGAATTTTTAGAGGGTTTTTCTGTTGTCTGGCTATATTTGATAAATTTATTAGCACAACAAATCTGTCATTCCCTAGTGAGCATGAGAGTTTAGTTAAGTATGAAAGTTCATTGGGTTTGGAAGTTTTTTTTCATCAAGTGATTATAAAATTGCTCCCAGTAACCATGTAATTTGAGTATCAAATATATTTAACAATCCAGTTTCAGCTGGCACAAATTTATTTTCCCTTGTGTTTATGGATTAGTATAATAAACCTTTGCTTGCCTTGAATTACTTTCCTAAAGACTTATTAAAGCGGACAAAAATATATCCCTTGTCTGTGTCTGATATATGGTTTATAAATTAACATTACATTTCACAGCAATTTGAATTTGTTGAAGTCAAACTGGGAGACAATTGCCAATATGAATTGAGTTTTCAAGGCAGATAATAGAGAAACAGTATCTACCAAAATAAGGGAAAACCATGCATGTCCATTTTATAGAATGTTTTCAAAATATCATCAGTAACTATTTTTATTAGACCAATATTTGTGAGAAGATAGTTGTCTTTCATTAATGAGTCTTAGAGAATAAAGGGCCCATATGGGATACAAAAGCTGCTTTGATACTTAGGTGGACTTATTTAGGATCTTCAAATAGCATTTCCAAAAGGCACAGGTGGATATTTTACTGTTGCTTCTGTATTTATGGCTGTGGTATGAGAACTTCTTTACAAAGCTGAAGCTCTGAGTTGGATCAAAGGCAAGAGTGCCCTTGCCAATGTGAACATTGTTTAGTATTGCTTTGAAGAAAGAGCAATATGAGCTCTTGCTGCTGAATTAGGACTGTTGCTGTTTTCTTTTTAGTTTGCTTGTAAAGGAAAAAAAGGCAGCAATTTTATTTTTCTCTGAAGGCAAGTAGTGCAAAGTTTTTGCAGTAATACATGCAGGCTGAGTAATCTCAAAGGTCTGTGATGGAAAAAAAGGATTTTTCTAGTCAATTAACAGATTAGATTTTTTTTTTTTTTAATTACCTGCAGAACCACAAAACCGCAAAACTATCACAAGCTTGGAGGCCATCTAATGACTATGAGCTCACATAAAGAATGATCCCAACACAGAGGCCTTTTTTATAGTGCAGTAGAGAAAAATTAGAAGAGGAATTGAGTCTCTCCTCCACCAGAGTAAAGAACCTATTGTGAGCTCTATGACTGCAACTGACCAGCGGGACACAGCCCTCCAGTGACAGCACAAGAAGATGAGATTTCCAGGCTTCATCAGTGTAAGAGTTCCATTAGCTGAGCACCCTTCTGATTTCAGCAGCCTGTTTTCAACAGTAGCCTGTACTTGACCACTCACAGGCAAACCCATGAACTAATGTAGCATGAAGTTAAACTGCCCACAATGGCTTTCTAGCACTGCTTACACTCTCAAACTTGAATCATAGAATCGTCAAGGTTGGAGAAGATTTGTAAGATCATCAAGTCCAACTGTCCACCCTGCAATCCCTAACCACTAAACCATCACCTGTAGCACCTCATCTACTCATCTTTTGAACACCACCAGGGATAGCTCCTCCAACATCCCCCTGGTCAGCCTATTACAATATTTAACTACCTTTCTGTGAAGAAATTTTGTCTAATATCCAACCCAAACCTCCCCTGGTGGAGCTGGACCCCATTTCCTCTCGTCCTATTGCTGGTCACCAGGGAGTAGAAGCCAACATCTGTCTCACTACAACTTCCTTTCACGTAGTTGTAGAAGGCAATGAGGGCAATGAGTTAGTCCTACCTAACTAATTTGGTGTCCTTTTACAATGGGGTCAGAGCCTCAGTAGGCAAAGGCTAAGCAACAGATGTCATATACACAGACCTGTGCAAAGCATTTGACACTGTCCCGCATGACATTCTGATCTCTAAACTGGAATGATATGGATTCAATGGATGGACCACCTCTTGGATGAGGAGGTGGCTGGATGGTCACACCCAAAGAGTTGTGATCAATGGCTCAGTGTCCAAATCGAGATGTGTGACAAGTGGTGTTCCTCAAGGGTCAATACTCAGACCAATACTGTTTTAGAGTTTAACATTGACTGTCTCTATTTGCCCCAGCAGTTTCCACATAAAAAGAACATATTTTGTCCAAAGCCTTCCTTCATACTATTCCTGGAAGAAGAATTTAACTTTATGTCCTGTTGAAAAAACAAAACAAAAAAAAATGCTCTTAAGCCATCTGTGAAAAACATAATTTGCTTATGTCCATCTGTTATTAATTTACCCTTTTATCCTGACTTGTAGTTAAGCTATACCCTGACTAGATATCCTTTTCACAAAGGCTATCTTCTGTAAAAACAGTATGAGTCGAATTACTGATATAGATTAAGCATATCTTGTGAAACTCACTTTTCTTTAATTTTAAATTTAATGCTTTACTGTTTATTGCTATCTTTTTATCTCTTAATCAAGACACTGACAGATTTTTAAAAAATCAAATAATTTCCTTTTCCCTTGTCCTCTCTTCTTTTTATCTTTAATCAAACGTGAACAATAGTACTAATTTCCTGCAGGTTCTTTTGCATTTCTGTATCTTAGTCATATTGTTTAGGAAAGACAAGACATTTCACTCTAGCATTTTTATGAATCCCATACCTAGTCAAGAATTATCATGCCTAATATTCACTTGAAACAAAATTGTGTAATCTCACAAATGCAGGCTGATTGCACCAGTCTACAAATCTTCTAGACTCTCAGTCCTCATTCTCGATCACTTTGTGCCTCAAGTAATCATCCTTGGTGACACTGAAAGGAAAGTGTATATTAACACACAGTCATGGAGAACGGACACAGGGCTTCCCTCTTCTGAGATATAAATAGGAATCAGAAGTGGTCTGTCAGTCACACTGATCTGGAAGAGGGGGCAGGGGGATCAAAAGAAAAAGTAGAGAGAGGCTTCCAATAGAAACCTGTTGCTGAATGTGTCTGCATGGACTGTCTTTTATAGTGAGCACAACAAAGTGAAGATTTGGGTAGCATGCTTACACAAACTCACTATTAATATTGATTTACCTGAGATGAAGAAGAAGAATTTATGTCCTGTTGAAAAAACAAACAAAAAAATGCTCTTAAGCCATCTGTGAAAAACATAATTTGCTTATGTCCATCTCCTATTAATTTACCCTATATTAATTAATAATCTCTTATTAATTACATCTTATTAATTAATTAAATTAATTAATTTTCATTTGTTGTTTTAGTATTTACAATGGAAATATCAGTGGTCCTCTATTCTTTATCATCACAAATCATAAGGTAAGTCAAGCTTCATTGAATTAGAAGTGAAGATAGTACAGACATGAAAGATCAAATGATTAGAAGTATATATGGTCACTACAAGTTTCACAGGGACTTATACGAGTGCATGATTTGACTTCGTATTTCCATAAAAAGAAACTTCAGTGGAAATATGCAATAACTAGGATTATGCACTCCTTCAAGCCTCTGTATTTTCAGTTAATGTGTATAAATAGAATTTGACTTATTTGATTTGGTACAGTGCATGTAATAAATATATAGAGAGTTCATAACATTTTGTCTATACATATTTATATTTATAATACATAAATATTAATGCAGTAAACCTTAGTGCAAAGATTATGAGTGTATATGATCTCTTTTTCAGTGAAATATTTTTTTCTTGTTTTGCCTATTCTGTTCTAAAATTTTGCTTTCTTTTTAACCAGAGGAACAAGAGATAATATTGCTCGCAGAATTCCTTGTTAGGCTCACCAGAAGAACAGAATTTACAGGCTAATTTCATTCTTGTTGTGACTCTGTGAACTGAAGCTTCATTCTGTCTGAAAGGAAAAAAGAAACTGCAAAGAGAGAATCACGGCCTGTGAGACGGCCACAGTAGAAGTGGATTTCCCTACTCCTCTTCAGAGTCCCTAAGGCAATCCAATCCTACAGCAAGCCCCTTCACATATCTGTGGACCCACAGGCCAAGAGGATAATACACCAATTTCTGTGTGGCATCAGTTTTATCTTGACATTTCACCCCCATGGTTTTCTGGGAAGAAGTTACATTGACCCTAGCATTCTGAGATCAGAAAATGATTGGCTCCAGTTCTCCAGCAAGTCTTTTGTTAAGAAGAGGGAGAAATGCACTACTTCATACCTGTGAATAGGTTACATTTCCTCATCCTTTAGGATATTTCATTCAGTGTATTTAACACTTCCAGTTCTGTTCTGGCCCACTTGAACAACAGTAAGCCCTTTCTTAACCACCCTCTTACTTTGGAAGACTGCTCTGCATCAGGAAACCATCCATGACCATGAGTACTGAACACTGAAAAATTAGGAATTGGGGAATTAGTAATTGCTTTAAACTCACAGAACTGAAGTAAAGCCTGATTTTGGAGGGTGACTTCAGTCAGGTCATCACAGTACCTTCTTACATGGCCCCATTTTTAACAATCTTTGTTTTAATTATAAGTGTATATGTTTGTATAGCATAGCGTGGCATAGCATAGCATAGCATGAAGATGCTACACCTGGGCTTTGTGTAGGTGTGTATATCTTTGTTTATGAAAAAACATAGATACAAATAAATTTTCTACAAAGCAGGAAACTTTGTAGAAAAGTATCTGTTAACTTTATCAGTTAGGAATACCTTACTTTTTACATAGCAAGCATATAATACAGGCTTTACTATTAAACAGAAAAAGTAAAAGAAATTGAAAATAGTGTAGCAGAATACATAGCAAAACTTGGAGCAAAGACAGGTGTATGAATCTGCTGGAAACCACAAACTGGAATTTATACCACAATTTTGTGGAGCTTCATGCATATGTATATAGGTATATACATGCCTGTCTGTTATATAGTCTTATAGGCACACTGTAAAAGCAGAAGCTGGGATGTTTTTCTTTATTTTCTTGGTTAATATTTTTAAGAATTATGCTGCCAGGAAGTACTTTCATTACTTCAGCAATTCATAGTTAACAAAAGCTTTCTTGTGTAGTTTGATGACAAACATGCCTGTCTGCATTTTACACTTTCCTTGAATGAGTGAACTTTTGCAGCAAATATATTGCTGGAGTAAATCAGAAGTAAATCTGATCACAAGAGACTTTAAATTTGAGCCTTCTCAGGCAGACTAAGTGCTATCCTCATATGAAAAAACACTTCCCTACTGTGACTTTTTATTATATTTAGATATATATTATAAATGCTGGAATCAGTCCTTTGGATTCCAGTTTAAAATATACCAGCATGTTTTCTTCTTTAATACCAGTATAAGTAACTGCATTTTGGGTGCATCTTCTAGCAGAAACTTGTGACTTTTTCCTCCTGCTTCAAGATGTTTTTGTTTTTTGTCATGTGCTTCCAATGGCATCACATTTCTTGCAGAGCCACAGAAGAGCTTCTTCTCATATATGTGGAGGGTAGTCTCAAAGGGCTGGTTCTAAAACACCACTGTTTCCATTTCCTCAGTACCCCCAAAGCAACTTACAGACTTCAGACTGATGTGAAAAGTCATAATGACAATTTCATAGAGCCTTAAAAACCATGGGCTCATAGAGACTGTTTTTCCACAATTCTAATTTTTAAAACTGGAAAACTAAAGATCCAGAAAGGTTACTGGTAAGCATTTGCAATTTAGGGATTCTGCTGAAATATGAAGGTTTTCACAGGCATAAATATGAAATGGCAAGGCTCCTTGAAGCATTATTTGCTGTACATTGCCAAAGGACCTATGAAAGTTCATTGAACTATGCCACTCACACCACTAAAGCATCTGACCAGAAATTTATTCTGTTGTAAGCCATTGAGGGACAGCCACTGAGGTATTTGCATCATGGAAAATCCCAGTGGTACTATAATCAAAGAAACTGCTAACTTTTATGAGCTGAGCTTTTTCCTAGATAAATTCCAAATGTATTTCAAAGAAGTTCCAAATAAATTTATCTCTCCCCTTCCATTTGTGGTACACACACATACATGTACACTGAAAAAAGGTCATAGACTTATAGATATGGAATTTGTTTTCTTTTGTGAGTGATACTACAAGCAAATTACATCTTCTTAATTAATAACTGTGCAGTATTACACAGAATTATCATATGAGCAGCTCATCATCTCCCCCAGGTGGATCATTACATATTACCATTGGATTGTTCCAGGCCTCTTGACTCCTCTTGTTTCTTCTATGTTCTGATTCAATATGAAGCTTGGATTAATGAAACTGCTACATGTCAAAAACAAGAAATGAAAAACCAGAGATTAAACTATCACAGAAGAGAAAGAAGTACATTTTTAGCTTTTTCCCATACAACAGACTTCACCTGTATTCATGCTTATGTATACATATCTGATAGGATATACATATACATAATAAGTATTTAATAGTGGACAAGAAAAAAAGTAAAGGTAATTTTTTATCTGAAAGTTTTCTTTAAAAAATCTCTTTGCTTTTACTATAATTCAACAAAGGAAATGGCATTATGTTCCTGAAAAACAGGAGGTTATCTCCAAATATAAAGCAGTGCTGTGAGGGTGACTGAGCGCTGGCACAGTTTTGCCAGAGATGCTGTAGAGTCTCCATTCCTGAAGATATTCAAAAGCCTTCTGGGCAGGGTCCTGGGCATCCATCTCTTGGTAGTCCTCCTTGAGCAGTGGCTTTGGACCAGATGACCTCCAGACATCCCTCCAATCCTCAACTATTCCATGATTCTTTGATTCTATGGATGCCCTTTCCAGCTCATTTAGTCTATAATGATGTGTATCATTGATTCTAGAAGAATCAATTTCATGTTATTTTTTTCAGTCTTAATAAAACCTCTTGAATGCACCACATTATTACATCACTTCTTCTCTACCTATGTATGTCTCACAGATTTATAACAAAGTTTTTGTGGATAATAGCAGCATATCCTTCTGATATTCCCTTCTTTCCACCTACTAGTACCCTTTGGCTTGGAAAGCGCTAGTTGAAGCTGCTGTATTTTATCTATCTCTCCATTGCTTTTCAAAATAATTTTCTGCCTGCTCTCAGAAGAAACTAATATGTATATATTCTTCATTACACAAAATATCACACCAAGAAGGCAGAAGAAGAATACAATCAGGACAGCCATTGAGATATGAGTATCAACAAAGTAGAACTGTACTGTAATTAACTGGCAGATGGACAAAACTTTCAGGTGCAAGGACCTGGGATGCTGTTAGTAAAGAATAATATATTAGAATGAAACAATAGAGGACACCAGGAGTTATCAGCAAGTAAAGATACTGCAGTGATTCAGAATCTTCTATAGAGATCTTAGATATGTAGACAAACATGCTCTTCATGTAGATCTAAAACTGTATTTAACAATGAGCTACTAATATTATTGTCATATGAAAATGGCAGCTGAGAACATTAGCTGATTTAGTTGAGGCTTTAAAATTTTAATCCTGGAAATTTTTTTAGAAATGATAATGGAAGAGTGAGAAAATGTCGTGGTATAAGCTTGTTGGTTTAGAAGTAGACAAAGATAAATAGGTAGATAGGTAGGTAGGTATGTTGGTAGATAGGTAGGTAGGTAGATACATAGATAGATAGATAAATAGATAGATAGATAGTATTCAAAATCCTGACAGTATGACAATGTGGGAGCCAAAGACTGTTGAAGCATACAGAAAAATAATTATTCTTAACCAATTTTGGGTTAGACTGCTGTTGTCTCAGTATGTCTTGGTAAAAAAATTAATGTCAGCCCCTGCTCCTCCTGAAACTGAAGTACCCCTCACACACTTACAAGTGGACCTTACAGGCTGAAGCTATAAGTGGCCCTTAAAGACTGCAGAAAATCTGGTATTACTTCACTCTATGTACTACATTTTTCCCCAGAGTGGCAATCTAGCACTTGTTCTGCATTTTCACATTCGTATATAATTTGCAGTTGCAAAGACGGTTTGGAACAGCAAATAGCAATTTGGAGCAGGAGAATTTTCACACTCTTTGCTCAGCTGTAAATGATGACACAAGGCCATAAAGACTAAAGACCATTGTTTGAATACTGCTGGAAAAAGAAGGAAAGGAACGTAATCCTGAGTTTTGTGTAAGACAAGTGTAAATGAAATATTATGTAAATAAAAACTTGCTTCCCTAACCTACAAAACTAAGCAGATTACAGTTGACACTTCAAGCTACTAAAAAGTCTTTTCACCTCTGTCAGACAAGGCATAGCCAGTGCAAATCTAGAGGCCTATAGTTGAAAGCTTTTTGTTTCACTCTAGTTAAGATGGGGAGAGATCAGGTGAAAGTGTTTCTTTTGCTTTGTCATGAGGCAAAGACCGTTGTCTCAACAAGAGAGAGAAGAATTCAGTCTTTTTTCTGCAGAGGAGAAAAAAGTTCATCTCGTAGTACTGAACATTACTATCACATTTGCAAGGATAACAGATGTAACAGAGTGAGAGGCAGAGTAAGTAAATCTATGCCACTGTCCAGATTGCTATATCTAGCCTAATTAATTATCTCAGGGAAATGGATATCTTTGCTCTACATCACAGACGTAGCAGTAGCTGGAATCCCTTATATCTTCATATTTGTTTATTTATTCATTAGTCAGAGAATTCATTCCATTCACTAAGAGAAAATATAAAATCTTATTTGCATTCAGGCTTCAGTGTTTTATGACGACTGGGGTTCATCTTCCCATTGATTCATTCTTACTGAAATCTCTTTCTAGACTTTGTTTGCCATAGTGCAAGGCATTCTTCCTCCTCAGTGTAGCAAGGACTGTTTGCTCAATTACAATATGCATTTCCACAGACAGCCCAGAAAGAAGCAAACAGTTGACTAAAATCCATGTGTGCCTGCAGCACTGTTTTGAAGAAAAACAAACGGGCTTAAGAGGTAATATTTAGACTGAGATTTTAGATATTCAGCGGTATACTAGAAGTTGTTCATACAAAATAAATATATTGTAGAAACAGTCTACAGCCTGTCATTAGAAAAAGCAATTTTTCATCCAAACACTGCTGATGAAAAAAGGCAACCTAACCTACTATTACAGACTGCTCAATCATAGCTTTTCAAACATTTTGGAAAAAAAACCTCTCTTCTAGCATAAAAAGGGTAAAACAGATACGCATGTTCTTTCTGAATTTTGTATTTAATAGTAAGAAGGCAGACAGAACATAATTTTCTTTTGAAAGGAGACAAAAAAGAAAAATATTCCTTTAAAATATGTATCCACAATTGAGTGAAGATAAAAGTCAGAGTCAGAGTTCTGGGGAATTTTTTTTCTTTTCCAAGCATAATGTCAAACCATCTGTCAGACATATAGAATGCAATATAAGCATGAGTTGTTTACATCCAGAAGGGATAGTTTTTCATGGCACTGAGTATTTCTTAAAGGGCAGAATGACATGGTTACTGTGGTCAGAAAAGAAACGGTGACACTTCTGTGCAGAATGGATTGACTCTTCAGGTTAGAACTTCCTCTGGGGTAAATTTATGTAGTGGACTTAAATTGAGTTATATTGATTTATGTCAGTATTAGGCTCTGTACGTATTCAACTTATATCAATTTCTTTTACTGATAAAACAAAATGTACTTCACACATCATAACTACAGCTGAGCACAAAATAATGTGAGAACAATGCTGAAAATCATTACAGATTTAGTAATTAACCTACTTTTCTCCAGCAAGATAAGACTGAAAGATCTTGAATTTATTTTCTGAGGAGAAAGGGGAAAAAGGCCAGATTCTACAGCTAAAACAATAATGGTTGCATCACTTAGATATCATGGGGATTTATGAATGATGTTTAAATTACCTTGCTTATTGAACAGTGCTGTGCTTATTTTTAAAATCTCAAACACCTGATGTTGATGCAATTAGAATACTTCTGCCCCCAAAGGTGGTTCTTGACTGATTTGAGTACAGGCTTATACGTATATAGAGGTATGTGAATATGCTACACTACCATAGAATCATAGAATGTTTTTTGTTTGGAAGTAACTCTACAATCCCCCTGCTTGGGCAGGGACAACTCCCACTAAACCAGGCTACTCAAAGCCCCATCCAACCCGCCCTTGAACATTTCCAGGTATGAGGTACCCACCTGTGCCAGTGCCTAATCACCATCACATCAAGGAATTTCTTTCTAATACCTAATCTAAATCTACCCTCTTCCAGTTTAAGTCCATTAGCACTTGTCTTATCACCACACGCTCTTGTAAAATACCCTCCCTAGCTGTTCTGTACCCCCTCCAGGTATTGGAAGGCTGCTACAAGACCTTCCTGAAGCATCTGTGTAACAATAGCTGTACACACAGAAGAAAATTATGCAACTAGGAATGATCAAGTCAGTTGCTTAATATTTTATTGGTCATCACTATCAATCATGAAATTATTCACTTATAAAATATTTGTGTATGACAAGTGTAAATGAAGTATTACGTAAATCATTAAGTACTTTTTCCTAGAATCCATATGAAAGTATATGGAAAAGTTTGCATCAGCCTTACCATGGAAGAATATACTACTACATTCCCAACTCCAGCTGATTTTCAGTCTTCCCCTACTTTTCTCTTAGAACATAATTTATATTAGAATACTTTTTCCTTCACCTAGCAGAAAATATATCTTCAAATAAACAAAGATAATTTTCTACTGTGAAAATCAAATTAACCTGCTATTCCCCTAATTTAAAATCAACAACAAGAATGCTGCAGACAATGGATATGTGCCATGGTAAAGCTAATTCTGTCTTAAAGACTATCTTACAGCCACTTGAACGAATAGGTAAATGTTAATATGCAGTTTTGCTAAGAAATGCTTCTTAATGCAAGTGGAGGTTTGGTAGCGCCAAATGCCAGAAGAGCTCTGTATGAAAGTCAGAAATTGTAGATGTGGGAGGTGTATTTTTAATTTTAAAAAAAATTTGGTGAGACAGACATTTGAAAAGTAGGTAAAATTCTGAAGAGCATGCTTCCCAAACCAATGCTTCCATATTTCTGACTAACTTGAAATGTGTTATCATTCTATCCAATTTACCTTACATGACAATTCATACATCCCCTCAATCCTCTGTTTCCATAACAGCCACAAGTATTGCCATGTCTTTCATGACATTCATTCATCATCAAGATCAGGATCTATGTTGTTCAGAAATCATTCACTGGGAACTGGCCATGCAAAGAAAAACATCTGCTGAGGAGCAGGGTAACCCATTTAACTTCACATAAGAATTAAAAATTAAGAACTACATTGGGTCTTCCTCCCTTGCTGTTGGAATTTCTTCCTCTCTATTGTGACACCATGCACTCCAAATCACCAACAACATTCAAAAGAATTAGGCAGATAAAGTTTTATTTAGGGACTCCCAAGCAATTAGACCAATTCACTCTGAAAGAAGGTGAGGAAGACAAGCAGCTATAAAAGAAATGCTGCACGAGCCCCATCATCTATGCAAAACTGTGAAAAATTCAGTTTATCACTCTTCTCTAAAGGATGGGAGTGGAATTGGAAAAGCAGGATCCAGACTATAAGAGAAAACAATATACATGATTTGAGACCTATATAAGCCTGAGACAGAGATGTTGGATCCACTTTTCCCTCATGCTATGCATATTCTTGCTTGGGAAGGAAAATTAGTTTCATTTAAGTCCTTAAAAGTTTTTAAGAATTTCTTCCACAGAGTTCCTTTGAATTGTGATGAAATACACATTCTCACTCCCACAGGGATTTGATCAACCTAAACTTTGAAACCAAATGTCTTTTAGATTAAAAAAAAAATCACTTAAATATTTTGTGACTGCTGCTCATATCATCCTCCTCTGAGAAAAAGTAGAAGATGGCATTTTTTGCTAATTTGCCCAAGTGTGGCTTTGGAGATAACTCTTTATTTCTGTTCCAGCACCGCCTTTCTTCTTGCAACATTTTTAGTTAATTCCTCTCCTATCAAAGATGTACATGAAAGCCTCCTTTTTCTATCACTCTTTTTGTGGAGATGGAAAGGTTTTGTGGGTGGGAAATGCATATTTTCAAGTCTGTTTTCTAGTGGACACATAACATGATGAGGTATTTTCTATAGTCTGGTAAACTTCAAGCAGTAAGATATCAGTATCCGGAAATACTGTCATCTGGTAATAGATGGGAAAGTAGAAAGCAGAAACATAGCAGATTCCAAGTCCAGAAGAAAAATCTCAAGTTTTGGAATAACTCATATGCTGTAAAATTCTACAAATCCCATTTTTCCTAATTGCTCGCAAGTTCTATAGTACCCTTCTGGGATACTCTGAGAAGATATTGTTCTATTGCTGCTTTCATTTTTAACCTCTCAACTGAAGTGTTATCTCCAGATACTAAAGTTATTTTAGTATTTCAGAAAATTAAAGAGCTCTGCTTTGTAGAAAAGCAGTAAATAGGACCTGTAAGTTAAGAAAAAAGTAAAAGTCCTACACAAAGAACTGGGAACACATGAACCCCAGCTAGTTGAAATTACCTAGTAGGAGACTTCAAGACAAATTGAATACATAGATTTTCCTGTGAACAGAAGTAGCAAAAGGTCTCACTGTTTTATATTTATTAGGAATTTGTTTGTTTGTTTGTTTGTTCAATATCTTTTGATTAACCTTTTTTCAATAGCTTTGTACTAAAAGATTGATAGCCTCTCTGCCTGAAGAAGTAGTTTTATTGTTTTGTCTTCAACTAGAAAAGACAAGAATGAGCACACAAGCTGTGAACACTATGGACACATCAAATCCTTCCATCCCTAGGATGGCCTTTAGCACTTGATGAATCCTGCTGGACAGTGAACAGTACAGGTTTCTGAGACTGTTGTGGATGATTCTGACTGAATCTACCCGACTGTGTCCAAGGACTAACTGTATTCCAGAGTTTATTTACTGCCAGCTTTTTGCTGCCTAATTTTATTAAAGTTTCTCTTCAAAGATCAGATCATTTCTGAATGTATGGATGAAAGTCTCTTTACCAATGGATAAAAGTATCCTAAAGAACACCAGGCATTAATCAAGTTTGTTTGTTTACTTGTCTTGGTGGTTTTTTGTTTGGTTGTTTTTTTTTGTTTTTTGTGAAAAAAATATTTTCTTTGAAAAGAATTAACAGAGATATTAAATATATATATAGACAAGGTGGAATTATTAGAGTAATCCTTTCAATGAGAAATATAGATGTTTCTCTTTTGCATATGAGGAAACACGTGCATCAAGAAATTCTGACTGATGCCATGTATGTATGTGTATGTGCATGCAGGGAAGCCAATTAGCAAAGAACTTTTGACTCTTGTTTGCCTTGCAGTAATTAATAATTAGCCGCAATGTTTCTCAACACATTCAGTCATGGCATTTGCAATTACCTCTCACTGGCCAGGCAAGTAAATTAGGAGAGGTTTCATTTCAGCATTCCACAGATCATTCACTCATGTATCACCCATTGACACCTACTCTTCAGTGATGTAATCACAACACTACAATGGCATAGAGAAAACCAGAAAAGTATCTTGCTGTTAAATTCCATGTCTGAACACAATGGGGAAGGTGGGCTACTAAACCAAACTCACAACAGAAAAATTAAAACTATTTTGATTGTAGTTGAAAAAAACACAAGATATAATACTGATCTCTCATTAAAAAACAAATAAAAAATTGTGACTATGACTTGCTTGAGAAGGAATATTTATGATCTTTGTGTCAAAGACCTGGAAAGAAATTTGAAATATAATGCAAAATTATATTAATTAAGCAATTAATTGCAATATTCCCTGAATTATAACTTCATATTTTAAGACAAGAATTTTTAAGAGAGTTTGAGAGTTTCATCACCTTTGTGACTGAAACAAGAGTGGAGCTAAAATAGATCATCTGTGCACCTTGAATGACTACTACTTCCCATATTCCACGTAAGGTAAACGGTATGCATGGTGGTTCCTCAACATAATCTTCAATTCAGTCTATGCTATGTGGCCTCCACCATTTGTTATCTTTGACAAAAGATATTAGAAGTAGGTTTCCCTATATTCCTTTTAGCATTCGTCTATCAATTGTATGAATTTTCCTAGTCTTTTCTAAA
The DNA here is from genome assembly GCA_038090715.1 of Florisuga fusca. Taxonomy (NCBI): domain Eukaryota; kingdom Metazoa; phylum Chordata; class Aves; order Apodiformes; family Trochilidae; genus Florisuga; species Florisuga fusca. Next base: position 21,140,842 of record JAAWXA010000006.1, read on the forward strand.
GTTTCTGATACTCTCTGTCCCCAGTGTCCAGTCTAAAAATTTGCAAGTTACCATACCCTGTAAAAGTAATACTATCTTTTTCCTGCTTTAATAGGATTTTGTTTACATAAGTGCTTCACTATTCTAGTTTTGTAGAATTTGGTGAATAACAAATACATATGCACTACTTTCATGATTTTTAAACTCTGTTTTGTGATGTCTCAGTGGTATTGCACTTGTTTCCAGGTAGGCTGATGAACTACATCTCATTAGAAGTCTGTTAGACTTCAGCTAAATACTAATTCTTCAGTGGAGTGTGAGTGAAGATCCTCTTAGAGAGTGGAGATACCTCTACCTATGCAAGTATAATTGTCCAAGAATCCTCAAAGAGCCGGCTGATGTTGTCACTAGGCCTCTCTCCAGCATTTATAGGAGGTCCTGGCACTCTGGAGAGATCCCAGTTGACTGAAACCTGCCTAATGTTGTTCCAGTATTCAAGAAGGGCAAAGCGGACCCTGCAAACTACAGGGCAGTCAGTCTAACTTCAGTGCCTGGTAAAATTACGGAAAAGATTATTCTGAGAGGTATTGAAAAACACCTGGAGGACAACACAGTTATTGGTCACAGCCAGCATGGCTTTACAAGGGCAAAGTCCTGCTTGTAAAACTCAACTTCCTTTCATGACAAGGTAACCCACTTAGTTGATCAAGGAAAGCTAATGGATAGAATATTTCTGGACTTCAGGAAAGCTTTTGGTTCCATCTCTCATAGTATCCTCCTGGACAAAATATCCAGCGTACAGCTGGACAACAGATCTATATGATGGGTGAGCAACTGGCTCACAGGTCAAGCACAAAGAGTGACAGTGAATGGGGTAACATCAGGCTGGTGGCCGGTCACTAGTGGGGTCCTGTAGGGCTCCATCCTTGGCCCAGTCCTCTTCAACATATTCATCAATGACTTGGACACAGGACTGGAAGGAATTTTAAGCAAGTTTGTGGATGATACAAAACTGGGAGGAGCAGCAGACTCCCTCAAGGGCAGGCAGGCCCTGCAGAGAGACCTTGACAGGTTAGAGAGATGGGCAATCTCCAACCACATGAAGTTTAACAAGAGCATGTGCCAGATTCTGCACCTGGGACTGGGCACCCCTGGTGGCAATTACAGACTGGAGAAGGAGTGGCTGGAGAGCAGCACAGTGGAGAGGGACCTGAGGATCATGTCTGGGTGGCAATCTGAACATGAACCAGCAGTGTGCCCTGGCAGCCTCACCTTGAATACTGTGTGCAGTTTTGGGCACCACAGTATAAAAAAGACATGAGAATATTGGAGAGCATGCATAGAAGAGCCACAAGGATGGCGAAGGTTCTGGAAGGGATGACTTATGAGGAGTGGCTGAGGTCATTTGGACTGTTCAGCTGAGGGGTGACCTCATTGCTGTATACAGCTTCCTCATGAGGGGACGTGATGGGACTGGCACGAGTTTCTTCACTCCTGTGACTAAAGACAGGACTTCAGGAAATGGTAGGAGCTGAATCATGGGAAGTTTAGGTTAGATATCAGGAAAAGGTTTTTCACTGAGAGGGCAGTCGAGCAGTGGAACAGGCTCCGCAGGGCAACCAAGAAGCACACAGTACCAAGCCTGTCTGAGCTCGAGAAGCATTTGGATGACACTCTCAGGCACATGATGTGATCCTGGGGGTGCCCTACACAGGGACAAGAGTTGGACTTGATCATTCCAACTCAGAATATTCTATGATTATATGTTTTATAGAACTAGTATGGTTACTAGCAAGTCTTTTTCAGCTATATTAATTTTGTATATGCTTCTCATGCACAAGTACTCGGTATGAATTCACTACTGCAAATCTGGGGCTGCAAACCTATTACATTACTGTAGGCATAAGTCATGTTCACTGATTCAGTTCTCTAGTATGAGCAGATACATGAGAAAAATCCCATTGCTAATATACTTTCTAATGGAAATGTCCTCTGGTTTTTGTTTTTTGGGATGGTTTTTTGGTTTTTTGTGTTGGTTTTTTGTTGTTGTTGTTGGGTGGTTGGTTTTTTGGTTCTGTGGGTTTTTTTAAGAATATACAGTGGCACATAAAATATATTTTGATGTTGCTACTCTCCACTAAAACTACATTAAGTTATTACTGAAGGATTTCCTCCACAGCATCTTCTGGCTGTTGGGAAATTAATAGATAACCAGTATAGTGATGGTGGTGATAGAAAAGACAAAGATGTGAAAATTATGCAAAACACGAGTATGTTGTCTCCTTGGTATCAAGTAGCAGATATTTGATTCAGAGGTAGGACACTGCCTTCACAATTGCTATAAGTAGCAATACCTGAAGAAGGAAAAGAAGAAAAGGTAGCTGCAAGCCCTCTCACCAAAGGAAGATAATGAATGCCTGAGAATGTCAGGTATTATAAATATGTATTTTCCAGTATTTTAATCAAGCTTTTGTTATTATTATTTCTCAGCTTACCATTCCTTCAGTATACCATTATTCTAAATGTACCCCAACAGTTGTTTTGATTGTGAAAATGAGTTTGTCTTCTCACTCGTGGTTGTTAATAGCTCAGTGGTCTCCTACAGTCCAGAGTAAGAAGAGATAAAGGGAATCCTACTCAAAAACATATATATCAGCTTTTATTTAACCACAATCAGATGGATGAGTATACTGTGAATTTACATTAACTTACGAACTTCAGGGCAATCCAAACTTTAAACAACTAAGGGCTTGGAGAAGCACAGATAAGGAAGAAATTTTTTAATTCTTGATGGAAGCCACCTCAGGTTGGCCCAGACACTAATAACTAAAAAATAACTTAAAAGCTCGTTAACAGTCACCAAAATTTGATTGTATAATACTTTGTTTTTATTATTCATAAAAGAATATTTCACTCAATGTTCAACATTATACATACATCATAATTAGAGAATTGGGATGTTGAATTCACTTTAGCTGCCTGAATAAGAATTTAAGTCTTTGGGGGAAAAAAACCAACCTGTCCACATCATACACATGTATGTATACATACATACACACACATATATGTAGTTAGATACATGTGTAGAAATAAGGATTCTTTTTTACAAGAAATCTATCATCTGCAAGGGAAGATCTTTACTGATGGCAGTTGAGTTATGCAAGATACATAGACTGGAGAAGCAAAGAACTGTTTTACTCTCTCTTTCTTTCCTGAAAATTAATCCTGAAATAAGTTCTAAGTTCTAGAGAAAATGTTATTAGAGTCTCTTTTTTCAGTTTATGTCAGATTTCTGTCTTCAAATTTTCATGAATCTTATATAAAAATGAAGAATAAATGTTCCTAAGATACAATCAAATGAAATATCATTCTAGAATGATAATTTATACTAATAAAGAGTAATATGACCAGATAAGTGTTCTATTCCTGATTTCATTATTTTTTTTTAAGACATATTCCTTTAAGACATGTAAGCTTTTCAAACTGTCTTCTGTAAACTAACTGTTCTATCTTAATGCCATCCTTACGACAGTTAACTTCTTTCTCTGTCTACTGATTAGGCTATATTTTCATGCTGATCGCTGTAATAGCTATTTTTTAATCAAATCACTGATAACAGAGACATGTATAGTTGAGAGTAGTATGCTTTCATTCTTCTTCCTCTGCTAAAGGAAGCTCTGGGTACTCCTAGAGTGCTGCATATTGACTCAAGGGAAGACTTAAATATTGGACAGCAATAAGACTTAAAAAAGATTGGACAGCACAAATATAAACTACTTTAACTTCACATTTCCAAGTATATTTTGACCTGGCCAACCAAGTGCCAAGGACTGCTATAAGCACAATTACACGTGTGCTGAATCTGAGAATCTCATAGCAGAAGCAGCACACTTTTAAAAATACACATCTGAATTAATATAAATGTTAAATCAAGATTCAAATTGCATTTGTGCTACTCTCCATTTTTCATTCTAGAATAGGTTTATATATCTCTTCTGAAATTATATCATATGTAGGGTTTTTTTATATTTAATTTTCTTTTGTAAACTTTATAATCTCCTGGTTTCTAAAATCCTGTGAGGGTACTTTGAGTATTCCACTGCATTTGTGTGTGCTCTTGCACAACTTGAGGGTCTGTTCTCAGTGCCAGCAGAAAGACACAAATCCATTAATCTGCTGGTTTCACTCAGATAAATCTGTCATTCAAAAGACATCATGTTCTGCTACTCCTGAGTTTTGTGGACTTTAATCTTTTCTTGACACGCAAATATGTGGCTTTTGGAGTGCTTGCTTTGTGTCCTCTGTGTGTGGATTAAGTCCCATTGATCAGTAGGTGGAAATGACATGCTTTAAAAAGTCCAGTGATTAAACTGTAATGTAAATTACAACTGATGGCAATTTGAAATGGAGTCATCTTGCTTTTTGATTGCTTAAAAACAGCTACAGCAAGTATTTCAGAAACTTTTTTTTTTTCCTCTTTAGATAATATAAACTGTCTTTTTACTGAATGAATTTGATAATGTATTTTGTCATTTTACCCGGGCAAATTTTGCTTTTCTCAGTAGACTAAAAATACTTGGCTGTTGGAGTGTCCAGATAATATTGAAGTCATTGTTTGATGAGAAATTGCTTAAAGAATTAGATTTATGTTTCTAAGTCTCCAAAACAATGTTGCTAGAACACTATTTCCCACTGACTGTTTTTACCCTGAGATTCTGATATTTTAAAGCTATACTTCCATCACATTGACTTTCATCCCAAGTGTAAAACATACCTGCATAACTGTTTGGAATGCTAGACACCTAGCTTAAAAAAAAAAAAAAAAAAAAAAAAAAAACAGAGGTACTCAACCAGGCAATATTTCATTGACACCAGGAAGCTTCCAGTCAAAGCATTATGCCAGTAAGCTTCCAGTCAAACATTTGTAAAGAGACACTTGCAAGTAATGAGATTTCATTATTAAAGCTCTAATTTTTTTGTGCTGAGAGGTATTGTTTCTGACTTTTGGAAACCTGAAAATGATTATGTATGTATGAGGTAATTATATTCATGTCAGCAGTCCCATTGAGTTAATGAGTTAACAAGAGAAAAGTTGCTCCTATTTAGGTGTTTTTTGATTTAGACCGTATTCTGTTTCTGTGATTTCAGAAGCTGTTTGCTGTCCAAGCAGTTCATTTTCCCCTGGATTTGTTCGTTCCTAATTGTTAGACATATATGTTACTGACAAAAAGCAGCCAAGTCCTTTGAGTAGCTGTAAAGTCTAATATACTTATATTAAAGTCTAATATACTTTAAAGTCTAATATACTTGGTATATGCCTATGCTCATGTCATTACCTTCCCTTTTTCTGTGCCGATTTTCATTAGCCTTTTATAACCAGTATGACAGAACAATGTTTTGTTTTGTTTTGTTTTGTTTTGATATCAGGAGTTCTTAGCTTATCATGTAAGTGGTTCCACATTGTAAAACATAATAAAACCCAAGACTATTATCACCTTTGTTTCACAAAAAAAAAATTCTTATATATGTATGCTTTTTTTAATTAGGCATCTGCTGCTGCCAGAAAAGGGACTATGTGGATCCTCCTGTGAGCCAATACAGAGGTTATTTTTTCTGCCTCTATTTTTAAAGGAGGTGTTAAATTTCTAAATTGTTCTGAAATTCTGTGTTTATTTTGCTTGCTGGTTACTGATTAAGCATAATAGTCTCTAATTATGATTTCAAAGTAAAATTACTTTCTGGTGAATTTGCCAATGCAATTGATGCACTGTGGATGACAAATGCTTCAAATACCCAAACTAACCCTGAAAATCATACTTTTATTATTGGTGATAAAATAGTGCATTTTTTCCCTATGCAGAAATCATGCACTCACAATTGCAATTTACAAAACAGGTAAGAGAATGATGTCTCATTGTGATGTAATTTGCATGCCTCAATGCTCTGAAGATCAGTGTTGGCTACTTTCTTATTTACTGCTTACAGACAGACATTTTGTTTCAGTTTTTTCTCTTGCCTGTAGACAGTATATCTTGCACCATTTTCCCTTCATCAGCAAGGTCTCCTAGGCCTTTTTTCTAGATGACAGGTTCAAGAAGAGAAATTACTGATAATTGGAGAGATACTGGTTACGAATCAGTTGAGAAAACTCAACCCATGCAATTTCATGGGACCCATAGGGCTACATCTGAGTGTGGACAATGGATCAGTGTCCTGGCAGGGACACACTCTGCATCATCTTTGAAAAGTCATGGAGACTGGGGGCAATTTGCAACAACTGGAGAAAGGGAAGTATCACATCCATACTCAATAAAGTCCAAAAAGATAATACTGGGAAGTGAAGACCAGTCAGCCTCACCTGGGTACCTGGGGAAATCATGGAGCAAGTCCTCTTGGAGTGTATTTCTGATGAACTGATGATGAATACAAAATCATTCACTTGAGATGAATTAACCATCTCAAGCAATACAGAATGGGGGCTCACAAGCCAAAGGAGGGATCCAAAGTTCTGGGGGTGAGAAAATACCTGCCAGCAGTGTCTCCAGACAGCAGCTCTATCTGTCATCATGGGTTGTATGAACAGGAGCACAAGTAAGAGACTGAGGAAAGAGATTATACCCCATTGGAAGAACTTGCTAGATTCTACCCCATTACAAAATTAATTTTTCACTTTCCCAGCATGGGAAAGACATTTAGAAACTAGAGAAGCTCAGAGATGGCCACAGGGCAGTGGGGCTGGAGCATTCATCCTGTAAGAATAGGCTGTGTAGCCAGGGCTGACTAAGAGTGGAACAGAGATGGCTTCAGAGCAGCTAACAGAAAGCCAGTGCCCATGTGGAAGGGGTCAAGGGGACAAGGATGAGATCTTCTCATTTTCATTAATTTCCACTGCCTACAGGAAGGAATAGACAGTGGAAAGAAAAATGGGGAAGATATCAAGTGGACATATGGAAAACGTCACTCTAAACATAAATAAATAATTTTGAAGTAGATTTTCAAGATGGGTGACAGACTGTCCTTGAGGATTTTCAGGAATGGGTGTACCTTGGTGCCCTGAGTACCCTGGCCTGAATTTTCAGTGCTGACCCTTTAATCAAGAGGCTCCTCTGATTCGAAGATTCAAGAAATTTGTGGTGTGAGGAGTAGAGGGGGTAGATTGGTTTTGCTTGAAAAAATATATAACAGGAGATGATATTCTGGGTTACTGTTGTCTGATCCATGGATGTGCAATGAGAATTTAATAAAATAGAATAGTGTAAGTTGTGAAGGACTTCTGTAGTTCACACAGTTCAATTTTCAGCTCAAAGTAGATCCTGACAGATCAAGTTGAACAGGACATTTTTGAGCCATAAAATTGACTGAGGCAAGATGTCAAACTTGTAGTTTAAACTAAAAACACTGTACCAATACCTACCAATGTTGAATAATAAATAAGACTTCTTATTACAGATGTTACAGTGAGTCATTGTGTCCCAGTTTTTGCTATTTATTTTAAGAATTAGCATTTGCGGTCATGATGACACTGCATGGGACCCCACTGAAATCAATTAATCAATCAAAACTTCTTGGTAGCTTGGAAAAGGTCCTTTATTCACAGACAAAGAAGTCAAATAAGCAGCAGCTGTCCAGGAAACACAAAACTATTACCAAAATGTGGCAGCAACACTGAACTTTATAGATTCTCATCAAATTTTGCTTTCAAAATGTATTCTGTTCAAATTTTGATTATGCTTTGTGTCCTAAGAATGCCATGCACTCAATTTTTATTAAGCAAAAGGTAGTGGCACAATTTATTCTACCACTAGTAGTAAGTATTTTCTATATTTCTCTCAGAGGTTTTATAGTCAACAAAAGATATTACAGAAAATACCTTTATAGGTTTTTGCAACATATCAGACCAACCCGTCAAAACAGTCAAAGAGAGTAGAAAAAAAACAGCTTTGAAAGACCTTTCTCTGTTCTGCTCAGGAAACATGATCTTTATGGGACTGCAGGGAAAGATTTAGTCTAGACTTCTTGTAAGAGTCGAAGAAAGAATCTTCCTTGAGCAGCTACAGTAAGAAAACAATTAGGTCCAAGAGAAGTGAGTAAAAAGGCATCTTGTTGAGGTTATTCAATAAATTGTTTACAAAGAGCAATATTTCTTCTGTGAAACTCAAGCCATACTTACTGTGCACAGTAAGAAATATACACTTCTTGGATACAAACTAATATCTTTATTTAGCACATATTCTGAGCTAGCCTGGATGTCTTTAAGACTGTACTTCATTGCATGTTTTACGATAGCCTCTGTTATGTAGAACTGATCTACTGAGATCAGACTTGATTGTGAGGTGATTTTCCATCTCTGCCTTTTAGTTTACACAGTTATCCTGAAACACCTGTAAGGAGCTGATCGAGACAACACTGTGCAGCACTACAGGAACTGATTGCTTGGGCTGCTTCAGAAACAATATATGAAAGATTTCCCCAAAGTCTGTGGTTTTCAGTTTGAAGCCTGCAAAAATGGAACTGCTGCTGTGAAGCAATGAGAACTGCATGAAAAGACACTCTAGAAGTACCAGTCCCTCTTGAAACAGCTTCTTATTTCCACTCAACAAATACATTTTTCAGCCTGCATATGTCTTGAAATTGCAGCATTATTGTACTGTTTGATTTACCAGCTACTTGGAAAACAGAGGAATTAGAACCATTATAAAATATCTGTATTTTTTCAAGTTGGAGGTCTGAATCTCATTAAATATCATTCAAATCTACCTTTGCTATTATGTTACCATTGGTTTACATGTAATTTGGGCAAACAAACAAACAATAAAGGCTTTTTAAACCATTTATCCTCAAAAGTATGTCTTAAGTGCTCTGTGCAATCAAGCAGCCAAAAATCATACATTTCTGCAATTTATTTCTTCAGCTTCATGCCTTCTTCAATTCATAGTCTTATCTTGTCTAAACATTGCAAACCTTGGATGCATACAAAGTAGATGTTTCCTTTTAGTAGTATGCACTTCTAAATCACCATTAACATCTGTGTTAAAGATTCACAAATGTGTTGAAAAATAGATCCAATTTCTTCACTCTGGCATTTCCTAATTAAACCATTTTTTTTATATATTTTTCTCTCCCAGAATAAAAGACTAAGTAATAAATAAATAAAAAAAAAACCTCAGCAAAAATAATCTCATCCTAAAGAACAAGGTGCAGCCCAAACCAATTATCCTGCCTTCCCCCCAATATCCCTCCGACCTCAGCTCAACAATAAAAGTATGAGTTTGACAAAAGTTCATGCAGAGTTCTAACATCATGATCCCAAATGCTGCAGGTTGCCACACAAACTGCCCTTCCCAGTTTCCTTTGCAAGATACTTGCAGCATCTTATCCCTTTCTGAGTTCTTTGGACCTGTTCTTTCTCCAATATTTTCAGTCATAGGAGCATAGAGCTAAGAAATTCCTTCAGAAAACCCCAAGGACTAGTTTTGCTATTGTTACAAGTGTTAAGACAGAAAGTCCTTTCTAGCAAACAGCAAGGCACAACAGAGAAACTGATTCTCCATGACCTGGTAAGGGAAAGTCACTGAAATGAAGAAGAAAATACAATTTGTCCAATTCATTCTCTATTGTGTATTTTTCTTCCTTTCTTTTTGTAGCAGCTGTGCCACCAGCTACATGTAGAAGTAGCACACACACTAGGAACACCCACAGTTTCCTTAAGAGCCTTGTAGTGTGAATCACAAGCCTTTTTTTTTCCTCAGTCGTTCCTTCATATTCACTGAGAACAGCTGTCTCTGTTGATCTGCACTCTCCAGACTCCTGCTGCCAGTTGAAACGCAAGTGGTCTTCTTTGCTCCCTGACCAGGAGGGAGAAAGAAAATCTTTAAGACTGTTATGCAACACATCAGAATGTAAAAGCGCTTTGTTGTGCCTCTTTGCAATATTGTGAGGGGATGTTGACTCCTAGAGATGAAGAATCAAAATGAAATTAACATGTCTGCAAAACTGCAGTCCAGCTTTCTCTTCCTTTTTCTTTCCCCCTCAGTCACGTCAAGTGAATTCTCTGCTTTAATGCATGCAGTAGGTCGAACTTTGGAAGAAAAATGTCCTTTTTAGAAGAATTTAGAACTAGAAGGAAAATAAGTCTGCCATCATTGTATCATTCATCACCTATATGCCCTTGGCAGTTTTGTTTAGTCATATGTCAAAACTAAGTGAACCAGAAGCAAACTGAGCTGAATGAATAATAAACTGAAATAAGAACAAAATGGAAGTAAGAAGAAAAACATTAAAAATCTCAGAAAAATTTTCACAAGACTTCTTTTTCCACAATATATTTTTCCAGTATGACTCTGCTGGTTTTAATCTGATTAGATTTTCTGTTCAGTTCTATTATCTCTCTTATTGAAATACTCTGCAGATGCCTAGATCACAGCACCATCCCTACGCCCACTTCAATAGTTGTTAACATAGGAAATTGTAGAGATACTGAATATATCCACTACAAGACTCAACACTGAAGTTGACCTTTCAAGATCTTATAATATGTAATTAAAAGCTGTATCAACAAAAAATATTGCTTCTCCCTCATTCTGCATGAGTACACAGTAAAGGTTTGAGAGTATAAAAGAGAAATTTTGCCCAGATTAATTTTTTTTTTCCAGCATTACTAGACTATTTGTAGAAGAAAAATTGTAAAGGGAAATCCTATTAATTGCTCACCATTTTGCTTAACTGTCCATAAATGTGGAATTTCCAGAGCCTTTTTTTAATTCCTGCAATGATCTTGAAAGGTGGCCTAGAGATCCAGATCACTACAGCTGCCTAGTAACACATGATCTTAACAATGACCAGGTTCCCTTAAAGAACTTGAGAGACATGGACAGTGGCACTGAGTGCACCCTCAGCAAGTTCACTGATGACACCAAGCTGTGTGGTGCAGCTGACATGCTGGAGGGACGGAATGCCAGAGGGATCTTGACAGGCTGGAGAGGTGGGCCCCTGCCAATCTCATGAACTTCAACAAGACAAAGTGCAAGGTCCTGCCTCTGGGTCGAGGCAATCCCAAGCACTGATATAGGCTGGGCAGGAACTGGCTTGAGAGCACCATGAGGAGAAGTTCAATGAGTCATCAGTGTACACTTGCAACCAGAAAGCCAACCAGATCCTTGGCTGCATCAAGAGAAGAGTGGCCAGCAGGTCGAGGGAGGTGATTCTCCCCCTCTGCTCTGCCCTCCTGAGACCCCACCTGGAGTCCTGTGTCCAGTTCTGGAGCCCCTGTTACAAGAAAGACATGGATGTGCTGGAGTGTGTCCAGAGAAGGTCCATGAGGATGATCAGAGGGCTGGAGCACCTCTCCTGTAAAGACAGACTGAGAGCTAGGGTTATTCAGTATGGAGAAGAGAAGATCCCAAGGAGACCTTATTTTGCCCTTCCAGTTTCAAAGCAACCTACAAGAAAACTGGTGAGGAACTCTTTAGGATTTTGAGTAGTGGTAGGACATGGGGGAATGGATTAAAACTAGAGGTACGTAGATTCAGATTAGACGTTGGGAAAAAGTTCTTCACCATGGGGGTGGTGAGACACTGGCACAGGTTGCCCAGAGAGGTGGTGGAAGCCCCATCCCTGGAGGTTTTTAAGGCCAGGCTGGACAGGGCTCTGAGCAACCTGATCTAGTGGGAGGTGTCCCTGTCCATGGCAGGGGGGTTGGAACAAGGTGATCTTAAAGGTCCCTTCCAACACTGAAAATTCTATGATTCTATGATCACTCAGTCTTCCATGAAAAGTTTCATTCACTCTTCTTACTACCACCTCTTTGATGGTGTCTGCAGCTGGTAATATCAATTCTGTTTAGTGGGAGCAATTTCAGTACTACTCATCACAGTCTCTTCTGCTTCTCCAGCCAGACTCTGTTGTTTCCAGACCCAGACAGCTTTTTGGTAAAAGAGTGAGGGCCTTCAGACCCTCTTAGAGTGTAAGAGAAAACCCTCTTTCAGATAAAAAGATGCCTACCTATCCTTTCTTGTTACTGAGTGACAAACTTGTCAGGTATCCCCAAGCCACTGAAAAGGGAGAAGTTAGGATTCCCATTCTTTCTTGAGTGATCTGAACTGAGGAGCAGCCTTCCTACTCTGTGACTTCATTGATTTTTGGAAAGAGCTGAGTGTCGTACCTGAGTTACCCTCTCTATGATCCTTTAATAGGGAGCAGGGTATCTGGACCATTAAGGATCTTCTGAGGGTGCTTATGTTATCATTTCACTCCATCTTTTCTGTGATAAAGGTAGTTGGTATTTGTTGCTACAAGTCCATATTTGATGTAGAGATTTGGACTGCTGATGCTGAGAGAACCCAGTAAGCAAGCTGGAAAGCAGTCACGTTGAAATCTCTCACTAACTCCTCCCAAAGTTCCTCTGAATTCTTCAGCAAGCACATCTGATTTCATGTCAGCATGTACAGTGTGTGTGCACTGCAGAAATATGTTGCTGGCCTAAGGGTGTTCAGATGGTTAATTATAGTGACAGTTGGTAACACACTGCACAGACATCTGATGTATCCTTTTGTTAGTGAACCAACAAAACACACATCTGAGTAAAGAACAGCCAGCCTTTCAGTGTAACTGAGGAATTCAAGAGTTGGCATAAAAAGTGCAAGAAGTGCAACAAGTGTGAAACCTCTTCATTGAGGGCAGTAGAGGACTGGGCGTCTAGTTTTAGTTTCTAATTCTGCCTTCACACGCCATGGATTTCACTGGGCTCAAACTTTATTTCTGAGGTGGAAAAAGACATTCTGTATCTTTCCATCTGTATCGTTGTCTCCTACACAATTCCAAATGCTTTGGGACAAAGGCTTGCATTAACCATATGTTTGGATATTGCCTAGAACAATTGGTCTAGATTTGCCCTGTAGACATTCCCATCATTCAAACAATACACGTATTGCTATATTTTTATTATTTTAATGTGATATGTTCCCTTAGAAGAGTTAATACTGTTCTTTTATTTCCCTTTCATGTTGTGGCTCATTCTTAATCCACTTGAGTTTCATTCCAACCAGAAGTTCATTCAAAGCCACAAATAATTACGCCTAACAGTTATGTCCTCTTTTGCCTACTGTTTTTCTCTTTGCTCATTTATTTATTTATTTTTCAAGACTGTGTGATCATGTCAAAAAGAAACCAATAGCTAGAAGTCAGTGGCTGTTAGCAGGAGATATGTACTGACCCTGCTCTGCAATGGAAAAAAACAATGCATTTGTGTTAACCGTTGCCTAGTGACTTTTATGCTTGTAGCAGAGAAAAAAAGCAGCTCTCTGGAGCCTGAAAGTAAATAGATTTATATGGTGGTGTCATGTTACAGGGTTTTCAATTGTACTCACAGCTGGGTACAGTTAAATAGGGAAACATACTCAGCCAAATAAAGGTGGTTCTTGCACAGTGAATACCTTTTCCTCCACATACAGAAAAAGGTATTCCCCATAATAAGGACATAAAACTTATATAAACTGATACTGTTGTTTCAGATGGATAAACACAAATTGTATGAAGTAGGCCTCAGGGATGGTGCTTGTATTTCCAGCTGGTCTGTTTTTAACTAAGTGCCTGACACAATGCAGCCTGCTCTGTGCAGAGGACACGGTGTCTCCTGTGGGTCAGCTTGTGCTGGTGAGGAAGTCAGGGTTATGTCTTGGTTCTAGCAGGATTTACAGATGAGATCATGGGATCAGGGTCACTATTTCTGAACTTTTCTTTAGCTGCCAAAACTAACACTTAAAGTTCACAAGCAAGACACTTTCCACAAGCTTATCCTCCTTGAGCAAATGCAGAAATTTTCTCATGCATTTGCTAAGGGATTAACATTATGATGAACGCAACAGTTCCCAGAATTTCTCTTGTGAAAAGAGAAGTTGGCAATGGTAACAGGGATCACTTCCCATTATGTTTCACTTGCTTACTCTTATTTTAGGTTGTAGATGCATTTGAACTCCTCTATAGAGAGTAAGACTGGACACAACTCAGGTCTCAAATGTCAAAGCAGACACTAGAAATGAAAGAATGGAAAGCATTTAGTTTTAGTATATATGATGCAATATTTTATCTGACTATTCCTGTTATTTTTCTCACCAACAAAATGTGATCTATGTCTGTCTGTTCTAGGAGAAATCATGCAATGTTTTATTTTTTTCCCCATTTCATAAACTATTATTTTTCAGTGGTTCAGAATGATCCCTGTATACAATTTTGCCTGGTTACCCCATACAGATAGAAGCTATTGTTTGAAGTTACTATAAGAAACAGGTAGGAATTATTTCTCACCCTGTTTATGTACAGTTTTCATAGGCTACCACAAGCTCCTACATAATTAAAAATCCATGTTACTTATGAGGTGACAAATATCTCACTTCATGACCTACATGCAATTACTTCTTTAGCAGGCTTGTGTATTTTTTTCCCTGATACTTGCTATCAGTGTGTTTACTCCACACAAAAAAAAGTTATCACTCTAACAATGTGGGCAGTGAAGTATAACTCGTATACTTTTTTGAGGACATAGGTCAAATAAACGAGTGAAGTCAGTATGTGTAACTTACAGTCTATTCAGGCTCTACATGAATTCATTCTCTCATTTGGAAGGACAACAACCATCACTACAGCCGAATGTCTACAAGATTTTAGCTCTATTGAACTGAAGCCATGTGACTTTCAAAAACATCTATACAGGAATTCAGTGAATGCCTTATAGTGGTATTAACCTCCAATGAAAAAAAAGCACTAACTTCACTCTATTCTGAAGAATTTCCATGTAGAAAAACCGTATTACAATTGCAGAGGAAACCAAACATGGCAGCAGAATTAGGATTTTCAGGCTGCTGACATAAATGTGGCCAGACCCTGTCAGTTAGCATACTGACAATGAATCCCATTACTCTATTTCTGATTTTTCTAAATTTGAACTTTCCACAGAAAATAAAACCTAGCAAAGTTGAATTAGTCTGAAACCAGTAATTTTGAAAATGTTTTTTGGCAGTCTCTTGCGTATACAAATAGAATAAGGCCAAGAATGATGGCAGAGGCTTATTCTCTTGAAAATATAAGAGGAATAAAATAAAAATCACAAAATTATATGGATAGGAACAAAAAAAGTACCAACTCTGTGATTTGTAAAAGCTGCAAGAAATGAGTGTGTAAACCACACCAGATATTGCTGTTCACTGACTGAAATGTGAAGCTACTGAGCACTGTGTTGAGCTGCTACAGCTTCCAATTAATCATCACATTCCAAACTACATTTTACTGGAAAAAGTTAAGAGATGTGAAATCATAAACAGCACTTGCTTTTAAAAGTTAAATAGCTACATTCCAGAATACATAAAAATTAAATATACTTTATAATAAGATACAGCATAATCTTTACTTAGACCCATTGCCAATGTGAAGTCTTTGGACATTTGTTTAGAGAACATTATTTTCATGGTTTCTTTAGGAATACAAATAAGAATATGTCTATGCATATGAGTAAGTAATTTACCTGCAGTTAAACTCCTTAAAGCAACATAAGCTTTCTTGTTGCACTCAGGTGCATGCTATAGTGAAATTAAAAATTAATTAAAAAACAATCCCAACAAAAAACCTCTGTGAAGTAATGTATTATACATATGGTCTTTCTCATAAGACAGATATCCAAGTTAAAGCATTCTGAATGCTGACCTAACATAACAGCCTTGTGTCACTTGCCTAGTATTGAACCGTATTAGCTATCCCACGGTGGGTTTTTTCCATGGTAAAATCATTGGAATTATGTTTTGTATGTGTTAGGACTGATTGAACCATGAAATGCTAGCAGCACCAGGTTTCAAAAAATGATCAGGTGATCAATAAGAATAATTTTAACAACAGTTTGGTTTATTGAAGTAGGTAATATTGTTGAGTATGAGCAGTTTGGTATGATAATAATATAATATTGTTGGGTATGAGCAGTACAGTTACTCACTCCAACTTTGTTTAGATAAACCAGAGATATGTTTTAGGCAGACCACCTCCTAATCATAAAAGGTAACTGTTTTCTCAGTTTCTGTATATGAGAATTGGAGCTGAACTGTCTTGTAAACTTGAGAACACCATTCAGAGCAGATAGAGCTCATGACATGGAATGTGGGGAGTGTTCCAGCAAAATTATAGTTTATTTGTCAGAAATCCTTTAGGATCTGCAAAGATTTGCCCA
This sequence comes from Florisuga fusca, assembly GCA_038090715.1. Taxonomy (NCBI): domain Eukaryota; kingdom Metazoa; phylum Chordata; class Aves; order Apodiformes; family Trochilidae; genus Florisuga; species Florisuga fusca. The sequence goes on from JAAWXA010000006.1 coordinate 21,157,028, forward strand.
GAGCTCTGCTACCCCAGCCAGTTCAGTAAACTGGGGGAAGTAATAAGCCATTGGCACACCACAGGACCACGTGGTTTGTGACAGACATTTCAGCATCAGCATCATACACCGTGTGTTGAAACAGCAGCATATGAAGAGTAGACAAAGTGGCTCAAGCTATGGAATCTCTAACCATGTACTTCATGCCTCCTATGAGATGTCACAAGAAGTGTGAAGTTCAGTTTGGTGGGAAGAAATTTTCACCACCAGGTGATATTATCCAACCTGGGTGCAGTCAGCTAAAGGAATTTTTCTGTTGCACTGAATCACTCTGTGGACAGATTCTCTGCCCAGCTGAGCAAAGCTGGCAGCACGACCAAGAGGCTGGAGAAGATGGCACCTTGAAGCATCATTCTGATGATGACCAATGCTTAAGTGTCCCACTGGCATGGCCTCTGTGGACTCAGGGGGGCTTTCCATGTGGCACCTACCAGCCACATGCAGCTTGTGTCTTGCCTCGTGTTAGCTGGGGGATTTCTGTTCCAAATACTATCCTTCAGGTGCCATCTGAGAGTGCTTCTGGGAGCCTGCAGACATGGGTGACAACAGACAAGCTGATAATACAAAATATGCCTTCAGGTCTCCAGGACGCAAGGCTCAGCTGAGAAGTTCAGGACACCAGCAGCATCACTGAATGACACGTGCATTGTTGAGCAGAGAAGGGCATCACATTCTTTGTGGCACTTCTGTGATGCTCTTTGTCTTGGTAGATTGTAACATTTTAAGAAATGTTTTATTAAGATTTATTCCGTCAAAAAGCAGGCTCTGCCTAACCTCTGACCATGCATTTCTCTGACAGCAATGTTTTCCTGCACAGTTAATAGGAAAAGGTAAAATGGATTGTTGAATTACATGCTAAAAATATGCAAAAATTCAAATTGCTGTAGTCAAAAGTGACAGATGAAACTGGTCTGATTCAAATGCATGTGTAAGCTTATTTTTCAGCCAATTTACAGGATTGTGCAGAAATCAACAAATAGGAAATTTGGATGTAACTCCACACCTGGCATTGTACGATGAAAACTGTTGAGTTTGTGTTACCAATCTTAAAAAGCTCCCCTTAATCATAAAAATATTTAAATTTCAGAACTATTGAGGATTTTATTGACTGTTCTGCTGACTGAAATCTGCATCATGTTTAAAAATGATGTTTCTGAGAGGTGACTGGATAGAAGTGTGAAATGATAAGGTTTTTTCCTACCCTTTAGGAAAAAAGCTTGGCATTTTGAAGTTATATTGACAAGTTCTATTGACTTTATTTATTTGATAAGAGTACTGAGCAGGTAAGGTATGCCCCCATAATATAAAAAGAGCTACCTGCATACTGCAAAGTTCATCTAATGCTGTAAACCTCATAAAAATGTCTTTTCTTTAGAATTTAATATTGAAAGATAGAATAGAATGTGCTTTCCTAAAAGTTAGCAGATAAAGTCATAAGAAAGATGTGTATTCAAGCTGATTTTTCAACTATTGTGGTATCAAGTTTTTATTGTTTATTGTTTAGATAATGTGTCAAGTCCCTTGAAACTGGGGCATTTATGCTAAAATTTTTCTTTTAGTAAAGTTTGGGGGTTTCTTTATGTAAAATTTAGTAAACATTAATTATGAAGCAAGGCTGTAATTTTCACTATTTTTGTAAAATATTTGCAGGTTTTGTTGTTGTTGTTTTTGCTGTGTGAAAATTTTAGTTGAATTAACACTAAATCAATCACAATTTTTATTTGCATCTCAGTCAGGATCAGGAATCTCCTTCCTCCCTTGGAAAAAATTAACATTAATAAAAACAAAGCAAAAAAAATTATAATTTTAAAAACAAATGTCAGAATTACTAGAATCAGGATGTATGCATGATTGTATTGCTATGTGCTTATTGTTAAAATTATCTTTAGAATAAATTATAATCTATACCATCTGTACAAAGAAATTTCATCAGAAATTAAGGAATTTGTACTAGAAAATTTTGGCATTTTGGCCATCAATTACTTAAAGTCAGTCTAGTTAAAAAGAATCTAAGAAATACTGTCTTGTTATGTTCAAAGAGGATCAGACCCAAAATGACTTAAATTTGCCTCCTGCACATTCAGTTGCGCTCAAATATTGAAGATCTCACCAGGAAGAGCCATGTCGTGCAAATGTCTACTTAATAGCTTCTTTGAAGACCAGTATCAAAAAAGCATCTTATCAGAATTAATTCACTATCCACTTGATCACACAATTACGTGATTTAGCAGTGCACAGAATAAATAGGAATCTTGAAACTTGAGGACAGTACCAGAAATAAGATGCTTTAGACACAGTTTCAGTAATAAATTGGATAACTGGGTCTGTTGAAGGAGCAACCAAGCTACAAGGAGATGAATTATCTATCAAACACTCTCACAAGAAAAACTGCTTGCAGCAGCAGATTAAATACAGTGTTATATATGATATGACAACAATTCACAACACAGACTCAAAGACTGGTAAGTACTGTTGCATCGGCATTTAGCACTTTCCATTAAATTAATACTATTAATGGTTTTGGATTTGATATGGTCATTAACATGTAGCCTAATCTACTTTTATATCCTTATTCATCAGGATTAGTCACTGGCAGTGCACTACATTTTCAGGCCCCCCCAAAAGGCAAATTACAAAAGGTGAGTTATTAATGGGAAAGGGATAAAATAACTCATTTTTATTACTGTAGCCTCTGCCCTGAAGAACACAAAATATGTAAAAAAACTTCTTGCATATGGGTTCTGTAAGAAATGTTTAGACACTTACCATTGAAAACGGAAGAACTGAAACCTTCTGCAGAGCCTGCCACGGACTGGATCTTTGCTCTGCAGCCAAGATTATGATTCTTGTAGCACACAACCCATATGTCACCAGAAAAAAAAAATGGAAAAGTACAAAAAAATTTAATTATGTGGCTTTAAAATAGTCTTAATAAAATTAATATAAAATTTGAAATGATCTTCGACTTTTTCTGGTTTAGAGTGACTCTAGATTTTGATTCGCAAAATTTATCTTCCAAACTAAAGATACCAGAAAAAAAAAAAAAGATAACAAGTCATTCAAATGGATAAAATAGCTGAATTTCTCAAGTCTTTAGGCTATATTCAGACTCTGGAATCTGTCTTTGTTGGTTTTGTTCATTTCATGAGTTGTGAAGAAACACTTGTAAAACTAGAAACCAAATTTTACTGGAAGATTTTGTCACAAATCTAATTTCTCCTGAGAAGAGAATAATGAAATAGATGTGCCACTAGAAGTATAGCAGTCTGCTTCCTATTGTTTTGAAAGAACTCATCATTCTATAATGTCCTTATAAAAATATATAGGTAGTTACATAGTTATCGCCGGAATCTGTCACCATCAGTAACATGTAGTGTTTTACATGAGGAATATTTCTTCTGTTGATGCTTATTGTTCCTGAGGTTCAGGAGCAGAACCTGCAGATAATTAACATGACATAAAATTCTGGTGGGGGTAGCAAAATTAAGTCAATGCATAAAGTATATAACTCTAAACACAGTTTTAGGTTTTAGAACTCTTTATGTCACCAGCATGATAAAGACAGCTGAATAATCCAAGTTCCACTGGTGTATTGTGAATAAGTACAAAATGAAAAGTCAAGCCCACACAATGCAGAGACAGTTTCTCAATCCCCACTGCCCTGTGCTTCCTGTGATAGCCAAAAAGTAAATATGCCAGAGAACTTTTATGAATGTCACTACAAAAATAAAACCCTCATTTACATCTACTCCTTATAATGAAATGGTTTTCATATTTTCTGCTCCCCTGTTAGTTCCCCATTAGGTTTCAACCTTCTCAGCAAGTGGAAGTCTACGAGACATTTGATCTCAGTATATCTGTGTTTTGTATACACTGGAATTTCAAAGCAAGAAAATATAAAAGTATTTAGGGAAAATGCCTGTGGTGTATATAGTTTGTGTGGTTTTGGTCGATATTAGGGTTTTTTGTTTGTTTTGGTTTTTTGTTTGTTTTGTATTGTTTGCTTATTTGTGTTTGGTTTTGGTTTTGGTTTTTTCCCCAAGTATTTTTTATCTTCCAAAGAGCTTTTACTAGATTTGAAGTACTGGGGCAAGCAGAACTTCTGTTTTCCTCTCTTAATAGACAAGCTGTTTTCTTTCTGACTTTAAAAAATATTATTTATATTTCAATAGCTGCCTCACAGGATGTTAGCCAGAGAGCTACTTTGGCTCTCTACCTTTAAGAGGATTTTACTATCTTTTTTGTAGGAAATACTGGATATTTCTAAATTTCCTATGGGGCAGCTTACTTGCTTAGTCTGGAATTGCAGCAGCTTGTTAGCTGTGTCCATATGACATCTGACTGTAGCTGACTAGAACAAAGAGATGGTGTCTGATGCCTGCATCAAGGTTTGAAAGTATCTGAATGAGTCTGGTAGATATGTTGGGACCACTTGGTATGGTGGGGCACTTTGGGGAAAGTAGTGTGGAAGCATGCTTCCCTCCTTTCCCTACTCCCACACTTCCCCCACCCTCCAACATCCACACCCCTTGTCAAGTTTCTTTGCACTACAGAGCTAAGAAATGCTTTGGTTGGGTGCAGCTTATCACCAGTGCTTGTGAGGTGGCACTTAGTTGTCATGTTGTGGTGTGGTTGTGAAGCACAGTTTAATGACTGCTCACACTGCCTTCATCTTTACACATAAAAACATTGTGAAAGCCTCAGCAAGTCACTGGGGAATGAGGAGATTCCTCATCTTCATCTGGTGCTTCGCAGACTTCAGTGGGTCCTGTGAAGGTAAGTAGCTCTGGGTTCTCACATGGGACAGTGAGACTTTCCCAAAACGTACTTGCTGTCCCACACAGCCTCTTGTGAGTAACATTTCTGCATTGTACTCTTTAACCTAGGCACCATGTCCAGATCTCAGAGGCTGGTTAGTTGACTGCTACTGTGCCAGATGGGCAGTTATAAAACAGGAGGTCTCCAGTGTTGTATAGGGATCTTCTGCAGAAGATCATTATGCAGAAATTCCTAATTCTTCCTGGAACTGTCTCATCTGTTTAGTCTTGAGCTTGGATGTCGTGGTCTTTTCTCCTACCAGAGTCAACTAGCCCTCCTCTTCTTCTGACTATTAAGAATAAATCATCAGGTGATGAACGGAGGAGCTGGTGATGTAATTGCCTAGTAAGCTGTGGCCCTTCAGAATGCTCAGATGTCCTATGTCACATGCAAATGTGTGGTGTTGTCCTCCTCAGCTGTAGCTGGCATCTTTTACTTTGTTTTCTGCAGCCAGCAGCCTGTCACTTGTGCAGCCATTGTTTTTCCTAAAAAGCAACAGAACCTATGGCCAGAATGTGCAGATGCACAGGTGCATTTAGAGGGGAGGAAAGTTAAACTGAAGGATTTTTGTTGGTGTGAATTGCATAGCCTGCAATGACAGGTGGTCACATGCAGTCCATACACACCTCTTTAAGCAGTGCCTTTCTGCCAGCTTCCTCAGCCCAGCCCTGACACCTGAGAAGAGCACAGAGTGACACAGATTAATTGCTGCACCAGAGCAATTGTAGACAGAAAACAACTGCCTCCTGCCACTTGGCTTCTTGGAGGCATTCAAAACATTTATCTTACAGCTGAAGGGAAGAACAACAGATATCCTGTGGTGCTGGCTTACTATAAGTCTTTCTCTTCCAATCAAACACCAAAATTTTGCTTTGGACTTTGAAGTGGCAGAACACTGTAGTAATGTGTACTGTCCTGCATGATTCTGAAATGTCAGTGGCCAAGCACAGGTATGAAAAATAAGATGAATCTCTCAAAGACCCTGGGCAGGCACTCTACTCTTGATTTTTTTTTTTTTTTTTTTTTTTTTTTTTCACCTGGCTGTTGTTAGGTGCCTGCCTTTGGAGTGGAACAGGAGACAGCATCCCCTTAGGTGAGGTTTTCAATATCTTTCAGAACTGCTGTGGTGGCAGAGACTGGATTGTCACTCATGATACACACAAGCATTTTTCCTGGGTAGCTATGAGTACATTTGCCTCTTACTATTTACATAATGGTTTTCTTCTGATGATTTTCTTCTATTTTACTTTCTAGTCGGGTGTTTGAAGGAAAATTCCCCACTGTTTAGTTTATTCTTTATCTTTCCATTACGGAAGAATGTACTAATGTTTTCATGGAACATGCAAGAAAACTCTAGAAGCACAAAGACAGACGATTTGTGTAAGTACTAGAAAAGGATAAACTCATAAATACTAGAAGTTGAATGAAGTGTTATGCTATGAAATTCTGTCTGAAATTGACATGACTTATTTGAAGCTACTGCCACCACACTCTGCTTAAGGAAATTTTACTTGAGAATTCAAAAAAATATATTTGGAGAGTTATCTTTTTAGTGTTTAGCTCTACTAGAGTGCTGTTTGTGTGAGCTACAGTGAAAACAATATTTTGATGCATGAAAACTGGAAAACGTAAAACGAGCTTCACCTTTTTTCTGTGTGAATAAAGGCAACACATAAGCCTGTCTTTGTAAAACTGTGGAGGAAATAATTGGACATCTGCCAATACACAAAAGGGAACTAATCAGCTATTAATATTTTACAGTGGCCAGAAACAATCTTGTATCGGTAACAGCTAAGGTGTATTTAAAATTGATCAAATGGAAGATGTCTACGTGGAATAAGGAAAGGTTTTTGAGAGTCTTTCTCAATAACTAAATAAACTCTTGATTTGTCACTGCACCTTCCTGCACACCTTTTACTTGTTCTGTGTCTAAAAATTTTATTTAGGGTACAAGGATATAACCAACTAAAAAGACTTCAGAACTTCTTCCAAGGAACTAACACTTATCACTCAAGACAGGAAAAACATTTCAGAAAATGTGTGCTTTAAACACAAAATAAATGTCTGTCCTCAGAATTAAATAAATGGTGCTCTCACTGAAGTAAGTGCTGAGCTGCTTTGTTGGACTAGGACTCTAAATACCGGTTTCTCTGAATTAGTTTAAGTTTCATCCTGTGACCTCAACTGTTTTACTTTCATTTCTTACTGGATATGATGCCATTGGCCAAATCAACAGTAACAGGAACTTCTATTAGATTATAGAAAAAGTTATCATGTCTTTCCATGGTTTGTGATGTCCCAAGGGAATGCTAGTTTTAAATCTCTTTGGTTAACTGACTAATTAGTCTAATTTCTTTTTCTTAAAAAAAAAAAAAAATCAGAGGCTTTCAGTGAGGAAAAGGTTTATGTATGGAACAGAATGAGTCCTTGAGGTCCCTTCCAACCTGACATTTTATTCTATGAAGTTCAAAATCACGATTTATGTCAGAGAAGAGAGAAACTATTGATCCCCAGGCGTATTGAGTAGTCAGGCAGGTATCTTTGCCTCAACTAGAACATCAGAGAGAAGACTCTGGAAGTAAGTGTACAATTTTACCAAAAACTGTAACTAGTCCTCAGGGCAGATCGCCAGAAATAAAGGCTTTGAATGCCTTTTAAATGCATGGGAAAATAACGCCAATTCCTTAGATTGAGAACATTGAGACAGACTTCTCTAAATATATTCATTTTTAATTGATTTTTCTTTAAGTAGCTTGCCTTTCCATTTTTAAAAATGTTGTACTAAAAAGTATGTAAGTATAGCTTCTACTCTCCCTTTGAACAGGGCTACAACATAATTGATTGTAATGAATGAGGTACTTGGTTAGTAAAACATGTGTTAATATTACAGGTTTTATGTTTGTATAAAAATTATAAATTGCATTTTGTTATATGCCCTTTAAATAGTTTGTCCTTTGTTACAAAGAATGGATTCCAAGGATTCGTGAAAATACTAAAATGGTATGTCATTCTGGTAAAGCTTCTGCATAGTGAATTCAAGGACTCTTGTCATTCCATGAGATAATGGACAATTCATCAAAACTTGAATTTCTAAGACAATATATAATTATTCAGTTAATTTGAGAGGGGAAACACAATATACATTTTATATGATTTGAGAATTATATAAGCACAATATATATTTCTATAAATCAGTTAATCTACTTTCTAGATAAAATAATTTTTTAAATTTAGTATTTTGGCTGCTTTTTTAAACATTCAGACATTAATTTTAAATCTTTAAATGGAATTTAAAAAAAACTACTGTGCTTCTTCAGAAATAGGTTAACACACAGAGCTCATAAAACTGTGAAGAACAGGAGGATGGCACATTCTTATCGGTGGAGGGATTGGACAAACCATAGTTCTTGTCACTCTCAGTTACTTATTTGACAAGGAAGAGATGTAACTGATGAACACAGTTTTATTTCAGTGAGTTTCTGATTCCAAATCTATATGCATGATCCTATTTTCAGTTAAGGGTGTAATCTCAAACCAGGGACAATCAGTGAGAACATTTCTGTCTGATATTTGGAGTTTAGAACCTGATGCAATTCAGAAAACTGAATCCTTGCACATAAGATACTTAAACTTACTCTGATGAGTGAGGAATGGCATAACTAAAGAAAGCAGAATGATTCCCCTGAACACAGGCTCCTGACTGAAATCAGTTTTCCAGATAGAAAGTGTCTTCCAGTGATCCTCCTACAATGCTTAGCTGGCAAGTGGGAAACACCTGAACTGTCTTTGCTGTAAGCAGTATAGGTGAAGGCCTAACTTGGATTTATCAATGTAGTTTATATATTTAACCTGTTCTCATTCAGCTTTAAGACAGATGAACTGTCCTGTAATGGAGATTATTGAATTATAGAATCACTTAGGTTGGAAAAGATGCTTAAAATCATTAAGTCCCACCATAAACAGAAGACTACCAATACCACCACTAAACCATGTCCATAAGTGCCACATCTCCATGTCCTTTAAATACCTAAAGGATGGTAATGTCAGGCATTTGACTGGGCAGTCCACTTCCATGCTTGACAACACTTTTGGTGAATAATTTTTTCCTAATAACTAAACCTTCCCTGGCAAAACGTGAAGCCATCTCCTCTTGTTCCATTAATTGTTACTTGAGAAAAGAGACTGTCACCCATCTTGCCACAACCTCTGTACACTCTGCAGCCCAGGCTATCCCCAATCTTGACCTCTCCAATAACTTCTTTGGCAGTAGTGAGCAATAGTTCCAGCAGTGTGGCTCTTCTAGTTAGGCTCTCCATCATCTGTACTAGAAAGTTTTCTTCAACACACACCAGTAGTTTCCTGGACTGCTTCTGGGACACTTTTCAAGTACATGTACAGGTAGATAAAGCCTGTTCTCAGGCTCTGGACTTGTGAGCATGCATCCTGCAGCCAGAAAAAAACCTCTTCATCAACCTACTCCTCTTGATCAGGAGGCCTGTAGTAGACACCAGATACAAAGTTTCTTTTGTTTGCTTGGTCTCTAATTTTCACCCATAAACTCTGGACCTCTGCATTGCTGTTCTTCAGAGATAGCCCTGCACCATCAGCCCAGTCTGTGACACAGAGAGCAGGTCTTTCACATCTCCTTCTCTGCTTGTCCTTTCGAAAAGTTTATAGCCATCAGTCATAGGATGGGGGCTTCATTCTGGTCCCTCTATCTGTCCTTCCAGCTCAGCTTGCTGCAAGAAAAATTGCTCTTATACTGAAAACACTGAAACAAGGGAGGTATTATCTCAGACTTTTCCTCAACCTTTCTCACTTCTTCCCTCTGCAGCCAATCAAGGATAGAGATCCTCCTTAGTTCTCTTTTTACTGTTAATGTAGTATAGAAACATTTTAAATTTCATTTTACTGCAACAGTCAAATTAAGTTCTACTTGAGCTTTGGCCTTTGTAGCTTACTACCTGCAAAGCTTAGTAATATCTTTGTTGCCTGTCCTTCTTTTAAAAGTCTTTTTTTTTTTTTTTTTTTTTTTTTTCCCCCTTGACTTCCAGCCAAAGCTGTCTGTTCAGCCAGGCTACTCTTTTTCCCCACTGGCTCATTTTTGACACATAAGAATAAAGGATTTTCTTCCTGAAGAGTGTTTAAGCCTTCTTGGGCTCCTTTGCCCTTCAGGACTGCCTCCCAAGTGACTCTGTCAACCAAGGCCCTAAACAGACTGAAGTTTTCCCTGAAGAAGACCATACAGCTTTAGTGTACCCATAGTAGGAGTAGAAATTATTTTGTCAGCTGTCCGTGAAGGACCATTTCTAATGGCAGCAATGGGTTCAACCTATAATTCTGTCTGTCTGACACTCGTAACTTACTCTGTATTTTCATACTGTCTTATTCATTGCCTATGTCGTGAGCATGTCCTACAGATTTTAATACAAACTTTTATAGGTAAAAGGCTGTGGAAGTGCAGTTGTTGAGTGGTTAGTCTTCTCTTGGACAAGTTTCATGACTACAAATGAAAGAGGTTTGTGGTTGTTTTGGGTTTTTTTTTTTTGGCTGATAAAGAACTGGTTTTTTCCATAATAATAGAAATACAAATTAAAAAGAAATAGGACCATTAATTTTGCAGCAGATTCAAGAAAATTGCTCACCAACCTTTTGAAGAAATACTTAATTTAAGTTTTCAGGAAGAAATGAAAAAACCCCAGAACATTATTCAGCTGTTTTAAGTATGAGTTTTCTTACAGTAAACAAGGTAAATAGTTGTGACATAAAAGCAAAAATATTTGTCAGGTTATTCCTTTTTTAACTAGCTGAAGGTAAGTATTTGATCCTCATGAAAGGAAATTATTCTTTGAAACAAGGAGTGAAGTGGAGTTACATAATCTGTCAGTTCTTTGAATTTGTCCTTTTAAACAAAAGTTTTTGCTCTTCATAACATAGGAAACAGCTTTTTAAAATTAAAAAGTACACATGGAGGTTTAAATGTCTGAGTTATATGCATCTGGATGATAACAAATCTGCAGTCTAAATAGTTATCATTTAATTCCTAGATATTAATTTAAAATGGAAGGATGAATCTACAACTGTTTAACACTGCTATGCTAATCCATAATTCGGTGTCCAGTGTTGCTTCTCTACAAACATGAATTTGTGATCTGAAAACTGCAAACTTCATGAAAGATGGTAACTACAAAATACCAAGCAGTTCTACCGTGACTGCCACCTCCTTTTGCATGGCATTCATTTTCATCAGTTCTAATGATGTTCTACATTAACAGAAGACTTGAAAATATCTGCTTAAAATCTTCCTGGAGCTACAAAATACCTGGTGGTGATAAGAATATTTATTATGTGTTCAGTGCAGGGCTTGTTTTGGGCTTTTGATTTGAGAAAGCTACAAAAGCTCAGTATCTTTGAAACTTCTAATTTAATTACACTTTGCATAAAGACATTCTGTATGAAATGGTTATATGCTAATCTCCTCCTCATCATCAACAGCACTATTTTTTAATTAGCTACTGTATATAAAATTGTTTATTTACAAGGCTGTTTCTTTGGTTTCAGGTTCCTCTGCATCTGATAAGCAGGTCATGATTTGTTGTTTTTGCTTTTTTGGGTTTGTTAGTTTGGTTTTTTTGTGAAGTATAATGTATTCAAGCTGTCTATATTGGGTATTGTACTTGTTGAAAGCTTAAATTCTGGCTTAAATCTAAACTATTGCTGAAACCTTAAAAGATATAAATACAATGTGAACATATTGTCTTACTAAAAATATACCTTTTTGTTTTCCACTACAAGCTCAAAGACATACATTACACTTCGTCAAACATCTAAGCCCCTAGGTGAGACAACTGGCAAAACCAAATCTCTTATGGGTATCCCTGCCAACAGTTGTGTAGCTGTCATCCGTTATCTAAGAACAGCAGTCTGACATAGCTGATAAGATCATGTGTGAATACAATTATAATTTCACTGAATGAATTGAAAGAAAACTGTTAATGGAAAAAGTGATCAAACAGTTAACTTTCAGAGTGATGTATCCACTGGGAGAAAAGCTGCATCTACTGGAATCCTCATGAGAGAAGATTACATATTGAGTAATTTTAGAAATTTACATAGTGTATTTCACTTTTTTGGACTTGGTAACATTGTGCTTTAAGAGAAATTTGCATTTGTCCATTGCACCATTTGTTCTCTGAAGAAAAGAAATACAGGTAATGAAGGTAAGTCGGGCCACATGAGCTAACTGGTACTGATCTCAAAATATGCCCTCAGGCAATCAGAATGGATCAAAAATACAATTAGTCCAGGGACTCGGATATATGCACTATCATAATTTGCAGCTTAAGGAGAAAACAAGATATGAACATCTTCTCTTTTCATCTGCAAAAGACAGAATGGTTTTTATGCTGTCTTCTCTAAGGATGTAGCTGATAAGGTTGTCATAGTACTATTAATTTTCAGCTGTATACATTATGTTGTGGGTTTTTTTGGTGTGTGGTTTCTATAAAATGCCAGTCTCCCCCTTCTTCATGTAAAAATCTGTAGCTAATAAGAGCACATAATGTGAAGCCTCATATGACCAGTCAACTGATGCTGCAGACTTGCAAAAAACCCCTACAATTGTAAGATGCAGAGCTAGCTGTCATAGCCTTGAGAATCATCAGTCTCTTCTACACTTTGAAGTGAAAGAGATGGAAAAGTACTTTCACCATCATAAAGTATATATATCCAATATCACATGATCATGATAGAAAGTGCCCATATATTCTTCCAGTAGAGATTTTTTTCTTTAGAGAATCTCTTGTATTACACTTAATTATTGATAACTAATTAGTTAACCATTAATGGTAAAACTTCCATTTACTGTATTCATAAGCCTATTTAAGTAACCAGCTTCCAGAAATATTCTATGCCTATACTTCTTAATCCATGTTTTATATTAAAAGGTGTACTCAAGCATTAAAACTGGAATCTCAAAATGAACCACACTTGTGATTGTATTAAGAAATTCTTGTCAGTAGGTAGAAGTAAGAAATAATTATCTGTCCTTGGCAGAGATCCAAACTTATAAAGAGGAGGGATTTTAGCATCCTTACACATAGAGATTAGTCTTTACAAAGCCATGATTCAAAAGAGAAGACTAGTAAGTCTTTGTGCATTAAAAGGGATGAATACTGAACTAGTAAGAAGGGTGTAGATCTATGGCCTTCATGTCATCAGGGCTGTGGAGTTAATGATCACTGCATTTTTTCCTAGCATTTTTTGTAATCCTTGCTTTGGTTAAGACTGTTATTTCTAGTAAGTTGAAAATGTTTATGGGCTCATATCCTTTAAGACAATTTTAATGGGATATAAACGTGTGAGAGTTGCAAAATGTCTGGCTTAGACTAACTCTCCTGAGGCTATTATGAAAGGCTCAGAGTCTGAATTAATTTCTACCACACTGTTACTCAGCTGGGCAATGTCTTATCCCAGACTTGGCAATAAAAATTCAACATCTACAGAATGCCGATATATCCGCATCTATAGATGCTTCTGAATCAACAATACTTCACAGCAATTCAATCTTTATTTATTTTAGGTAGGGAAGAAGGCAAGAAATCTCAGATAAAGACAGCTATAATTTAATGCAAAAATATGATGAAGGTTTTGTAACGTAAAATGAAATGCTAATTTTGAAAAATTGTTTTCATAAAAAGTAAGTTGACTACATTTTCAGGTAACACCTTAAAGGTGCACTGTCTTCTGTATAGGGTTTTAGTAAAAAATGCTAAAATACATAGATATGCATCTTCAGTTCTTGTACACACGCTCTAGGCTCAAAAATCTACTGAAGTCAAGACTATGGCCTCATGCATATGCATACATGTGTTACATGTGTTTTAGAGAATCTTATACTGACTTAACTAAGTCTGTCTAGTTTTATTTTTATTATACGATGTCTTGTGAAAACTTAATGATACCAGTTTGTGGCTATTTGTCTGCAGAATATGTAAATGGAGAACTCATCTGGAAAACTGAACAGTGTCCAGATTCCCAAGTCTGAATGTGAGACATTTTATGTAACAATGCTGAAACTGAGTGCACTAGCATGCATCTGGTAGATAAATGTGGTTTTTTTAATATGAAGCTATTACATGTGACATATATTGCTCTGTGTGTTCTACAAGTCAATCTTTCATTCACAAGTATGTTTGTATTGATAGCAGAAGGAAGGAATGAGCTTATAAATTTAGGTCCCACCGAAGAGTGGAAATTTTTTTTATTTTATTAAAAAAACCACAACACCTCATCCAGATCTCATGTGCTGCCTTGACTATCATGATTAATTCCTTGGTGTCACAGCACCCATGTAGAAAATAATCCTTCCCCTCTTCAGAAGTATGTTAGACTGAATTCATTACATGGGGCATTTAGCTAGAATGCCCGTGAATGTGCCCTTTAATAAAATGAAAACTGGACAGCATCTGCTTGAAGTCCTGCAGAGGGTCAGGAAATGTCCTCTACTATTTATGCTCCTTACACCAAGCTGAAAGTAGAATGATGCAAAAATTCTTCAGATTCTATTTAATACTATTCTATTCAGACACAAGAATTCAAGTTTAACTTTTTTGCCCCAATCATTAATTATCTTCTTCTTTTCTTCAGCGTGTTATATGCACTGTGTGAAAGCTAACATTCAGAACCATACCAGAAGTATGAGGACCTAAAGAAAGAGGGCCCTCAGAATCTGAGGGGCAGAACACAGAGGTGTCCATTCCCTCCCATCCCCTGCCCATTCTCTCTCAAGCTCAGGGACCTACCCCTGCCAGCATTGAGACTGGGTTGTATATACATTTGTATACATTTGTATACATTTGTATTTTTGTTCCCTATCCCCATGTGTTACAGCCCTCCCCTATTCTAGTAAACCTTTTACCAATTTTTTCATTTCCAACGTTAATTTGCTCGTCTTTATTCCCCTTTCATCTTCCCTTTGGGAGGGCATAATGGGTAATAAAGAATAATTCTGTACTCTGGTTTTTGTCCTGCCCAAACTAAGCTGTGACAACCATACTAGGCATAAAGTAAGTTTTTTTGCAGGCAGAGATTTCAGGTACTGCCCTTTTGAAAACACTTCTTCAGTATATTGCACTGACATAAGACATAAAGAAAATACCTCTCATGTTTTATATAGCAAGTTATTATTTCTAAAAGTCATAATCACAAGCACATATGATGCTTGTCTGACTGGAGTGGAAAGTTGTAGTGTCATATGGCGCTTATCTATTGTATCTGAAATTCAAGCTGAACCAGCTAGACTTCCTCCTCCTTACATGTATATGAACATGTCTTTTGCATCTTGCTCTGGAAAAGATAAATTATGCTCTCTCAGGTCCATAGTGGTCAGTTTTGCTGCCATGACCTCATTCTTTCTCTCAGTGTCCTCAGACTCAGAGTAAACCTCAGCAGTGTAGTGAAGACCCCAGTGCTCAATCATACCTTGAAACGTTGATGTAGAACTGCAAGAAATAGTGAAACTGTGATTTCTACATTTTGGGCAGCTTCTTCTTTTATTTGAGTTTGATCAATGGATAGATAAGGGATCTTTTCAGTTTGCTGTAATGTGACCTCAAAAATATTGTTTACTGAATATTGACATGGTGGTTCACATCCATTGTGCTTTGAAATAAAACTGTCAGGAACAGAAAATTTTCAGGCTAAAACTAAAATTATGATTATGCGACCACCATAGCAAAGGAGGATTAATCTGTTGAAAGCATCACCATCCACACCAAGGATTTTTGTGGCTGTAACTAAGGTAGCAACGTTGATAGTGTGTAGCCACAATGGAGTCCAGGATGTCTCCCAAGCTTCTGCTCCTAAACTCTTGCACAGAAGTAATTTGAATTCGTTTGTGTCCAGGAAATAAGAATAACTAAGCACAAAATTGTTGCTGGGCTCCTTGCTTCTTAACAATCTAAGGCCTCCTGTGTCTAATGCTGCATATAACAAATTCAAAATAAAAGGCTACGTGGAAAACAGCTTCAAGATTTCTCTCTTCTGGAAACTTGTTTTATAGTATGCTTCTTTACACTGCATTTCTGACATAAAACTCAATATGGCTTCTTTTCCTTTATTTCTTTTTCCTCATAGATTTACTTTCTCATATGAGGAAAAGCAAACCTGAACAAGTATGTTAAAATGTTTGAATTATTTAAAAATGCAAGTAACTGTTTACTTTCTCTTCTGAAATTGTATTTTTACCTTAGTCCTTCTTTTGAAAATTTTGTATAATGTTACAGCCTTATACATTTTGTCAACCTAGGGCTTCATTAAAAAATAGAAGAAAAAAAGAAAAAAGCAAAACTGCAAAATGTTCAGGGTTCTCTCTTATCCTGTACTGTTGTAAGGTAAAAGCTGCACAACCCTGGGGCTCTTAGAATCAATGGAAAGGATCAGTTTAGAGCAATTTTTATGAACCTTTTCTCAAAGTGACAGAACTGAAGTAAAAGAAGTAAAAGAGTGATATCTAAGCTTTTCCTTTGATAGTACCCTTTTTTGCCAGTTTCTGACCATTCCTGTCAGTTCTGCTAGCTACTAATTTCTCCAGTTCTCCTCAAAAGAATATTTTGATAAGCTGGAGATTGTAATTTTTTTTTTTTTCCAGTTTGTTTGTTTGTTTTGTTTGTTTTGGTTCTTTTGAATGCAAGACATGGATACTGACTCATTTTCCGAAACATTTTCAGATGGAGGATTTGGCCCCACAACCTTTCCTTTTCATTTTGTGCAGTCTCTGTTTAGCCAGTGCAAACCAGTATTGCTTTATTCAGTCTGCCTGTGAGGTATGAAGAATGGAGATTTCTGTAAAAAGCTTGTTAGAGGTTGATTTGTCAAGTAGTATTGATTAATCCCTTGATTACATTTTCAGTAGTATTTAGCATGTTGTTTACTTAATGGAATTTCCCTATTCTGATATTTTAAAAGAAATTCTGTATTCAGCTGAACTCTTGTGAGACAAGCAGAGGATCCACTATTTGCAGACTTCTTGGTCAAGTGCCAATCCACCAACCTAAGACCTGGTTGTGCCCAATGTTCCTGTTCATGCTATAACTGTGTGTGCTGGTGCACAGATGTGCATGAGTGTCAAAAGAATATTGCTGCTTGATTGTCTTAAGCTGAAAGCAAACAATAAGGTAGTCCTCTAATTCAGACTCATGGCTGTAAGTTACTGGTTTCTTTGAAAAAGAGAAAGAAGATGAAGCAACTCTGTTAAGATAAGTATACATAAAAATGAGTGTACAGCACTTTAAACTGGTTATCCCTTGATGGAGCAGAATACTTTCACTTTTTTTGATTAAATATGGAAAAAGCAAAGAAAATGGTTTAAATTAGACCTAGTGCGATTCAAAGAAACTATCAGTGAGTATAAATATCCTTTTATTTGGAGGAAAAAAAAATTATTATTGAAATTTCAATGTATGAGTTTTCTCCTACTAAAGGTGTCAGTTGATTACAAAATGTCACAAGTTAATAAAAAAATATTAGAATTGGAATACTTGGAGAAAAAAGAATTTTTTTCCTGAGGAAAAAACCCCCAACCTATTAACATCTCCTAGAAATGTTGTGTCCTTCTGAAAAAAAACCATAATATCTCATAGTCCCCAGTTTTTGCAAGTTGGAAGTTAGTGGCTAAGGAGTAGTGTACTGGCAACTTAATTTGGTTTCATTACTTCATTATAATGGTAAAGAAGCCCCACATTTCCTTACATTCATTTTAGATTCCTAAATTTAAAATATTGATGTAGGGTAGGTAGTTTTCTCAAAAAATTAATGTCTACTTCTACACAAGTGTCATAACTTTACATATGTGTTCTCTGAGTGCTAACAAAGAGGTACTGTTGGCAGTATTGTAACTCTCCCCCAGCCAGAAAGCAGATTATCTAGTCCCTAAGTTTGTAGCTCTATTTTTTCTTTATTGCTGTGAAGATAATGCCAAAAAGCGATGTCTTATGCTGTATTTAAGAAATACACAAGCTTACAGTCAAACCACTGTTCCCATAGCAAAAGGCTCTGGTATCATTGTCAGTATATCTCAGAGACTTTCTGTCAGTGAAGAATAAATTATGAAAACAGAAAACAACATCCCTCGGACCCAGGACTGAAAGCATTCACTGGGTCCATTTGCCAGGGCAGAATTGTTCAGGTCTGCTGTTTCTGAACTTCTGTAGATGTGTTGTTGAAGAATAGATGATATCTTGAACTAATTCTTCATTGAATGACATGCAACAAACAAACCTTTTGGTACTAACAGGAAAATACCAAAATTTTCCTGACAGAGCAATAACAAATACTACTAAAGTAAGGAAGTAAGGTTTCCAGTGAATATATTTGTGACAGCCATATGCTGTCACAATGCCAGTGCTTCATCTATCAGGTAAATTGTTTGGCTTAAACTCCTGTAGTAGGATGAGGCCAAGAAAACCCTCCAGACTGTGCCATGGGTCTGCCCTCACTAAGAAGTTTTATGGAGCACATCATAAGGAGCTGGATCCCACATGGAAAGGAGCCTTTCTTTGAGAAAGACTGAGAAGCCTTAGGGAGAAGCCAGCCAGGATGAAAAGGAGGAAAAAACCTTTTTGACAACCAGACACAACTGGTTACCTAAGTTTGCTGCCTCTCAGGAAAGTGGGTCATCTCGAATCAAGCCTGCAAGAATAGACCTTCATGGGAGGGTTAAGGGGGCAGAGGAAGTATTGTGAATCTCTGCCTGGCTTGGTCAACATGTGTGTTGTCTCTGTGAAGGTTCTGTCAAACATGGCTTTCAAACTTTTAAAGCTTTTCATTCTGCTTTGGAAATTTCAGTAAATAGAAAGTAAGTGATTTCACCTCAGGTTTGGGATGACTTTATACTATATGAAAATGTATTCTTTCTATAATGTATTCATAAAGCATTTCTAAATCTGCATCAATAGCATGTCCAGTGTGTACTTCTCCAGCTCTCAGAAGAAGGAAGGTCTTTGATCCGAGGGATGTTGTTTTCTGTTTTCATAATTTATTCTTCACTGACAGAAAGTCTCTGAGAATACATGTGGCACTGCATAAGTAATAACAAGATTTTCATACCCTTCCATTAATTTGTCTGACCTCTTGTTCAAACAAGTTCTCAGTGGCTCTGTTGAATGAGAATGCGGGTCTATAAGGAACAAGAGATCAACAGCGTTATACAAGTGGAATGGCTGCGCTTTCATTTGTTTGCAAAGTGTAATGAATAACGGGCTATTAGAAATTAATGTACTATCATTGACTCCATTACACATACAGCAGTGTTCCTCAGTGGACACTCTTCTTAATCTTAAGAGCAAGAAGAAACTGTTCTTGGAGGATTTTTGTGAACAGTTTTTCCCTTTCTTTGCAAAATGCAGGAAGATTCAGTCTTTAACACCAGTCATTCTCTGAATAATAGCAGGATGTCAATTTACATTTCTATACTTCTTATCTGCTTCTTCATATAAAACGAGTTTGCAGCCATTCTCCAGAAAGTAAGACGCAAGCTTTATCTCCTGCTAAGTATAATGCCTAAAGAATTCCCTTTGCAGAAAACTATTAGCATCTAGCCAATATTTAAAGAAGATAATATAATAACTAGCTTGTATTATTAGTTATGTAAAAAAATAAATAGGAATTATATAAATAATTATTTTAATTTTAATTATTTTACTAATGCAATTGCTGTTTTCATTTAAAGGTCTACCTACTTATGATTTTTACCTTTCAGGAGTAGAAATTACTGCGACTCAAGATGGAATCCATCTTTTAAAGGTGTAGCCATCAAGTGTGCATTTTTAACAGCAAAATATTCAGTTTCAGTGTTGGAATTTTAGAAATGTAATAAAACTTTTACTATTTATTGAGTTTACATACTCCCAGTGGGATGAAGACACCTGTGTTCATTCTCATAATGGTCTCATTAATAAGCAGGGAGCATCAGGTGAAGGAGTGAAATCTCTCAATATTGTTGGCAACAAATTGTTTAGTCAGTTTAGGCTATATTTTGTAAACTATATGATATTCACCTTTAGGTTGATATTATGAGTGAACTGAAATATTGCATGCTTTCAGTTCCTTGATGAGGTTATTGGAATGCACAAACATGCATGCAGGTGAGTGCTTGTACATACATACATATTCAGAAATTCCAGACTGTGGTGCATCAAATTAATACCTGATAATTTATTGCTCTATTAAAGTATATATGTCATATGCCATATATGCATATATACATATGTCAGGTTTTATGTCATAATTTTATATTTCTTCTAAATAAAGCAGCGAGCGAAATTCCAGATTAATTCTGAATTGAGCAACTCAAAAGAAATGAACCAGGCAGCTATAGTGCAGAACCAGTGGGGGCTGCCTGCTCCCTCTGGGATGGAGAGCTGGGACACAGGGTGATCCCAGTGCCAGCCGTATTCACCTCAGCATGCAGTTCCAAGGGGTTCCTGGGCCAGGCTCCAAGTGGGAAGTCCCAGGGGGAGCTGGTGAGATCCATTAGGCTTGTGAGTGCTCTCAGATCCCTGGCAGTTATGTCTCAAGGATTAATTTTTTCTGCTACTCCTGAAATAATAGGACCATTCTATCAATTAGGTAATGTTGCTGTTTCTCCTCCAAGGAAGTACTTGTTTTAGCTAACAATAGCAAGATTCTGCCATGCTCATTCTTCTCATCATGTCAGTGGTGAAATAGTTTGGACATGTGTACTCACATTAAAGGGAAAACCGTAGCAAATATACAGATGTAGCCGGAAATAATTTTAAAATATTTTTTTCCCTCCAGTTTAATTTCTGTTCTGATGAATAGAGACCAGCTTCAGGGTGGTGGATTTAGATTTTGGAACTATCCCGTGACACTGTTACCAAAAGAATAAACTACAGATAAATCTTTCATCAAGCTAAGAACAGGATAAACATTTTCAGCCAAATGTTAAGGACTTTCAGGTCTCTGGGTCCACACATATGGTGACCAATAATCCAGCAGATCACTGAAGGCTCAAAAAAATGGGGCCAAAATACATAGTTCTGCTAATAACTCTAATACTGTTTTTTTCTGCAACAGAAGCTCTGTGGCTGAGTTTGAACTAGCTCTAGAATTTGAATTTCCTGTGTTGCTGCCATGTAAAAAATATAATAATACACAGTTTTGCAGCAGCAAGAATGAAGATGTGGTGGGGCTATTGTGGCACAGGAATAGAGCTCTTTATGTATTTAGGCAGAGGTGTGTATCTGCTGTTTAGGTACTGTACACTCTCTTGAAAAACATAGTGTCTGGCTTCAAAAAAAGAATAAAACCATAGCTACCTGTGACAGTACTTTTTCCTTCCTCTGTCATTATTGCCTACACAAGTAGGATACAACTCAGCTATTTTTATCCAGATGATTCTTTGCCTCAAACTCTGGGTTCAGTTGTCTACGTTTTGTTTAGCTTTTTTGACATTTCTGAGAGAGAGCAATCTCCAAAGGGTGAAATCAGCAGACCAGAGAATTGGGCGCTAATAATGGATATGACACAGAAATTATTTAAGATGAAAGGTGCTTTTGAAATCGTAGGAAACTAGAATAACCTAAGAGTGGGGATTTTGCTCATAGTCTACCACTACAATAGCTCAGGGTTAACCACTGAAGACAAGATTTTCCAGAGATTGTGCCTTTTTTTTATTCCTCAGGTGCTCCATTATCTTATATTTAATTCTGCAAAGTTCAACTTTAATTTATTGAGAAGAACACATATAGCTGCTTGTTCAAAAGATCTAGACTGTATGAGGGTGCCATTATTTTGATGTCTAAAATGAGAAATTAATTGCTTTGGAAGTCTGCCGTTGTGGCTGCTGAGCTCTTCAGCAATTCTGGCCCTCTGGGAATAACCTGAGTACTCCCAGCTCAAAAAAAAGAGATAAAGTATACCTACAAAAATATTCATAGAATGGTTTATGTTGTTGTTTTGCTTTGTTTTGCTTTGTTTTTTCTTTTATGTGTTCTTGTAGAGCTGAGAACTCTTAACGGTCTAGGGAACTAAATGTTTCCACATGATTTTGTGTATTAGCACAGTTCTGTGAAAGAAAAGGATCTCTTAATATTTCCTATGGCAAGTATACAAATTAATTCAAGGCCAACAGAGGAAAAGCTGAGGTGCAAGGCATCTGTTAAAGCCTGGACTGCTTCAGGCATGACAGTACGCTCTTGTTGGACCAATTAACTGGACTAGCCATGTGAAAAGAGTTGGTAGGAAGTACACAGATGAATAAGTTCTTTAATTTTTCATACAGCTACAAGCAGGAAAATAGTCATCAGAGACAGAGTATACAGCCAAACTTGGCTACATAGCAGACTAAGGAGAAGAACAAAGGTTTCTGCCAACCCCTGCAGAGATGCTACAGGAATGAACAGATCTGGGGAAACTACTCCAGGTTTTGTTCCACTTCACAAATGAACAGTTCATCACCAAAATGGCTCATTCTTCAGTTTTTCTTCTTCCTTTGCACAAACTTCCGTAAACCAGAAATGCACAGACTCACCAATCTTGGATAGGCAGACACTGATTTCCTTCCAAAATGACTGCGGTCCTTTTCCTCAGTGTCAGTTTTGAGAGGTTAACTGGCAGGAGGCATGATTATTTCAACAGAAATTTATTTAAACAGACAAGGCAGAGCAGTAGTTTGATAAATCTGCTTAAATAGAATGTCCTGCATTGTTCAGGTCTATTTGTTTGTTTTTGATGATTTCCCCTGCTGAAGTAAGAGATCTTACACTGTTGCTATCACCTCCCACATAAGAACTTTCAGAAGTGGCTACCAATCTCTGGTCCTTCAGATGCTGGTTAAATGACCCAGAGAGCCTAAAAGCCTCTTTTTAAAGATCTGATCCTTTACCTCAGCTAGTGAATGCTCAGCATCTCCTCAAGGCAGGGTGTGGGTGATTCAATGTAAACTCTGAAGTGCCAAGAGTTAATCGAAATTTTTAAACTTTCTATGTCAAAGCTATGCACAGGACTGTGTGGTGAGTTAGGGTCAACAGCTACTTTAGAAATGCATCAAGTTTTATTCTTGGTGTCTTACCAAGTATCTCACAGCTTGAGGACAGTTAAGTGAACCTACTGTTCCTTATCCCAAGGGAGAAGACATAAACAGGAAGGCATGCTTAATGTCACAGGCTATAAACAGTTGACATCAAAAGCAACAATAGTTTTTTTCCCTGCCATTTCTGGACTAAAGATTAAAAAATGGTATTACCAGGTTACAGTGATTTGCAACACTCCTTGTATTTGCAAGATTCTGTAACCCATACTTCTGTCTGTCATGCACCTTCTGAGCATGAGAATATGTTCCTTAACATTAATCACCCCAAAGACACATTCTGAGCAACAGCTGGCTACATAAAAGCATCATGACAGCTATTTTGAGGGCAATCTTTCAAGTGTATTGGGGGACTGTGCAATTATATTATCAGCATATGATATTTAAATCCACTGTTCTGTGCTGTGCAATTACAAAAGCACTTTTATACTGAGAAATACAGAACTTCATGTGGCGTGGCATGGCATTGGCATTTGCTCAGTCTTATCTAGTGATATAGTTCTCAAAAAAATGAAGAGGAAATACGATTCAGTACACATAGCTAAATGGAGCTTTGTCTCCATTCTGTAACCAGGAAGCAATAACAAAGGCAGTTTTATGGGAGTCTCGGGAATTTTGCACTGTGTGATGCTGGGCTTTGAAAAATAGTGGCATACATGATGAACAGGCATAAGGTGACGATATAGTCTACTGCAGTGGTCCAAGTGTTAGATTATTTCTAGACATCTGAACCATTGTCTGACAGGCTGATGTGGAGCATCTCAGATTCTGGTTATCTTGTTGTAAAGGTGACCCTGTTGTTAGCCTGTCCCAGAGTGAGAAAAGATATTTGCAGTTCAGCCACCCCCCAGTATCTGGATCCACTCGCTTGAATTTGCATGAAAACCAATATGAAGCTAATACAAATTCATTGACTGTCTGAAGAGGTGAATACCCTAGCCTTACAATTTTTATTTGAAATTCGCTGTTGAATTTTATATGATTTAATGTAATGTAAATCTGCTCCGCTCAACTGAAGTTCAGTTGCATCACTAGGGAAATAAGAGATTTATATAGCTTTTGTGCTGCACGTTTTAATACATAAAATCTTAATTTGTATGTTATATGTACAGACATAAATATGTAAATATTTGTCACAGTTTAATGCTGGGCCAGCAATTAACCAAATGAGAGATGCTCTCTATTAATCCCCTTTCCCTTCCTGATAAAGAAAGGAGAGAGAATAAGAGAGAGACACTTATGGGTTGGAAACTAAACTACACAGCTTTAATGGAATAGTAATGATAAAAAAGTGAAAATTATTAAATATATACAAATATACAGAAAAACGATACTACATTCCTCTCCCTTCCCCCCCCCAATAACTCTCATGTCACCACGGAGGCTGCAGGGCAGCCCTGGGAAAGTCCAGGCTGGACTCCTGGAGTAGGCAGCAGTCAGGGGCTGGAGGCAGGAACACACAGATTCAGGCTGGCACAGATCAGGACCACAGGCAGATGAATGAACAGAATCCTCCCAGGATACTGAAGCAAGCAGGAACAGGTGAAGAAGGGCCCATGGGAAGAGCAGAGGGTGAAGGTGAAAGGTTTTGACCCCTGTGATCCCTCAAATTACACTGAGTATGACGCATTTGGGATGGAATACGCTGTTCAACTTTGGTCACTTGTCTGTTCCTCCTTAAAGGAGGGCTGCAGTTGTGACCCCTTTACTCCCTTTCTCTTTCTGGACCTCTGATGTTCCTCAGAACTGATCAGTGGCCTTGGTTCTGCGGACCGTTCTCTAGCGATAGTTTTATAACTATAAACATCGAGCATTATCAATCGTAGAAGCAGACACTGACTGAGAACCTGGCTATGAATGTCAGCAAGTACAGCTACTTATGGGTGACTTAGCTGAAAGCAAAATTTTAAAAACTGAAAAGTTTGCTCTGTCCTAGCCCAAACTGGGACATATTTCAAATGTATAACCATTTTAGCAAATAAAGAAAAACCAATACATAACCTGAATTTAGCTCAAAGACAAATTACGTTTAAGTTTCAGACAAGTATATGAACTATCTGAAGGTTACTCTTGCAAAGAAAAGATACTGGTGTTTTGCCTTTTAAATGTTTGGAGGCTTACTTGCTGCTGTAATTTCTTAAAAGAATGTATCATGCATTCTGCTACTAATATCATCCTGGAAGGCTGAGGTTTCTACTTGAATACAGATTTATATTAAACTTGGATTTTTAGCAAATTGAAATTCTCAATAAGAGAGACACTTACCTGCCAGAGAGAAAAATTACCATCTGTTTCTATGTATGACCAATATGGACCACTCATAGTGCAGTGAAATGAGATGGTTGTTCACCATCCTGTCTCACCTTTCCCCAGCCATGAATGAAAAGGGCATTTGTGTGAGTCCTGTAACAACAAGAGAGTATGGTACTGGCTTTCCAACTGTAATGACTTCTGAAAATTAGGCATTTGCCTGGAGATATGTAGCGCGAATGACAGCTTGACTAATGAGTCAAAAGGACCTAGAGTGTAATTCTGTACTGAAGGATGAGAATGAAAAGAATGCCCCCATAGGATCAGACATGGGACCTGGAGGATGGTGGTGAAAAGTTGGATGTGCTGCTGGAAATTTTTTGCAGTGTTGCCACCTCCTGATGCTAGGAGGTCTCATAAACAGCTGCAAACCTAGAAAATAAAAAAAGAACCAACCAACCAGATCCCCCCCTCCCACACACACACACACAAAACCCCCTAAAACAAAACCAAAAACCAAACACCAAACAAACAAACAAACAAAAATGGGAGAGGGATTATCTGCAAGGATATGTTTTGGCATCAGCAGGAACACAGAGCTTAAGACAGGGAGTGCTCACCACTTGGACCAGTATAATAAGGGGAGCTCATTCATTCTCAGCTGCTGTTAATCACAAACCATACTTGTTCTGAGCAGTGACCACATTCTGAATGGTGATCATACTGTGTTTCATACCTTGAAACACAGGATTCTGTACACCACTTTACTAGTTTTATCTTTGACTTACGCACTTTTAAAACAATTTTTCACCATTTTATAAAAACTTCACCTAAAAATCTTTCAGTTCTACAAAAAGATGCTCTTTATGTTCTTGAATGGTTTATTGTTGTTTTTTCAGCTTACATTTAGTGAAAATTCTTTTGAGTCCTGTAGATGGTTAGTCATACAGGTCTACTGTTTACTCACAATGCTCTTTTATGTGCATTTGGGATGCAGTTTACCCCTGCAGAGAGAGTCAGTAAGAGTGTTATACAGTCCTTCAATGATGAATGAACCTTATGCATTTTTCTGCTAAGTTTCCATTTCAAAGATGCATAATAGAAAACAAGATATGTTAAAACTTGGGATTATTTCCTGGAACACAATAAATCCATTTAGCACTGAAAAGTAAAGTAATTGTTTTGTAAATTGTGTTGCTTGTGTAAGTCTATAATTACTCAGTTAACATGAGGTGGTTTTAAGTCAGTTGCAGCATAAGTACATCATTCCTTATGTGTAGATATCTGCTAAATGAAGTACAGGCTACTGTTGGCTGCAAAACCACTGCATGATAAAGACATAAATTTGTCAGCTTGAACAGGTGCTGTTGCCTGTGACCTTGACATATAATTTATACTCTTTTTCAGGTGTGTTTCAGCTCTCATAGACAAAATGTACATGTAGATCAGCTGGCTTCATATGGTGTTTTAAGTGAGCTCCACTTCTTAAAAAGCAGCCATTTTGAACTTGAATGCCAAAAAATAAAATTGCATCCTGTAGCCTGAAATGCCTTCAAGTGTGTGTTGTGGATTGAGAAATCCTCTTTTTTATTCTTGTGGAGACCTGAGGGAGGAACATTTCTGAAAAGTATTGAAGCATTGACTGTATGGGCACTCTGTAGCATCACATGAGGATACCCTGGCTGCTGCCAAAAGAAGAGAGTAGACAAAACCTTCATGTTCCTCTGTGCCTCAGAGTGAAATTACATGTGATTATCACTATTATTTCTGACTTTCCTGGACTTCTAACAAAAGATAAAATTTACACAGCTCTGTCCAGTTTTTTTTGGTTTTGTTTTTGTGGTTTTTGTTTTTTGTTTCTTTTGGTTTGCTTTTTGGGGTTTTTGTTTGTTTGTTTGTTTGTTTGTTTGTTAATTGCTGTATGCAAGTCATACAGACAGAAAAGCTTCCAGACTGCCTGGTTATTTTCAGGATGCTGGATTCGTAATTGACTTTGTTGAGCTTTGGACATCTACTCAGTCTTTCCCAGCTGACAGTCCTATCAGTAACCTTTAAGTAAGAAATAATGCAAATTTGGATGCTGCCATGACTGCAAATGAGAGGCTGGACAGGATTGCCTTCCCATGCTGGGTACCTGAAGAGATGCTCTTTTTCCTCCAAGCAATTAATTGGCTGAGATAGTGAGATGACAAGAGCAGTAATCAATCCAGGCAATTTTAACTTAAATTTTTAGAACAGAACAAAGGCTCAAGCAGACCAAGATCCTCATAGTTCCTCTGAGAACTGAAAATCTAATTCTAAGAGTGGGAATCTTGCAAAGACATGGTGAAACAATGGAAAAGGGACCGTTTCCTTGTGGTTAAGATGACTGAACATTGTTGACTGTGAAAACATGCATTCACTTCTACCCTTTCCTCACAGCTTATTCTAGGAATCATGAAAAATTAAGAAATTTTTTTTCCAAACCTATATAGTAAGCTTTTAACAAATATATATAGTTTTCTGTGTGTTTCCTGTGCTCACTGTACACACTGAATGCATGATTCCAGGACTGGTACAGAGACCATGCACTACCAGTAATGCATGATTAACCTCCTTTTCCAATGAAAATAATGTACGGAAAGTTCAGTAACAGGAAAAAGTGCAGTTTGTGATGAAAGAAGAAATTCAGCAATGTGATGCCAATAGTTTGTCATTTGATCTAACCTTCACACTACAGTTACTTTGTTTTTCATGTCTCAGTTGCTGTTTAAGTCATAATGGCTGGATAAAAGCTATTTAAGGGGAAGAGAAAACCCAACCATTAAAATAGCATTCTGAGGAATAGAAGGGGTGAGTGGCTGATGACCTGTGTCAGAATCTGCTGTGTGGAAGGAATCTTTCATGACAAAAGAAGTGTGGATATTTACAGAATATTAATTTGCTCTGTGCCTTACCAGCTAAGCAAAACTAACTGGGACTTTTAATTGTTCCTTTGACTGAAAAAAGTGAGAATCAATAATGCCTTTTCCTGAAAAGTCCCTCATTCCATTCACCATGTGACCTATTCACCATACAGATTTGGGGTTGAATATTTCAACATTTAAATATTACAGGAAGCATAAGCCAAGGGGTTTGAGATTTATTATGCTGAGACTTGGATTTACATGGGAGTTTTTCAGTTCTCCTTACTGAGGATCTGTCACTGTCACTCCAGGAACTGACAAAACAGTTTCTATTCATGCCTTATGGTCCCGTTTGCAAAACCAGACAGTGTCTGTGGGTTGGCAAGTGGCTGTTGCCTGGGCACGTGCTTAGCTGATGCACCCACTTTCTAAAGAATTAAATGTTGGGGTCTTTAAGACAGAAGCAGCTTTTATATAGCCAGTATTTTACAGTACTGCAGAGTCACCCAGGAAGAATCCCTCCACATCTCACTTGAACTGATGTACAGAACAGTGTTTGCACTGGTTTAAATATGAACTTCCATTTTCTTCCCCCATAGCAGAGAAAACCTTTCATATGTAAACTGGTGCCTCAGGGATCTTTTTCTGTGCCACAGCCCAGCAGAACGAGTCGTCAAGACAAAGTTTCCTGTAAGTCAGCCGTCAAGAACAGAAATATTAACACTCAAATTTAGCACAGATTTCGGTGACTTTAAATCCTTTGAAGGCCTCACTAGTTAAGAAATAAATGTCAGCATGACCTAACCAAGTCAGCACAAATTAATTAACAAAGCAGTGAATTACTGGTAAAAAAGAGCTACTGCCTTGAGCTTCCTTGTCTGAGTGTCCAGTGCCTTCCTGAATAAACTAACCCAAATGCAATTGCTTTTTGGTGCAACCTACTGCTGCACTGCTTATCTGACAGGGTTTGGTGAAGAATGAATTGTATACCCTAAAGGTATAAAAGCCCTGTAACTCTCCTATTGCTATAGGAATAAACTCCTACTCCTCTGACCTCCACTACATTGAATTCCCACTATTTCTATGACCATAGGATGGTAAAAAAAATTCTCTTTGAAACATAAGTCCACATTTTATACAGGCCAAGTTTTACAGCTTTCTCAGGCAAATGTCTTGACAAAGTTTGAAGAAGAGTTAGCTAAAGACATTGGAACATAGCCTTCTAATCAGCTTCTTCTAATGATTCTAGTTTTGCAAGAGTAAGCTAATGGCTGCATAAGAGTCTGAATGGAAGTTGTAAAATATCAGTTTATCTGTCTTTGGTTCACAAAGTATTATGCCATGACTCAAAACAATTCCAGCTTAAGAAAATCTTAGTTTTCGCAGGAAATGTGGATAGTTTTACACAACTCTTAAAGGAATAGTGTGGTGAAAAAACTATGACACCTCAATTCTGTATTATCTTACTTTTTGTGACAGGTTGTCTGCAATTGGTCACCTATTTAAAAGAAAAGGAAGACATTTTTAGCTGTCATGGTCTCATTAATTTTCCCTGTTCCTTGATGGTTTGGTTTTAGATAGCTAACGAAAAAAGATGGAATTCTGCTGCTTTGCTTTCTCTTCATTTTTCATTTTTCCGTAAGAGAGAAGGAGGCTAAATCTCACCCAGTGTTCATGAAACACTCATACAGCCCAGAGGGAATTACATACCTCCAGAAAAGCATCTGTGGCACAGTAATAACTGGGATTGTCTTCTAACATGTAGCTTTCTTGCTTCCTGAGTGATCCTTAAGCCAGAGCTGACAGTCAGACATCTCAGACCCTGTGGAAAAAACTGATTTCCCACCATTAATGCAGTACTATCCAGCAACCCTGAAAATTCCCATTCACTGAGCAGCAAAGCTCCATTTATTTTTTTTTTTAATGTTCTGTTTCTTGTTAAGAAAAATGTAGTCACACATGGTGTGGGAGGGAAATGCTACAGAGTGCATTTAGAGAACACATTGAATTAGAGTTGCCACAAAAAGTACATTTTCACTAAAAACAGATTAAACCTATGTCAACTTAAGAATTAGATCCAGATCTGGCCTGATTCATACACGAGCATTATAGTCTTCAGAAGTACAAATAAAATAACCTTTATTTACCTGATATTTTTTTTTTTTTTTTTTGTAACCACATCGATCAGGGTGTTTTTTTGTGGTCTTCTGTATAAGCATCAGCATCTGGCCTTTCCCTTTGGCTACCAAGATTTTTCACATGCTCTTAATAAGCTATAGATTTCTAAGGTTTATTTTGTCAGCTCTATCTTCCCATGTAGGCTGCCCTTAGGTGCACATAATTGAGCAGGTATCATCCTTACTTTCAATGAGATATTGTTCTGGTTCCTGTCCTTGCTACACAGTCATGAAGTTGACACTGGTCTGCTACTGTTGAAAAGACCAGGAACATGGTTTTATTTTATTTTATTTTAATAAATTTGATACAAAAACTTAGGAAAGATTTTAAAAAATAACTTCTATGTAAAATGAACGTGTTATACTTTGTAGTACACTTCATAGTGTTATTTCTGTAGAAGAAATTCATAGGTCAACCTTCTGAACAGCAGAGTAGAGTAATCAAAATGCATGGCTAAAAAAGCAAAGTCCTTTAAATACCCAAACATACCAGCTGTATGTCTAGACACACTGTTCTAAAGATTTTAAATACAAAACAAAGCTTTCCTTGGCTAAGGGGTTGTCCTTGAATATGAAACAGACATGGTTTTGCTTTTGACATTGACCTGCTGTACCTGAACCACAAGTATTCAAAACAAAGAATTCTTTGACAGATGGAAAAATTCTCTTTGCATTTCTGTATTTCATGTACTGCTCTTTGATTTTTGAATTTTTTTTTTTAGGCCCTCTTGCTAATACTTGGAGTGATATAAGTCTTCACTTTATATGAAAAAATACCTAAACTATCTGCTTTTCTCTCTTCTCATGAAGTTTCTGAGGAATGACAGGTATCTTTCAAGCCTCTGCATGAGGCCAAACAATTCTGAGTCCCCTAAAGCTCATTCCTCTCCCATGTGGTGTATTGCTTCTGGTTATTTGGAAGATTGAATCCAGCCAGCAGAAAAGGTCACCCTGCCCTACAAAGTGCTGCTTGAAGTGATGCCTAACCCCTAGCCATTCAACCTCACAATCAACTGGAGAGTCAGAAATGATCTCCAGTGATAGGTCCTTCACCCTTCTGAAAGACAAGCTTCAAAGGTTCAGAAAAGCACTACAGAAAATATATGTGTTCCTATGTCTGGGTATGCCCCCACACTTGTTCATGTCATGACCAACTTATAAAGTTGAATCCCTCTCCAAAGTGCTTGTTGCAATTACTGAGTTCAGGGAACCAAGGAGTGAAGAAAAACCTGTGACCACCCAGCTGTCCTGTAAAAGGTAGTCTAACCCAGATGAGATTACCTGACAACACAAAAGAAGCCATAGCAGGTGAAAACCAGCATATGGGTTGGTCTGAGAACATTCTGCTGCTGCTTCCAAAGGCATGCATCATTAAATTAAAGACAGCTGGAAGTCTTAGAGCTGTTGCCTTGAAAGCCTTGAAATATTTTAACTCCCTTTGGAAAATAGAGAAAAAGTGGCATTTGATCACCTGAGAGGTAGGAGCAAAGAGTGGCTTCACTTCCCTTTCCAGACCACTTTGTTCCAATCAGCACAACGGAGTGGGAACCTGGAGGATGTCAGGCTTCAAGAAACTGTGCTTAAGATCATGTGGTTAAACCTACTACAAGAAACATCAGTTTAGAGGAGAGCTGCTGCCTGACAGCAGTGGTTGGGACCATCTCAGGTGCCTTTACTCATGCTACCACCTAAGCTGAGAACTATTCTCATGAGGAAACAGAGAAGTTGAGGCATCCAGGTGGATGATGGAGCTTTCAGAAGGGCCATGCCACAAATACTAAGTATGTGTGTGCCCCTGCTTTCTTGCTGTACAGGTAGGGACTCAAAGTACAGTAGTCCACAAAACCTGGTGTTCCTGTAAAATTCCCGTAGTTCATGAATTGTGGTCACTCAAAAAACATAAAATCCTTGTTAGGCCATCGTGTAGAAAATATTCCTGTATCCCAAAATAACAATCTGCCCTGTAAATCTACCAGCAGTGACTCTTTTGCTGGATGAAAGGTCTGATCTGTTGTGGATTATTTTTTGTTGGATCTGTTGTTTTTGTTTTGGTTTTCTTTTTTCTATTCTTCCAGGGTTGCAGCCACCACTGCTGGACATATGACTGATCATGGATGGGTACACTCTAGAGATGATGATGGTCTCAGCCTGGGTGAGAGCTGAAGGAGATATGCAGCACACCTGTTGGGCTTTTGTCTTTGCAGACTAGGATTACCCGGGGATAGCCTTTTTTAATGACTCTGAAGTAGAGGAAGCCCATAAAAGCAAATGCTGCTCAAAATCTGGCCTGCGAAGAAAAACCTTGTTAAATGGATGGTAAGAATGGAGGGTACATGCTGTGACATAGTTATAATGAGGGGAGGAATTAGGTGTAAGGCCACCCATGTTGGTTGTATTCAATTTTAAAACAAATACTAATGCAGGGTTTGTTCCAGTGCATAAGAATGGACTGGAACATTCTGTCTCCGTCTTAGAATTTTCAGCTACCTGCACTGTGCTGCCTTTAAATCCCTTCTTAAAGTATTTTAAATGACTGAAATATTTTCTTCATGGACAAGTAAAACCATTCTCATGCAAGCCCCTGTTCTGCTTAAGCAGTTGTGCATTAAATTAAAGTCTTCATAAATCTTTTTTAGGTTCATACCTAAAATGTGTGGAAGGAGAGATACTTTAGCTCTTAACATTTAAGAGCTAATTATAATAAATGTATATGGTAAATCAGAGAAGAAAATTTTATGATACATTTGTTATTGCATGTTTTCCCAATTAATCATCTATTTATGCAGCACCTATTTCTTGCCTACTTGGCCATTTCCCCCCAAAATTACTCTGAAACCCCTCAGGAGTATCCAACAGCCACTATTCTGAATACTCTGGTCTTATGTGTCTCTTAATCCTCTAGGTCCAAGAAGATCTAGGCTAACTCCTGTGACAAGATTGGTCCTCTAGCATATAGCATATAGTCTGATGCCTGGGAGATCAGAAACTTGCATTTCGCTTGTATGAGGGAAACAAAAGCTTAACCTACTGGGAACTATGTCACCTACTGCAAGCTGTGGAATAGTCTATAAAATTCTTCCTCACATTATGTCATATTAATGTCTAGAAAATAAATTCCAGATTATTGTTTTAAAATACCTTACATATATTGTTTTCAATTTTCATTCATGCTGAGAACACTGTTTTAAGGCAGAATACATGATCTATCTAAAACTTGGTGACAGGTTTGGGAAGGCTCTCTTCTGCTGTACATGGCCTATGAAGAATGTTTGTTGTTTATGGTGAAGATCAGTTTTCTGACAGCATTCAATAAAGGCAACTTTAGTAAGGATAGTTAGCACTTGGGTATCTTACAATCATAAAACGGGACTTTTTAAAAAGATATAGTTACTTGGGCATGGAAAGCTGTGAAGTTTCAGGTGGTGAGTAGGTGGATATGTTTTTCTGCACACTAGCTACCCAGATAATCTCAGATTACAGAACAGAGCTGGGGCTTGCTTCTTGCAGATTGTATTTCCCAAAAATCTCATGGGGTTCTGGCCTTTATAACCCAGCGTATACATTTGTATCCCTCACTGCTCCCTCTGGACCCCTCAAAATGCACTGACAGCTTGCAATGCTTTGCTGTTCTGCCCTGCACCTGTGCTTTGCTGACAAAAGGTAAGGTACCATGTGTATATGAAATGAAGGTGTTAGATTACATGAGAAAAGCTTTTCTGCACATCCCCAAGAGTGCCGAGACATTAGCAGGAAGGGAAGCCCAAACAATACCATGCCTTGGCTCTTCCTAAACTTTTCAAAGGAGTCACCAGCCCATAACAAACTCGTCTCCACAAACATAGGATCAAGGTGGACCAGCCAGGGAGTAGGTGAGGAGACTTGGCAATGGGGTGGTGAGTGGGTCCACAGAGGCCAACTATGGGGGTGAGGGTGTCTCTGTGTCTTCTGCTCAAGAGTGCAGTAGGGCTGGCTGTGCGACCTGGAGGGTCCTGGTGGGCTCTGGGTGCTTTTGTGAACACCAGTCTACAACAGCTGCTGGAATGGGTCTGTGGTTTTGGGGGTCCATGTGTCCAGGTGCTAGCAACTGGAGAGGCTGGGATCCTAGGGCAGCTACTGAGCAGACTGAGTGACTGAGCCCAGCTGCTGGGAAAATACACCTTGTATATATATGTATATTGATGTGTAAATATACATATGTATACACACATATTCTCGGTGAATCTTCATCTTACTCAGCCAGAGAGGGGCACAGGAGAAGGAATGTCTGTCTGTGATCCCTGTATCTTGTTCATGTATTTATATACATAAATATTGTATACATGTGCTCTATGTGTGTGTACCTACTGTAAAATGATCTTTGGCCATGCTGCTGGTTGGACCTGAGAACCCAGCACTGCAGAAGCCTTATCTCCTTTGGGCTGTCAAATCTGGCATAATATATTTTCCTGTAGCAAATGGCACTGTGTGGGAACCATACCTACCTCTACTTTGCTGGCAGTGTTATCACTCATGACCAGAATAACATTTTAATAAAGGAACCTATGATTTTTTTTGAATCACATTCTAGGCTGTGGTATGTAATAGGGTACAGAGTGCTCAGGCATATGTGCACAGGTGTCATCTAACACTTCAGTAGCAACTAACATTTTAAAACGTTTCAAGCTTCAAATATTCTGCCTGATTTGGTATTTGAAATAATAAGTATACTTTGAGGGACTAGTCCTTAGTACTTAGTGAAAACACTGGAAGACTGAAAGTCGTTAACTCCTAAAAATACAAGAAAAAAAAGACTTATGGTATCACTTGGGAAGGGATTGAAGGGGAACACTAAGCCCTTCTATTAAATTAATTTCTGGTCTGTGTGTGTGACTTCTCTTCAGCTCTCTGTGCCAACTGTTGTTTGTGTCTCCAGGTCAGGGATGCTTTGATAAATTCCTCAGCTTTGAGAGAGATACCCTTCCTCAGCTAAGGGCAACTCCAGTTGCCTCATTCATGAATTACACATATGCTCTTTCAAATCTGTGCCATGAACTCAAATATTCAAATATTTAAATATTGTACAAATACTAACTCATTTGAAAGTAAGATGTAAATGTACAGCAACAGCATTCCCTCTGTGTGTCAATATCAAGCAGTTATTTTTTAAATATTCTAAATTTTTTTTTTGGTGGTAAATTCTTTGCAAGGTGAGTGTTAAACAAATCAAATTACTGAAGATGCCTTGAGGTATATCAATCACCTTTATTTCTTTGATTTGAGTACTGCAAAACAAAGTTGAGTGTAATACAATCCAAACAGCAACTATGCTGGTGGTGCCAACGTTGAAACAGCACATCAAGAAACTACCAGCAAACCCCCCTGCAAAGACAGACTGAAGTCCATCAGCTTCCTCTTGCCTCACACTGTGTATACCTAAAACATTCAAGCAAGGATGAATTTCATCACAGGTCCTGGAATTTGTAGGATTACAACAAGTTGGACACCAGCCCTGTCCTTCCATTTTCACAGCACCAAATAAAAAAGAAAATGAAAATGTATGGGGTGAAGTTTTTAGGACATCTCTGATTTTTTTTTTATTGCTAGGTTTGTAGATAAGTGTATGCAATGTTGACACCCTTTTAGTGAGTAAAAACAACACTAATCAGTTTATGAAAGCAGTTGCTGGTATATCCTTGAGTAACAAATTTATTTATGGAAATTAACAGCAACCTAAATATTAAGCAAAATATTTTCTGCTAAGTAAACTAGTAGTTTTTTCTTTTCCTGTCTTGCAGATTCCCTACCAACTTCAACTTTTGTTTAATGTCTACAATCATTACATTACTTTGGTGATGAAGCCACTGATGACTGATGAAAACTCTCTTGTAAAGAAACTGAATGATTAGACTCAGATAAATTTCCTAACAAAAAGCTGATAAATTTGAAGTAGCAGAATAGCTAGTTTTATAGCTATTTATCTGAGGATCTGTCTCTCTGTATAAAATGCAAGATTCTTAGTTGTGGAGATTCAAATATTTTCATTTTCTGACATAAATTGATTTAAAATTGCACCTTAAGTGTTATTCCAATGTGCTCTGAAACTTGTATTACAAAAGTCTGCATGTTTGAACCTGTTGCAGTCTCAGAAAATTGTGTCCAAAAAGCTGCATGATATACTGTGAGTAATGTCAGAACAGATGGATTTCCAGATCTGTAGCAATAGCTGGAAATATGAGGCAGAGTAGGGCAGGGATATATTATTGTTTTCCATTTATCAGCCCTAGTAACACCATCTGGCTTTCAATTATGGAACTGCAACAAAGCCTATTTTCCCTTTATCACCATCTGGTACCTCACAGTCAAGCAACAGTCACACAAAAAAATTAACTGATGGTTTTAAGAATTTCATCCACACAACTTTTAAAGTAAACAGAAGCTAGAGGGATGTATATGAAGTACTAAAATAAATGGTGTAAGGATACAGGCACTAGAACTTGACCAGCTGCCCCTTGAAGCAGAAGAGACTGGTAATTGGCCTGGTTTTGGCCTGGCTCAACCAATAACCTTCCAGATGATTACTGGGACCACACAGCATTTGGATGTGGACACCATTGTTTGAAGGCTTTGGGAGTTTGATAGAAGCATGGCCTGATGACTTTAGCTGCTGTGGGCTCCAGGGCTATTATATTCTCTAGCACAGGAGTCCTGCTGTTTGGGAAGAGTGATGGTATTGTTCCTAATCATCCAAAAAGTGAGGAGAAGACACCCAGTTATGACTCTGTTTATCAAACAACAAAAGCCTTTGACTTATCTGAAGTTGATGTACATGAGATTATTACCAGAAACAATAGGAAAAGCACTTAAAAATTTTTCATTCTTGCTAAAGAAACTTTGGAGTGGTAGAACATTGGAGGAAATGTTTATGACAAATACAGCAGAAGTACTTTTTGATAAATTTAGTATTTCTTGCTAAATGATCAGTGATTCAAAGATTACTTAATTCCATTTGTTTAGAAGAGGCACTGTAATACTTACGAGCAGATGAAGGTAAATGCATTACCACTGCTGTTTTTATAGGAACTACATTTTCAGAGCTAATTGCAAAGGAAGTATAGATCTTCTTTTTCCTTCCTTTTCCAGACCTTACAGCAAAAAGGAAGTACAACACCCTTTCAAAGGCCTTTTCCAATTAAAGAACTAATGGGTTCTTTTAAAAAAGCTTTTAGACTGCATTATGTATGTAATTCCCCAGAGCAAAAGTTTCATCAGCTTCGATTTTTATATGGAGACCTGACTGAATGACCAGCAGTACGGAAACATTTGGCTTCTCTTGTGTATTGCTGCACCAACTCTTCTGAAAGCCAAATACCTACAAGAGAAAAGACTGCAAGCTGTAGTAAGGTTTGGTATCCTACTGCAAAAGCTTCGTTATTCACAAAATATGTACAATGCACTGGATTTTTCAACACAACTGATTTGACTGATGAGATGCAGAATAGTTCTTAGGGCTTTTTATTGCTTGATCATTTAATGAAGTTCTCTTTGGTGATCTTCTGCCCCTGACTTTCAGACTCTTGGTGAAAAGTTTAAGAGACTTTTATTTTTCAAATTTCAATTGTATCATCTCCTTTCTTCAAAAACAACCCCAACAGATAAGTCACAGTCTTGGTCTTTTCCTGTTTCTATTTTTAGTCTGCAGTAATTCAATCTCTATACTGCTATGCTGCTTTATCTTCCAGTTAGACAACCCTCACAAGTTGGCAGTAACCAGGAGAAATTCCCATTTATCTTGACCGTATACTTCCTAGAGTAGATAAGAGTACTTCATCTTGCAGTTTATAAACTTTCAGAAAAATTAAACTGGCAAATTTTTTATACTTCTGTATGCAGTATAAAAATTCTACTGGGTATGAAAGCATCAGTAGAATTTCCTCAGAACAGCAATCTTTTTGTGTTACTAGCACTCAAGTGAAGCCATAGCTATGTTTTCTGATTTTTCTTAACTCACTACAGTTAAATAGCTAGGTCCCAGAAGTAAAAAGCAGCTTTGGGTCCCCAGTTTGAGACCACTTGCAAGAACCCTACACCACATGGCAAGCACTTTCCAAAAATGAGTTGACTTAGAAAAGTATATGAGTCAATTGCTTCTGAATCCACACAATAGGTTCACAACGGGGAGTTTATTTTTTGAAAAGTCTTATCAGGTATTGTTCATTGCTGCTGCTTCTCCAGACTCTGCAGGAACCATCAGTCATTTTATTAGGGGTTATTCCTTCCTAATGCTTTTCTTCAATTCTAAGATATTCCAAAGCCAGTTCTCCTGTGTGGATTAACTGTATGACATGTGATTCTGGATTAGCAGCACTTCCTTTTATTGATAAGTGCATTAGCAGACATGGAGCCAAGGTCAAGATTCTGCTCCTTAGCTTCATATTTATTACTAGCTAAAGGTGGTTATCTGTTTTTCTTTTGTATTAGGATCCTTATTCAGGAGGCTTATGACAGAGGTGGAGACAAAAGAAAACAGGAAATCTTGATAGTACTGAGCATACAGAAGCTGACTATACAACTTGAAGGGAAAAGCTTCTGCTTTACTATAAGGAGAACACTTTCCTTATCGCTAAAGTATGGCTACCAGAAGCAAGCAAAATACTGGTAGGAAAAGAACAAATAATTGTTTCATTTGTGTTCCTTTATTCCAAGTCTTCCATTGTCAACAAAACTCACACCTGGGTTATGAATAATGTGCTCTGCAAACTGTGCATATGCAAAAATGAGTGCAAAAAAACAGAGCAACTCATGGTTATCAGTCAAGTATTTTAAACCTCATCAGTGGTCCTAGTGGCAAGAGTAATATTGTTAAGTGTGCAAATTTTTCAACAGTTTTATAATACTAAGGCTTCTGAGGACTGCTGTCTCCAGCCAGGTTTCTATGAACAGGGGTTTCATTTGCTGATGGAAAACAAAATAAATTAAAAAGAAATAAAAGATCATTCTTATAATCATCTTAGGAAACTGGCATTGTTGCTTCTGAATTACTCAATACAAACCTGACATTACACATCCTCTATTTAAAAAATGTGTCAAACACTATTCCAAAGTGTGCAAAGAAAGTGGGGTACCAATCTCCAGAAAACACATGGCACTGACTTCCTCTGGTGCAGGGAGGAACCGGAGCAGCAACACCTCTTTCAGCAGCACGCACAAGCCAACCGGGCGGCGAAGAGGCCGGAGATGCCCTCGCACCTGCATGGATGCAGCCAACGTGCCCCCCAGAGAGGCCTCGGATGCAGCCACCTGGGGAACACAAGGCCAAGGGCGACGCTTCGCTGCTTCGCAGAAGCCACGGACGCCCTGTCTGTCCCATGCCCTCTGCCGAGCAGCGCCAAGCCCCAGCCCTCACCCGCCGGGGACCCTCCGAGGAGACTGTGCTCCAGTCGCTCCGCCGGACGCTGCTCTCGCCTCCGCCACCGCATTCNGTCTTGGGGACTGGGGGAGACGCCTTGCCCAGCATCACCCACCACTCCCCCCGGTGAGAGCTTTCAGCATCGGGTCTGGGAGCTGTGTGGTGGGGGGTAGGAGCCCTCCGGGGGCTGCAAGGGACGTGGCACAAACACCAGAGTCCTTTGTCGCCAGCGCAGAGATGTTTCCACACCTGTGTCCGCTGCCATGGTGGATGTGGTGGCTGGAGTACGTGCATCAGTAAAGTGGGTCTTTTGGCTGGGGGGAAGGGGTGGTGAAGACGCTGTTTTATCTTCTGCAAAGCATTTTTTGAATACCCCCGGTTTGAAGGAGCAGCTTGAAGTATATACAGGTGATCGTGAACATACCTGGGAGAAAAAAAAACCAAACAAGGCAGGAGAATCACTTGCTCTTATACCTTTTCTTCAGCCTCTTGAGTCTAAATGACAGGGTTTTGCAAGTCCTGTCCCATAGTTGCTGGAATAAGCATCAAATGTTCTTGAACGTTTTCTCCCTTGTAGCTTTAGTTGCAAGGCAGAGGCTTGCTTTTGTTGCAAGGCTTTCTCATTAAATACTGTTTCAAAATGCTGCTCTTTGAGAAGTAGGGTATTCTAGTTTAATAGGAAAACGTCTGAATCTTTCAGAAATAAATCATATTTCAACTTGCATTGCTTGCCAAGTTCTGGGCAGGAAGGGGGGAGGAGCACATAGCTTTTCTGTGGCCTTGTCATGAAAATGAGCCATGCAGTCTTTATTTCAGTCAAAACTAGAGCTCTAAGGCAAGGGAAGTGAAAATTAGTTTGAGTAATGTTCAGGGAGGTAAGCCATGATCTGCAAAGCATGCACCCAGTAGTCCTGAAGCCTCACCTAGCTTCCTACCGTGACGCAGGTAGGACTGAAATGGTCTACTGTGTAAAGTGTGTCTTGGAAGATTTCACCTGAAACTGCTGGTCATTATTATATAGCATTTTATTCATCATTTGGGAACATCAACAGCTGTATGCACATGAAAAAAAAAAAAAACAACAAAAAAAAAGAAAAACACAAAAACCCCTCAACAAATGCAAAACAAAAAAACCCAAAACAACAGAAGGTGAAAGAAAAGGATATACTTTCCTGAGGTTCTACCTTCCAGTGGAAACCACACAATTGAAGGAGATGGTCAGTTTCCCTGCAGTATGCAATACAAGCACCAGTAGCTCTATTAGGGGCTACACCCTTTCTGGGAAGTGCTTCCCTATAAAGGTGAAAGCTGTGGTGTGGTCTACTTTTGCTACATAATAGACCACACAGGAGGATGCACTGATGTTTAATGTGATTTGGGATATTTCCTTTAGATCAGTGCTTAAAATGATTGTCTCAGCTACTGTGCCACCGTCTTACTTTTCTTTCTTGAAATGGAGTTATTTTGACAGTAGCTAATCTGTGTGCCGCAGAGAAGTGATACTGTGCCTTTTAGGTAAATAGAAGATCCCTTAAAACTGTTTCACTGCTCTGAATTCCTGCGTGAGAAAGTAGAAACAACACCTACTTAGACTGAGCAAAATAAGGTGTGATCGGCTACACATTGACCAGCATTTAGTACTGTAACAGAATCGGGCATTTTTTGGTTATTGTTCTAGAATCCAGGCATTCTGTTAAAGGGCTCTATGTGGAAATGTAATCCTGCATAGTAGCTGCAAGAGGTGAAGGAATACAAAGTGTTAGAGAATCTTGTTATTTTTGACAGCTGTCCACAAGTACTGTGATTAATCCTATGTTGATATGCCACTGTGAACTAATACTGCAGATTTGGGTATCCTGCAGTTAAGAAAAAAGACCAAAGTAACTTGCTGTTCATAGTTCTGATGCTGTATCATTTTCCTTCAACCCAGAAAGGTAGGGGAGGCTGGAGATTGAAATATATGTGACTGTGCTGAGTTTAAAAGTGTAAGTCTGTGTTAGTGCCTTTTTTCACATGTTTATTAAGGCCATTTGAATAATATGAACACAGGGTGGGTGTGGTTATTGGCGAGAGTATCTGTGATGATTCTAGGAGGATTCGTGTGGTGTTTTTTATGATTCAAGCTGGTATTTTTTCCTGGTTTTAGGCTTGTTTTTATGTTTATTTGTTAGTGTGCCTTTTGACTGCCTAAAGCTCAGGGAGTAAAGCAGGGGTAAAAAAAAAGGTGTGGAGTTCTTAAGGCTTGGTACATGGTTGTCTGTTGGTTGATTGGCTCCTCCTTTGTAAGATGGTAGATTTTCTTCTAGCTGCTGCTGCTAATTAAAAGTCCAGATGTGGGACAAGCAGGAGGGATAAGTGGGTAAATTTCAGTAAATTTATAGATACAGGTACATATTGCAGTATTCTCCTTTTGCCAAGGAGTTTGTTCAGCTACTAGTTCTACAATACATGTTAAATACATTCTCTGTAGTTTCTCTGAACACTTTTTGTACAGATATCCAGGACATGTAAGAAAATTCTATTTCTAATTAGTAGCTGATTGACATCCCTAT
Source organism: Florisuga fusca (assembly GCA_038090715.1). NCBI lineage: Eukaryota > Metazoa > Chordata > Aves > Apodiformes > Trochilidae > Florisuga > Florisuga fusca. The sequence goes on from JAAWXA010000006.1 coordinate 21,199,243, forward strand.
GTCATTATAAGGCTGATAGGCTAAGCTGTGTCTAATTATGAATCTTTACAAATTGTGGCTCGTCTCTAATTAGTACAATGACTAATTTAACTGTTTGTTTTCCAAAATCTTTTCAGCCAATGCATTTTCAGCCACAAACTCTTTAATCCTAATTTTAAATGATAAAACCAAGATTTTTCTTCTTTTCTGTAAAGAATGGCTTCTCTGTTCTTCTAGAAAAATACTCAAATAAGTGAGGTAACACTGTAAAAAATAAAATTGAAGTATTTGAAATTTATAGACACTGCTCCTCGAGACTTACGTACATGCAGCAAAGCAATCGATGCTTTCTGTGCTGAGATATCAATATTATTCCCAGGAGATATGATGAGTAGAGCTCATGTTTGAGTTGCTTGCCATCTCATAAGCCTTTTGATTCCTGGGGATAATTCTGTTTCTTAATGATAAAAAATTGTAGAAGGTGGAAACACAGAAGAAAAATGGTCATCAGTGTTGTATAATGACATTTGGGTGACCCATTTTCTGTTGATAAAATGCAAATCTTGTGATTTTTTTTCCCTTTTTCCTTTCAGTAACTATCCTGTGAAGCAGTAGCTCATGAGATTATTTATAATCAAACTCATCAGGGTTATTATTTGATTAAATTCTAATCTCTCATCCCCTTTGAAACTTGAGGTAGAAAGCTGTATCAGCAGATTGTAGGCAACTCATGTGTTGATACACTGGTTTTATTGTGAAAGTCATATTAGGTTGATGTGGATACTTAACATTTTTTCCATGAAATGGTATTAGTGAACAGTTTAACCTAATCTCTCAGAAATTTCAGAAATTCCTAATTACATACAAGTAGAAAGAAGGGTGCATTGAAATGAATATTTTATTTAAAGTGTAAATATTTTAAACTGCTTCTTACTGTTGAGTAGCACTTTAGCTAATCTTTTTCTTAGTCCCTTCATAATAGCCTAGAAAGTTCCTTTTGGTGTTGGGTTGCAAGGAAGAGTCAAATCATACCTTTGTGAATTTTAAATTAAATTGTCAAAATAGAGTGGTTTAAAAAAAACAAAATTCAGAAGATTGTGTCTGAAGGAAATAGGGAAGAGAGTTTTCATCTGTTGGGCCAATTGTGTTACCCAAAACCAGTGATGAAATAGGTTTTTAGTTACAGGTTAAACAACATGGTAACTGTCAGTCTCAAAATTGAAGTTGCAGTGAGAGAAAAATGTAAAAATAGTAGCAAAATTTTGTCATCAGCAGCAATAAAACTAAGTTGTATATGAAGGGAGTTAACAGAATTGAATTCAATAGAAAGATAAGTCTTTATAAAATCTTACATTATTACTGAAGTTTTTTTAGATAAGCTGCAAAAAGTCCAACCTTTGGTCAGAAGGAAGAAGAATTACTGTACAGTCCTATTGCTTTTTGTTTAGCTAGGGTTTATACAAAAGTAGCTTGTGAATAATATTTTACTAGTATTGATAAATGTTTAATTTTACATTTTAAAATAAAAATCGTATGTCTTAAAGCCATTCTTTAGGTGAATATAGCTTCTTTTAAATGGTAAAAAGATTACATGTATCCTGTAAAATTGTAGGTAAGATCCCTTTACTCCTACATTCAATGATATGACACTTTTTACGTTTTAAATTACACTTTCCAAATTTGTGTTTGTTTTGATAGTTATGTTTAATGCTTGGTACCAGCTCAGATTACAGGAACGTAATAGGAAATTCCTCCCCAAAGCATTCTGCAGCGTTGAGAACTTGTGAGAGCCATGAGAGTGGCAGTCACTGGGGCACGGCAAGGGCCATCCTCAAGCTCCACTAATGTAGAGCCCCATCTCTTGGGAAGAACGGGATTTCACTGGATTCCCTTCTCTGATAGTTTTGTTGTAACTGAGAGGGTGACATGGAGAATTACACCACAAGAGAAATTAAATGGTCTAGCCATAGAACCACTTCTCAGCTTATGATCTGGTAAAATCTTCATGGGCCAGCAGCCAATGCTGGCCATGAAGCCCTTCAGAAGAGAGGATTTTTAGAGGAAAAGCTCAGTTTGGCATTTTTAGGATTTTGTGTCTGGCAAAGCAAGAAGTTTTGTGCATGTGGGCCTCAGTACCAAGATATTGTTGTGGCTGATGCTGAGTGATAGGCTGCTGAGGTCACATCAGACTGATCCAGGAGTAGTTTCTCAGGTTTTGAGTTCTACTGGATTATCCACCTAAAGGTACCTAGTCATAGCGCACAAATTCACTTGTGTTTAGGAAACAAATTACAGTGTTTGATCTTATTATGAATACTTATTGCATGATACTCTTTGTTGAACGTTGTGAGCTCACCCTATTTTGGGTTCTGTTGCCAACTGTACTTTTAGTTTGAACTTAGACATGAGTCATGGGTTGTGGTAGTGCATCTCTCTGAATAGAGCAAAAAAGTCGAAGATCTTCAACTGCATCTATTAGTGAAGGTGGTTAATTGCAGTGACTCCAGTTTCAGTTTATGAGGACAGTAGTTCACTCCCTTGGTAGGCCCAGGGAAATCTGAATGTCTGTGAAGCCATGATTTTGTCAGGAACTGATTTACAGCCTGAGCTGTTTGCACTGAATTCATGTGGTACAGTTATGAAGAGAAATTGCATCCATGCAGTTGAGATCTTTGAAAGCCATAAGAACAGTCAGACTTTTAAAATTACTTTGGAAAAAAGAAAAAGTTCTCAGGATTATCAAAGGCTTTAGTTAATTCCCAGCCAAAGCTAAATTGAATCAATATTTATATTTTAAAAATGGGTTAATCACTGAGGCCTCTAAACACTTTTCTGTCATTCCTAATGGTGTAGTGAGTTCTTAGTGTCACCAGGTATGAGGCTGTCAGAAGGATTTGTATTCAGGGTAGGAGGTTGCAGTTGGGATTTCTTGTTTTCTGGGTGGTGTTTCTGAAGGGGAAAGAAATAGGTACGGCTAAAGCATGAATAACAGGGATGTTTGCCTGTCAGTGTGCATGGGAATCCGAGAGCCAGCCAAGCCTTGGGCCTCCTAACATCAGCATGGCTAGATGTTCTGAAAAGTAACCAGCTGCACTTCAGAGTTGTGGTGCCGTTTTCTAGGGATACTAAGAGTATGCTCTGATTCATGTCAAGGGTGTTAAAAAGTGTCCGAAGATTGAGAAAACTAAGCACATCTTTAAGAGCCACTTTATAGTACAAGACTTGCTTTACTTTGCTTTGAATATTTTCAGTGCTGCATGTAGCTATCCAGACATGGGCATTTATATAGAAGAAGAGATGGTGTTTATGATTTTATTGAATAGAAATTATTACGTGCACCACTAGTAGCAGGAGTAGCTTTTTAATTTGAAATCAATACAAAACAATGCTAATAATTTATTTGTGGAGAAACCAATGAGAAATTAGCTGTGTTTAGATCAGAGCCCAAGAACTCTGCATTGGTTTATGGCTTTATAGTCCTTTTGAAATTAATCTTTTTCAGACAACTGTGGTGGGAGGGTGTTGGTACACCTTACAATGCAAAGGAAATATATTCTGACTTCAGGCAAAAATGTGAAGACAGAAAATGTTCATTTAAAGCATTTAAAGCAGTTTGGATAGTTAAAACCTTCAACGGCTGAGTGGACCAGTTTGATTTGAGGTAGAGTTTCTCTGTTTCTGTGTAAACAGACCCTAGTGCAACAAGAATTCATTCCAATTGGGAATTGACTAAGTTTGATAGACTAGTTTGTATAGTATGTAAGTATATTCAGGAAAACTTAAAAAACAAATCCTTTTTTACATTGTCTCCATAAAGGATGAGAAAGAAGTAGTTATCTTAGAGTTAGTACAAAGGTAGTGAAGAGAAGAATCAAGAGAAAAAGCAATGGAACAACTGCAGAAGTTACATTGCAGTAAATCATAAGGGTACAACGTCTTGGTACCAAGATTTCTGAAAGAAATACGTAGCTGAGCATTTCAGTGACTTCTGCATCTGTAATTTATTTTTAAATATCAGGTCTGACCTGGAGGATAGCCAGTATTAGCAAGAAAAATTATGTCAGGAATTACCAAACATGTAATTGAGAACAATACATTAAGCCAACATCCTAAAACACCTAGATGAATCTGTTTGGAGGATATAAGACTATATACACAAGACTATAAGGACTTAACCTATGTGAACAGTTCTCACAGTTTTGATAAAAAAGGTAAAAGAAAAAAAATACTTGTGATAAGGGTCCTGCATATATATTGCAGTTAACATGTGAAGGCTTAGAAATTGAAAAGGTATTTAATATTCTGTGATGATATTTTTTCCCATTAGACAAACAAAAATTCATGTGATGGAGAAAAGAAATTTGAATTACAACATATTTTAAAATTAATAATACATTAAACAAACAGTATCAAAGTAAGGATTTCAGGAGGGTTTCTCTTTTCCAAAAATATAAAATATTATATCCAGGCAGATCTTTTTTTAACTGCAAAATAAGAGTAAAACAAGAAAAAAAAAAAAAAGAGTGTATGCTCTGAATACAATAAAAAGCCTTTTGCATTACATCATGTAATCCAATTGCTTACCTGTGTTTGGAGGTGTTTAACTCTTCCCCTAGGGATTCAGCTGTTCTGCTGAAAAAATTTACATTTCTTTAAAGGAAGGGTACCAGACAGTAAGGACCTCCAATTTAATTGTTACTCTTTTGGTTACTGCAGCACCAACCAGCTTATCTTAACATCTGTTTGACCAGCACGTTCTGCTTTTTGTTGTCTTGCTTAAAAACCCTTGAGATGTTACTCTCCGGTGTGCGTAGACAGCATCCTCCAAATATTATATTAACACTTAATTATAATCCTATAGTATGCTATACCAATACACAATTAAAAAGCAGACCAATTTAAAATTTTCACTTCTGCTTATTATTGTTTCATGTTACTCTAAAGCAGCTTGTTACATGTCTTTGAGATTTTCTGTTTCATTTAAATATAGGTCAGGTGAAAGCTGCTGTTGAAGAAAATAGATTATGGTTAGATTTGACAGATACCAGCCACCAACCATTCATTGCTCATTCAGTTGAGGGTAACAGTACTGAATATTTGGTGCATCTAAAAATAAGTGGCTTTTTTTAGTGTTAAGTCTTACAGTAGGTTGGATTTCAGAGGTGCTCTTGTTTAGCTGTGAAGTAGAGTTTTACTGGAACTAAAATGTTCCATATAGAAGCATTAATCTTAATCCCTGTAGGAATTCTCTAACAGTTTGAGAAATCTGTATCCTTTCCATGGATGCTGGATTTTACACTTACATATGAAATCAAAACTACAGTTTTGTTTTACACATGTTAGCTTGGAATCAAGAACGTATGGGAGGACACTAAAGAAAGTGCTTGTGCATCAGGAGCTTACATTCCTGCTTTAAATATGTCTGTCTTAACTGTGTGGTTTTTCTAGTAATATTTTCCTAGGTTTTTCTGGACACATGAAAAGAAGCTCTACCAGAACAGTAGGGAGGAGGATGTGCAGATAACCAATGTATTTTTAAAGTTGTCTACTTTTGATTAAAAGAGGTTTCATTATTGTTGCCTTCAAGTACAGTCACTATGGTTTCTACTTGGATCATCATGGAGGCTGAAAAGCAGAAGAGCAAGAAGAGGTAAATCCTGAAGTAGGATTTACCTAGAAATTTCTAAAGCCTCTTCAAAGGTGTCAGACATGCAAAGTCAGTTTATAGCAACTGTCATGGATTGTGTCTTCTTCAGCAGCTCTGAAAGTACATTATGTTCTGCTGCAACATTTTATTGAATGCAGTATGATATTTCTGATTACAAATTGATTGTGAATACCTGTGAAAAGCAGATAATGCCTTTGGGCCTGTAACAAGTTACCAGTACATTCTATTATAGTAGGCTATGCAGGTGACAAAACTTTATAATTTACTGTTTGCTACATCTTTCTGTAGCAAGCAGAAAACAACAGAAAGTAATTCTGCAATACATATATAATAGCAAGATCCTTTCTGTTGTTATGTTTTAGAATAATTAACTACATTTGGAAGTTACCACAAGGCTGTAGAATACTAAGACTCAAAATTTTTATAGTAAAGAGATAGATGCATAAATTCAAGCTCTTTTGAAACATGACCTCTGTGTTTCTGTGTTCATATTTGCAGAAATAACCTGTTACTCATAAATCAAGCTGGTGTCCCTTTTGAAGGAATTGTGCACAATTTACATGAATTTTTGAGCAATTTCGAAATCTGAGATCCAAAATACTATTTCAGTGATTTGTAGTTGTTACATAGATACCCTAGGAGAAACAGTAAAAAAATGTTTACAACATTTCCAGATCAGAAAATATTTGATAAATTAAAAAATAAGCAATATTTCTACTTCCTGCATTCTCTCCTTTGCTTGTATAAGAGTTTTTATCCAAGCAATCTAATATTTAAGGATATTTACAATCAGGTTTTCCAGCTAAATATGTGTGGTGTTTCACTTGGTGTACCAACAGGACTGTTTTATGTAGCTACCAGGAAAATAATTTAAACCTGTGTGTGAACTAAATAACTTTCTCCTTCGGTTTAAATCTAGTTAATAATTTTTAGTATATCCTTCAAAGGTAACAGCAGAGATGTTGGTCACTGACACTTACCCTGTGTTATTCACAGTGTAACTCCTTTCCTAGTACTTTTCTACTAGGGATGTGATGGTAGGCTGTTCTGGTCAATCTGTTACCTGTATCATTTTCACTATGAAATACCAGTGCTGAGCTTTCTTGAAGTGGTAGGTACATGAAGTCTGATTAACTCAATATTCCCCTTACAGCTTATTACTCAAATGTTTTGTCTTAGAAAGTAAGACAGTAGTGAAGCTCAGTTATTAATAATACTTGCAGCACTTAACTAATACACACTTCGATATTTATGGAGACAATCACTAGATGGCACTGCTCTATGGTCTTTGTTACATAGTCGTTTTCTTAAAATTCTTACTAATTCTCTTTTCTGGTACATGATATAGTGAATTGTTACCGGTTTTGTGATATGATTTTCCTGGGATTTGTGGCAAATGACAAGAAAATATGGCAAAAATAATTTTTGAGGAAGGTTAAATCCCTAATTATGCTGGTGCTTTGGTTAAGTGTTTGGCAAGAGTAGAAACATGCAGTTTGACAGTGTCTGTGCCAGGACTAGTAAAGAGAAAAATGTCAGACAAAAAAAAAGCCACATTAAGAATATTCTTCAATTTCTTCATTGCTGATAACTTCTCCAGCTGTAAATCAACATGTAAGTATATCTGCAACTTCTTGGCAGGAAGGTGATCATGTAATCCTAAATTTGTTAACTGGCAGTTCCAGCCTTTCTAATCTTAAATTGTTCAGTTGTCAATGCAGCCTTTAGCCAAGTGCATAATGAACATAAAGATGAAAGAAGACTTAATCCCTTCTGTTATTGCAGTGCTAGCAACGTGTATGGCTGGTGCTGCTTGTTTGCCAAACTTCTGGGAACACCCTGCTCTAACAGCTCCATCCCCAATCCAAAAGTGTACATTAAAGGTACCATCAGTCTACCACTTAAGTTAAGCATGCTGTGGTGAGAGAGTTCGGTAGGACTCTGTAAATGATAGTGTCTCAAAAATCCTTATGCAGCAGTATGTTTTATGTCTGCATTTTGTTGTTTTGTTTTTGTGGCACCCTAGCACAGTGGGGCTCCGGGCCTGTCTGGTTCTTTGTTTATTTGAAGAACAATAAAAAGGAATACACTTGTCTAATGGCTGCGTCTAAATGGAATAGCTTTTGATCTGCAGTAAAGCTGTCTCAGGAGTGTCTTCAGTTTTTTTTGCTGGAAGTACAGTAAGGAATTTTTTAACCAGAAGTTTATTGAGATTCTCTTAACATCAAAGTAACTGTGGGCTTCTCAGAAAGTAGGTGGCAATACTGTATGTCAGTAATGGCAGCCTGTAGGCATTAGCTGTTGACAAATTTTGAATGATTAAAAGAGGTAGACAGTAATTTCTGAACTTGTTGTTTGCAGAGGATTCTGTCCTCTGCAAATTTTGTCCGTAATTACCATGGTGGTTGGAGCTGGGCATGTGATTTAGGTTTTCATTCCATAAAAATAATTTATCAGCGTATTTTTTGGTGAAAACTAAGTGTAGACTCCCTTGTCTTCATACAGCATGGGAATTTTTACTGCTTGTCATAATACAGAATGTGGCAGCTATTCTTTTGATTTTCTAAGTATTTTTCATCAGTTTATTTTCCTTTCCTGTTTCTTGTTCATGGAAGGCAACCATTAAAAGGCAGCAGTATTTAGCCCAAAACTTACAGCCAATACTTTTGGAAGACAAAACTATAAATTCATTTAAAGAAAATAGTGAAGTTACTGGATGAATTACTTTTCAGTGTGGGCTTTTTCTTTTTTCTTTTTTCTTTTTTCCTTTTTCTTTTTTCTCTTTTCTTTTTTCTTTCTTCTTTTTTCTTTTTTCTTTTTTTCATTTTTTTAAATAATGAAAATTAAGCAAAATAGTTGTTCTTAAATAACTTTAAAAAATACAAAATTTATGCATTACATAAAATAAATAAATTAAATTAATAAATTAATTAAATTAATAATTAAATTAAATTAATTAAATTAATAAATTACATACAATTTATGCATTATGTATTTCCTTAATCTGGTTATTCCTGTGAAATTATAATTTTAAATAATCTGCAGATTTGGTTTGGTGATAATTTGCCTTGGAGAGAGCCAGATAAAAATGAATTTTGCAGAAGTTATTAATGAATCATTTTGGAACTTCAGGAAGGGTTGCCAAAGAAATCCATAAAATCCTATTTCTTTACCAATCCATCATTTTTTATGTGAAGATTCTGAAAGCACAAGTGTGGTCTTGTCACAGCAAGAGGCTTTCTGTGTACTGGGGTTTTAAATTACTAGTTTCAAATTAAAGTAGAATGCAGAGTGAGGCATTAGTGGTGCTAGCTTCGAATTCAAAGATTCTGGATGGATAATTATTTGCCCTGGGTATGACATTGTTGTTCAACCCTTCATTAAATGGTCAGGTGTTTGATAGAGGTACAGGAGTACAGGAATATTTACGGACTTCTGTCACCTGCTGTTTTTGTGAACAGTAGGCCTGTGTCTGATTTCTGAGTGTCATCTGAGCTGTTTTGCTTAAAAACTACATTTGTGGACTCTGCATCTGTTTTTGTGGGGAAACACCAGCTCCTCAGTTAGCAGTCCCAGTACAAGTTTCTCTCACCAGTGGTTGAAATTGTAACCTCATTCCATATTAATTTCTGGATAATATTTTACTGAAATGGTGAATATGTTAAGAGAGATCGTATGAGCTGTGACCAAATTAATAAAATACACTGTCATACAGACCACACTGTAACAACAGAAAAGTCTTAAAATAAGTAATTTCCTTTTAGTGCTAGGAAGATGATCTTAGTAACACAGGAAAACACTGCTATGCCTAAGGCTGTTTTGTCTCCACTTGACTCAAGAGTCAAACTAAGACTGCTTTCCTGACTTTCCTGTGTTACTTTCAGTTGTAGCTGTAAAAGAACAGGCACACTTTTTATACTCTGCTATAGCAGAAGAAAGAGACTGCCAGATTTTTGCCTTCAGTTCCACACAGGAAAATTATTGAAGATGTCTTTCTCAATGAAAAAAAAAAAAAAATGAACATCCCCCCAAAAAACCCAAACCCAAACCTAACAAAACCAAACCAAACCAAAACCTAAGTCCTAAAAGCACAGAAGAATTTTTTGCATATTACACTGGATTTATTGCTTGATGAAGTAGTAACTGGATTACTTCAAAACTATTCAGTCCTGCTTTGTTTATAAGATCTTAGAAGATTTTAGAAGTTTCCAGTATTTCTTAATGTGAATTTTAAGATGTCTGAAATGGCCCACTTGTTTCCTAATCAATAGTTCAATTAAAAAGATAAAAATTATACTGGCCAAGTACACTTCAGAACATATGTATAGATATGAAACATTTACTTTGCAGTGTAAGTAGCATTACAGTCATAATAGTAATTTGGGGGACTTCTTTGTATGAAGGTAGAACATATTTATATACAAAATACCGGTTTGCTTTATGAATACAGAGCAGTGCCTGTATAGGTACTTAAAATATTTTTGTTTTCCATGGATGGTCTTTATGGTTAGATATCTTCACAAATGCACTTTACAAATCTTTAAGGTTACCATGAGTTGTTACTGCCTTACAGAATGTAACACATTCCCAAACTTTAGAACACCCTGTAGCATTTTTAAATAAGCTAAACAAAAATACTTATAATGGTGTACCATATAAATTGGAAAATAGCTTGGTATAGCACTAGACTTACACAGGGACACCTGATGTAAGACACCTGATGTGCTTTCCAGTGCTCTATACTTAGTACCTTGCACAGTAACCTAGAATATTAGTCACAGTGAATTTATGCTTACTGTATCACATAAATTAGTCCATCTAATGATGATGTACTTCATATAAGTCTCAAGGGCTTAACCTCATCGTCTCAACTGAGTGGGCTAAATTGTACTGAATAAGCATGTTGGGTTTTGTGTTGTATTGCTTTTTTTTTTTGTTGTAGTACTAGTAGTGAACTCCTTTACTGGTGATTTGTCAAGGCTGAATCTTTGGCAATCAGTAAAAGTCTTAGCAGTTGACTTGAGACGACGAGTTATTTGCAGTACCTATTTCTGAAAAGGCCTGTGCTAGAGAATGAAGGCTTTTTTTGCTTTTGCTGAGTATTTTTGAAAAAATAAGAGAAAGGTGTACAATTCCTTGCCAGGCCCTAACATGCTGGTCACAAGGATCTGCTAAACCAGGTAGAATTCAGAACCAAGAAGTGTCTTTACTGATATTTTAGGAAAAGGACTTTTTTTTTCCCCAAAGGAATGGTCAGATTTTCACAGATCACAAGTCTGTAGGTCTTTTTCTTTCATTAAATACGTGCAGATGAACTATGCAACAGTAGGTTTGTAAATGCCACACTTACAGAGTGTATTACAAGGAAAGCAATTAAAGAGGGCTCTAAGTAGTTTTTTTTTCTTTTTTCTTTTTGAAATTAAAATAAGACTGCTTCATCTTAATTAAGAGTGAATAATCTATCCCATCTTTAAACACTGCTTTCCCAAATATAGTACAGCAGCAGTTTTGAACAAGCACATCTATGCATATTCATACAGAACATACTCTTGTTTTTCTTAAGAAATTCAACATTTCTTGGTGAAGTTTGATTTTTATTTTAGGAACATGAAGAACAATTTTTTGTACTTAAAGCTATCACAACAAGTTCTTTACAGCTTCTATCACTAAGAAAGAAAAATGGATGTTCCTTATAATGGAAATAAATTTTATTGACTAATAGCTATAGCATTGGATTTCTTTTAGTTATTAGCTTTTTTAGCAATTAACCTTACAAGGGCATTAGACTGACAAATGTTTTTACAGGTTTTCTAAATAGGCACAATAAAAATTTCTACAAGCCACTGCAAGGTGAGAAGTGAATGTTCAAAGATTGCTGAAGGAGGTTCCTGGGAGGAGGTGGACCACTATGTCAGATTAGTAGAAACACACTTACATAGAGATATAAATTAGCAGTGCTGAATTTTCCAATCAATCACTTTATTAATCTTTAAAAAAAAAACCCAAAACAAGTGGAAAAGATCAAAGTGGGACTTTCAGGCAATGCCAGCATGTTTTTATTTGGCTTCAATTAGGCAGACTTAATTACTATGTTGAAATGCTGCTGTAATTCAGTTGGACTGGAGCGGGCATTAAGTGGCACAAACTGTTACATTAAATGGATCATGTAAACCATCTTAAGATTTACTCCATTTTTTTAATAGCATGATTGCTTTAGTTTTAACATGCAAGTCGGTTCATATTGTTATTGGAAAAGGCATAAAGCATTTCAGTTTAGAAAATGTGTAATCTTTTTTTAAAAAAGAGATGCACACTGTTTTCATCTCTTTCCCTAAGTCACTGATGAGTTCTTGGCTTTGTCTTTTGTATCCATTTAAGCCCCTCTTTCACTTTAGAATCATCCTTTTTTTGTTCTGTTACTCAAATTATTCAACAATTAAAAGTTTTTCTTGATTGTGTTTTGATATCAATCTGCTGCTACTTTCAAGAGAAATATAGGTCTTCATACAAGAAGCAATTTTAATGCAAAGTAAACTTTTTTTGAATTGAATAAAATTAATTTTATTACCAGTAAGTATGATAAAAGTATGCCTGTTCAGCACCTTGTTTCAAAGGATATTTACCCAAACTATTGTTTGAAATATTTCCTGTTTTTATTTTTCAGTACAGTTATTGAATGGCAGGATTAGATCTTGCTGTTACCACAAAATGCTGATTTTGTAAGACGTGTCTCTGCATTCCATGAATCTCTGCAAGAGGGACTGGTTTGAAAACTGCCAGGCCAGTAAAACTGTATTCTTCAGTACAGTTTTTTATTCAGTATGAAGCATGCCATCTGGTGAAAGTGGCTAATTCACTATTATTTCTGTCCAGGGGAGTGAAATGTGTTACAGGTTCAAATAAATAAAACCAATCAAAACAATAAAAATAAATAAATAAATAAAAAAAAACCCCAAAACAACCAAACAAAAAGAGTAAGACTGGATTCTCATTTAGTGCAATATAGTTTATCTTTGTTTAGGTCATTTTCTGTCAGTGATGCTGTCACGATTTCTGCGAGCCAAAAAAAATGGCTTACAAGCATAAAACTTAAAATTAACATGTAAACAAATTTACATTTACTCTGTTGGAGTGATGGAAGAATTAATAAGCAAAACCAAGTAGGATGTATGAAATCTGTATTTTATGACTAGCAGTAGGAGGTTTGAGATTTGTGATTTGAAATTACTGTTTGGTGTTGCATTCAAAGAGTCTGTTGAAGAATATCATGGAAGTGTGTTTCCTTGGCGCATTTTTTGCCACTGCCTTTTATTTTCTGTTTGAACAAACTCTCACAGAAAAATAAATTACTTGCCCCAAACGCATTTTGAACTGTGTTTCAATTTTGTGTCCAAAATTGCTGCAGTATTTTCCTTGAATATTGGTGAAATCTAACAGTCTTTTCACTTCAGAAATATACTTTAAAATTGTATTTGTCTCCTTTGCCTTATAAAGGAGATTTAAACCAACAACAAAAAACCCAAAACACAGAATAGATAAAAAAATTTAATTTGCTCAGAGCTTTTTAAAAGTCATCAATGGTAGGTTTAGTCATGAAGTCAGTTAGGGGTTAGGATGTGCCAGAACTGGAATGGTCTCTCTGACCAACGAGTTTTTAGTGGAAATTAAAAAAGCAAAGCAAAACAAACAAACAAACAAAAAACCTAATGAAACAAACAAACAAAAAAAACCCAAACATAAATAATGGTGGTTTCAGCATGACATTCAGATATGTTAGTCTCTTATCTTTGTCTCTAAGGCAGCATCTCTATGATATTTGTCGATTACTTAAATGCCTTCAAGTGTCATAAAGACTTGTTGAGTAATGGTGTTATCATTAGATTCTGGGTACCAAGGAAGAGGTGCAGATGTGAAAGTGCATATTACATCAATAGTACACGTGGCCACATTCTTGAAAAGCCAAGTAAAAATGGCTGTATTTAGACAAATTAGGCTCTTCAGGTTGCCAGAGATTACCAGTGACATTGTCTGTTGATAATTTCATTCCTATGATCTTACTCTGCAGGACAGATACTAATTGCATGACCCAACAGGCTCATGTTGTACTGATGTATGCTTGAAGATAACTTTTTTTTTTTTTTTTTTTTTCCCCGAACTATGTTCTGTATGGAAAAGCTTAAGCCCAGCAGAATTTTTTTCCCAGTTATCTTCTTTGCTCCTAATTATCTACAGCCTGTTTTCCCATTAGCCTTACTGTTGCCTCTGTGTATGATTTCTGTCGCATGGTAACGTACCAGCCACAAGGACGATCATTACTTGAGTGCAGAGCTTTTTGAATCACAAATCAGGAGTCTGAGTTACATGAGAGGCTGATAAATTCCTTGTTTATAGGTATTTAGATCTCAAAGACTGCCATACAATACCTGAGGGAGAGACTAAGTAATCCCATCCTCAGAGCAGAGTTTGATAGCAGGACTTTCAGTGTTGGATGTTGAAGCTCAGAACAGCATGTTACTTTGGCATAGTGTTACTGTAATAGATACTCAAGAGAGAAGTTTGACCAGTGACTTGACTTTTATTTTAAAAAGGGGGCAAAACTTTGATACTTTTAACCTGAAGCTTTTTTAGTGCTGTTCTTTGACATTGAATCTTGAAACATCTGACTTCTTAATCAACACAGAGCCTGTTTCCCTGTCCTTGTTGCTTCATTTGTGTAACATGCAGTTTCAGAATTACTATTCCTGGTTCCAGAGACCAGAAGAGAAACTGGTACTAAGATTTTAACACATCTCTTAGAAGTCTTTCCTGAGAGATTTAGTACCAGCTCCACAGCATTTCCAGGACTTCATCTACCTGTCAAATATGACCCAGTTTTTAGATGTTCAGATATGTAGTAAGAATCTATAGCCATACCATGCAAGTTTCCACAACTAAAAGAGAAGCTCATTCTTCAAAATAGGAAAAATCAGAAAGTTGAAAACTAACAAGTAAATGCATTCTGATCAAATTCACCCTGAGTGGATTTGCCTAGTGTGAAATAAACATTCGTATTCACTTCCCCTGTAAACAGTCCTGAGATTGTACTTTTCTGATAAATGCAAGCTGACTGTGTTGATCTATATTAAATAGATAATTGTGTTTGTTTTTTTTAATTTATTTGGTTTTCAGGCAGGCACAATGCCCACTTCTTTATGTTTCGATTCGGCTATACCATCAGATAATGCTTTAAAACTTTGTTCTGGTTTACGACTTGAATTTTAGAGATTTGGTTTCCTTACAGGTACCCCCAAATTTTCTGAACTTATTATTTTCAGGAGAAGAATTAAAAATGAACTCAGAGCACTTGATCTAAAATATTATGGATTGTGTTTGTTTTCTATTTTATCTTCATGTTTTCATGTGTGCCATTATTATATAAAATAATATAAACACAATTTGAAAGGAGCAGTAATTTGGAAGCAGAATAATTTTGACGTAGTCAGAACGTATTTTCCTTTTTATCTCCAAAATCAACCTCCTAACTGAAAATGACAGGATTTTGTGAAGAGTTACATTCTAACAAATACATCTTGTAATGGAATATATATCTTACTCTATTTTCTGCTTCAGGTCCATCATATTTGATGCCAGGGGTGAGTAAAAATGTCCAGAGCATAGGCCAGTTGAAAGCAAGATCGATAAAATAAAATGTTTGGGGAACTTGTGGAAAAGTGATATAATAATAAATGGGCAGAAAGAAAAAATTCCCTGAGATTTGCTGTGCAAGAAAAACATGTTGTCATGTACATCGCTGCCCACTGCACAAATGAGGCTTAAGTGATCAGTTAATCTGAAAACTCAGTGTTCAGATATGCTAATTGGTACTTGGAGATTTTGGACAGCCTTAGAAATGTGCAGAGAAAATTACACCACTCAGGAAAGTTTCTTCCCGAGCATGTTTTCTTTTATGATCTTAGAGGTCTTTTCCAACCATGATGATTCAGTGAATCTTTTCAGTCATGCCTAGCGACAGGATGAGGAGCAACAGGCATAAACTAGAACACAAGAAGTTCGTTCTGAATATGAGGAAAAACTTACTTCCTTGGGGGGTGGCAGAGGACTGGAAGAGGCTGCCCAGAAGGGTGGTGGTCTCTTCTGGAGATGTTCAAAACCTGCCTGGATGCAATCCTGTGCAACCTGCTATAGGTGAACCTGCTTTAGCAGGGGTGTTGAACTAGGTGATCTCCAGATGTCCTTTCCAACCCTTAACGTTTTGTTATTCTGCTTATTTCTGTTGTTGTGGGCATGCATTTGACAAGACATAATAACTTGACTTACTGCATCAGTTAAACCAGTAGAATGAAAAAGCCAGCCAAGTCAAGGTGCAAGAACTGAAAAAGCAACTACATGAATTTCTTAAAAGTCTGATCCAAAATTTCTTATATTGGCTATTATTAGAGAAAGTTTTATGTCAACTACTGTTCTATTTCATTGTTAAATTTATAAATGAGATTAACCTTTTGATGCGTGTGCATGCTGTGCAACTCTGATTTCTGCTTGTTATGTGGTTTTCTGTGACGTTTTCTCTCTCCAGTATTGTTTCATTATTAAAATCAGTTTCAGTAGTTTCAGCGTTTTTTTGTTTTGTTTTGTTTTGTTGGCTATTTTGGTTTGTTTTGCTTTGGGGTTTTTTGTTTTGTTTTTTGTTTTCTTTTGTTTCTTAGGGACCTCACTTGGTAGCAGTTATTTCAATTTGTATGGCTTCTTTAATTTAATAGTAATGAAATAAAATATTTTGGGCTTCTAGTTAGGAAAATCCTATAGAATTCTGAAGCTGGTTGTCCTTCTTCCTGGCATTAAAAAAATTAAGATTCTGATAGCAGACTATTGGCTCCTTTCTTTTTCTTACACAAAGTTAAAATTATCCATTCATTTCCAGGAAAAAACTTTTCAGAAATTTATGAAAGAACTTATATCTCTACCTGACTGTACTGGCTTTGTGAAGCAATATGTGAGTTAAATTTTGAAATACTACATATTCATTGTCTGGAGTGGAGTTGTGGCTTTTTGCTGCTGCTGTTAGTGGATTTTCCAACCATTTTCTTATCTGATTCTAGCTACAATAGATGAATTGTTTTATCCACCTTTTATTTCATTGTCATTGTTCTAGTGCCTTTATGCAGGGTCTGCTTTGTTGCCTCTTCTTAAACAGTTGCTGTTGTAAAATAGTTTCATGTTTTTGTTTATTGCCCTTTGTTTATCTTGTACTTGATTTTTGCACTTCAGTTCTGAACGTGGAGTATGAGCCTTTTAATACAGCCAGTCCAAACTGACTCACATCCTTATATCCATGATGCAGAAGCATTTGTTTTTAGAAGATTAGTGCATTGTTCAGTTTGTCCTTTGTATAATTCCTTTGATGTGTAAGTACTTGATGCTGGAGTTATGAATAGTTGGTTCTCTATGCCTGTGTAGTTCTCTGATTGCCCTGTCTTCATTCCTACGTTTCCTTAGGAAAGAATCATAGTTACTAGAAATCTGCTGATGAAGTTCCCTTGTATGCTTCAGTTTCTCTAGCATACTTACAATGCTCTCACTGTTCTCTAAGGGTAGTAGACTACAGAATTCAGCAGGTGGTTGATTTCATATCTTCTCTGCCAGTAACACCATTCCATTTTATATATAGTTGTGTTCCATCAGGATTACTTACCTGATTTTTTTTTTCTTTTTTGTTTTTTTTTTTTAATTTATTTCTTAACATTTCTATCCTTTTGGTCAATAGGTGGACTGTTCCCTGCTGTTCTGTCTCCAGTAATTGCTTACTTATTAAAGAACAAAATCCCCTTTTGCTGATGGTGAAATGTTTTTTTCTTTTGAAAATAAAAGGCTTGTTCTCTGATTCAATTCTGGTAGTTTTTTTGCAGTTACATCTTTTTATCATGAGCCCCAGGAAGCAGATAAACCCCACCCAGTCACTCACTCACTCATTTTCCTTCCAATGGGGTGGGTGGGAAAAATCAGGACAGTAAAATGGAGAAAACCTGTGTGTTGACATAAGGCAAAGCTGTGTATGCAAGCATAGCATACTTTCTCTCATTGGCAGGCAGGTGTGTTTAGTCTTTTCCTGAATAGTAGGGTTCCATCACATGTAATGGTTGCTTGGGAAGACAAACGCATAACTTCGGAAGTCCCCCTCTTCCTTCTTTGCCTAGCTTTTATTGTTTAGCATGCATCCCCTCCAAAATTTTGTTATGCACCCATTCTGCATGCTCACAGGACACTGTGAGAAAAAGAAAGGACTTTGGCATTATGCAAACACTGTTCAGCAACAATTAAAACCGTGGTTGTGTTATCAGGACTGTTTAGGTCACAAACCAAAAAGATGAGTTGTTATGGTGAAAATTAACTCTGTCCCAGCCAAAATCAATACAACTACCTCAAACAGGATAAATGTTTATTCCCTGTTTTGCTGTTTAATTTGGGTTTTTTTACTTCTTCAGTCTATATGTTTCATGCAGAAAAGTTTTTAGTCTGTAGAGATTTTCTTTGGGTTTTGAGACTCAGATTTTTCTGACCTTTAGTTGTTTTTCTATAAATTGATTAATAGGCTTCTGTATTACTCTGTCAGCTTTAACTCTGGCTCACCGAGCTTACCTACTTCAGACACTGCAGATGAAACATTGCTAAAATAAATGAGGTGAACAGGCAGTTCAAGATATTCTCCCCCCTCTAGAGGAAAAAGTAATTTGGATGACTAAAATTAATTCCGTGGAGGAAAGATTTTATTTCCTGGGATCCATAAGATCTCACAACAAAACAAAACAAAAAAACCCCAAACCAAAACAAAATGAAACATAGTGTTAATTTCTAAAATTTGTCTAAAATTTGTGCTATTTATTCCAAGCATTAAAATATTTGTCTTATTTAATAAAGCATGACTTTCTATCATGGAGAACAAGTAATTGTATATGTCTTGTGTCTAATCTTAAAGAATGAATCAACATCCTTACAAGAGTTTTCTGGATCATTCGTTGGAAAAAAGAGCTATCTATATTTGTCCTACTTAGAGGCACAGACTCAGTTTCTATAGCAGCTTGAAAATTGGGAGATGTTTAGTAAAAAGGAAATGGTATTTTTGTTCCAAGTTCTGTGAATAACCATATATGTTAATACTGTTGGAGCTCTCAACAGGAAGTGGCAACTGTATCTCACAAAATTAAGTACAACATTTCTAGGTCTAGTAAAAGTTGCTTTTACATGGTCAGAAGGAGAGCAAAAGGGAGATAAATGCAGAAGGGAAGAGCTGAGTTTCAGTTCTGTAGGGACAAAATAGAAACTTGCTGATCTCTTAATTATTTAAGCATATTGAACTCTTAGAATAATTCATGCATATTGTGATTAAATACTAGTCATTCAAGATTTTGATGTAATACCTTGCAGTATTAATTTTCCTTTACACTACTTCTGTCTCCTCTTTATACTCGATGTCTTTGCAGAAAAGTGATTTACTAGGGAGAAAGTTTATTCAGGGTACTAATGAGGTGGTATTTTAGATAATCAAATAAGAACTTTGCAGTTCTTTCTTGTTAGTTTCCAGTTACTTTTTTCTTAAACCACTTACGTGTACCTTACCAGTTGATTAACAAGTATCAATATCTTGTATTGGTTTAACTACTGCTATCGTTTCTGTTCAAAGCTTTTTATCACTCACTGACATGGTCTGGAAAGCATAGGAAGTAGTGAAGAAGGTTAAAAATGCCACAGCATAAAAAGAGCAGAGGTGTCATCAGTTATCATCCGTGTAGTTGGATCATTGTTTGGCAGAGTTCAGTGTTAGTTCACTGCCTTTGCTGATTGAAGCATCATGCATCCTGCTTTCTTGAAAGCAATGATAGGAACAGAAAAGTTGAGAAGTCATTTGTCAACATTTGTTAGCATGATTAGAATGGTACCTTGTATAGTCATAGAATTGCTGCACTGCACAGCAGAGAAGTTATCCCTGTGAAAATGGGGTACTTCAGATTGTCCTGTTGCATAAGTACCCAATAATCAATAGCCTGCTTGTTAAAGTACATGTTAAGACTTACATCAAGTATTCAGTCTGGCAGGTCTCTTAATTTAAAAGCTTTTTTTCTGATAATAAGAGGGAAAAGAATCTATGATACCTTAAGTGTAAGCATTAGGTAGCTCTGGAAGAAAGAGTCCAAGATAAACAACATTAATTAAAAATTGAATTATGACTCAAAGTGGAATATTAAGACCAATGCATTGAGACATGATCTTGGGTAAACCATGATTTCCAAAGCATACAGTGTAAAATACATAGAGATGTAGTTAACTCTATTTGTATTAATGAATCATTTACTAGAGGGAAACAGAACTGAACATCTTTCAAATAATAGCATAAATGGAAGTCGTACATTTACTAATGCATCAAACTGTGCACTGCTGTTTCCTTTTTGAGTATTTATATTCAGTTGTTCTCTCTGTTCTTCTGTAGACCTGTTAGGGTTTGAGGGAGCCCAGTCTAATTTTATGGTGTCACTATGAAGACCTAGAGACAGGGTGTTCAGGACCCTGAGGGATCTGAGGAACAGAACAGAGAGGGCCAGTATCCCCCCCCATTTTGTTCCATACTCTATAAAAAGCTAGGAGGACTGGAAGTCTCTCCCCTTCTTGCTTCCTTCTTCCTTACTGCTTCACTGCTCTTGGAGGTCTTGGAGAGAGATTCCTGTCCTTTATCATTAGCTTGCCACATACTCAGCAGGATCTGAATCCGTTGGGTGTTGGGAAGAGTTGTGGACATCTTCTTGAGTCAGTTCTGCAACAAGTGACCTTCAGAATATCAGTGATCATATCATGTTGGCTTTTATATATATTTGTGTATGTGTTCTTTGTCTCATATGTTACAGTCCCTTCTCTGTTCTAGTAAACATGCTCCAATTTTAACTTCCAACCTTTAAGTCTCATGTTGGAGGGGAGTAACAGAGAGCAGTTCTGTTCTCTTGGGTTTTGGTTTGCCCTGACCAGGAAACTGAGACAAGATCCAAGAAAAAAAAAAAAAGAAAAGAAAAAAAATACTCTGTTTCTCATCTAAAGATTATCATAATTAGAGAAAAAATGTTCTGATTTTTATTCTGTACCCTAAACTGATCACAGATTGTATCAGTTAAGCACTGGTAAGTTTTTGTGTTAACACAAAAAAAAAGTTTGTGTTAAACACAGGTAGTTTAGTGAAAAAGGGTTAAAATAACAAATGTGGATGTTGGAGTGATACCTGTTTGTAAGTTTTGCACAAACTTACAAAGATTAGAAGAAAAATCATGATTCTATTATATTCTCTGCTTTACCTTTTAATTTCTGAGAGTAATGACCCAGATGCTCAAGAACAGATTTCATGACCTGTTTAGTCAGTTTTGGTGTTTGATATGATGTAATATTTCCTGCTTTACAGGCATCAGCCTATGTGATTTTGCCCTTATTTCTCTGACTTCCTTTTTGCCAGATAAATTGGTTAAACCCTCATTTTGTTAGCAGAAAAACTAATTTGGACATCTAATGTGTTTACTAAGAACATGCTGTTTTAGCAAAGGCATTTTTATTATGAAAACTCATAGATGACACTGCTAATTTATGAAGGCGTAGTTCTAATTTCGGTCCCAGTGTAGGCATCTGCTCTTGTTTCACTGGAATGTAACACATGCCATATTCCTCCTCTTGAAAAATAGGATAGGCATGTCCCAGGTTTACTTGTATCCCATATTGTGGCTCCTTGACATCATTGCAATGTTAACCTATATAGATAATTTAAATTAAATAGTTGCCTGATCAGAAACTGTATTTTGTATTTGGAGACCCTATCAAGTAAATTGGTGTTTCCCAGCATCGTCAGGTCATTTCTGCAGGAAAGCCTGTAAGTTCTTTTTGCAAACTTTCAAAGCACCAAAAGAATATAACTGAAATCCCCTCAAAATGCATGATTTGTATGTACAGTCTTGACATCCTCAATATATCTCTATGGAAGGCATTTCTAATTAGAACAATGATGAATGTGATAGTGAATCGTGGTTCTCTCTTGTACTCTTTGTCGTGAAGTGATTTCAACTAATTTTTTGCTACTTTTTTTGACTAAAAAAATCCCTGCCCCACCGTCTTGCCTCCTTCCTACTGCCTTCAAAACAAGCTTTAGAAAAAAAAACACCCAGTTTTTCAGGGTATGTATCAAGCTATAGTGAAAGTCTACCAGTTCTCTATAATAAAATGTTTAAATTTTTTAATTTAGTGTAAATTCAAGTATGAGAACAATATGCTTCTAATGCCTAACTAGATATGAACTGATATTAACTAGAATTCAAGCCAGCTCATAAAAATCTTCGTTCAATGCTCAGGGTTTTTTTTAGAATCTGATTCTGTTAGGGAGGTGTTAGAAATACATAGGCGTACAGTATGATGTGAAGCCTGAATTAATACATTCATATATAAATGTTTTATGTCTTAATTTACACATTTGAGATGCTGGAGGGAAGGTGGAACCTTGACAGGCTTGAAAGGTGGGTCTGTGCAAGGTTCATAATGTTCAACAAGTGCAAGGTCCTCCCCCTAGTTTAGAGCAATTCCAAGCACAAATACAGGTTGTGTGGGAAGAAGTTTGATAACAGCCCTGAATAGAAGGACTTTGGGATTTTGGTTGTTTAGAAGCTCAGCTGGAGCTGGCAATGTACTCTTGCAATCCAGAAAGCCAGCACTATCCTGGGCTGCATCGAAAAAAGCATAGGTCAAGGGAGGTGATTCTCCCCCTCTACTCTGCTCTTGTGAAACTCCACCTGGAGTACTGTGTCCAGTTCTGACCATAAGGACATCAAGCTGCTAAAACGAGACCAGAGGAGGCCCACAGAGATTATTGGAGGACTGGAACACCTATCCTATCAGGTGGAGAGAGTTGGGGTTGTTCAACCTGAGGAAGACTCTGGGGAGACTTTACAGTGGCCATCCAGTACCTGAAGGAGGCCTACAGGAAAGCTGGAGAGGGATGTTTAACAAGGACATGCATCAGTAGGACAAGGGGGAATGGTTTTAACTGGAAGAGGGTAGATTTAGGCTAGACATAAGGAAGATATTCTGTAGGGTGAGGGTAGTAAGATAATGGGACTGGTTGCCCAGTGGAGGCCTCGTCCCTTAAGGCCAGGCTGGATGGTGCTTTGAGCAACCTCTGTGATTGCAGGTGTCTCTGCTTATGGCATAGGGGTTGGAACGAGATGATCTTCAAGGTTCCTTTCAAATCAAACCATTGTTAAAAATATTAAGTATATCCAGAAGCTGGGAAGACCATTATTTCCTTTCAAGCTGATTCTGTACTCCTTACTAATGTAGTTTTAATCATGCAAACTTTTAAGCCATTTTTTCACTGCTATAACTTGCAGAGCATTGTGATTTGAAAAATTCTCAATTGAATAATATTTAAAAATATAAAATAGTGCATAGAAGATTTCAGTTAAAAACTACCTCCCTGAAAATCTCTAAATTACTGTCCATGAATGTGAGGTTTTTGTGTCTTAAATTTGGTGACAATAAGAGTTCTTGGTGTTGATTTTATTAAGTCCAGCATATCCTGAAGGATAATTATATTATTAGTTGGCCTGCACTTCAGTATGGGTTATTTAGCCTCTCTTCTATAACTTTAGGAGGGTATAACTAAAAGTCTGTGCATTGCCTTCTGTATTGGTATTTCACTGTCTTAAACATCAGTTAAAAAAAAAAAAGACTCAGCATAAAACCACTTCATTTCCATGTAGATCAGTTTTACAAGAAAAAAAAGCTCCCCTGCATAAATATGTGGAAGCTTGGAATTCTATCTAACAGAAAGAGTAAGTGAACTCTTTTACTTAAGACATGCAAATAAATTGTGATCTAGGAGACATTAAGATATTATATAGCCATTCTTGAACTGTCACTAGAGGCTTTGAAAATATTCAAATATCTGGGAGGCATTATTGCAAGCAGTGTTGCAATCTAGAGCTTACAGTTATCTGTGTTGCATTCTTCATTGGTGATCTCTCTCAATAATTTTTTTCTTCCCATTAGGAATCTGAACTTCCTGAGAGGACATAAAAACCGGAATCCAGAATCAATAAGTGAGGGTACCTGAGGCTAAGATGCTCTGTGTATACTTAGGTTGCATATGTAAGGAGAGATAACTGGGATCACTCACCTTGCACCCTTAACAACTGTAGCAAATAATGGCAAAAGAAATAATAAAAAAAACTTGTTGCAAAACTAAGGAGGACAATAAGTAGCTCTCGTTTCCCAGTAAAACAAATTCTTCCATCAGAAACTACCTCTTTTTTATCTCAAAAAAAGCTAAAACTGCAGCTCTTTTCTTTCATAAATTAATTTCCATGCCTCCTCTGCTGATATGTGTTCCCATAAAATGAGTAGGCCCAGTCAGATTCTGAGTGTTAAGGCTCATAAATGAATGTAAAATATGCACTTGAAAATTGGAATGAACATCTAGGCTGAAATTTAGCTCTCTAGAATGCACACATGAGGATGGATGGTAAAAAACTTCAAACCACTAATGTTTTCAGTACGATGAAAATATCTTAATATGACAGTACATTTCTCAGCCTGCAGTGGCAGGATTTGAGCATACTTCTTTATTTTCTTTGGATTTTTTTGTACAAGGAGGAACCTTCCTCTCAACAAAGACATCAATAAATAAAGTTTGTATGTGGAGTTGTGGATTGTGCTTTTCCCTTGGCCTTCACACACTAAGGATTAAAATACACAATATTTATCCCTTAATTTGTAAGCTCCTTGTAAACAAGCTATAGGAGTGGACACGTTTAAATGAGGTGAAGTTTGTGATGTGGCACAGGCTGTTCATAGTCTGTAAAATTTTCATTCAGATTTGTGGTAATACGTGTTTTTATGATGGGAAAATATCTGGCTACAGCATACATAGTCTGGCTTTCCACTTCTTGTTGCAGCAAGTAAACACAAGCCAACAAGTAGGCTAAGTGGGCTGCTCACCTGTAAGTGTAAAAGTGTAGTTGACCATGGCTGTATTTTTAAATACCTCAGTTGTTAAAACTTGAATGATTAAGAAAGGTGATGAAGATCTGGGTGTGCTGTTACTGTCATGTGGTGTAGCCTTTCTATAGGGTATGCTGGTTCAGGTTTTGTTTTTCAGGTTTTTTTCAGTAAATTACTGAAATTGCGTACTGAGTATCACGTGATTATGAGAATTCTTCTGCTTTACAGACAGACTTTGAACATGGGACTGTCAAGAGATGCTTGTTTGCTTTTTAATAAGCTGAAATTTACTATAGTTAACTCATGGTGAGTTCTTGCATTTAATTTTTTTGTGTATGTGTTTCCTGTGTGTGGAGGTCCACTGTTCAGGAAAAAGGTGCAAGCATGAAGCTACAATACTTTTCTTACTGACTTGAGACTTGGTATAAAAAAAAGCAAGCAAACAAAAAACCCTAATGTTCTCACACGGCTATTATTTTACTTTATCATTTTTCTTTTCCACACACAAAGTAATATGCTTCATGATTTCTCTACTTTTGTTCCCATATAAGTGAATACTATTTTAAAATGTTCTAAGGACAATTTGCATGCAGTAGCAAAACTTCAAAGAGTCTTACAGAAGCATTGCAAAACCCTGCTGAGCAATTTCTCCTTGATGTAGACAGAAATACATTTCTCACTGATAATTTTAGACACAGCATATAAAAGTGCTAACTTTTAATTCTATTATTGGAATGACATCTCATTGTAAGATTTCTTCTACCAAATATTTACTTCTAGTGTAATTATATTAATCTAAACTATATTCGGATAAATCAGATTTCCATCTTGCATATCAAAAGAGAGGACCTACCTTACCCACTGAAATAGCACATTTTGGTGACTGATGGTGTGGTTTTTTAGGAAAGCTTAGTATGCTTTTTCTCTCACGTATCTATTAATTTTATCCCAGAGAAATATGTTATGTTGGGATGATACATACGTCACTAGGTGTTAAAAGATTATTTTAGTAGTTCTGACCTAAAACAAACTTAGAATTATTTCAATTTATGCAGTCACCTGCTGTGTTTCAGGTCAGCAGTACTGTATTGTGAGCTGAATCAGAAATAGAGCTAAATCAGAACAAAGAAAAATAAATGGTTTCTGGCAGCCTTTCTATGATAATATATTCTTTTTAACATTTCCTGCAATGAGAAAATAGTCATTATACTGTGTGGATTGTACAAGGTAAAGATTTTGTTTCTGACATATAAGGTAGACATCTACTGATTTAACCTGAAACTTTTAGATGCAGCAGGTGATGTTTGATTCTAGTACACTTCTAGCTTTACTCAAGGACCTTCTGTGCCAGTTGTCAGAGTTAATAGTCACCTACTATTCCTAATTGGAAGTGCTTGCCAGCTTGGAGAACAAGAATATTTATATATTTTCTTTTCCTGGTTTCTTCAGCTTTAAAATAGTTTTCATATTTTTATCTTGATGTCACAATACTTGCTTAGTTCTATTTGGTATGACATTCCATTGTATTTAGTTCTTACCAGTTTCTGTAATTTTCTCTCTTTCCATTAGATTAAAATTACAAATAGTGCAATCAATTTCCATAGTTAGTTTTTAAGTTAAGATAATGGAAATGCCTTCAAAACTGTAAGTTCAATACCACTTGGTATTATCATTAATCACTAATTCTCTCAACAGGACTGAAATGAAATTTGCCAGGTGCTTCTTGGTCATACCTGTATCTATTACATCAAAATAAATTTAAATAAGAATACTTGTTTCTTGCTGTCAGATACATATGGTCCTTACAAAATTCAGACTTCCCATCAACTTCAAGAAGGTTAATATTTTTTTGTTACCCTGAATCTACAGCATTGTATAATACATTTTTGTAAAATGGAACTATAGAGAAATATAATTGAGTAAAAATGAAGAATGCTGCTTCATAACTATGCACATATTGATATAATCTGCCTCAGATTAATATTTTTTAACATATTGATTACAGGAACATTTTTCAAAATGTTCTAGTTACCCAGGATATCAGGGTGACTGATATAAATGGTAGTGTATCAATGTCATTTATACCTTGACGGTAATGTATTTATGGGAAACTAGTACATTCTGTCTCCATGATACATCACATCATATAAACACATGACAACAAATATAAACATACGTTGCCTGTTTGTAATTTATGTGGTAACACAGTGCCTATCTTTTTTTTAGAACAGCGAATTAGGTTTCTCCTACAAATCATTCCAAAAGAGCTAGAAAGTGAGTCCAAATTTTATGAGTGCTGTATTATTATTACCTGTCACTTATTCTGTCCAAATGGAGCATCCTAACTAATGCAGATGATGCACATGGACTGTATGAGATTTTTGGCAGGCTGTTATCTCTTCTTAAGGAATTTGATTTACAAAAAGTTCCCCATTTGTGAGAAGCTGTAATATAGGTAGTTAATATCACACTTCAATTTTTCATAAGCTCTGGATGAATTTGGGCAGTGTAATTGATTGGCTTGAAGAGCAGAGTACTTTATTTTTTCAGTAATCTGTTTAATGCCAGTCTTGTAAAAATCATTTGACAGTTCATAAATATATATGTGTTAAATCCTAGTTTCTGTAGATAATGTATCTAGATTATTGCATAATGTGTGACCTTGAACTAATTTAAATGTACTTGATTTTTATTGGAGACCTTCTTTGGACTAGGATCACTTATTATTTTTGTTGTTTGACATCATGGTGCGCATCTGCCCTTATGTCATTGTCTCTTTAGAAGTGTGATTTTTTGGAATCAAATCTCATAGCTGTCTCCACTTTCTGTTGCTTTAGCCCAGCTGTGCACAGCAATCTCAGGACAGGTGACCTGATTGTGAGTGAAGTGAGTTATATCCAGTCCTAGTTAGTCAGACTTGTGGGCTGACGTGTAGTTCCCTGCAGTACAGGAGGTGTGGATTATTTTGCTGTACAAATTCACTGCAGTACTTCTTAAAGTAGAATAGCCAGAAGTCAGAGGAAGCTTATTAATGCCCATGACTTTGCTGATCTAAAAAGATAAATATTTATAGCACTGTTTCATTCAGAAGATAAATATATCAAGATTAAGTCTACCAAGCAGCAGTGGTATCCCAGCCTTCATCAAGTGCAGTTTGTTAACATTTTCATCTGAAAGTGGTCAAAAAGCCTGAAAATTAAAACCTGAAAATTTTAAGGGTTTCAGCACCTGTCTTTCAAGCTCTGTCCTTTCATCCTTTTTTTCCTCTCTTTTTGACCAGTTTTTTTCCATTGTAAATCTGACACTGGACATACTGAAATGCTACTTGAATACTTTGAAGAATTAATTTGCTGCAGCTTCCTATAGAGCAAAGCTCCACCAGACCATTTACAGTTAATAATCTGGATGATCATGTAAGATGATATTGAAAATTATTTGAGAGACAACAATCAAAGAAAATGTTTCCAGTTGTACTGGAAAACTCTTAACTTAAGCTATGTCTCTGGATATCTTGTAGTAAACTATTGGTTCTAATCCATTTGCAGGGATTGTGAACCAGATGTCTCTAGGGAGAGGGACAGCATAACATATGGAAAGGATATATCAGTACTATTCCTTTGGAAGCAAGTACAATGAAACAGGAGAGGGTAACCAGACTTAAGTGACAATTTTGAGCATGTTGAAGAGATGTGTAAAGAACCACCACTGTAAGGAAAGAGTGGTAACTCAAAGCAGCTGAGAGTAGGCTTCCTCTGGAAGCAGATTGTCTCCTCTGTCCCACTTTTAGCATCAATGTTCAACCTGCTGCCCTACAAGTGAGTGAGAAGGTTGTATTGCTTGAGCTCTGTTCTCACTGTGGTTCTGCTTTGTGCTTTGATTAGTACCATGAGTCATGGAACAAAAAGTTATACTTTCCGAATGTGTAATTGATGAGAGGCTGGGAAATATTGCAGGTGTGCTGGGACTAGATTTCTGGCTGTTCTTAAAGAAATGTTTTGAAAGACAGCAATTCAACTGAGATACGTAGTTATGAATAGCCAGCTATACAAATAACGTGCAGTTTTTAGAAAAAGACCACAGTGGATTGTAAAATTGGACAAGATTAATGAATACATACCTTTTTTTACATATATACCTTATCAGAAGAATAGCCAGCTAGTTATTTAAATAATCCAGCTTTCCTCAACATACGTAATTCTTTTTGTGGGTTACAGTGTCTGGTTTGGGGAAATGCACCTTAAAGAAGTGCTCTAAGGAGGCATTGTAACAGTTTGCCAAGGAAGGTTATAGGATTCTTACCACTGGATATGAGCATACCCATTTCTGCTTTAAGAGAGGAGATGTAAAACATCACCTTTCCAGTCTAACATTTTCAATTGCCAATAGTGATTTTTTTCA
Organism: Florisuga fusca; assembly: GCA_038090715.1. Lineage (NCBI taxonomy): Eukaryota > Metazoa > Chordata > Aves > Apodiformes > Trochilidae > Florisuga > Florisuga fusca. The sequence goes on from JAAWXA010000006.1 coordinate 21,228,299, forward strand.
TCATTTATAACATGTTTCTCTACATTCAGAACCCATTTGAACATTCAGAACCCGTTATTGAACATAAATCATTAGATTCTTTCTTACAGTTCTCTTTCTTTTATTCATCTTTTCACAATAATAAAAAATGGTCCTTTTTTCCTAGTGTTATGTTTGTGTTGAAGTTGTTTTAAAGATTTCTTTCCCTCTGGAGTTTATAACTGTTGGGATGTGTGCATGAGATGGCAATTTGAGATCCACACGTAATGTTTTAAAAGTTTGTACAGGCAAATAAAAGTTACACTTCAGAAAATGGAGTGGTTTTTCATTTAACTTTAGCATTAATGGCCTTACTCGACATTTGTAGAGGTTATCTGACGTATAGAACAATGTTAAAGTGTTAGGAAGAATGAGGTTAGGAGTCTTCAGAATGGTAGAGAACCTGCTTTGTGCTACAGGGATGTAATTACATTCTCTTCTGTTGTGGAGGAAAAAAACAAACCTTTTTCCTTAAGTGAAAAGGGATTTGAAGATGAGCAAAGACTAAACTTGCAGGTTTTTGATTTCTTTTTCTAACTTCTTTGAACAATTTCTTTTTTTAAGCAAAATTAAAGGGTTTTTTAAATTATTTTTTAAGAATATCAGTTAAAAAAGCTATCAGAGATGAAGAAGAGTGCCTTATATTCAGTTTGCATTTTAAGGTAGTCATGGTGTTCAAGGACCTTGATCCAAGGATAAAAGACTAGTGTAAGGAAAGGAACCTCACAGTCTAAAAAGCAGCTATATGGTCTTCCTTAAGATCAGACAAACACTGTACATGCATAATAGGGGCAGTTTGTCCCTAAATATGTGATGTTATTAGTATGCATAAATTTAGATGAAGGGTCCATGATTTTATAAGAGTGGGAAAGGTAATTCTTTCTAAGGACTGAAGTGGAAAAAGTTCTTGAGCAAGAGCTGATTTTAGTTTCTGTAGTCATACCTTACTTGGGACACCTAATTTATGCAGCTGATGAGAGCGTTTAAAAAACAGTTTCAGATTTGCATTGCTGTGAGGTTGTATGCCTTTCTTTTTTCTTTTGAGGCAAATACCTTCACACTTTCTCTCTTGCTACGTTTTTTGCTAGGAAACAATTGTGTGCAAACACTCAAAATCATCCATTATTGTATTCTTTCAATCTACTGCCTAAAGTTCTCCTTGTCTGTCACACTAGATTGTGGGAAAAGATAGTCTGACAGGAGCCGTGTCTGAGGTTATTCTGGCTACAAGTATTTTCCACTGCAGTTGTCAGAATCTGTCCTTGTAAAGGGTCTCAACCTTTGTGTATTCCTGTAGACAAGAACATTTTTCTCTTTTGTTAAGGACCTAGCACATGACTTCTTCATTATTAAGAAATGGTTCAAAGCTGTACATATTGTAATGTTCCCTTTTTCATAGAGAAATATGTATTCAGAGAGTTAGGAAAAGAACAGACTTTGAAATTCTTTACAGATATCATTAGACTCTGGTTTCTTTTTCAACTCTGGTAATATTTATTCCTCCTCAGTCTCTTTGCTATCAGAGTTGATAGCACAAGCCTCAAGATTGCTTTCATGATAATATTGCTATAATCACACAGGGCCTCACTCTGCTTTGCCTAATGGATATTATTTAATTTATCCTTATATATTTGTCTCTAACTTTTATTTCCTTCTTGACCACTATTCTGGCATATTTTCTCTTTTGTTGATGCCTTTTTGTCTCTTGCCTCTACTACCAGAGCAATTGTCTAGAGCCTTTCTATACAGTGGTGGTATACTAGACAGCTCTTTGTTTTCATTTATTTTGAAAAGCTATTAATTTTTAAAATATATTGCTGAATTACTCCAATTGTTGGAGCCTGGTCAGTTCAGGCTTAAAAACAGTTACAAAAGGAAATCTATAGATAGCCTGTAACTGTCAGAAGAAAACAGTAGCCAGCAGAAAAGCATTATACTGAATATGGCTCAGCAAAATTAGTTTCTCTTGGGAATAAAATCTACTTTTATTTAGAAATCAAGCATGCCTCGTTATTGTATTACATTTTTCATAATGAAGCAGAAAGTGCTGCCTGTTGCCAGTTTAATTACCATATTTGCCTGAAAACAGTAAGTTTGCTATTACACCAAAAAAAAAAAAAAAAAAAAAAAAATAATAACTCATTGACTGGATAACTTTGTATTTAAAACTGCTTTTGACATCCTGTATGAATACTGGACTCACATTGTAGGCTGTCACTTTGACAGTCTCTTGTGCAGCATCCTGTCCATCTCTTAAGTATTTCATGCTTTGTGTAAGCACTTAATATTCAGAAAAGGTGTCCTACCCTGCAGTCTGTTTTTTGGAAAATCTAACTCTGATTTCCATTCTTACAGATTACTGCAAATCAGACTTTGATACTCAGCTATGTAATGTTGTACTTCTTTTCTCTTATCTGTGCTATGATTCAGGACAAATGGGGCTTCATCATAAGAAAACTCATTAGAGAGCTCTGTTCTCCAAAGCATAGTGTTTTTTGTTTCCAAATCTTTAGATTTATACAGAAGCACTTAATATTGACTTAAGTTTCAGGAAAGCTTAAAAAAATTACCCTTTCTCCCTGAAGCTGATAGGAATCAACTGGATACCCTTAGAGATATTCGCAGAGCATGCTAACATGTACCCAAGATTGTGCTGATATTAAAATACACAGATAGGGAGCAAAGGCCAAAAATACTACAGCTATTTTAACCTTCTGCTAGCTGATGAGGAGGTACTACAGAAGCTGAGTAATTTGAAACATAGAAATAGCCAGAAATACCTGGAAAGAAGTTGTTTTCTATTTTCAGAAAATACTGAAATTGCTAAACATATTGTGAAAGGTAGTTTCATTTTTTGTATTAGAGGTACACCAAAACCATACCACTGGAAAGGTGTAATGATTTGCAGGTTAAAATTGCAAAACAGTGCTGGTGGTTGCTTGATAGCAAAAATACTGTGTCTTTCAAAGACATCAAAGGTTCTAGTGCAGTTCCCCTGTAGACTTCCATGGGTTCAGCTTTCATGGGAATAGTGTTAATCTTGAATTCCAGTGGTCCTCATTGTACTCAGGAACATTCTCATCATAATCCTCATGAGGAACTGCACCAAAAAATAGTTTTCTTTTTTTTTCTTGTGATTACTTGCCTTCCTGCTGCAATGATAACATGAGATGTAACATGTAATCATCAAGAAAAGTTAGGTAGTTTCATGAGAAATAGTTACAGCTCCTCAGTCAATCAGTCAGTAATGGTATCTGGGAGAGGAAAGGTTTCTCTTTGCCTGACTGAATTTCTGTCACCTACTGGGAGAACAAAATTTAGTTTTAATGAAGAATGCTCTCCTGGTATGCCTGTATATGGAATATATGCTGCTTGTTCATGAAATAGCCTTCTGCTTTCAGTGTGCTTGCAGTGAGATCTTGGAGCAATATCACAGCACAAGTGAAAAGTTCAGTCATCAGTTGTAGCAGTTCTATCCACAGAATATTTCCTTCTAGTTTATTTAGAATGCAGGTGGTGATACTGTTGCTTTTCTTCTATATGGTTTTTATGTTTGTTAGTTTGGTTTGGTGGTTGTTTTTTTTTTTTTACTGTGGCATATCAACAAGTTTCTTCTGCAGTCTACATCAGAATACATTAGTAAAATAATAACCACTGAATCACTGAAACTAGCTATGATCATACTGTTAAATAGTTAAATTAATCCATTGCTTTTAAGACTTTTTTAACCAAGCTTCAGGTTTATAGACCTTCATACTGAGTATCCATCCCATATACCTCAAGGAATTCAGTAGTGCACTCATCTTTTACATGCCAGAGAGCTTTCCTCTTTTGGCCGTTGGAAGGCCCTTTGTCATGCTCTACTCCTCCTGGTATTGGTGCTCCAGGTTCCTACACACCCACCAATCTGGGTGCCCTCTGGAGAAAACCCTGGGAGTAACAGCACTTGTCAAAATGTCCCACAAAGTTGAAGAATAACATGTTACTATCTGGATACCTTGGGTCTGCACTTCATTTCCAGCAATATGACCACATTTTAGGATTTATTGAGAATCACAGAATGGTTTGGGTTTAAGGGACCTTAAAGATCATCTCAGGGACAAATCCCACTAGATCAAGTTGCTCAAAACTCCATCCAACCTGGCCTTGAACTCTTTCAGTGAGGGGGCAGACAAAACTCTAGACAACTTGTGCCAGCGTCTCACCACCACAACCATGAAGAATTTCTTTATAATATTTAAATTTGCCCCACTTCATCTTAAAACTCCTCATCCTGTCAGTACATGCTCATATAAAAAAATCCCTCCACAGATTTCCTTTTGCCACCCTTCAGATATTGGAAGGCCACTGCAAGATCTCCCCAGAGCCTTTTCTCCTCCAGGCTGAACAACCCCAGCTCTTCTCACCTGTCCTCATAGAAGAGTTGTTCCAGCTCTCTTATGATCTTTGTGGCCCTACTTCACTTGCTTTAACAACTACATGTCCTTCTTGTGTTGGGGGCTCCAGACAGGAGCACAATACTGCAGGTGGGGTCTCACCAGAGCAGAGCAGAGGGGGGAGCATCCCCTCCCTTGACCTTCTGGTCACACTTATTTCGATGCAGCCCAGGGTACGATTGGTTTTCTGGACCACAAGTGCAGACTGCTGGCTCGTTTTGAGCTTCTCATCAACAAGCCATCCCAAAGCTCTTCTCAGGACTGTTTCTCAGTCCATACTTTCCCCAGTCTTTTATTTCTGACTGTGATTGCCCCAGCTCAGGTACAGGACCTTGCACTTGTCCATGTTAAACTTCATGAGGTTTGCAAGGGCCCAACCTTTCAAGCCTGTGAGGGTTCTTCTGGATGGCTTCCCTTCCCTCTAGGATTTCTACTGCAATACACAAGTTGGTGTTTTTGACTATAGATATTTCTGTGAAGTTTAACTGACCAGTAGAAGTAAAAACACGCTTATTGTTTTTAACATTGAGATTGAACTGGAAAATGCCTTTTCTCTATCCAGCTGATACACTGTGGATGCTGTTTTGAAGTCTTGCCTTTCTGTACTTGCGTAGTCCAGGGTGTCAAAGATTACTCATTCTCAGTGGGACATTTTTAGCTTTTATCTCCAGTCTTCCTTTGATGATATCCTTTTAGATAGTATCTTTTTTCTCTGAAACAAATTTGCCTTTCTGATGTTGGTGACAGTCTGACCATTCAGAGTAATAAGTATTGTTGCACTGTCTTGAAAGTCTAACATTCTCCTTATGTGACTTGTATTTCCTGTGCTTTTCAGTTCACTCACTTAGAACTTTTTCAGCAAGGTGTACAAGCCTTTTTCCTGCATCAGACTCTGGGTGTGATCGGAAGACATACCTCACCAATTTATGGGTAGCTGCCCCCAAAATCTTACCTTTAGCTGTCACAGTAAGCTGATTCAGGGCAGTGAATTAGAAAGGTTGACACTACTTTATCTGCAGTCAGTTTGAGCTGTATTCTGGCAGGTTAGCTTTGAAAAATTGCTTGCCATGGGTACTAATTGTAGAACTGATACTAAAGCAGGATGCTGCCAGGGTGTAAATAGCAGAAAGGGGAAAATTAGCAAGGTCCCTGTAACTGCAAGTATACATAGTGTCTGCATCTCGGTTAACATTTAAAGCGAATGTTCAGCATGCTTGTTGCAGCTAGTCCCTTCAGACCAGTGTCATACTCTTGTTTTAGCAATCACAGTAAAATCTAAATGAAGCTGAAACTCATTACACGGTAGTTACAGGGATGGCAATAAGGAAGAGTTGGGGCTTTTTTTGCTTGCCTTTTTTTTTTTTTTTAAGAGAGTATAGTGCTATGCTCTTGCAGTTTTATATTTTACAGGGGAAAATTATTTCACTTTATCTGTAAATTTAAAACTTACTGATGAATTTATAAAGAATTTACATATTGACAAATCTTTGTTCTTATTATACAGTATACAGGCAACATCTTACTCAGCGTGTACATGGCTCTCATCTTTCTTTTACTGAGGGAATGGGAGAATGTGTGTAGGTGTTCTACATCTTCTGCAGTGAAGTGCAAATCCTACAGCAGTAACTTATATCCTCCCTAGTATTATAATAGTGCCATTGTGAATGTGAAAAACATGAAATTTGTGTAGCTATATTGTACATCACAGATGTCAGTGTTGAAATGATACCTGTCCTGGGCTTTGTAAGCAGTCATTTGAACTTCAGACAAATTAAGTGTAACGTGCTCTTTTCAAAACATCACTGTTTCATTGCGTGGAGTAGGAGGAATATTATCCACAGGACTCATATTCCTATTTACAGTGTTTTATCACTTTCCTTACTAATCAATACAGCACACAGGCAAATTTATGTGTATAATGGACTATTAATTCTTAGGCTTAACAGAAAAAAAAAAAAAAAAAAAAAAAAAAAAATACTGATTTTTCTTATAGTCCACTTAAAGATAACATTTTACTTGTTTTTTTTTTAATCATAAAGAGACATTTCCCCTTGGGGGTGGCAGGGCAGGGCTTGACAGCCGGGACAGCTGCTGGGCAGTGGCCACTTCCCTGGGAATGGGGACCGGTTGCCCCTGTAATCAAGTCCTGTCAGCACATAATTGTCTCATAGTCCTGTGCTAGCTCACCTATAACTCCTGAAAGAAAATAAAGATAAATATCTAAACTGTGAAATAGATTTTGAGTCTCATTAAAATATTTGAGACAATGGGTAACAAAGGTAGCACCTTTTCTGAACTCTCATATTAATGTTTTGACAGATGACAAAGCATTTGAGTAAGAAGAGAGTCATGAAGTCCTCATATCTTCAGATTTTGCTGTTCTGTTTTACATGCTGACATGTCAGTGAGATAGTGATTTCTGAATCATGTTTCTAAACAGAAGATAGGGTGGCAGAGACCATAATAAGGTTCCAAGGTACAAGAGAAAAGTTGAGTGTACTTCCATCTTTACAATACATGTGTCTGTGTAATAGGTGATACACACACGAAGTGATGCCTAACCTGGAATAAATTATTCCTTCAAAAGTTGCATTTTTAAGTCTGTATTCAGGTAGATAAAACTGTCAAAAATTGTCAATTCTCTGATATTTTTAATCAAGTTAACCTGTTAGCCTGCAGCTCAGATACCCTTTTTTGGTTTGTTTTTAAAGGGGTAAGTTTGATCTCTGACTATTCCCAATTCCCTTTGTGAGGACGCCAGACAGTGACTATTGATTTTCACAGAAGCCTTAGGAACTTTGAAATCTCTGCTTTTCTGTCCCCAAAGCAACCTGTTACTGAGAGCATGAGCTAATGTAGATGCCTATGTTGGACATGGTCACAAGTCCTTTCTTCTCTTGAGTAACCCAGCTAACAACTGGAATATGGAGTTGTATTTATTTAAATTCTTTTATGATTATAGCAATCAAGGTTTTAACTCTTTGAAAGAGAATCCAGAATTAATTGCTGGATAAATTACATATATGCACACACACAATAGCAACATGAGTATGTTGTAAAGATATAAAGATGGAGAGCTTTTTTTTTTTTTTTCATTATAAAGATGTTACAATGACTGTTTATATGGCTATGAGGAAGTAAACTGTATCTTGCAGCACTGTGAAGACCCACACAAAGCTTTTACAATCTGCACACTGTAATCTTGGGTACCTGTGATGATGTCTATTACATGAATACACCAAGGAAACAGCTTAAAGGGTAGCAAATCTTGTAAGATTCTTTAACATGTGGAAGTATTATCTGATAAGGATAAAGTAGGGAAGGGTCTGCCAACATTTGAATGTCACTTGTTGCCTAATTTATCAGACTAAATAAAAGTCTGAATAAATAGTAGTCAGTATTATAACTTCATAATAAGAGTAATAATTCCAAAGCACTGTAAAAGGATTTTTGTTGTGTAAGAATGTTTTTTGAAGTTCTTCTGAAGCCTGCCTGTGAGATATGAAAGGATGGTCTTTTAATTAATTTTTCATTGATTGGCCACTGCTTCATCTTAGAGCTTCATTTCTTAAAGATTTTTTGCAATCTGATTCCTGTCACCATAAAACTCTTTGTAGGTATTTGGCTTGATTTTTAATTAGTGCAATTAATTTTAATGTATTTATTTGCACTCAGGCATAATTACTTTTATAAATTCCATCTTGTATTTTAGTAGTTCTTACCTCCCTGACAGCAATTTCTACTAATTCTACATGTAAATAATACAATTAATGCTTGTAATCCTGAGCTGGGGAAGTGAAGGCACTAAATAATTTTTGTTTTCTGGAAATGTTATGAAACATCTATGTATGTGCTGCTTAATAAATACATGTTTCATTTTTTCTCCTCTTATTGAGTCCTAGGCCAGGAAATCCTTACATTTATAGTTATGATTTAAAATCCATTTAAAATATGTGTACTTTCTTTCTTTTCCTCTCTTTCTTCCCTTGCAGTATACTGCATGACAATAAATCCTGAGGAACAACAGGACTGTAGGAGTTGAAAAGAGTTTAAGTGACCTGACAGTTACAATCTTGCCTTTCAGTTGTGACCTTTATTGACATAATCTTCCCAGCAATCATGTTGCCTCGCTCTGCCAGAGGTACAATGTGATATCAAAAAGATACTAACAAAACATTAATAAATAAATTGTACTGTACTACAGCTACAGTATTTGATCAATTAAATATATACTGTAAGTTCAGTGATAGTGTAGTCATTTAGCCGGATGGTTGACCTCTCTATGCTGGTTTAAGTTACTATTCATTTATACTGCTCATACGAATTTCATATTGTTTTGCATTGGATAAATTTTAATTAGCAATAATACTAAACTGTGGGGTTTTTGCCATCTGTTCTTTTGTGATAATTTGGTAAAGAATATTATTCATTACATGCTTGCACAATATCAGAGTGTGAAATCTGTATCTTCATGCTAAGCAAGACATATATAGAGGCTGTAAAAGCATATGAAAGCTCTGCATATGTAAAGCTAGGAGAGAACACAACGAATTGAGAATTTATATTCCTGTATTTTGGTGCTTTTCTGATAACTTCCACTTCTGGATTTCAGTTTCAGACACCTAATACCCAGAATGTATCTTAGTTATTTGCATTCATAGTAGCAGAAGAGCTAAATCCTGAAAAACTGCAATGATTTACTGAACTGCTAAATGAGGAAAGCTTTATTACAGCTCACATAATATAATATTTCAGAGTGGTGGAGCATCAGCTGAGCTTTACAAATGCCCTTCTGATTAACCTTGATATTAAATCAAAGTTTGAAAGGTTAAGCCTGCAAACATTTGGCATTGAAAACTGAGCCAGTAATATCAGAATTAAGGAAAACTATATTTTAATGTCTGTCATTACTTAATGACAGTGGAGTGAGTAGGACTATACTAATTTAAAAATAAAGACCTGGATATTTTACAATCCAATAGTTTATCCAGTGCTATTATTATGGCAGTATCTTGTTTTATTGTGAAGTATAAGCTACAGCTGCTCTTTAGCAATATATGGCATCCACACGTGGCATTAGCTCAGGTCCTGTGAGTTACTAAACAGTTACTAACAGTTACTAAACAAACTTTATTGAGGACAGCCTCACCTTTACTTAGCACCTGTCACTGGGTATGCTAGATACCTGGTATATAGCTTTGTCTTCAGGCATTTTTCCCTGTGGCTGAGGTTCCTGTCTGAGGTGACCTTTCTCCAGGCTGAACACTCCCAGTTCTGTCACTCTCCCCTCCCAATTCTGTTTATATGTATGACTCCTCACCTGACTCATTCCAGTATTTCCATGTCTCTCCTGGAAAAAGACAGGATGTGCTTGTCCTGGTGAGCCCGGGACTGCAGGTGTGTCTCACCAAGGGGTGAGAGGAGGGGATCACCTCATTCAACCTGCTGATGGTATTTCACCTAACACCCAGGAGGCTGTTAGCATTCTTTCATACAAGTACACATTACTGGGTAATGTACAACTTCTGGTCCAGCAGCACCTCTATGTCCTTCTCTGCAGACATTCTTTCTAGCTGGCTACCCATCAGCTGTTGCTTGGTGTAATTCCTCTGCAGGCACAGGACTTACACTTCCTCACTGTTAACTTCATTCACCCACCTGTTGAGGATTGTATCTGGAGGGTGGCACATCAGTAACTCCTGCCTGTTTTCTATCATCATTAAGCTTGCTGAGAGGGCACTTCACCCATCATCTGGGTCATTAATGAAAAGGTTGAACAGTATTTGTCCTAGTAAGCACTCCTGGGGTTCTGCAGTAGTGACTGGATTTCTTGCAACTGGCTGCATGTGATATTTTTTATCACTCCTAAAAATGCTACGTTTCCTTATTTACACTTTGGTTTCTCCTAAGAAATACAAATGGACTTGGGATATCACTGTTAACAGGAGTTGTCAGAATTGCTCATACCTTAACCGGATTTAAGCGTTCTTGTGAAAACTCTCATTTAGAATGTTGATTGCATTAGAAAATTGGTAGGCTACAAAGATTGCCATATACAAGGAAATTGTTCCTCTGTAGTATAATCATTGGAAGTAGATACCTAAAAGGGAAAGCTGTAACATGAGTTACATTTTGACACTGAGAATAACAGAACACCAAGTTGGAATGGACCTCAATGATCATATTTTCCAAGCTTTCTAGGTAGGAACACAGATGAGATGACCCAGCACCCTGTTGAGCTGAGTCTTAAAAGTGTTCACTGTTGGGGACTCCACCACTTCCCTGGTGTGATTATTTCAATGCCTGACTGTTATCTTGGCGAAAAATTTTCTTCTGATGTCCAGTAAGGATCTTTCCAGAAGTAATTTGCACTCATTACCCTTCATCTTTTCCATGTGCCTCCTTGTGAGAAGGGAATCTCTGTCATCCCAGTAACCACCTGGGATGGTTTAACTAGACATTAGAACATTACAAGTTTTCCCCTAAGTCTGCTTTTCTCCAGGCTGGCCAAATCCAGTTCTCTCAGCCTGCCCTCATAGGCTGAGGCTTCCCAGTCCTTTGATCATCTTTGTGGCCCTTCTCTGGACCCTCTCCATCCTGTCCACATCTTTTTTTGTACAGCAGGACCAGAAATGAGCAGGTGTTCCTGGTGTTCTAGGTGTGGCCTGACAAGTGCTGAGTAGAGTGGGATGATGACTTCTTTATCTCTTCTACTGATGCCCTTGTTGACACAACCCAGCATCCTGTTGGCTGTCTTTGCCAGTGCTGCACCCTGTTGAGCTTGTTGTCCACCAGGACCCCCAGATCACTTTCCACACAACTGTTCTACAGAAAGGATGATCCACCCACCCACCACACAGACCACTTGTCAAGACCACAATGTGTCAGAGAAATACCTAGTCCTTCTCTAGTTTCTCTAGTCCTTAAAGGAACAAGATTGATTTTATTCCCTGGGTTGATTCAAGTCAACTTTGACACATAGTTCAAAGAAGGCTAAAACATTTTTACATTCCATTAACTTTCAGTATAATAGTATATTATGGTATGATATGTTTTTCATATTGCTCTGTTCAATACTCTCGGGTAACTAGGCTGGACATACAGAACTGAACAGTTTGAGTTGTACCTGTGTGATTGTAATTGATGGATGTTTATGAAGAGCAAAAATTTTATCCATGTACTTGCCTCAAACTAAAAGCCCCGCTTTTTATCACAGCACCTTTGATGAACAAATCTTCTTTGCTAAAGTCTGCTTTGCTTTCTGAAATGCAAGGATGCAGAAATTGATATCAGTAACAGTGTTACAATGCCTTGTCATTCTGTTTAACAGTTACTGAAACTACATTTCCATACATCAATTTAGTCATCAGCATTCAATTTCAACAAGCGTGTGTGGAAAATGCTGCTTTTTTATAGAAAAACAACTCTTTTGAGTCTTTTTATAAGTACTTTGATTCTTTTCTGATGTCTTTGGTGTATAGGTTGCATATGAAAAGTAGAAGTGCTTGCCTGCAGCTCCATTTCTGACTGGGGGTTATAGAAATCTGCACTGCAGAGATTATTTTGACTATTTTCTGCTACAGAAGAACAATTTATTTTACCATTCTGCACATATGATTCAAGATTATGATATTGAAGATAAATTCCATTTATTATAATAAATTTAACATTAGAAATGTGTAAAAGTATGTGTAAAATTCATTTTTAACATGGTATTTTGTACAGGCCACAAAACTCTGTTCCCTTGTAATCTTGAACAGAAAACCTTCATGCTTGGAGACAAAAAGTAAAGGTGTTCTCTTACAATATATGTAGCAGAAGCTATCTCTTTTAGGAAGCAGAGTCAGAATTTGTATTGAAATATTTTTGTGTTCTTTACTATGTAACGAACTTCTGGGTTTGGAAATTTTTGTGGTTTTTCCTTCCTTCCTGCCTTCCTGCCTTCCTGCCTTCCTTCCTGCCTTCCTGCCTTCCTTCCTTCCCACCCCTGCTCCCTCTTTCTGTCTATCTCTTGGTCTTACTTTCCGTGTTTCTTTTATTAAGATATTTTGACATAGGTATTCCTTTTCCTTTGCTGATAAATACTTTCTTTTCTACCAAAAGATGCTGGGAAACAAAAGAAATAAAGTGGTGTATTTTTTTTCCTCCTCTAATCTTGTCAGTTTGATATGCTTTTATTAACAACTTTTTAATTCAGATTAATTTTAATATAAATATACTCAGAAAAGACACATTACATTTCTTTAGACATTACTATTGTGTCTAAACCTGTATGTCAAACATGCCCCCAAAGAAAATTAAATTACATGGTCACCCTAAAACACAAATCTCATAGTTGGTTCTTGATGGAACTGGGAACCTATGAACTGAACTGAGCTGAGTCACAGCTACTGTCCCAAGCTTAGTGCTACAATATTTAAGATGAAGAATCACTCTGAACTTCCAGTTATTCCTTCCTATTAATATTTTTACGCTGCCATTATTTCATCTAGAGATCCTTGCAGAATGCCAAACTGCTCCACAAGATTACACCTATGACTGCAGACACATATTCTAAAAAAAAATACCATTCCTATCTTTATACATAGCATTTTAGCTAGAACAATGTATCCCATCTCTACTTCATCTTCAGTGACCAATTTTTATTTTTCTTAAAGCTAGTTATGTTCCTTTGTAAGAGTAGAACTATATAGAAGACCCTGATTTCATCTTCTGCTGTCAGTGTTGGAGTCTCAGAACATGTATCAGAAATTAGGACATAAGGATGTTTTATAATATTACATTTTCTTTGTCTCTTGAGTGCTTAAATTAAGGCTTCCACAAAGATAAACATAATCTTCCATTCCCACAAAACAGTTGGATAATGCAAAAAGTTTGTAACATTTGGGTCTGAGCATTCATACTGCAAGCTGATCTTTTTTTTTTTTCGGAGGTTGAAAACTGATGCAAATTAAGACTTTTAGACTATAGAGTTTCTGTAGTGACAGGATAAGACTGTGCACAACCTAACGTGCAGCCCAAGAGCTTAAGTATCTTGAAGGAAAGATTCATGCAGGTTCAAACCACACAGGAAACAGATTCTAAAAGTGACTATAGTATAATTCTTAATTAACACACTCAAAATCACCTTAGTTTTGTGTAATAAGACAGATATGTTCAAATACTTGCAGATACAGACAGATATATTATATGGGAATAAACCTTCCACAAATTAAAATCATAAACCGTTGCACATACTTATCCTTAAAACACTGGTGGCTGCTCTTTTTTTTTTTTTTTCATCTTGATCCAAGAAATTGCTGAAAGAAGAGCAAGGGGTTAAGGGTTTCAATGATCTCAGGTTTCTGGGGAGCTTTAACTGATAAGTATGTGATTCCAAATTTTTTTCTCTCTTATTATGACAGATAAGAGGTGTGCAGTACATGTCTCTTCTTACTGAATGGAGCTGTGATTCTGCAGTTTGTGCTTATTTCTATAGCTTGAGCAAATTATAATTTTATGGCTTAGTCTAGAGTTATCATCATGTTGAACTTACATAGGGGGAAGAGAAGTGCTATGTCTTTGTTTTTCTGAAGAAACAGTATTTTAAAATCTTAGGCTGTAAGAGCTATGAGGGAAAAGTATCCTGAGACCACATTGAATATTGGTATGATTTTAATTGACTTCAGTGAAGTGCTAGGGAAACTGAATTAGATATTTCTGAATATGAGGAAATTCAGTTTATTTTCATGATCTGGTTTTCAGTGTGACGGCCAAAATATCTTTCTAGGATCCATTTGAGCATTATGAGCATGTAAGTGTAGTCAAACTCACTGAGTCCACTGAGACACACAGTGTGTACTGTTCTTTGTATAGGGCACAGGTGGGTTCTCATATTTATTGAATGATGAATCATACTCTTACTCATTTCCAGTTCTGACCAAAATAAGGACTCTGTAGACTGATTATGGGTTTTTCTGTACACCTGCTACTCCCTCAGAAATGAATTTTCATTAAGATGGTAAGAATTGATGGTAACTGACATGATTCATGCTAAGTCAGAAAGGTACAATTCAGAAAATTGTTTTCCATTGCTTTCTTCCCCCCTTGAAAACGCATATGCTTTTAATATGCTTCTTTTGTTCCTATAACTGAACCACTTACTGTATAAATATTTTTAAAGGTTCATGATTGTTTCTGTGATGTTACAAGGCATATTTTCAGTAAAAAGAATGGCAATTAGTGTATCTTTCACTCAGAAGAGGAATTTCTGATAATAGCAAATCTTCTCCAACATGATACTATGTAAACCACCAGCAGTGACAGATTTTTTTTTTTTTTTTTTTTTTCTTTTTTGGTTTTAATCACAAAATAAATTGAAAAGAGCACAATAAATTCCAGTTCAAAGCTTATACTACACAGCAGAGATCCTCTCTGTTCATTCCAAAGATCTAGTCCTTATGATCTTGTTTTCCGGAAGACACACATCCTAGAAGGCAGGGTTTCTCTTGAAACCTCTACAGACTGATTTGTTTCAGTATTTTTACCTTATATAATACCATTTATTATATTTTTGAAGTCTACTGATGATGCATGATTTTGTGCTTTTTTCATTAGTTACTAATCAATAAAAAGAACCTAGATCAAGTAAAATTACACTGTAATGGTGTAGTACAACATAATAATTGTCATTTTCTAATGAAGAGCTCCTTACCATCTATTTTTAAGTTATTTTAAAATACCCTTTCTTTAAACTAATTTACTGGCAGAGCATTATATTCAGGCATTAAGAATGAAAAAAAGAGAAAATGAATTTACTAAACCCATAAATCATTGAAGTCCAAGAGACATACAGCACATCATTATGTCATATGATTAAAATTACATACCACTGAAGATCAGCACTGTAAAGTATTAGGGCAAATTCCTCTCCTGCTTTGGAGATGATCTAAGGCCACTCTACCCTGTTGAGACCTCACCTAGAGTACTGTGTCCAGCTCTGTAGCCCTCAAGACAAGAAGGACCTGGACCTGTTAGAACGGGTCCACAGGAGAGAGAGCTATTGGGGTTATTCACCCTAGAGAGGAGAAGGCTCCAGGAAGACCTTTTAGCAGCCTTCTAGTACCTGACTGGGGCCTAGAAGAAAGCTGGGGAGGCACTGTTTACAATGGCATGTAGCGACAGGATGTGGATTAATGGTCTTTAGAACAGGGTAGATTTAGATGAGGCATTTAGGAAGCAGTTCTTTACTAAGGGGGTGGTGAAGCACTCGAATGTTTTGTGCAGTGGTGGTGGAGGCCCCATCCTGTGAGGCATATAAGGTCAAGCTATATGGGTCTATGGGCAGCCTGATCTAGTTAAAGATGTCCCTGCTTAACTCATTGGGATTGGGCTAGATGACCTTTAAAGGTCACTTCCAGCTCAGCACATTTTATGATTCTGTGTTTTGTTCCTCCAGCTTTTTTGTCACATTGTCTTCTTTTTGAATATCAAAACTGGCATTTTGAGTGTTGGTTGTGCTTAATTGATTCTTTATTCTTTTCAGTGGTGCCTAACTCTAAGCTTCAGTGGCCTACTCTCATTTTCAAAAAAAGGCTTGATCACTACTCAGTCTATAATTATTAACTCAGGTGTCAGGTGCTACCAAGTCTTTTATTTGTACTGAATCTCTATACACCTCTAGGAACTTTTTAAATATGATTCATTGCTGACTCTAATCTGATTAAGTATATAGGGTACTTTGAGGTTTTGTTGAACATGGAGGATTTCCTAAAGTCAGTCAGGTGTATGATAATTATAAAGAGTTAAATCTTTCTTGTCTTGAGCTGAGTAGGTGATGTAAGTATCATGTCTGTGGGTTTAATTTTGCCTTTTTTTTAGGTTTGTTTTAGTTTTTGTTTGATTTTTGTAAGAGACTAAAGATATAATAAATAATTTTTAGATATTGTCTGTTTATGAAGTTTGAGAATTTTATATAATTTTTTAAAATTATAAAATTCTATTAAATAATTTTTATTCTGCACCTATTTTTCAAAAAGTAAAAAAAAAAGAAAAAAAAAAGAAGAAAAAGCAATGGTATTAAAATAAATGACTAATTAATGGCTAAAAGGTGTTGAGTTCATATTTTTTCCTCTGGCAGTAATTTAATGTTAAATATTTTTGGTCACATATTTATTTATGTTGTTAATTCTAAGGTGGTAAGTTCCCTTGTTTTAGTCACAAAGTTAAGGGATCACATTTATGAGGAATTGTATACAGTTCATTTGAAGACATTGTCTTTGAAGGAGCCCCTACAGTTTAAACATTTATAATAAATATAAATTACATAGAATAGATACAGTAAACCAACTTAGTGATTTTTAGTGAAATGACTTAAAAAAGAAAAAAGGAAAAATGGCATAGATCATTATAACTGTTTTGTTTATTTTTTCATACAAGAATTCCTAGTTCATAGGTGTCATCACCTGAATCCTGGGGGTTATGACTAATGGGAATAGTGTGCATTTTATGCATTTAGGTTTGGGTTGCAGGCATGATACACTTTTAGGGACCCTTCAAAGCACTGTGGCATCTGGATACAGAATATCTTAGTATTTTGCTTTTGAATTAAATCCCTGCCTCTGTCTTGGCTTGGTCCTAAGAAATCCTTGCTTTGACCAGCATTTTTTAAAAAGTTAGTATTTTTTGACAGTTACAGTTTACACTTTCTTTGCTGTCTCTTAAATGTGATGTATGTATTGTCAGACACTCTGTCAAGTGCATAATGTGTTAGTTTTTACATACCCAGTCACTTGTCATTTCAAGACATTCTCTTTGAAGAAGCCCTGTGTTAGTGTCATCAGTAGTTTTTGTTTCCACAGTCACAAATATGATGTTCCTTGAATGGAAGTCATCCTATCCTATCTAACCCTAACCTTATTAGCAGAAGGAAAAACTATATGTAAAAAAACCTATAGGAGAGATTAGTCTGGGCAAAAGTAAAGTAAATCTGTTTGCAAATGACACAGCATGAACAAATACGTCCATTTAGGAAAAAAATCTATTCTGTGTAATAAGGTCTAGTGGAAATCAGACCTTTTGTATGTATGCTGAAGTTCACCCTCTTAGTTTTGAGGGTCAGTCCAAATATAGATAAACATCATTCCATAAACATCTTTAACCAAATAGAAGACAACAAATAGAATGAGACCCAAGGCTTTCCTTGCACAGTTTATTTGTGTGTAACTAACACAGCAAAATACACCAAGCTTTGGCTGATCCTTTTTCATATTTGCTTTCTTCCATTAGTTTGCTTCTGTATATGTGTGGAAATACTTGTTTTGTTTCTGTGAGTCTTTTATCTTTTTACATTAAATTGCTTGGGAGTATGCTTATGCTTATAGACCAGAATTTGAGAACTGTTGGTTTACATCTAAAAGCATGAGTATCCCTATTCCGGGGAGTAAATGGCTGTAATAAGATGGATTAGCTTTGTGCTTAAAACATTTTGGGGACAGTTTGGAAAATCTTTGGCCTTTTATGCTGCTAAGTATTGTAAAATTCTGATTTTGTTTTGAATAACTTAAAAAAACAATTTAGCAAGTATTTTTCTGTCATGGGGTGTGTGTTTCAGAATTGTGTGTAACAGAGAACCTTTGTGTTTCTTTATCTTCTTTTTAGTAGATTTGAAGTTTTTTTCAGAAGTAGTTAACTGGGAGAAAAGTTGACTAGTGACTCTTAATCAGCACTAGTTAGTTAACAGAAAAAAACATGATAATTTTAAACAAAAAGAATAATCTCCCTAGGAATTGTCAGTTTTTAAAGTGTCTTATATAGAGTGTTCTATAATAAATAATAGATTTTTAGGAAACATGTTTTGAGTGCAGTCATAAACATTTCGAGTATGCAAGAAAGATTAATTTTATTTTCTCTCAACATTTACATGTGCCTGTGATGTGCATTGTATGTAGCATGGTTTTGTAGTACAGTCTTGGCCTAAATATATTTGAAGCTCTCTTAGCTTTGAAGTCTCTTCAAAGAATGAGAGATGCAGAGGGAAAAAAAAAAGATGGTGTGAATTCTAATGCACTTCTGAAACTGCCCTGATGAATACATTTAATGCACTTCTCTGAAAATGCTAGAGCTAATGAACTTTCCATATTTATTTCTTCCTCTGCTCTCAAGCAGGACAAATGTTACAGACTTCGTGGTGGAAGTAAAAAATGGCAGTTCCAGTCCACAAAATGCACTTATGATCTTTTGAAAGAAATTCCAAGTTCTTGATTGAATCATATACAGCAAGACCATCTAAAATTCAAATGAGATTTTGAAATAAGAGAAGACTAATTTTCTTCAGTGCAGTAGTTGGAAATGGAATGTTCAGCCTCAGGTTTGACTCCATAACCATCTGATATATGTTACTGTATGAGCAAAAGGTAAGGACTCCAAGGTACACCCAGCTAATCTCATCTTGCTACAGATGCTGCCAGAAGATGGTGATTTCAGCTTGCTTCTTTTCTGAAGTTTAAGTGTACTATCGCTATACAATAACCAGCATGCAGGTGATCTCTTAACCTAATCTGGTAAAAATTGAGCTGGCAAGGTATTAGTCTCTCAACTCACTTAGCTTTCCAGGTGCAAACTTTGAGGTTTAATTGAAGCAGTTAAAATGTGAGTACATTTAAAGGTATCATTTATGTCAGATATCTTTTCTTCCTCTTTTGGGTTGGAAGGCATCCAGCCACCCTGCTATATGCAGGGACACTTCCAATCAGTACAGGTTGCTCCAAGCCCCATCCAACCTGGCCTTCAACACTTCCAGGGAGAGGGCAACCAAAATTCCTGTGGGCAACATCTTCCACTGTCTCACCACCCTTACAGGAAATAATAACTTCTTAATATCTAAGCTAAATCTATCCTCCTTCCTCTTAAGGTTGGATGTTACCCATCATCCTGTCACCACATGCTGTAATAAAAAGTCTCTTCCCAGCTCTCTTGTAGGCCTCCTTCACGTACTGGAAGGCTGCTATAAGATCTCCCCAGAACTTTCTTTTCTTGAGGCTGAACAACTCCAACTCTCTCAGCCTGTCTTCATAGGAGAGGTGCTCCAGCCCTTTCATGGCCCTTCTCTGGACCCACTCCAACAGTTCCATGTCCTGGAACACAGTACTCCAGGTGGAGTGTCACATGAGCAGAGTAGAGAGAGAGAATCACCTCAACCTGTTGGTTACATTACTTTTGAGGTAGCCCAGGATACAGTTAGCATTCTGGGCTGCAGATGCACATTGACAGCCCATGTTTAACTTCTCATCAGCCGGTACCACCAAGTCTTCCTTATCAGGGATATTCTCAATCTTATTTTCTATGTGCTTTAGTAGAGCCTTCAGGAGTATCTGCTCCATGATCGTGATAGGTGCAGATTTCAGACTGACTGTCCTGTTGTTCCCTGGTTTTTCTTTGTGTGACTTTTTTTTAAATGGGGGTTATGTTTTCCTGTTTTTCAGCCAGTGAGAAGTTCACTAGACCAGCACGATTTCTTAGCTATTATGGATGGTGGCTTAGCTACTTCATATGCCAGTTCCACCAAGACCAATGGGTGTATCTCATCAGGTTTCTTGGACTTGTACACCTTCAGGTTCCTTAGATGGTCTTGAACCTGATTTTTCCTACTGTGGGTGGTTCTTCATTCTCCCAGTTCCTGCCTTTGCCTTCTGAGACTTGAGTGGTGTGGTCAGAGCCCTTGCCCATGAAGTCTGAGGCAAAAAAGTCATGGAGTGCCTCAGCCTACTCCATATCCTGGGTAACTAGGTCTCCCATTTCAATCCAGATGGAACCTACATTTTCCCTTATCTTTCTTTTATCACCAACATAACCTATAGAAGCTTTTCTTGTTTCTCTTGATGTTCCTGGACAGATTTAATTATATGATGATGATCTCTTGATGATCTCTGAGGTCCCTTCCAACCCAGCTAATTCTATGATTCTATGATTCTATATGATGGCTTTAGCCTTTCTAACCTGATACGTGGCTGCTTGGGCAATTTCTCTGCATTCCTCACAGGGTACATGTCTTTGCTCTAACCCTTGATAGGCTTCCTTTTCATGGTTGAGGTTGTCCAGGAGCTTTTTATTCATACATGTAGTGCTCCTGGCATTTTTGCCTGACTTCCTCTTTGTTGGGATGAAGGTAATTCACTTCAACAAAGTTTAACTGCTGCACAGAGCCTGCTGGGGTGCCCTGATGGAAGCAGGTGTACTATTTCTAGTAATTTTATTTAATTTGTGAGCAAATTTGCATTTAAACCTTCGAACATCTCTGTTAGTTGTTGGCACTGTACAAATCTAAACCAGAAACAGCTATATGGTAGTTACGCTAGTCACTGAACTTGTATGTTTGATAAAAAATACCCCCTTATCATACACAACAGGACCCATGTGTTAGTAGTCCTAACACATGTATGCATATAACATAGACATGCTTTGCTATTTAATTCTCAGCTTACATAGCTATTTCAGTTTGACATTTCAGAAGGCAGTTTGTTAGGGCAAAGGGTGCATTGCATTGTTTTGAAAGGAAAGCAGAAAAAATTTGTAGTTGGTAGCAGCATGTGTGGGAATCTTACTTTTAGATATATATGGCATGAGAAAAAGATATTAAGGGTAAAATGTATGTATTGTCAAAATATTCATCAGTGCATCCCTACCATTTGTTGAACAGAATACTTGATAATACGACACAAGAGAAGCATTCTCCACTGTGTTTCACTGATACTTTTAGTGGATTTAGAGCAAATAACATTTTTAGTAATTTAGCTGATTTTTTTGCAGGAAGAAGTAAAGTATGTCAGAGTATTTTGGGGGGCAGTTTGGATCTTTGAAGTTGGGTTTTTTTGGGGGGTTTTGAGTTTTTTTGTTTGGTTTTTGTTGTTTTGATACTGCAACACTTATGCTGAAAATTTAAGGTGGGCATTTATTAAAGTATCATGAAATTTAATTTTTAGACATAATCAGATTTTGGAACCCCAGTGGGGTCTCAAAAAATGTTCCATCTGTCCTACTTTTCTGTATACATGGCAGTATACAGTAAAAACAAACCAACACAGTTCAGATATTGTTTGAGAGGTATTCTGGGAGTAAAACACTGATTTATAAAAACTGCAAAGAATGCAGGGGTAATTATGGTTTCTAGATGTTTAGCCTGATTCTAATGCATTCAGGCAGAGAATTGCAAAATTCTAAATTGTGTAATGTAAATCAATGTTGTTGATTTTCTTCAGTTTAATGTGTTTAGTCTGCCATGTTTTATTAATGTTTATCAGAGTTTCTCAGTCTGCTAAGAACAATCTAGCATTTCAAGCCAGATCCTGTGACAGCTGAAGTGATCAGTTGGCAACTCTGTGGCCCATAGACAAAGCTTGGAAATGTGGAGGTTTTTGCTGCTGTTGTTTGTTGGTTTGCTTTGTTTTTTTTCTCCCAGCAGTGACATCTGGGTTCTCGTCTGGCTTTCTGGCAGATCTCCTCTTGTCTCTGCGGGTCTAACTGCACTGTTGGCCAATGGATTCACTGCAAAGCTGTCCTGGAGGCAGGGCAGGACATCCTATTCCGAGTCATCCTTGGTTGCCATTTTTCTTTGTCTCCCCTGTAGTCAAGAGAAAATCTGCAAAATGCAATGCACAGTGTAATGCTAGGGGAGCATTTCAGCTACAGCATTCCAAGCAGAGAGGAAGAATATGGGCTCCTCAATGCAGCTTTATTTCATTGGTGCTGTTACAGAGAACAGTGTCAAATGCTTCTAGCTGCATGGCAGCATGGTACTGAGCAAAGAAGCTTCCAGTATAGTAAGAGAACAAAAATTCCACAGTACCAGGAGCTAAGTCAAAACAACTACAAATTGTTAGGAAATCACTGACAGAGGTCCTGAGGAATAATTGCCAACTTGGAAGAGATTGAATCTGGAGCTATTAGCATGCTCTTGTCAGTGTTGCCTCAAAAAGCCTTTGAAGTTAAACTGTAGTTTACTTCAATGTGAAGGAATAGAAAATGTCCTGATATATGTGAAACAGAATAGGTTTTGGCTTCAACCAGAGTTTTTGTTTGATTTCATTGTGGGTTTGGATATTGGAATTCTTTTATTTTAGTGTATTAGCTAATGTCATTGCTCAGATCATCTGTCAGCCTTCCATTTATCTTACAATACTGTGTATACCTGCTCTATTGTATCCTTCTAGTTATAAAATGAGCTGTCAGTAGCACACATTCTGTCAAGAAACAATTAATTATGTTGGGAACATGTAAGTATTATACTTTTGTACTTTTATCAGGTAGAAAGCAATTTGTTTATAAATAAATTTTTTAAAAAATACGTTTTTTTCTTCTCTTCTGGTAGCTTCCCACACATCCTGTGAAATATCTCCTCTCTTACTGTAATATATCGTATTATACTAATTTTTTTCTAGTTACTAAAATAAAGTTTTGAAATAAATATTTCACCTATTTACAGTATAAGTGGCAGTAAAATCCCCAGAGTAACGCATAACTTGATGAAATAAATTATGTGCTAGCAGTATCCTTCTGGCTGCTTCTTTTAATGCAAGAAAGTCATATTTAATTCTGGTAATTTTTAGTTTCAGGTGGTATTTTTTTCTTCCCAAAAATGAAAATCAGTCATTTGAATAAATACTGGGTGTGGTAGGAGAAGTAGTCTGGGAGGAATACTGGAAGAATTTGTTTCTCATTTTCTTGAGAAGTTCCTTTTTGGAATCACTCTAAATGTTATAAAAAAAGTCAGTTCTGAACTAGTTCTCTTATGCTACCCTAGTATTTGCTGACACAAAGAGACAGTTATCATACTACACTTGTCCACACACCCGGTGTCAGTGGACTCAAAGGATGGGAAAAAATGTCCATCTTGCTTTACATTTCAGAACAATATTAAGAATGTTATTATTTTCTGGCAGTATAGCCTAGGGTTGACAATGAAGTACAGTACGAATTTAAAAATAGTTAACATGTTAAAAATCCTCTTCTTTTTTTTTTTTTTTAATTCTTTTTTTTTTACATTATTGAGTCTGGATCTTGAAAGGCTCTATCTTGAAAGGGCTGTGTTAAGAGAAGTGAGTTCACACAAACATTTTCTTGCTTGGCCATTGTTAGCTTTCACAGAGAAGGGTTTTTGTTGTCAATACTGGTTACTAGTAAGGTAGTGAAAAAAGCCTTTTCTGTTCCTTTTGACCAGGTATCTAAAAGAACTAATGTTACATTTTCTAGGTATTATTTGCTGAAGTAGAAAGTTGTGGCAAAAAATGAAAAGTACAAGAGAGGAAAGAAGCAATCAGAGACATTAATTAAATGTCAATATTTGTACTACAAGTAATGAAAATTATAATGCACATTTCTATCATATTAATAATTTTGTAGCATTAAATGATGTGTTTAATTATATTCTTTTGACGTTACATCCTCTTGATTTTGTTCAGGCTTATTAATTTGCTAAGGCTATCTTTGCAGAGGAGTAACAGATGTGTTAAACCAATAGCTGAAAACTGAGTGCTTATTTCTAAAGAAGGAATTGGATTTGGTTTAGCACTACCAGCTCATACAGTACATAATTGTATTCTATGTATATTTAAATGAATGCCTTTGAAAGATACTCCATGAATGCTACATTTTACAATGTCTAGGAAATCTGTCTTGCCTTACACTAGAGTTATATTTGTGGCTAACATGTTTTACTTTGCCAAATAGACTTAATGTTTGGAGAGGTGAATGGCAGTGAATAACAGTGTAGACATGCAGAATGATTTAATGATATGTTAATCCTTGGCAAATTCTGTTCTTTAGTGTAATAAAATAGAAAAATCAGTCCTGTTAAAATAATGCTGCTAGGTTTGTGCCTGAACAGTGGCAAAGACCAGATGTCATCCTCCACTTGCATATGTGTTTTCGCCTGTTATGACACCTGGAGAATACAAAGCGTTTACTTTCAGCCCCAGTGGTATGAAATCCACAGTCAGGGAAGTAATGCCATGGAAGACAAAAGTTGTGACTGAAGATCTTGTTCAGTTTGAAGACATCCTGTTTTGCATATTCTCAGAACTAGTGTAAAAGATTTTTAAGTCTTTCCTTGAAAAAAACAGGTAATTAAGCAGAAAAATCATTGCCACCTGTTTGCATATTCTTTCATTAGAAAAGTTATGTTGACACAGTGACAAAGAAAAAAATAAATAATATTCTAGGAACGGTGTTCATATTCCAGTAGTGTTAGAACTGCTTTGCTGAACGTAATTTCAAAGGGCTAGAGACTGTTGGGGGGCTGGTGATTTTATTATGTGTGGGTTGTTTGTTTGGTTTGGTTTTTTTCCTTCCTTTATTAGTGCAAATGCTTTTTGATGTTAGAATTTCCAGCATCAAGGCAATAAAAAAGTGCAAAGTGGTACTGTACAATTTTTTAAAAAATCAACAAAATACATGACTATCAAATTTATTTAAGAAATCATGGAATTGTAAGGATTTTGTTAGGATATGTACTAAAATCATGACACTCTTGCGTGGTTCTGAAATGAAATGCTGTAATACGACAGCATTGCTCTTTGTTATTTTTTATTTATTTTTGTATGGCAAAGCAAAGTTCTGAGGCTTAAAGTAATCAACAGATGCAAATATTTCAGATGAATATATATACTTAATATGATTTTTTCTTTCACATTTTCAGAACTCAAAATACCAGATTTTAATTTCCTTTTATAGGACAAGAACTGATAAATTCAACCTCTGATTCATTGCCTGCAATATATTCTGAGCATTCATTATACAGCAATAAATTGCCTCCAGATTGCTGGTATCACACCTAGCATGAGCTGTTGTGTTATTTAGCTCTTTTTTATCTTTGGAGCACCTCATTCTCGGTTTGCTCAAAGACAGCTGGTGCAGTTGTGCAGCTTGCACACTAGCATTCTGTTCAAGGGTATGCCTGTTTGGGTTTTTTGTCACTTGGTATTTAGGCTTGGATTAAACAAGCTTTAGAAGCTAGTGTTAAACAAACCAGTGTCTTGAAGTTTTAGTAAGAAAATCTGTAGCATTCTGGTGGTGACACTGAGGACCCTGGAAGCTTCCCATGTCAGGTAAACTTAGTTTTGTCTAACCTGCATGGAAATGAGTGTGAGGTTGAGCTCTCACAAGTTGAATGGAACTTTACTGAGAACTTTGCACTTCATACAAATGTATAAGAACAGCTGTGACTTCATAAAGATGGCAGTGCCTTTCTTGTCATAATTGTTTTGTCCTCTGTTGTCATCCTGCATTATTTACATGCAAAACCACAGTCTCTGCTTGTATCGTAAGAAGTGGCATTTTTTCTTCCCTCTTCTCATCTGACTTCCTGTTCCCTGGTGCACAGTTCCTTAGGAGTGCAGTTTTTGCTCTAGTGATTACACAGTAACTGCTCTAAAGGCTATTAACAGTAGTTTGCACCACATTGTCTCTTGATGATTGCAAAAATTGACTTAAACTCTAAAATAGCTTTATCTTGTGGCTTTCTTTCATATCATAGAATTATTGAATGGTTTGGGTTTGAAGATCATCTATTTCCAACCCTCCTGTGCAGGGACACCTCTCACTAGAACAGGTTGCTCAAAGTCCCATCAAACCTGTCCTTGAACACTTCCAGGTATGGAGCATCCACAAATTCCTTGGGCACCCTGTTTCAGTGCCTCACCCTTAAAGTAAAGAATTTCTTCCTAATGTCTAATCTAAGCCTACCCTCTTCCAGTTTAAAACCATAACTCCTTGTCCTGTCACTACTTGCCCTTTTAAAAAGCCCGTTCCCATCTTTCCTAGAGGCCCTTTCAGGTAAGATCTCCTCAGAGACATCTCCTGGCTGAACAGCTCTAACTCCCTCAGCCTGTCCTCACAGGAGAGGTTCTCCATCACTCTTGATCATTTTCGTGGCCTACTCTGGGCTCCCTCCAGAATCTCCATGTCCTTCTTGTGTTGGGGGCTCCAGAACTGGACACAGTATTCCCGATGAGCTCTTGCATGCAACTTGGCCTTTTACAGTTTACAGAAAAAAGTCAAAGCAGCAAAATCTCTAGATGCAGGCTAATATGCATTATCTAAGCCCCCTAGTGTATGATTAATTTGAAATGAGTACTGGTACAAAGTTTTCAAGCTGTTGTCCAATTTAGTAGTTCTAATATTTATATTTGACCATTAATGGGGGGGTTTTGTTCATTTTTGAAAATCCTGCCAGAGAATTTCAGAACTATGAAATAAATAGTAGAAAGAGAAATAACAAGGGAGAATGGCATGTAATGAAGTCATTTATAACTGGAAATATTGGGATGTACTTTCATGACAAATGCATTCTGCCTTCACAAGAAGTTTTTCCTACCCATTTTAATTTCTGGTTTGGGGTTAATTATAAAAAATTTTGTATAATTATTTTTTCAAATCATGAATAATTGCCTTGAGCTTTCCATCATGAAATCCTTGTGTCTGTTTAGGATCTGTTAACTAATAGGTATTGGAACATATCCCAGCACCACAGGTGCTTACAGCTGTTGTGTGGTCACTGTCAAGGGTAATGTGCTTTTTTCTATAAATATCAGAAATGTGGAAATCTTTGAATGGTTTGGGTTGGAAGAGACGTTAAACATCATTTAGTTCCAACCCCCTGCATGGGCAGGGACTTCTTCCACTAGAGCAGGTTGCTCAGTTCCCCATCCATCCTGACCTTGAATACTTCCAGGGAGGAGGAAGCAACAACTTCCTTGGTAAACATGTTCCAGTGTCTCAGGAAATAATTTTTTCCTAATGTCTAACCTAAATCTCCCCTCTTCAAGTTTTAAGCCATTTCCCCTTGTCCTCTTGCTACAATCCGATTTAAAAAGTCCTACCCCAACTTTCTGATAGACCCCCTTCAGATACTGGAAAGTCTCCTCAGAGCCTCCTCTTCTACAGGCTGAACAACCCCAATTTCCTCAGCCTGTCTTCATAGGGGTGGTGCTCCATCCCTCTGATCATTTTAGTGTCTCTCCTCTGGACACAGTTCCAAGGAGCTTTCTGTTCTTCTTACGTTGTGGACTCCAGAACTGGACACAGTAATCAAGGTGTGGGGTCTCACAAGACCAGAATAGAGGGGGAGAATCACCTCCCCCAAACAGCTGTCTTTGCTTCTTTGGATGTAGCCCAGGACACAGTTGGCTTTCAGATTGACAGCTCATGTTAAGCTTCTGGTCCACCCTCCCCCCCAATTCCTTCTCCTCAGAGCTGTCCTCAATCCTTTCTCCTCCCAACCTGCATTCATGCATGGGACTGCCTCAACCCAGATGCAGAACTTTGCACTTGGCCTTGTTGGACTTCATGCAGTTTGCACAAGCCCACTTCTCGAGTGTGTCAAGATCCCTCTGAATGGCATCCCTTCCCTCTGGCATGTTGACTTCACTACACAGTTTGGTGTCATAAGCAAACTTGTTTTGTCCTGTTCTACCCTACCAAGCAGTTCTTTGAAGAGACTAAAGTCTGCCCTTTAAAAATGAAGTGCCATCAACTTACTTAGCACTTTCCTTGCTGCCCTAAGGATCTTGAATTCTACAGTGTTATGGTCATTGCAGCCTAGTCTCCCATACTTAGTCTCTTCTAGTTATGCATGGTTTATTTTTTTCTAAATAAAACTTAATACATATATGAGAAATCTGTGTACTTTTCTATGGAGAAACTTAGACCCATGAACACTAGACTGCTTTGGGTTAATGGCATACTGCTTTTTGAGAGCCTTATTGAAGGTATTTCATCCTGCTCTGATTTTTTGGTCTCTAAATGTGGAGTATATCAAGCACGATGCAGAGCTGTGTAATTCCCGTATTTGAAATTATGGTGCTTCATAGCACTTTCTTCCCTCCTTTTTCTCAGCATTTGTCTCAGCATACAGAAAGAATATGTTCCACTGCTTTCCTCCAGTCCTTTGAATCAGTAGATCAGATTTTTTGTGCCATTTTTCTGTTTCTTTATGAACTTATCATTTCCTTCTGCTGGAAACAAGCAGTAGGTAGACAGTGGCTTTAGGTTCCATGAAGAAAGGCAGATGGAAGAGTCTCTCCTCACAACGTGATACTTGGACATGGCTGGGATACCTCATCAAAGAGTGTGGGTGTTAAGTGTTCATGTTTGTGTCTGCATGTTCCAGTGTGTGTGTGTGTGTGTATTAGTCAGTTGTCCATGCTAGAAAATGTGGCATTTATTAAGAGGATCATATTTCTGGTTTTAAGCCCTTTTTTTTTTTTTTTTTTTTTTTTTGTATGTAGAAACTGTAGAACTGCTGGGAGAGAGTAGCTGAGAATATCCTGTTACTAAATCCATTACTGCATGGGTGGGTAGAGGTATGTAGGTATGTAGGTGAAACTGAGTAAAACTGAGTAGGTGGTTACTATGCTTACTAGGTTGTAAGGATATGTAGCCATTTGTTTCCTATGGTAGCAAGAGCACATTGCAGCACTGTCATTTTAAAATAGTTAAATAATTTATGTTTAAATGATACTGCTTGTATGTAATATTTTATACTGTAGATAGTATTAAAGGTTGTCTTCACTCATAGAGCTGCTGGTCTGCATTTCAAAAGCATAGTGTCACTTTGTGCAGCAGAAGCACCACTTCTGTAGACCTTTAAGCAAGACTGTCTTTTCCACATTCACGTGACAATTTTAAAGGCATATTGCTGCTCATGTCTTTTTTAGTATTTACAGATTCACAAAGTAAAGCACTAAATAGATTCAGGCTTCTCCACAGACAGAATAATTTCTGTTTCCAGAGTGCAGGGCTCACTTCTGTAAGAAGCCACCGGGAGCTACCTCCAAGTCATAAAAAGCCTGTTCCAGATGGGTCTAAGACAGACCCACTGCTGGCCAACATTGAGCCTATCAGTGACATTGATAGTGTCTCTGACATAATGTAGTTAAGAAAATGAAAAAAACACACTGCACAGTAATAGTTGGGAGAGAGGAGTGAGAATGTATGAGAGAAACAGCTTTGTAGACACCAGTCTTTAAAGAAGTGGAGGAAGGGGGTGCTCCAAGCACCGGAGCAGAGATTCCCCTGTAGCTGGTGGTGAAGCCCATGGGAGTCTGACTGTCACCTTGCAGCCTGTGGAGGACCACAGCTGAGTAGGTACCTACCCTGCAGCCTGTGGAGGATGCCATGCTTGAGCAAGAGTACATAATACCCTGAAGGAAGATCCAGCCCATGGAGAGAAGCCCACGAAGAAGCAGGTTTTCTGCCAGGACTTGTAACCCGGTAGGAGACCCATGCTAGACCAGTCTGTTCCTGAAGGACTGCATCCTGGAGAGTGTACCCACAGTGGAGCAGTTCATGAAGAATGCAGCATGTGGGAAGTTATCTGTTATGAAGAACTGTCTGCCTCATGCTGGATCAAGGGAGAGCATGAGAAGTAAGGAGTGACAAAGTATTATGATATGAACACAACTCCTGTTCCCCATTCCCCTGTGCTGCTTTGGGGGAGGAGGTAAAAGACCTGGGAGGGAAAGTTACCCTTGGAAGAAGTGAGGGTTGAGGGAAAGATGTTTTTAGTTTGGTGCTTTTTTTTCACGACCTTAGTCTGTTAGTAATTGTTAAGATGTTACATTAGTTTCCCACAGTCAAGTCAGTTTTGCCTCCACCCACCAGCTTTTCTGTTGTATTTTCTCCTCATCTCTCACTGAGTGTGTGTGTGGGGCAATATAGTGGATGGATGGGCACTTAACAGCTAGCCAAGGGCGAAAAAAAAAGAGACTAAGAAGTTTATAGTTATGAGATGCTCTTTTTAATTTATTGTGATTTCCATCAGTGTGTGTGTTATCCAGAAATACATTGTACTATTTTTCAACCATAAGTTAGTGGTCTTCCAATGGCTGTTCTGCATCTTTACTGAGGAGCTGGACATTTATTTTTTCATTCTATATTGGAATTTAATCAATTAGTATTTGTTTTTATTTTGTAATCAGATTACAGTTTTTCTTGGCTTTTTTCTTTTTTCTGTTGCTGTGTTCTGTGTTTGATTGTAAATGAAGATTCTTAACTTCTTTCATTGCAAAGGTATTACTATGAGTACTGGTTATTTTGTATGCAGAACTGGAACCACACTGGTTAATGAAGCATTTAAGGGATTGGACTTAAGGGTTGGACTTGATGATCTCAGTGGTCCTTTCCAACCCAGATGATTCTGTGATTCTGTAATTCTGACTGATAGTAAAAATCACTTATTGTTGTTTCAGTTCATTAAAAGTCAGGCCCTATACACTCAAGCTTATTGTTATAAATAAAAAATTCCCTCCATTATTGCTTTTTTGCATGGTAAACAAAATAAAAACAGGGGTGCCAATGGTACAGTGTTTTGTGGTAGGCTACAACAGGAACCACCTACTGTGTTGTTGCCACGTGGCCAAAATGACTGCAGGAAGCCTTTGTCCCACCTGCTAGGGTGCAAGAACTATAGGAGCTACTGGATGGATAACAATGAAACTGAGGGATTTCCACTCTGGAATATGAGTTGTGGAATAATTGAGGTACTGAGGATGTGCCTGTGAATTTTTGGGAAGAAATGCAGTTTGGAGGAAGATGGCAGCCCAATATTAAGGTTGTGCTATTTTAGAACTATTTCCTGCATGTGCAACGTAAAGTTACACTTCAGACATTTGCTATTTCTTAATGACTGACAGCACCATCTTCTGAAACCTGAAGATTTATACTCACTATTTCTAAAAATAGCATAGATGCCTGTAGGATAACAAGCAAACCCAAAAAATAATGAAATAAAAAGTAGAAATAGAAAATAGTGATACACACAAAACTCCATAGCAAAAAAGTACATAGGTCACAGGGGCAGAATGAATAACCAGAAAGACTTGAGTTGAAGCACCCAAGGCACTGGGATTAGTGTAGTACCCTTATTATCTAAGGATGTAATTCCTGTTGAATTCTTGCAGACAGAAGAAAGTATGTTTAAAGAATCTTCTGAGAGATGCAAGAACATGAATCCTGTGGGTGTGGTTGTCAGAATATGTTTTAATGTATATATATTTCAGTTCTTTTGGTGTGACAGTTCCCAAGACACAGTGACATGCAACTCATGGTGAACATAAAGCCAAAGTAACTGTGTACACCTGAATATCATTCCACTGACAAATATAAAAGGAAAACAATAAAAAAATCTAAAATGTCTAAATGTCTAAAATACTCAGTTCATTTTGGGATTTTTATTTTTCCTGTAGTGTTTTGAGTCTGTGATGTGTAAGGCAAAGACTTCTAAGCTGTCTGACTTAACTAGCAGAGCTCGAAGTCTGGTATTTACTAGAGATCATTTAATAGTGCCCATAGTTTATTTGCCCTGAGACATAAAACAAAACAAAACAAAACAAAAAACAAAAAAAACCAGCAACACCATAGAAGAAGCAGTGCTTCTTTTCTTTGGCAAAATGTGTGGCTTTCGAATTTATTGAACCTAAGAGAACGTATCTATGAGAATTACAGCCCTCATAGAAATGGTGTGACATCGTTGTCGTTATGCCCTGAGTTTTTAAACAATGTCAGGTAATGCAAGGTAATGCAGCTGTACTGATCAATGCAATTGTTTGATATATGCATGTAAAGTTAATTACTTTGGTGATATCTATAAATAGCTTGGACAGCTGATAGGAACAGCTCCACAAGTGGTAATCTAATGTAAAGGTTTGTGATTGAAAATGTAGCAGTCTTTTTTTTTTTTTTTTAGTGAAAAGGCAATGATTTTCTCAGGATTTCTGGGCAGTTTCTTTTCCCACTGGGTTTAGTGGTAACTTTAGAGTAGACCATTGGTATTCCCGAATAATAGTCTCCAAGACAAATTATACTATTTGCGATCTATCATTCATTTAGTCAGTAGGGTCACTGATTTCAGAAAGGATCAGGAAGTTTTGTTTAAAAAGATAGCTTTACTTCTGTTATGTAGACAAGGGTGTTAAGAAAAAAGGTTGCCAATCTAGTCCCAATGAAGTCTATAATAAGATCCAATATTGTGGGTTAAATACTGAGTTGAGTAAGGCTCCATGATTGAAAAGAATACAGCTACTGTTTGAAGACATATTCTGGAGGAATTCCAGAGTTTTATTACTGGAAAAGAATGTAAGTTCCAAATTTGGGGGCAAATTTATCCTATATCAATGACCTAAATAAAAAATTCCCTTTGAATTATTAGTATTCTTGGTAAAATCTTTTACTGTAGTGTTTGTTATGCATAGCTATACTTCTATATGTACCTTTTAATGTATGCATATATATCTTTCCCCAGAGTACTAGTAATTTAAGAAGAGTGTATATAAATACATACATATATCCCATATATGTATTTATATCGATGTCCCTATTCACAGCAAGTGGATTGAAAGATGCAGCTAATATATAAGTAATATATATAAATAATATTTATGCACATACTATATATAATATATGGATACATGCATGTACTATATATGGAGATACATGTAATTTATAAACTAAAATTCTTTTTTTCTTGAAAAAAAAATTCTGTGTATCCAGTACTTTTTTTTTTCTCAGTGTCTCAAAAATTATTAATATCCTTTGAAAGTGTTGACTCAAAAGCAAAACACATAAACTTATTCTAGCTCTGTTCAATATAGTGATAGGCACATATGCATATGTTTCCTCTGGGGATTTATTAGTTTATATGAGAAACAATCTTTACTTTATAATTGTCTCCTGGACAGGAAAGCAGGAAAGCAATACCTTATTTTCATAAGTTATAGTGTAGCCATTTTTCTGAATGTATAACAAAAATTAACTTCTTGCAAATTCTGGAAATCTTTGACTCTCTTTTATACCTATATATGACACAGACAGGTATCGTGTAGGAACTTACTACAGTTACTACACGTACTTACTCCTTACTAGAAGAACGGTACCACACCATGCAGTGACCTAAAAAGTAAATTTATTTACTAAGCAGGAAGGGCATGGTGGATACGTAGAAATTTCTGAAGTAAAATTGGAGATTTCAGTTCAGTAGGGACCCACAGTATGCACCTGCACAAACCAAAGTCCCAGCTCCTCTGCAGAGAAGGATGGTCAACTCTGACCACTTCTTTATTACCACTTGAACATTATCTATTGGAAAGCAAGTCACACAGAGGCAGTTGTGGTGGTGCTAAAGCAGCACAATCATAGAATAATTTGGGTTGGAAGTGACCTCTAGAGGTCATCTAGTCCAACTCCCCTGCAGTAATCAGGAGCACCCTCAACTAGGTCCGGTTGCTCAGAGCCTCATCAAGCTTCACCTTGAATATCTCCAGGGATGAGGTCTCAACTACCTCCCTGGACAACCTGTTCCATTTTTCCACCACCCTCATGGTACAGATATTTTTTCCTAAGATCCAATCTAAATCTACTTTTCTCTGATTTAAAACCATTGCCCCTCGTCCTGTCACTCCAGGCCCCTGTGAACAGGCCATCTCCAGCCTTCCTGTAGGCCCCCTCCAGATACTGAAAGGTCATTATCAGGTCTCCTTGGAGCCTTCTTTTCTCCAGGCTGAACAAACCCAGCTCCCTCAGTCTGTCTTCGTAGGAGAGGTGTTGCAGCCTCTTGATCATTTTTGTAGCCCTCCTCCAGGCCAGCTCCATCAGGTCCATGTTCTTCCTGTATTAAGGGCTCCAGAGCAGGATGCAGTACTCCAGGTGAGAGAGCCTGGCAATAAAGTAGTGTAAAGCAATCAGCAAGTTTGCAAGAATAACAATTAGAAATCAGCAAAACCTACAGTTTCTGTTCTAAAAAAGTATAAATTACATTGCAGAGAGGTATTATCACAGCTGTTGTGTTTGGGGCAGGAGGGTGTTTATGTTTTTAGTCTGAAAGCATTGGTCTGGTTCAACCCCCAGTCAACAGCTGGTACTTTTTCATGCAGTCTTATTTGTCATATGGTGAGTCCAAACTGCATTAGCATAGCAGACTTGCGATTTCACAACCTTAAGTACTCCATATATCTGCATCTGTTTCAATGCACTAGCTTGAAAAGTCAAAAAGGCCATTAAGTTGCAAGCCTGAAAGTTTTCTATGGAAAATGTAAAATATTTTTGACAAACTGGTAGTTCCCATGCCAACCACTTCTACAAGATGCTGAATGGCATCATATAGCACATATGTGTATGTGTGAGCTGAGAATGCATTTTTTTACTTCCTGTCCTGCCATATGGAAGTCCCAAAATCAAGTAATATGTCTCCATTGCCAATTTTTCTGGCAATTAAAAATCTAGACACCTTGAAGGAAAGAAAAATGTAGCTAATAGAGACAATAAATTAATGTATTGCATTACATTTTAAGAGGAGGTTAAAAGACAACCGTTAATTCCATTTGAATTTTCTATGTCTCAATCTTTTGCTATAACCAGAAAGCCACATTTCCTCCTGAATATTAGATCTCTAGTCAATATAATTTTCTCCATGCCACTGTGCTGCAAAGTACAGAATCTGGAATATTTTCGTTCATTTTCTTTATTCTCAGAGGCAATGGTTGTACTAAGTTGCTTGATGGAATATTAAATAAGTATTCAGTAGCTACATTTTTAGTCACATCCTTTTTATTTTTTAAACCTGGAATATAGAATAATCTTTTCAAGCAGAAAATTACTTAAAAGTTTAACTGTTTACAGTTAATTTTCTGTGTTTAACATAGTGCCTACAAACTTAAGTAATGGACACAAGTTTTAAACACTTCAGAGGAATTTAAATTAAGAAATGTAAGCATACTTTTTCTTTCTTAATGGTTCTGTTTTGGTTGATGGTCTCTTTTTACTTCTGCTAATGTACAGTCAAAAGTTCTGTTAAGTTAAAAAACAGACATATCATACTCTATGAGACTGTTGTTTCAACTGAAGTAAGCATAGTACCTTTCAGGTACTTATGAACTTTATTGTGTCAAAAATACTCTCATAAGATGCTTACATTTCTTTTTAAAGGATGAAATAAAAGGATCTGATGGATTTTGTTAACTTATAGCAAACTAAACTAAACTAAAGTTAAACTAAAACTTTATTTTCTCATGTCTAGTCTTTTTTGTACTGGATAAACTGGTAGACAATTGTCTGTGCAAAATGTGGGTCTTTCCGTATGTTCTATCATTGCTTAATCACCTGAAAGAATGTTTTTTTAACAGTTTACTGACATAGTTTCTTACATTCTTCTACCCTTTGTAAATGTTTCTTACATTCTTTTACCAATTGGGATTTTAAAGTTAAAAACAAAAGGCAAAGTATTGTATAATAAAGATGTTGTTGAGATAATTATATTCAGTTTCACAATGGTAATTAAATTTAAATTCTATAATACATCTCACCAAGAGAAAATAAGAGCCTGTTGCTTACTTATGCCAGGCTTTGAACATATTTTCTAACATACTGTCTGAATAGTCTGCCTTTAAAATTAATTCCTTACATATTTTGCAGCTGCTGGAGTGCATTTTTGCAGATGGATAGCTGGCCTGTGTCAGAAGTGAGATAGCATATGTACTCTGAAAATGCTTTCTGGCGTGTGCCTGTTTTATGACACAGTCATCAACACCATCATACATTGACACCGCAGCAGTAGAACTTTCTTAACTACAAAGATATTTTCACTGTCTAGCCCCAGACTTTTCTCAAGACAGACACATACTACTGTCCTTTTCATGTCACCTAGGTATTCAGAAAAAAAACACTTGAATGGCATGTGTCTGTGCCACTGGAAGACAAGGGAATTGTAACTTGAAAGTAAGTTTTCGTTCCCATATGTTCAATGGCAAGGTCCCAGGTGAATTTACACATGAAAGATCATAGTTTTGTGGAATGAGTAGCTGAACAATTATCAGTATTTAGGAAGGTCTTTCCCGTGGATTGGTGATTAAGAATTTAACATTGTTATGGGACAGTCATCTCACCATTATTTTCTATAATAGTGTTGGAGTATGTGAATTAAGCTATTGTATTTTAAAATGTTTGGTGGAACTATATATTTTCATCATCTATTGCATATAACACTTGAAGTAATACCTTCCTCTTACAGGTAGAAAAAAAAGCAAAGAGAATGAAAACTCAAAATGCAGAAATCAATAAAGAATATTTTATCTATGTGATGATTAAATAAATTATATTAATTGTAAATATAAATAAGTGCTCACAACAAGACTTCTTAAAACAGAATAAAAAGAAGAAATAATGGGAGGGTTTTTTGAATGTTGTTCCTGCATTTTCCTCAACTGTGTATCATTAGACATACTGGCTGACTTCTTCATGTGAGCAACTTTTTTCATTATCAGAGCTGAACCCTGTTAATACCCTAGTAAAGGTAGATCACACAAGGGATTCTTTTGTGTTGAATGTTTATTTGTGCAGATTAAAATTGCAATTCCAGTTAATTAGTAACTGCATGATGTATACACAGTAAAATTTCGTGGGAATACATTTAGACACAATTCATCAAAATCACTGATTATTAATTATTGCTTAGCAAACACAAATGCCATGTTTAGAAAATATTCTGCTTAAATTTAGCAAAATTCATAGTGCATCTGTATCTTGTGAAGCATGGAAATATTAAGGTAATGCTTAATGAAGGATATTTTTTCTAGAATAATAACCTAGTTTGGTAATAAACCCAATGTTTGGAATCAGTTACACTTCTGTGTTTCTGGAGGCACATTCTGTAGAGATAGGACTCATCTGTAACCACCAATGCATGATCTTTCTTCTGAGTTTTCTGCTATTCAGAAAGACAAGGGTGGCTAGGCATGCTTTATTTTTTTTTCTTCAGTTTGATAGTCAATAAGCCTGAATAATGCTTCTCTCAATATTTACCATAGTAGCATAGCTGTGAATTAAACCTTCTGTCCACGATGTCCATGTGATTAGGCATGACATGAGCATTTATAAGGTGACGTGAGTAGAGGAGATGATAAAGTAGTTGGAAGGGGTATACAGTAATCATCCAGTCCAACTGCCTGACAAATTGAGGTCTGGGCAGAAGTTAAAGCATGTTATTGTCCAAATGCCTCTTGAACACTAACAGGCTTAAGGCATTGACCACCTTCTAGGGAGCCTGTTCCAGTGTTTGACCAACCTCTCAGAAAAGAAATGCTTCCTGATGTCTAGTCTGGACCTCCCCTGTTGCAGCTTTGAGCCATTCCCACCCAGCCTCTCACAGGATCCCAGGGAGAAGAGCTCAGCACCTCCATCTCCACTTCCCCTCCTCAGGAAGCTGCAGAGAGCAATGTGGTCACCTGTCAGCCTCCTTTTCTCCAAACTATACAAGGCCAGAGTCCTCAGCCACTCCTCACAAAACAGGACTTCCAACCCTTTCACCAGCTTTGCTTTCCTTCTCTGAGTGCATTTGAGTGCCTGAACATCCTTAAGTGGTGGGGCCCAGAACTACACACAGCACTCAAGGTGAGGCCACGCCAACAGAGAATACAGCAAGAGAATCACCTCTTCTGCCTGTCTGGTCATGCTGTGCTTGATGCTCCCCAGGATGCAGTCCTCTTGGCTGCCAGGGCACACTGATGACTCCTGCTGAGCCTGCTGTCAACCAGCACACCCAGGTCCCTCTCTGCAGGGCTGATCTCCAGCCACTACTCTACCAATTAATACCTGTGCTCATTGCTATTCCATCCCAGGTGCAGAATCCAGCATTTGTTCTTGCTGTTTTTCACACTACTGCTGATTGCCCAATACTCTAATCTGTTTGAATCCTTCTGCAAGGCCTCTTGTCCCTCAAGAAACTCAGCAAGTCTTCTCAGTTTAGCAAACTTGCTAATTGTGCATTCCGTTCCTGCATTCAAATACTCGTTAAAAATATAAATAGAGCTAGTTCTAGAATTGATTTCAGAGGAATACTGCTGGTCACCAGTCAGCAGATAGATGTAGCCCCACTTACTACAATACTCTGATCCCTGACATCCAGTTACTTTTTTCCCCCAGCTCACTGTGTACCTCCTCATCTCACAGTGGCACAACTTGTCTGGGGGTGTAGTAAGGAGCAGTATCAAAAGCCTTACTGAAATACAGAAAATACATCCACTGCCTTCCCTTTATTCACAGAGAAGGTGCATAGAAGGATATCAGTTAGTCAAACTTTGCCTTTTTGAACCCATGATGACTTTGCTTGATGACTGGATTACTCTTTTAATGCCACCATTCCTCTAAACTGGAATAACACTGGCTATCTTCCAGTTGGCAGGAACCTCCAAAGAGTCTCTATGTATGTATGTTAGAGCAAATAAAAAGAATATGAGCAGAAAAAAATTACAATTTATATAATATATACATTTAAAAACTGTTCTATGTGTCTTCTTGAAACTTAATAGCTAGAAAGAAGAGAAGCTTGTTTTACTCGCTTGTAAATTAATCTGCAATACAAAGGCAGATGAACAATGATTTTTAATTATTAGGGCCTTCAGATACTGTGTAAATAGCAGGAGGAGGAAGGTAGAGGGAAACTGAGGTTTTTGTTTGATTGACTGATTGCTTCTATTTTGATTTCCACTTTAACCAATCATGCTAAGTCTATGCATAAAGTTCCATATT
This sequence comes from Florisuga fusca, assembly GCA_038090715.1. Lineage (NCBI taxonomy): Eukaryota > Metazoa > Chordata > Aves > Apodiformes > Trochilidae > Florisuga > Florisuga fusca. The sequence continues at coordinate 21,267,298 of JAAWXA010000006.1, forward strand.
CATTTTAGATTAAAAATAGATACAAATGGCTGCATAAGAAACCAAAGAGTAATGCTTTCAGTGTTGTGATGGAGGTTAAGAAAGAAAAAGAAATTTTTCCTCAAGTCTGAATTAGAAGTGTCTAGAGAAATCACTTTGATATGTTGTTCTCACAGTCAGTGAGAGTTTGGTGGGGAGAGGCAGAAGAGCAGATTGAAACAAGTGGAAGGAAAATCAATTTCTGGATAGTGTGGAAAATACATAACAGTTGCATAACAGTTTCTGTCTTTCATGCAATTGATTCTTGGGTCTCTTTTAATTACAGTGGTTCTTGTGCTTTGAAATATTCTCTCACTTTTTGACACCCTTCTTCATCTCAGAGTTTCTGTTCCACTATTAAGTCCTGATTCCCATGTCAGTACATACTCCTGCATGTTGTCTCATTAGGAAGAACTCTTATTTTGGTAGTGGTCTCATGATGAGCTCGGGACACATTTAAGCATCCTTCAAATAAAGAAACCCACAAGGAAAAATATCACATAGATTTGTAGTCTTACGAAGTATCAAAGAGACATGAGAAATTCCTACTTAGTTTTTGTAGTAGCTACAAGTAGGGCAGCATTGATCAGTGCCATTTGTAGAATTTACCCATTGCCATTAATTACCTACTCTCCAGTGGAGGAAAGACTTTGAGGCACTCTGGTGTAAGTAGGATCCTAAATAAAATCTGCACTGTTTTGAAAACCATTTCACTGTTGTCCTCAATTTTTATTGTTAGCTGAGTTGCCATCCTTGATTTTATTTTACAGTTTAATCTGTAAAATGGTCACATAGTGGGATTTGTGATTTTTGCAGTATTTTCCAGTTCTGTAGAATCCTTTTATGTTGTCCCAAGTGAATATTGTCCTTTTCTTAGGTTCTGTGATTAAATGTACTTTTGCCTATCCAGAAGTAACTTAGCTTTTGGGTTTTCTTATAAAATATGTAGGACTTTCTCAAGTAATTGTCCTCTTAAACAAGTGATCTGACAGGGGAAAAGTACAAGGTTTCACATCCACTGCTAGCTTTTCAAGCACAGTGGAGGGAACAGTTAAGAATTGGAGATTGATTTTTTATTTTTCTGTCTCTTGGGGAGCTTGAAGTTCTTCAGGCTTGCTGAAGGGTAGATGGCTCACAAAAGGTTACACAGTAAGCATGCGGGGAGGGGACATAAGAAGGCCTTGTATTGTGATATAAATAACTGTTGCATTGGGTAGGCAGTATCAAATGAGAAGCCGGCTTGAAACAAGGTAATGCATCTTTCTTCCAATGTCCATGAAAGATACATTGTAGCAGACTTGAGAATACACATGCCATGAGTTAGTGGAGTCCACCAAGTTGTGTATGGTCTGTCCCTGTAGTTCTAGTAGCCTTTTGGTTAGGATAATGCAGTAAAAAAACAAAACAAAAACAAAAAACAAACAAACAAAAAAACAACACAAAACCCCCAACACTGCCATTTGAGAGGAACGTTGTCCTCTTGGAAACAAATATATTGCAGATGAGTATCCCTCATCAAAGGAATAGACATTGGGTCAGGCAATCTTTGTGAGTCCAGGTTCTTAGTGTGAAATGGAGATGTATTAAGTTACCTTTCTCTCTCCTGCAATTGTACTTAATATATGGAACCTTCTTGCAGACTATGCCAGAGTAATTGCCTTAGCTGAACTTTAACTGGTTGTAAAGGACTTACATTTTTTTAATATGCTTTTGGTCTGCTGCATCCTCCTGTGCAATTTTAGTTTTTATAACATTTTTAATGAAACTTATTTTTTGCCCTTAGCTTTATGGTGTCTCTGAAATGCCAGAGAAAAAAGTAATTAAGGAGAGTAATGGCCTTTAATGCAGTTCATAGTCCTTTGTCAATACATTTTAAAGAATTCTTTCTCCAGAGGAAAACCCCACAAGAGAATTAATCTTCCACTAAAAAATACTACCTTATTTTTTTTTGGGGGGGGGAAGCAAAAAAAAACCCCAAAACCCAAAAAACCAAAAACACAAAAAAACCAAAGACAAACAAAAAACAAAGAAAAACCAAGAAGACAGCGTATTTTTTCTCATACTCTCCAAATTGCTAGTCCAAAAGAAGTGTTCCCTTTGTTTTTGCCATCTCTTTCATAGTAGTATTTGGCTCAGGTCTGATGAGAATCTTGTGTGAAATAAAGATCTGTGTGCAGTTTAGTCACCTCAGTCTGAAACTGCAATTCCCAGACCTTTTGTCCAATCGCTGCCTAATTCTAGGCATGTCTTACCTCTGTGGGCACCTGGGTTTCTCAGGGTGAAGTTCCTTTATGTTGTCAGACTTTATAGATGCCCAGAGCTGCCTCAGGCTTTTTTCCCACCTCAGTGTTTACAAAAGATATAAACCAACATGTACACCTGCAACAATCCTACCTCCTCTCATTTATTCAGAACATGCACCAGGATCTGCATCCTTGTTCTGCATATTACTGTTTTCTGGGCCAGGTCCTTATTCACTATCCTGTTTGATTGCCAAACTGAAGGGCTGAAAGACTCAAAGAGCTCCAAAGGAATGTGAGGAATTTCGGTCTTGAATTTTACGTACAAGGCTGACACAGTTTTTGGAGCACAAATGGGAAATTAAGCTCCCTTATTAATTTCTGATATATGATGGCATTATTTTATTTCCTTTTGCTGACTGCAGTGTATGTAGTCAATGTTTTTCTTTTCTGCAGAATGAAAAAGCTTCATCAGGAAACTACATCTGTTCTCCTGCTAAGAAACAGAAAGCAGGAATGGATACCCACAGGGCTACTTAGTTAGGATCCATGTTTCCTTTCCATGAACATATAAGCTCATTCTGTCCTTTTAGATATTTATACAATATGCAGCTATTGAAAACCCTCGCATTTTTCATCTCATTATTAGATGTTATAAAAAAAAGACTGTGTCTGTTCTGCATGAACACGCAAGATTTTCTAAATATATGAGCAAACACAGAAGCAAACACAGAGGTTTCTTCTCTGCTGGTAACATTTCCTCTTTGTTGTCTTTCCAACATATATAAGACAGCAATCTGCTGCAGTTCCTTTTAAGTCAACAACTAACTATCATCAGTGGGAGGTAGCTGGCTATAACTGAGACAGAGTGGTGCACACAATATGAGTCCTGCAGAAATCTATAGGAATTTTCAATGCCATTAAAAATCTGAAAATACTGATTCACAGAACTGTCCCAGGATTTTGGTACGTTTATTGACATATTGCTCATTTTCCAAAAATAAAAAAAAGACTATTTAATAAAGTGTTGGGAGAAGTGCTCCAGAACTTTAATCAGGAGAACATTATGGAAAAATTATGTATTATCTATATAAGAAAATAGAGGTTATCAAAATAAAAATACTCTTAAGTTTTCTTGTTCAAATATAGTTAAAAGGCCTTGTTCAGGTTAATTACTCAAATTCTTAGTAATATTTTTAGTTTTTTAAGGTATTAAAGGTGTTCTTGTTTTGCAGAAATGGAAGAAAAATTAATTATATGGTCTTGTTTGATGTTATTTGTTGCTATTTTTTAGTTCTACATGCTGTAAAACCACCAAATTACTTAGTTGCTTAACACAGATGTGGGAAAAGTCTATGGTACTACAGCTCAGTAATTTGTAATTCTGACAAAATTCTTCCTGGAGAACTATTGTGGGAGTATAGTAGATCAGTTTAGGTCAGTCTCTTCTACAGTAAAGGTTGTTCTTTTAATTTTTCCTTTATTCCCAGATCCTCTTCTTATAAAAAAATACTGCAAATAATTTTACTGGAGGGAAACTATTTATATTTCTAGAGTGTTTAGAGTGTTAACTGATTAGCTCTGGGTTAGAATATAATGTTTGCTTATGTAAGAGCCACAAAATTATTCTCTTGTCTTTCATGTGATTGCTTACGTAGCAAATTAGTTTTCAGTGTGAGGAATTGTATGCTCCCACGAATTAACCCATGCATTTTCCAATTGCACCATTTAATTAACTGACATGTTTCCCTTAAGAAAATCAGGTTGCAAGTTCGTTTCCTTGGGGGATGTGGTAAAGTCTTTTTTCTTCTCTAGATTATGGTTTTTTGTTTGGTAATATGAACCTCTCAGCTAGAACCTCTCAGCTGGATTTTTTAAATGGCTAAAATTCTGTTTCATTACAGAAAATATATGTACAAAACCATCTTCTTTTAGCTAATGTTTGTCATGAGCTGCAACCCTATTAAGTGAATCTCCTTTTATTTTCAAATTTTAAAATACAGATCAATCATTCTATAACTGTTTATTTTACCTTCACTGAAATCATACCATAGGATTTCAGCTTACAATTATGTAAATTTCTACTAATTTGCAGCCTCAACATGCAGCTCTCATCTCAGTTGCTGATGGCAAAAGTGTGCAGTGTTACATTTTCATGAATTGTTGCATCATGGCCATATAGGCATAACTTAAGCCCAAGCTTGAAAATATTCACTCTACTTGGTCTCTTTGTTCCCTACATGAAGGTAAGAATATTATGTAGGCTTTTGTGGATCATTATATACATAAAATATTATGAGGCCCTTAGAATATTCTGTTTAAAGGATTCCTGTCTCTAAAGAGAGCCTCAATGTTGTCTTGTCTATTCCACCATGTTCCTGAAAGCTTTTCAGATGGAAGAGGGGTAATCAGAAGTTGGTGCTTGGCAAACCTTGACAATTGGCTTAGTGATGTGGCTTATTTCACAAACACTTGGAGCTCTTGAGTCCTGAATAGCAACTCTTCTGCTATGTCTGGTTTACAGGGAGTTCCAGACCTTCTTTTAGTAAAAAGAAGCCTGAAACTCCACTCCTGCCTCCAGGAGAGGTGAGATTTATTTTCAAGCAGAGTAGCTGTGACCTCTAGCTACCAGTGAGATGGGAAATCTCAGGAAGTATCTGTTCTTCAAAGTGAGGGTCAGTTTTTTAGTATTGCTTGCTTCTGATATGGTTGCAAATAAATGGTCAGAATTTGTGCTATTCAATGAAAACACACTTCCTCAGTGTCATTACTCTATCATAGAATCATAGAAAGTTAGGGATTGGAAGGGACCTCAAAAGATCATCTAGAACAATCACCCCTGGCAGGGCACAGTCACCTACATGAGGTCACCATAAGGTCACACAGCAATGCATCCAGGTGGGTTTTGAATGTCTCCAGGAAAGGAGACTCCACAACCTCCCTGGGCAGCCTGTGCCAGTGCTCTGTCACCCTCACAGTGAAAAATTTCTTCCTTATATTTATACAGAACCAGCAATGCTCCGGTTTATAAAAATTGCCCCTTGCCCTGTTATTAGTCACCAATGAGAAAAGCTTTACTCTGTTCTCCTGGCTCTGTCTTACATATTTATAGACATTGATGAGGTCACCCTTCATTCTCTTCTCCAAGCTGAAGAGACCCAGCTCCCTCAGCCTTTCCTCATAAGGGAGATGTTCTGCTCCCTTAATCATCTTGTTCTGTGATGGACTCTTTCAAGCAGTTCCCTGTCTTTCTTGAACTGAGGGGCCCCAAACTGGACCATTCCAGATGTGGTCTCACCAGGGCAGAGTAGAGGGGGAGGAAAACCTCTCTCAACCTACTAACGACACCACTTTTAATGCACCCCAGGGTGCATTTGGCCACAAGGACACATTGTTGGCTCATGGCCATCCTTCCATCCACCAGCACTCCCAGGTTCCTTTCCCCCCTTTCTTGCTCTCCAACAGCTCAGTCCCCAACCTGTACTGGTACCTGGGGTTGTTCTTTCCCAGATGCAAGACTTTACACTTGGCCTTGTTGTAATTCATTAAATTTCTCCCTGCCCAACTCTCAAGTCTGTCCAGGTCCCTCCGGGTGCATCCCATCAGGACCCATGGATTTTTGGATGTCCAGACACATTAACTGATCCTTAACCCAGTCCTCATCAGCCAAGGCAAACTCATCCTTCACCCTGATTCCCCGAGTGGCCTTAAGGACCTGGGGCTTCTGAGGACATCCTTCAGCAGTATACACAGAGGCAAAGAGGTGTTCAGCAATTCTGCCTTCTTTGTCACCAGGGCACCCCCTCATTCAGCAGTGCCTACATTGCCTCTAGTGATAGTTTTGTCTGCAATGTATTTGAAGAAGCCCTTCTCATTGTCCTTAGCCTCTCTCTCAGGGTTTAATTTCAAGGAAGCTTTAGCTTTCCTAGTTGCTTCTCTGCATTCTTAGACAACAGTCTTGTATTCCTCACAAGTGGTCAGCTCTTCCTTCCACAATCTATAGGTTCTCTTCTTCCATTTGAGTTTACCTAGTGGTTCCCTGTTCAACCATACTGGTGTCCTCGTTCCCTTTCTTGATTTCTTTCCCATTGGGATGCACCAGTCTTGAGCTCAGAAGTGATCCTTGAATATTAACCAACCATCTTGGGCCCCTTTACTTTCTGGCTCTCTGTCCCATAGGATTTCCCCCAGCAATTGTTTAAAGAGGGCAGAGTTGGCCTTTCTGAAGTTCAGGGTTGTGATTCTACTTGGAATCCTGTTTCTACCATATAAGATCCTGAACTGCACCATCTCCTGGTCACTACACCCAAGGTTGCCCTCCGCCTTCACTGCTTCAACCAGATCCTCCTTGTTGGTTAGGACAAGATCCATCAATGCTCCACTGCTAGTTGGCTCCACCATTTACATCCAGAAGTTATCATCAGTGCACTGAAGGAACCTCCTGGACTGTGAATGGCTGAGTAGGCCTCGCAGCAAGTATCTGGGTAGCCAAAATCTCCCATGAGAACCAGGGCCTGTCATGACAAGGCTGCTACCAGCTGCCTGTAAAAGGCATCTGATCTCCTGGATGTCATAGATTTAAACAGTTTTCAACCTTTCAGAATGTCAGTAATAGTACAATGAAAAAAATGTGATTTTTGATTTTTCATTTTTTCTTCTCTGCATGATTCTTTGCAGGATGCAGTAGTGAGTCGTGGTATGTTCATTTTCATCATATTCAGGGCAAAAATATGTATTTTGTGAGTATATTAACATTGATTGGGAAATTATTCATAGGAAAACATAAACTGGAGCCACTCATCTTGCAATATAAATGGTGTGGGAGATGAGGAATATTAATAAAATATTTTTCTCTGTATTTTCTCACCCTCAGCATTTTCCTTGGTCCATATATTAAACAAACATGTACGTCTATTGAGAAGCATAATACAGATTATTATTGAATAGCTTGTGTTTTGTTCAGGAGGAAAATTCTTTCTAGCCCTATACAGGTACCCAATACCTAGCAGGTATACAGCCCTGTATAACAAGGCAAACCGATGAAATAACTGATTTCTAAAAAATAATGTACTCACAGATACAGGGATTTTAATAAAAGTGTATTTCTGAGTTCACAAGTATGTGAGTTTAGAAAACAAAGCAGGAAAGCAAAATGAAGATCAGAAATGAGAGATCCTCATCTCAGTCCTAGTATTGCTGCCTTCAGGAGCAAGATGAACTGGAACTGCTGAGGACAATGGCAGAAGCTCGGGGCAGAAGACAGTGAGACAGTGGTGTATAAACAGATACCAATCTCCAGTTACTTCTTCAGTGCTCAGACTGTGTCCGTATTCATACCATTAGAATTCTTAAATTGTTTTTAGAATGTAAGATTTTCAAGGTTTTGTTTTGTGGTGTTGGGTATTTTGGTTGGTTTTGGTGCATTTTTGTATGTGTTGTGTGTGACTGTGTGGTTCAAGCTGGCTCTGAAGCATTTCTTGCATGTGAGAAGCTTAAAGAGTGTAGTATGAAGATTTAGACAAGGGTTTTGAGGCATTTTTCAGTCTTAGATTGTTACCTCTTAGTTATTTTTTAAAGATGTGCATTTAATTTACTTAATTTACAAGCCTGCTGGCTCTATCAAGCATATACTTCTAAGGTTAAAGCAGAGTTTACTCCTTTGAGTTTGATGAAATTCTGTGTTGTGGTAAACTCCTATGATCAATATTTTTTCTCATTGTGTTTCTTTAATGATAATTACTTCTAATGGAAAATTATTTTTAATAAAATCTTCTATTACGAGCAAACCCATGCCTTTTTTTCTGCCCTGTTGTCTCCTTCTTCTAAGTGGTAGGGCATAAAAAGTGACTGAAGAAGCTCAGGCAAAAAAAAATTGTCAGTTACACATTTGTCTTTTTAAAAAGATAACTTTTTATATAAAGAGTTTATGGATAAGAGGTTTGAACTGCATAGTGTTTTTGTTGTTGAGGTTTCTCTGCATGGGAAAAATCAAATCATTTCCATAGAACTGTACAAGAATCCAAATGTGTCAAATTAGAACACAATTTTAGTCTTATTGTTTGTTTGGTTTGAAACTTTAGCTAGGCTATGTTTGACAAACGATAGCTAGCCTTTGTGCATTTCATTTTACTTAGAAACTGTTGATTTAAAAAATATTCCTTATTTAATGATGAGTGAAAACATAGTCTGACACCACTGTCCTTAAAGTCTCTGTGAGCCAGGGATGGCTTCACTGGTTTTGAGGGAAGGTGGAAAGGGTGTTAGTACCTTCCTTAGTCTGGATACTGCGGTCTCTTTGGTGATGCTGTCCCTGTGCATTCATCCCTGTCCTCTCATCATGGTGTGATTATGACCAAAAAAGGAGAAATTAAGTTTTTTGTCGTGTAGAACTACTCATCAATGTCAGTGTTAGGTGACAATTCAAGGTTTATTGAAACACAATGATTTTCAAGAATAGTCCTTATTTATAAGAGGGCCTTGATACTTTCTTCCCCTGAAGGCCGATTGCCAAAGAAACAGTAAGCAGACAGAGATTCCCACTGAGAGGTTCTATGAGTCATTGGAAAGGTGAAATGTTACTGCAAAGTACCTTAGAGCTGCATCTGTGTTAGATGGTTCTGCTGTGCCTGAGAGTTTATCTTGTAGTATTCTTAATTTCTTTAACTTAGTGTGCAGATTATTGGTTGTTAGTTCATGATTAAAACTTTCTTCTATGCCACGTATTATATCATGAATGAATTTTTGGCATCATTGCTGTGTCCACTGTATAACAGAAGTATGCTTCTTAGAGAAGGACACTCAATTCCAGTAATAATACCATACCTTTAAAATGTGAAGAAAGAAAAAAAAAAATGTGCATTTAATTTGAAAAGTTTCCCTTTCCTTTTGTGTCTCAAAAGTCCAATTAAAAATTAGTGTAGTTTACATAAGACTGCATATAACTGACATGTTAGCTATCAGCATTTTTATTTCCATAGGTTGTGTAGAAATATTGTATGGAAAACAGAAATAAATTTTTAAATAGACTCAGCATGCAAAGCATGATATCTAGGAAAACTGTCTTGAAATTCTTTTATGTTGTATTAATTCTGTTCATTTAAGAAGTTTGTAACATAGAGGTAAATACTTTTTTTGACACCTCAAATAAAAATACTGTATTGATGTTTATAGAGCTGTGTGAAATTTCAAAGGACGTACTTCGTGCATCTTATAATTTTTAACATATTTTTAGTATTAATTCCTTTCATCGGTGTTAAAATAAGAAAGTTCCATTCATCTTCCTTTTTCTTACAAGCATTTAATCATGCAATTAAATATTTTTTTTTTCTAGAAAGTTCCTGTCACATTTTGTGCATATCTTTGCATTATTTGCATTGGAATGCTTGCATTTGCACTATTTGATTTTAAAAGTGAAATGTATAAGCAGGACATCTAGGCTGCCAGTCACAAATTTGGTCTCTCAGCATGTGGTTCAAGTCACCTCCACAGTTTCCTGAGAGACACTTCAAATTCCTAGGTTTCTTACTTCACCTAGAATTTACCCAATATCTCTTTAGCATGAAAGAAGGACACAGATTATTTTTTTCAGTGGTGCAGATTAATGATGCTGTGAATTCTGTGTTTACTAAATGTGAACTCAAGCCTTACAGATCTAACTGTTTTTTGAGATGTTTATAATTTATGTCCACAACTCTGATAAGAAGTAAAAAATCTGTTCATTAGTGTGTACACCATGGACAAGTAGGCCCCTTCATCAACAAACCATTTCAAAATAATTTTTCAAGCAGTTGGATTTTAGTAATTTTTTTATAACTTCAGTGAATGTCTTTGTTACCAGTGTGGTGTATCCATTCTCAGACTCCAGTCCTTCAGTAATATGTACTTCTAAATTACAGTTACTGTGTTACCTGAGATAATCTCATGGGTGAATAAGTAATTTTATAGTATTTTTCATGTCATATTTACTTAAATATCTGCATATATTTCTTAATGGGACGCATAAAACTCTATGCAAACTAAATTTAAAGCTGCAGTATTGCGTTCAATCCTTCAAGAAAACTGTTCTTCTGGATTAAGGTTTTCTGCATCTTTCACCTTCCCTCCAGATTTTTTGCTTAGCATTTGGAAAAGTCATGAATTAAGATGCCTTCCTGCAATCTAGACTACCTGCTCCATGCATTAAATGACATGAGGGGGCAGTTCTGTTAACATTGCTGGTGCTGTAATGTTTTACAGCCATTCAAGTTGTCTCATCGTCTTCAAGTGGGCTGGACAGTGGGTTTCTCTCTTCCTTACCCTCACTCTCCATTTACTGTTTGCTTTGGAAAACCATAGTGTGACTACTTCTTCATGGCAAACTTAGAAGAGGCTGCAGACTGGTTCCTTGGATGACTTATTTTAGTGAAGCTTTGCTTTCACATTTTTTAATAAGCAATCTTAAATAATGCTTTTGGTTGTGTTCTACTTTGCCTTGTGTCCTTGTTATTTTCTTCTTTCACTTTCCTCACCAGTCACTCAACATTTTTTCTGCTTCCATCTTTTTTTTTACATTGTTTTAGTCATAAATAAGTAAATACTCACTGTGTTCTTGGTGCATGCTTTCATCTCTGTCCTCACTCCTGAAGGCCAATGGCATCCTGGCCTGGATCAGGAACAGTGTGGCCAGCAGGTCCAAGGAGGTGATTCTTCCCCTGTACTCAGTGCTGGTGAGGCCACACCTCGAGTCCTGTGTCCAGTTCTGGGCCCCTCAGTTCAGGAAAGAGATTGAGGTGCTGGAGCAGGTCCAAAGGAGGGCAACCAGGCTGGTGAAGGGACTCGAGCACAGATCCTATGAGGAGAGGCTGAGGGAGCTGGGGCTGTTCAGCCTGGAGAAGAGGCGGCTCAGGGGAGACCTCATCACTCTCTACAACTACCTGAAAGGAGGGTGTAGCCAGGTGGGGGTTGGTCTCTTTTCCCAGGCAGCTATCAGCAAGACAAGAGGACACAGTCTTAAGTTGTGCCAGGGAATTTCTTCAGCGAGAGGGTGATCCGGCATTGGAATGGGCTGCCCTGGGAGGTGGTGGATTCTCCGTCCCTGGAGATATTTTTAAAAAGAGACTGGATGTGGCACTCAGTGCCATGGTCTAGTAACTACAGTGGTAGTGTATCAAGGGTTGGACTTGATGTCTGAGGTCCCTTCCAACCCAGCCAATTCTATGATTCTATGATTCCTTTGTCCTGTTTCAGCATTGTGCGTACTGTTCTGGAGTAGCTTTGAAGAGTGTCATCATTACCTAGCAGACTTTTCTTAGTTCATACTCTCACTGCTGAACTGCACTATCATCCATCGTCTTTTAGGCCAGCAACTGGTGCTTACTGTTTCTCAGAGCTGTTTTAACCAAGCTGTCTCACACATGTATAACTGCAGTGCCATTTCTTGTATAAGAAATTACAAATGAAATCTTACTAAACTTCTTCGAAGTTGAAGTGATGTGACTACACTTTTCATCTTCAAGCCTGTCATACAGCCTTTATCATCTCTTCTTTGGCCATGTTGTCAAGGTTTCTACAGTCTTTCTTTTCTACTTCTCTACTCTCTAAATCCGTGTTTTCTGTCCCTGTTTTAACTGGTCTGCACTTGCTCTTCTGCCCTTTCCGTACACAGATGTTGCCTTCTTCTCAAAGCATTGTCTCTAGTTGAAATTCATAGAATCACAGAATCATAGAATGGCTAGGTTTGGAATGGACCTTAAATATCATCTAATTCCAATCCCCCTGCATGGGCAGGGACACGTTCCACCAGACCAGGATGCTCAAGACCCCATCCAACCTGTCCTTGAACACTTCCAGGAAGTGGCAGCCACAACTTCCTTGGGCAACCTGCACCAGTGTCTCACCACCCTCACAGTAAAGAACTTCATAACATCTAATATAAATCTCCCTTCTTCAAGTTTGAAGCCGTTTCCCCTTATCCTCTTCCTACACACCCATGTAAAAAGCCCTACCCCAGCTTTCTTTTAGGCCCCCTTCAGATATTGGAAAGCTGCTATAAGGTCAGTTTGAAGCCTTCTCTTCTCCAGGCTGAACAAACACAAATTTTACTCAACATTCTTGCAGTTCCCTTGCACTCCTGCTCTCAAATTTTACCATCCTATCAGTGGAAGTTACCATTGTCTTATTCCTCAAGTAACCACAGCCATATTGCAAGGCATCCTCTCAATCTGTCCTCCTTGACTGCTTTCTTCCTTCTCAAAATCTTGTTGCAAGAGTGTTCTCTCTTTTCTCAGTAGTTATAGCTATGGCTCACATGATTAGGTTTTTCTCCCCTCAGTTTCTCTCCATTTGTGGTTTAAGGTTATTACCAGATCAATTTGTGGAACTGTAAATTGGAGTCAGGCAAAAACTATAGCTTTATGTATGAGAAATCTGATTAAAATCTTCAGACAAAAGTTGTGCTTACACTTCTGTTGCTGAAACTCTAGGCTTTCAGAAATTAAATTAAAGGTAAGGATATGAGTATCTGTAACTCTGCGTGCTTGCCATTTGGTAAGCAATTTGAAGGCTTGAAGTGCAAAGTTGTAAAGCATGGACATTCCTGTTCAGTGAAAAGTAATTACCAAAAACATTTAATCCATGGTTGGCCTGCTGTCTAAGCCATCTGCTAAAGAATCTTGCAGGTGCCTTCATTTTAAGCTAATTAGGATTTACTGCTTTTTATACTCCCTTTCCTAGTAAGTATGTTTAGAAATTAGTATGTTTTAGCTAGAGAATTTTTAAAATATTTGTCACTTCTGCAGCACAGTTTAAAGTACAAGTGGAAAATACATACAGATGCTGAACTTTTTCAGTGTCATTAGTGTTTTGATATTTGCTATACGTCATAGAATCACAGAATGGTTTAAAGAGACCTTAAAAAGTAAACTAGTCCAATCCCCCTGCCATGAACACTGACTCACACCTGGGATAACTGCACATGGACCAGCAGATGGCACTCGGTCAGCTCCATGGACAGACTTATTGGGAGCGTGTGCCTCTGCTCACAGATCTTGATATTTGCACTGAAAAACAGGGGGGAGTTCAGGTGTGTCACACCATTGGTACCATCTAAAATTAACAAGGGTAGGAAGGAGAGGAAACTGGTGCTGTATGGAGATGCAGTTGTATTAAACAAAAGGTTTCTGGAATTGTGTGAAAAAGATGTTAAATAATTCAACACAAATACTTGTGTATGTTGAAAAGCACAATAATAAGTCCTTAGAATGTTGTATTTGGATAATTTTGACCTTTTAAAATGACTAAGGATTTCTGGTAATAAAGCAAGGACCTCTAGTCTTCTCAGTTTGTTGATTTTTGTTTGTTTGTTTGTTTTTCTTTGTTTGTTGCTTTGTTTGGTTTTTGGTTGGTTGGTTGCTTGTTGTTGTGATTTTTTCCTAACATGCCAGGTGGTTGGAAATCATAGATATCTGGGTCAAAAGCACTCATAGTTGTAATTTTTATTATAGAAGTTACCTGCAGAACTGAGAAAGGAAAACAATGTCAAGATAGACTTTCAGCTGAAGAGTCTCTCATTCCAGTGTTACATCACCATGGGAGAAATGTTGGTGTGCTACTACAGACTTTATGTCATATGTGTTTTGTATATCTCTCATACGTTGAAATACTCTCTGAATGTGTGCACTGTTTTTATTCATGGGATGATGCCCCATGGTGCTGTATTGCACTTCAGAAAGTGTCCTCTGTCCTCTCAGAAATTGGTTTTCCTAATGTTTTTTGCAAATTAATAAGGATGCTAAGTGCATAATATATACATTAATCTAAAATGTAATACTGAACCTTTCATGCAAGGAAGATTTAGGGATTCTTCTTCCCACCTTTGTATTTAATGATAGTGTTGACTCATTAATACAACGCAGAGTTTCTGTTTCAGCAGGTAGCTGGAAAGAAAATATGTTCCCTGAGCTCAGGCATAGAGTTCCAACTTTTTTTTTCCCCCCTCCTTATGATTCTCTGGTCTCTGGTTGGTGACTTAGAAGAAGTTAGTGTGCAGAAAAATGTTTCTGGAAGACTGCAGTTGCCTAGTTCTGTTTAGAAAATGTGGATCATTTATCTTCACATACCTTCTTGCTAACTTGCTAACTTACAGTTTGAGACACAAGTCATCTCTCTCTGTCATGATTTTGACATTATTGTTTTTATTTCACTATTACTTCTGAATTCCCGCTATTTCACAAGTAAGTTGGAAGCCTATAAAATAATGTGGTATAGTGAAATGCACGCCCATGTAGAAAACATTCCAACAGAAAAAGATGCCAAGAAAAAACTGTTGCCAAGAAATACATATTAACAGCGTATGACAGAAATGATTTGCTAATTATATATTAAGTTTCGAAGTCAGCAGCACTGAAGTCTCGCTGTTGTATTCTGGACTCATATCTGGAATACACAGGGAAGCACCCTTAAACATCCTCTGACAGAAAATTTCCTGTCTATTTTTTGTATTTCTGATACTCAGAAATAAAGCTGTTGGCACACAGCTTGACTTCACTGTTTCCCTTCTCTTCCTTCCACTTTCCTTCTCTTCACCAGTATATGCAGTGAAATAAAGTAAAATTCCTAGAATAGCTTAGGTTGGAAAGGACCTTACAGATCATCTTCTCCAACCTCCCTGCCATGGGCAGGGTCGCCTCTCAATTAGAGAAGGTTGCTCAAAGTCTCACGCAGCCTGGCCTTGACCACCTCCATGGGGGGAGCATCCACAATATCTCTGGGTAATCTGTTCCAGAGTCTTGCCACCCTTGCACTGAAGAACTTCTTCCTAAATTCTAGTCTAAAATTCACACTGGTTGCAGCAGAAACAGTCCAGATTTAGCACAGTTGAATGTTTTGTGATATTAAGTCTACATAGAATTAATTTTCCGTCATGATAAGTCAATATTTTAACTAATTTTTATGATAAAATTGAAATATGTTCACAGTTACACTCATAGCAGTATACACTGCAAATCATTGAGCTTGAATGTGTATTAATTATACATAGTGATTCAGCGGAATTGTTTTATATATCATGTAGTTAGGTAAAAGCTTAATACATTTTTTTTAACCTAAAAGAGTAGGCTTGTAATTACTACTGCAATATGGTGGCAAAGATAAATGATGAAGAGGGATGATACTCACCACTATGTATTGATCATTAAAAGCAATAAAATTTTATGGAGGAAAAAAAAAAAGAAACAACAAAATTATTTCATCATGGCCTACAGATCAGGTGAGGTTTTTTCTGTTACAGGAGATCGATAGGGATATGAGTCCTAAGGCCCACAAATGAGAAAAAGAATGCCTTCAGTATTGCACAGTGGTGCAGGAAGTGATCCCAGTGGGTTATTTCTTAGTGGACGGTACTATTAAACAAGCAATGTAAAAGAAGTGAAATGTTCTTGAACCGTATAACTTACTAATTAAGAAAGTTAAACTGAAAGTGAATCTTCATACCTAATGTGAAGAGAAATAGCTTATTCAGTGAAAAGTATGTACTTCACATGCCTGCATCTTACGTGCTTCATAGTTTACAATAGCTGTGTGGTCTGGCAGAATAATTTAATGAAGCTTTAGGCCCTGGGAAAGAGAGCTCCTCAGTTTAGGTGCCATGTCAGAGACAATTATTTGAGAAGGGAATTGGAAAAGAAGGAAGATGTGGCCATGCTGTGGTAAATGGCATCACAGAAGCTGAACTTCTGTTTCTTTGTGTGCTCATACATCAGTGGCAATACAGTTTAGTGGACTGTCTAATTAGATATAATCAACTGCCAGTTGATGAGAATAACAGTCTCATTTACTGAAGCACTAATGAATAACCCTTTTCTTAGCTACACTGACCATAAACTCATAGTATTTATAGCTTATTTTATCTGTCACCTTGATTATCTTCATAAACTCATGCATACTGTTTTAAATAACTGTAGTCTGTACCAGCCTGCTAATGCCTACCTTGGTCTTTGGTTGAACTGTCATCATATGTGCTGCACTTACTGCTAATACAAAAACCGAGTGAAGCTAATTACTTTTTATTTGAATTTAGTAAGAACCTTCAAGAAGTCTACTCTCCAAAGTTCCCATTTCAGCATAAAAATTCTAAATGATGCTTCAGGGAAGCCAATCCTGCATTTCTAACTCTTCTGCAGCAATCTAGTTACGGGTCTTCCAGCTCTTTATAATGGACTCCCTCACAATGGAGAATTCTTTGTGTTCTTTTTTACAGGTTTTTATATTGCCAGAGTATGCAGTGGCATTCTAAAGAAAAGTGATAATGGAAATTCTTTGTAGTACAGTTACATCACTTGAAATAAAGCATCGCGAATGAACAAGACAGAATTGGGAATGGTTGTTGGAAGGAGTGGCATTGAACCACCAGCAGTGTGTCACAGGTGTGTTTGGCCTGTGTGTTTTAATTTTTGTTGGCAATACTCTGTAGTATTGCTGGCATCAGTTAGCATCATTTGTCTCACTGGGAAATTCCTTTGAGGTAAGCCAAAGCTGTGATGCACCTAGTATATCAGGACTGGCAGTTGTGTTCTGAGATAATCTCTTCAGCTCAGCTATTCAGAAAAATATTTTAATATCCCTGAAGGTTTGAGTGTTCCTGTTTATAGCAAGTAAAGATGTTTTCCTTGTGAGTGAGGCAAGAACACGGGACTTCAGCTGTGATGGTGTTGCTTCTGTGCACAGATTGAATTGCATTTTTGCTGCAGTGCCATTGTTTGCAGTGCGATACAAATGGGAAAAGAATTTTTTTTTTTTTTTTAATCTGGAGCAACAATCTGAAACAGCATCAGTTACTAATATGAATGAAGGATTAAAACATTGTTTTAGAGGGGCAGTGAGTGATCTTTGAGGCCATGGTGATCTATGTGGCATTTTACCAAGTGTCATAGATAAATAAAGATCCGTGCATTTGTCAGCTTGTTTCCACAGGCCATGCTTAGACAATATCAGTTACACCATATTACATAACAGCATCCTAAGTATGCCTCTGATTAAGGGAAAAATATACAGTGGGTGTGGTTTACAACTTATCACATTTCACAAGCTAGTTTCCCAGTGGCACTCCCAGCATATCAGGAAAAAGAGTCACTGGCTTAACTGTCTAAGAAACATTCTTACATCCAAGTCCTTCTTGAAAAAAACATTTTTTTCTTTCTTCTGTCCCAACATTTTGATATAAGCTTTTTGTGAAGAATGTGGGTTTGTCTATAGAAGAGGGTATTAAAATTGCAGGCCAGCTCACATCTGCTGCTGTGTCTTAGAAGATGCTCAGAGTCATCCCGAAACTTTGTTAGGGCTGCATTCATTTCTGGAATAGTTCAGAACAGGTGACACACAAAGGCTTTATCTTTTGCCTCCTATCTTGTGAATTTGGTGTTGAGATTAAGTTACACAAAATTTCGTGCTCTCTTTCATAGGCTAGAGATGGATGTTCCCTGAGCTTCACTTTCTTGCAGAATGAGACTCAAAATCTGTGTCTTCTGTACTCTGATTACCTTCTGTTGTCTCAGATGCCACCAGGGAAAAAGAAGGAAACCTGATATACAACATTTTTCATCTGTCACAGATAATTGTCTGTTCTCTAGCAAGGTGGCTTCATCAACTGGTGATGCAAGGTAACATCTTAATCCCATTGCTGTATCATCTTTTAGACCTTTTGATCTTAAAAAAGTCTCAGATAATTTTGTCCTTATCTTTTTTATTGTCCAAACACAATTTTTTAACATAGAGACAGGGAGAAGAGATTGAAATGTCTGGGGAAGGATAGAGAGAAAGTTGGCTGTTCCAAAATAATTTAAAATAAATGTCTAAATGATGTACATAATATGTTTCATTAACACTTACCCCAAACGTGATTTCTTTAAAAGTCACTGCATTTTCTAGAAAGCAAAGCAACATGAACTTCCATGTTTCTGTTTAAATAGATCATTTTCCCTGGTGCCTCCTCTGTTTTGGTTGGGTTTTTGTTTTGGTTTTTTTTGAGCAAGGGTTAATCCCTGGAGCAGAACAAGAAAATTGAAATTGATTTTCATCACAGCAGTCAACAGTATTCCTAGTAGGATAGGAAGATGACTTCTCGAGATTGTAAGTGAACAGCAGCAACCTCATGGAGCATACTCTTGAGCCATCCATATTCTTAATTATAGGAGTTTTGTTTTATTTAAATAGCAGTAGAGCTAGAAACCTCTTTTTTGCAGAAACCTCTTAACAACTAAGCTGAACTGCTGTCCTACACAGGCTATAGTTTCCTAGCTGACTGATACCATTTCTGAAGACTTGCCAGAAATGTTCAGTGTACTTTCTTATGGAAATACCATCAGCAGGATTGTAAGTCATTTTGCATATTAAAGACTAAAGTCAGGAGCACTTCTGCAAGAGAGGATTAAACATTAATAATCCCTTTGAGAAACTCTCATTTGGAGATGCATACTGTGGAGAAAAATACAGCTTTGACATTTGATTCAGGCATCACATGCTTCAATGGACTAAGGGAATAAAGTATTTCCAACATTGCCAATGATTATTTTGGCATCTTTGGAAAGTAAAGTGTATTGTAATTAGCATAAACAAATGTTAAATGTAAGTTGATTTCTTTTAAAGAAAAGTCACTACACCTAACTTCTAGATACATTACTGAGTAATTAGGAGAATAGAAAATTAAATTACAGAAGCCAGCCTGAGGCATACCTAGCTTCAGCATTTTAATTTTGATTATATTATGTCATGTTTGATAGAACTGTATGTTCAAATAACATTAGTAAATGGATATATTACTATATGGTCTTTATAGCTTTCCTGTCTTGAGTAACATTTTGCACATGACGTCCTGAGAGTATTGTTTAGAAAAAACACATAAAAATCTTTTGGCATTATGCTTCTTTCTGCTGTCTTGTGGCATCATTGTGTAGAAGTGAAGGCAGAAATTGGAGTATATATATATAGTGATGTTTTGTTATGCTATATTCTACTTTATGTTTTGTTATGTTTTTTTACCATTTTTCATGTAGGCACTTATTATTTACATTTAGATAGCTATTGATTTCTTATCACTGTCAAGGCAGGACAGAATTAACAAGATTTAGTTTGATTTGCAGTGTGGCCTGTGCATGACATAGAAGCTCTGTGATCCCAGTTAGTGGTTTCTTCCAGTACAGCAGACCCAGGGGATCTGTGCTGCTCCTGTCCTCTCATTCGTAGTGCCTTGTGCTCCTCGCTTCTGGCGCAGTCCAGCCTAGGTATCCTACAAACATTTTAGTGGAAAATATATTGCCTTGAAGCATAAGGACTTCCAGGTAGCTCTCCATATCTCATGCAGCAGATGCCAAAGGTATCTCAGGACACTGGATCACACTCATGTGGCACATGTTTTCTGCCACTCCAGAGTCCTCACTCACTGACAGCTCCTGAGTATTTCGTTGCCTGACAAGAATATGATTAATTCGGGCAAAGAATTTATTACTGGCAAGTTGAGGAGCAGTAATATCCCACTGTAATCATCAGCTTGTTTTGTTGGAAGTCTGAAAATGATTGTATATAATTGTTGAGTGGTTAGGGACAGCAGTGGTTTTTAGGTGCTGCCCTGCCATAATTGTTGTTCCCAGGTCGTGCAAGATTCAGAATAGTAAATTCAGCCTTTATGAGCTGGAATATGAGGGTTTTGAGAGTAGGTTTGACTGAATAATTGCCTCTTAAATGACTAAACAATACCAGATGCATTTCAGTTATTTATTTGTGTACTTTACCTATAATTGTTTTATTTTTTTAGGAAAAAGAAAATAAATTATAATGCAGCAAAGATACAAATGAATGTTTTGCTCTCTCTCAGCTTAAAGCAGTGTGCCTATCGTGCTGCCATTCAAATTGCTGTCCTGTTTCTCTCACTCTTCATTAGAGCATCACATTTTTGGCAACTTGTCCCTTTCTGAGTTATCATTGTGTACTATGAGAGGAATCCTTGGAATAAAAAATGTGTCAGTAAAAGAAGTGACAAAGCACTTTTCTTTTTAAAGTGTTTCAAATGAGTTGTTTCTCACTCAACAGTCAAAGAAACTTTTCATTTTGCTCCCTCTCCTTTCCTTACCTCTCTTTTCATTGCCTCCCCTCACCTCCAACAAAGTACACAAATGCAACCTGAAAAGTCTTCCACTTTTAGCTTAGTTTCTTCTGTTCTTCATGAAAAAACACAGGGGAAAATCCTTCTGAGTAAAAGAACTATATTACCACAGTAGAAAGGAGCAAGGTTTTTGATTAGGTCAGTGAGAAGCAGATGTGGTACCAAGAACAGAAAATTCAATTTTTCCTATGTGTCATGTCTAGTGAGCCAGAGTTTGACAAAATGGTTCTTAACTTACACCACCAGGATAGCAAAAAACTGCGTGTTTTCTCCCATCTTTAAACAATCTATAAATTGCTTAAATATTAAACACTAAGCAAAAAATAGAGTAAGGGCTTTTACAAGTGGATAGTTGGTATGCAAACAACAGTTGAATGTGGTCAGTCAAAATACGTAGGTTCAGTTTTGACCCTTAAAGAGATCCTAAACTGTTTTTAAAATAGTAATGGAAATTAGCTGATTGAAGACTTAAGAACACATAGAAAAGATGACTTTGTATCTAGAAAGCAGCAAAATTCTGTCATTTAGAAAATCATTCTTCTTCCCACTTCCCCATTACAGAATCACAGAATCATGTGGGTTGGAAAGGACCTCTGAGATCATCAAGTCCAACCCTTGACCCACTACCACTGTGATTCCCAGATGATGGCACTGAGTGCCATGTCAGTTTCTTTTTAAATACCTCCAGGGACAGAGAATCCACCTCCCTGGGCAGCCCATTGCAATGCCTGATCACCCTCTCTGTAAAGAATTTCTTCCTAATATCCAACCTAAACCTCCCCTGGCAGAGCTTAAGTCCATGCCCTCTTATCTTACTGGTAGCTACTAGGGAGAAGAGACCAGTCCTTCCCTGGCTCCAACCTCCTTTCAGGTAGTTGTAGAGAGTGGTGAGGTCTCCCCTGAGCCTCCTCTTCTCCAGACTGAACACCCCCAGCTCCCTCAGCCTCTCCTCATTGGATCTGTGCTGGAGTCCCTTCACAGCCTCCTTGCTCTCCTTTGGACCTGCTCCAGCACCTCAATCTCTTTCCTGACCTGAGGGGCCCAGAACTGGACACAGTACTCAAGATGTGGCCTCACCAGGGCTGAGTACAGGGGAAGAATCTCCTCCCTGGACCTGCTGGCCACACTGTTCCTGATACAGGCCAGGATGCCATTGGCATTGGCCACCTGAGCACACTGCTGGCTCATGTTCAGCTTCCTGTCAGTCCAGACTCCCAGGTCCCTCTCTGTCTGGCTGCTCTCCAGGCACTCTGTGCCCAGCCTGGAGCTCCCCATGGGGTTGTTGTGGCCAAAGTGCAGGACCCGGCACTTGGCCGTGTTGAACCTCATCCCGTTGGAATCAGCCCAACTCTCCAGTCTGTCCAGGTCCCTCTGCAGAGCCCTCCTGCCTTCCAGCTGATTGACACACACTCCCAACTTAGTGTCATCTGCAAATTTGCTAATGGTGGACTCAATCCCCTCATCTAAATCATCTCTGAAGATATTAAGCAGAACTGGGCCCAGCACTGATCCCTGGGGGACACCACAGCTGCCAGTTGGATCAGCACCGTTCAGCACCAGTCTGGTGGCCTCCAGCAGTTCCTAACCCAGCACAGAGTGCTCCTGTCCGAGCCCTGGGCTGACAGCTTTTCCAGGAGAATGCTGTGGGAGACAGTGTCAAAGGCCTTGCTGAAGTCCAGGTAGACTCCATCCACAGCCTTCCCCTCATCCCCCAGCCAGGTCACCCGATCATAAAAGGAGATCAGGTTGGTCAGACAGGACCTGTCTGTCTGGGTCTGATCTGTGCTGGGTGGGTCTGATCCCGTGCTGGCTGGGTTTGATCCCCTGTCCATCCTGTAGGTGCTGTGTGATGGCCCCCAGGATGATCTGCTCCATAACCCTGCCAGGCACTGAGGTCAGGCTGACAGGCCTGGAGTTTCCTGGGTCCTCCTTTCATCCCTTTTTGTGGATTGCTGTGACATTCACCAACTTCCAATCATCTGGGACCTCCCCATTGAGCCAGGATTGTTGGTAAATGATGAAGAGCAGCTTGGCAAGCTCTTTCCCAGCTCCCACATCACCCTGGGGTGGATCCCATCTGTCCCATAGACTTGTGAGGATCCAAGTGGCTCAGCAGGTCGCAAACTGTTCCCTCCAGGATTACAGGGGGGCTGCTCAGCTTCCTATTTCTCTCTACAAGCTCCAGAAACCAACAGTTCTCAGGACAACCTGTCCTACTGTTGAAAACTGAGGTAAAGAAAGTGTTAAATACTTCATCCTTTTCCTCATCTTTGGTAACTGTATTTCCCCCCATGTCCAACAAAGAATGGAGGTTTTCCCTGCCCCTCCTTTTGCAATTGATGTATCTGTAGAAGGACTTTTTTTTAGCCTTAACAGAAGTGTCAAGATTAAGTTCATATTGTGCCTTTGTCTCTCTAATTTTCTTTCTACATGACCTAACTATATTCCTATAGTCTTCCTGAGTTGCCAGCCCTTTTTTCCATAGTCTGTAAGCTCTCTTTTTTACCTGAATTTCCTACTGTATCTCCCTGTTCAGCCAGAGCAGTCGTCTTCCCCTCTGGTTTGCCTTTGGGCACACAGGGACAGCCTGCTCCTGTGCATTCAGGACTTGCTCCTTGAAGTACGTCCATCCCTCCTGGCCCCCTGTGTTTTCAAGGGCTGTTTCCCAGGATACACTCTCAATCAGTCTTCTGAAAAGGCCAAAATCTGCCCTCTGGAAGTCCAGCATAGAGGTTTTATTGTTGGCCCTCTCTGCATCCCTGAGTATTGAAAACTCTATTATTTCATGGTCACAGAGAGCCTCTGACCACTATATCTCCCACCAGACCCTCTCTGTTTGTAAACAAAAGGTCTAATGGGGGCCCATCCCTGGTGGGCTCATTTACCAGCTGGAGCAGGAAATTACCCTCTATATGCTCCAGGAATCTCCTAGACTGCCTCCTCTCTGCTGTGTGGAGTTCCCAGCAGACATCTGGCAGGTTAAAGCCACCCACAAGAACAAGGGCTGGTGATTTGGAGAAACCTGCCAGCTGCTTGTAGAATAATTCATCACTCTGGTTGGGTGGTCTGTAACAGACTCCCACCAGGATATCAGCCTTATTGGCCTTCTCCCTGATTTTGGCCCACAGGCACTCAACCTTATTGTTTCTGACCTTGAGTTCTGCAGAGCCAAGAGACTCTTTGCATATAGAGCCACCCCTCCACCTTTCCTACCTTGTCTGTCCCTACTGAAGAGCCTGTAGCCATCCATGGCAGCACTCCAGTCACGAGACTCATCCCACCACGTTTCTGTGATGGCAACTATATCAGAGCTTTCCTGCTGCACAATGGCTTCCAACTCCTCTTGTTTATTTCCCATACTGCATGCATTGGTGTACATGCACTTCAGCTGGGCTGTTGATTTTACTCTTAACTCAGGCTTTTTACCCTTAGGCTCGTCTTTGGAGAGCCTGGTTTCAATCCCTTCCCCCTTCAAACCTGGTTTAAAACCCTCATGATCAGCCCTGCCAACTTAAGGGTTATAGTCCTTATTGCCCCTGCTAGACAGATGAAGCCCATCTGAAATGAAGAGACTTGGGACAATGGAATTTGCCCCATGGTCAAAAAAACTCCAAATTCTACAAGTGGCACCAATCCTTTAGATCTGGTGATAAGATGGGTTTTCCTAGTCCTCTCTTCATTCATCCCTGCTACTGCAGGAAGTGGGGCAAACACCACCTGTGCTCCAGTCCCATTAACTAATCGACCCAGCACCTTGAAATCCTTTTTAATTGCCCCGGTACTTCTTCTTCCATTAATGTCATTGCTGCCAGCCTGGACTGTCAACAGTGGGTAAGATTCTGAGGGCCAAATTATCTCAGGGAGTCTCATACTAATATCCCTCAGCCAGGGCCCAGGAAGGCAGCAGACCTCCCCATGGGATGGATCCAGTCAGCATAAAGGGCCTTCAGTTCCCCTCAGAAGGGAGTCTCAAACTACAACTACCCTTCTTTTTTTTCTTTATAGCTGTGGTTGTAATACATGTGGTAGACGGGGTGCAACCAGGAGACCCTTCAGACAGATCTTTCTCTTTACTGTCCTCCACCCAATTCTCTGGGTCCATGGCCCCATACCTGTTCTTTAAGGGCACCCAGGGTGATGGGAGTCAGGAGGGTACTCTTTTATCTCTCCAGTTACGGACCTATTTCCATTTATCCCCATCTACTTGGTTTGCTCCCTCTGCCTGGTGGCAGGAGGGGCACAGTTTCACTGCGTCCTGCTGAACTTCTTTGGGGGGCAACTCCATTCAAGCTACCAAACCAAAAAAAGTCTCTTCTCAGGCTTGCGGTGTCTTTTTAAGAATACGGGTTTGTGCTACTCACTATGCTACATAGCCCCAGTAAATGGCAAAATCACATGGCAGAGTAGAGTGGCACAGGCCACAGGGAAGAAATGTGAAGCAGGCATTAGCTGCGTATGTGTGTGCATTCGTGTTTCAAAGCAGAATAAGAAACACTGGTTCCATACTCAAATCCAGTTCATTAGGACTGGTTTGAGGGCATATGTGTGTTTGTTAGTAAATCATGTAGCTTTATTAACAGTATGGGGCAAGTTTTAGATCTTTCTAAATCTAGATTCAATAAGTAACTACTGTCATGTGGAAAAGAAGAAACGCTTTACCTACTTAAGTACTTAATTATAGGTTAGAGCAGAAGCAACAATTATGTATGAATTTTTAATGTAAAATTAAGAGGAAAATTAAGAAACCTTTTAAATTTGGAAAGGTGATGAGTTCTATGAAAAATAAATTCTTTAAAAGGTAGGACTCTTAGCCAGGAAAGGACAGAGGAGAGAAAGAAAAGGACAACTGGAGACTGGTAATTAGATAAACAATTGTGATCTATCAAGATTCATGAAGTAGTCTGTGTTGTCCTGCTGTATGCAAACAACCTTCTTCACTGTGAAAATAGTAGTGTCTTTAAAAAGCAATTATATAAATTGGATTTCCACACAGCTACATCTGTAGATTACTAATTATTTTCAAGAGCCATTTACTTTTCCCCTCTTTTTAATTTTGGCCCAAGTTTTGTAAAATTGAAAAATCATGCTTCTTTCCTTTTTCCCCAATTTTTTTTTTCAGCAGGGTGGTGAAAGTCTATCACAAGTACATATGTCTTCCATGTGTTTTTTGTTGGTTTTTTTTTTTATATTTACTGGACTAGAATATTACCTCTAGTGGCATAATCTTATTCTTAATGCAGGCACATTTGACTCATTACTGTGCACTGCAGTAGGGAAACCTACTATGTTTATGTTAATAATTTAAAAACAATCAGTCATTTGATACTTCTCTCTCTGGTTTATAAGAGAACTGTGTATGTGTTTGAGGACAAAAGCATCAAGTCTTTTCTTAGCAATGAGGAAGATCCTGAAAGTATTCACTAGAATAAACTCTAAAAGGTAACAGTTACTTTGGACAAAACCCATGTTCTCCAAAGATCTACTTCCTTAACATTATGTGCATGTGTCTGTATGTATAAACATATATTTACACCATAAACCTTAGTAAGCAGGGGGCTTTGGACCTGCTGAGTGGGTCCATACACTGCTTTCAGCACTTCATAGAGCCCTCTGTGGTCACCTGTAACTGCACATAGTTCAGTCTTTTCTGCTAGGTTGATCCACCACTTGTTCTGGATGTCTCAAAGGTTCTGTTGGAATTTACTCCAACACACACAAGACTAAAGGCTGCTTTTCTTACGTAGCAAGATGGCTGAGCAAGGTGTGCTTGGTGTCAACAATTCCTGGATCTCTTGGTTGTTTTCATCGAACCAATCCTTGTTTTTCTTTGAGGAGAACTCTAGGGATTCTTCAGAGGACTGCAGGATGCTATTTTTAATGTGTTGCCAAAGAACTTCAGGAGAGGGATCTATGGGACGATCTAAAAGTCAAGCTTGAAGGTTTACCTGGAAGTTGTCTCTCCCTGTATCTTTTTGAAGATGATTAACTTTGAGCCTCCTCCTTGGGATGCCACCCCTCTTAGGTTTGGGCTTAAATTAGAGGGTAAGTTTGCATGGCACGAGGCGTTGGTCTGTGTGACATTCTGCACTGGGCATTGCTCGGGTATGACGGACATCACCAACATTTCCCTGGAGCACTAAGACATAGTCACTGAGGTGCCAGAGCTTGGATCAAGGAGGCATCCAGTTTGTCTTCAGGCTGTCTTTCTGCAGTGACAGGTGAGGGTCGAAATGTCAGGGGAAAGGTGCACTGGAAGCCTCCGACCCAACCCTGCAAGCAGGAGGCTCAGGACATAGGTCGCTTGAGACTGACCCAGGAGATGGCAGTCTGCAAGTGGGTTGCAGTGTCTGTAGAGATTTCCTTGTGTATCTTTTACTGAAAAACAGTATTACACAGAGATACCTACCTAAAACCAGAATGTTGTAACTTAAAAATAGCTGGAGGAAGTTAGTGAACTGTATCTTCTGAAATGGGACCAGGTACAGGACACATTGCCTAAAAATGCAAAGAATTACTTTGTTTTCTCTTAGACGATGGCTGGTTTTTGTCTGTTTTGTTTTTCTTATAGCATCAGTTCCAGAAGAAGTTGATGCTCACCATTTTCATTCTGCAATTGATGGGTTCCCTAGCTCAGAACCTTGGAAGAATATGCTGTGGATTTAGAAAATTAACTTGCATTTAATTTTCAGTGGTTCTGCCCAGCATGGTGGGTACTAAACCTGTGATAATGTTTGGCTTGAATATAATTGAGAAAAGGTAGCATTGTCCTGCCTTTCCCATCTTTCTCTGGTGACCCCCAAACACATTAAAAACATGTAAATAAAGGAACCTTCACAGAAAATGAATAGCCAAGAAATCTGGGGCATGCTGTGAAAAATATGGGCACTATGCCTGGGTCCTTCCTGTGCATATTTTCTGCAACTTACTGATGATTAGAGTATATCTAAGCCTAATGTGAAATATTACTGAAGAATAATTGCATTTTCTTGCTCAAATGAGCAGCAATTTATAATAGTTATTATAGTCTGTGAATGTGTTTATTACAGAGAATTTGCTGACGAAAAAAAATAATTACTTGGCTCTGTGGTGTTTCTGATTCAAGAAAAGCAGTAACAACCTACTGTTGGCTTTAATGTACTTTTCATTAAAGCAGCTGGTATTGGCCATTCTCAGTGTAAGAATATGAACCATTGTTCTGATACAATTCCTGCTTTCCTATGAAACCATCTGGTTCTACCTCTTTCTCAGTATTTTTAGCATTGGTGAAAAATAGTGTAATAGTCACCAATTTTACAAAAGCTCTGAGTTTTCCTGCTAAGTTTCAAATACTTATATCCATATAGTTAGGTTCAGTTAATTTATTACAGGAAACTAAATTTAACTTTTAGTCATGTTTCTGACACAAAAATAAGAACTTTTAAAGCAGTAGCTCTGAATAATGGTCTGGAAGATTATTCATGCTTTTTGTGTGATTTGCAGTTTGTTGGGTTTTCTCTTCCTTTGAATCAAAATGTTATGTGAACATTTGACCTTCTAAGGATTCTTGGCATGTGTACAGCCCTATGTATCAAATAGTCACAGAGTACTTTTTCACAGCTGCACCAGAAATAAGTGGAGTTGAGTCAGGTGAGTGGGTGCGAACTTTAAGCTGTGTTCAGACATATCGTAGACCACAAGAGAGAAGAATCTAACTTTTCTATTCACAACATAAGAGAGTGGTAGCAAACTTAGGATTATAAGATACTAAAAAAATTGAATTTCTTACACAGAATGAAAATGCAGCCCCTAATCTCAGCGTTTTGGAGTAATGTGTCAAGGCTATTTGCTTTTTCCGTCACAGGTCACAAATCTCTGAAACTGATGTAGTTAAAATGCTGCTAATGACTAGCTCCATTACCTTCAAAAGTATTTTGCTGCTTTATAGTTCAACATTTTAAGAAGGCTCTGGTTGTCAAATGAGCTCCTCTTCCTTGTCCCTGCCCGTTTTTCTTCCTCTCAGATAAAGTAGGGAACATTTCAGAGTTTCAAGGGCATTCCTGGCAGAAAGTACATAATAATATTAATTGAAAAACTCTCCAGGTACTTGTCAAAGTCCTGAAGAGATCAGCTTGCATTGGCATTATGTATTCAGTTAAAGCTCTGCAAGCAGCAGGACACTTGGATTGTCCCTGCCAGAAAGCAGGGACAGTCTGCTGTTTATGGGTTGCCTGTCAACTGTGCTGTGCGCTTTTAAAAGCTGCTGGAAATTTCATTTTTTATTTTAGCTAAGGTTTGGGGTGCTGGTGGTTTTGGCCCTTGTGGTTCTCGAGAAAGTATCACGGTTGAAAGGAAAGACAGAAACAGTCAGTCCACTGAGCATTAATATGACAAAAGCTATTAAGACCTTGAACAAGTCAACATTGATAGAGCCACACATCGGTGTTCTGTGCTGAAATACGTAGTGTAGCATGACAGTGAAAGTTTTGCATACGTTCAAAATCTATAGCTCTGTTTTGCAATATTGGTTGTTCTTGAGAATAATTAATAGCCTGCTTTAAATAATAATTTAGACATAGTTATTACTGAAGATGAGAGAGGATTTCAAGTGAATTAATTGACCTAAATTTTCAAAAGAGGAAAGCTGAGTCATGCTGATTATCTGCATGTTGACTGCTCTAAAAATAGTTACCCTGAAAGTTCAGGTTTTCACCTCCTCTTGCTGCATGGAAGAGCGCAGCTAAAGAAAAATTGGGGTAGAGGGCTTGGAAAGTTGTTTTCCAGAATGGTCTCGAATATCCTGAAATTTTTCCAGGAGCCTGGGCAGATGTGGCTAGCCAGATGGAGCTGAATGATACCTGTGGTGTTCAGCTGCTGACTTCTGAAGTCTGAGGATCTTATAAAGGACCCTTAGGTAGTTATCCTTGATATCTGGAAATAGTATATGGCATTTCTTTGTGGGTGCAATATTAATTTTCTCTCATTATGTTTTGATTGAAATACTACTTATGGCATAGGTTGGTTTACCCTTGAGATAAAACAAATCAGTCTGTGATACTTTTCGAAGTAGTGTGAGAAATTTCAGACTTCCCAGTAAACTTTAAAGCTATATTAATGACTACAAAGTCCACATCATTTGTTACCTAAAAGTACTGCTTTCTCATTTTCCTGGATACCTCCAAATTACAGAGAACTGACATTTTCATTACTACTGGTCATCTTATTTTCAAAGATTTGTTAAAAAATTAAATTTGAATAAAAGTGTTTTTTTAAAATGTGCTCATTCCTCTACCGTGACTTGTCATTTGTATGTTTCTGTGAAAAAAAAATCTTATAAAAGCTCTAATTTCTTCCCTACCCCATACGTTTCTTTTTTAGTAGTGATAAATCAGACTTTCATTTAGATAAAGCAGACTACTTTCTTTTTGTCTGGCTTCAGCATAGTGCCATTTGTTTTTTCTGTTGAAGAGTTTGCTGAACTTTCTTCTCATCAGATCATTAGAGTTAGTGAAATAAAAAGCATATGAAAAAGCACGCCTGCTACCAAGGTGCTGTTTCCATAAGTTTTTTGCATTTTTTATTAACATTCACCACTTAAAATACAAATACAATAATTAAAGAAAAAAAATTTTGCACTAATCTTTCAAAAGAAGCAATGCAAATTGTATGTATTCTTCAGAGCAATCCTTCAGTTATATAATGGTGATGTGATACGGATGTCTTAACCCAGTTATTTGCATAGTAGTTACCATGAAGAAACTGATTTGCTGCATAAATGTTGCAGTAACTGACAGTCTCATTTTTATCTCAGGATATAAGCATTACTTCTCTTTTGGAAAATGAAAGTAATATGATAATCAATACAGAATTTTGCTTATAGCCTCTGCACACATTTACTGGCTGCGCTATATTACTGTGTGTCAAAGAGGACCAAGCCATCATTAGGGACCTTTGAATTTATTTTATGCCAATACTTGCGAGGCAGTCAGTTGAAATCCACAGAAAATCAGCAATAAAAATAAGTAGGAAAAAGTGTCACTGAGAAATAACTGGCTTTTTTTCAGAGCTTTTCCATAGTTTAGAGGCAGAACAGGAGCTACATCTGTTGTTTCATTTTACTATTTTCTATCTTGTTCTATACACACTTTTCCAAGTTACTGGATTATGGTTTGAAGAACATACATTTGGGGGGATTTTCAGAAGCATTTACAGAGATTCTGTAAACATTTTTTGTCTGCTTATGAAGGTGAAAATTAGAATAGAAATATGATGCAGCAGCAAGAGCAAAGCAAATATAATCTCTAAAGTGCTTACAGTGTGGAACACATACATTTTTTTAAAAAAGAAAACATGCTATTAAAATGAAACTCTTTACCATACCACAGATGTATTATTAATAGAGCCTGAATTTAAATGTAATCTTTTTTTCATCCTATCTCTTCTGAAAGTGGAATGATTTTAGAGGTACAAAAAAGGAATATTTTAATATTTCAATCTCAAGAAATCTGCATTTTTACTATTATTGGTTACTTTATTACACAGTGTCTGTTACTATGACATCAGAGTGTATATAGCTATCAGGTTTAGTCAAGATGAAATATGAAAATGGAATATTTAGAATTTTTGTTGTTTTTGCAATTTTTTTCCTAACATTTGGGGAGGAAAGTTAAAGAATCTTTTTTAAAACTGTGTTATGACATTTTGTATTATTAAGTACAATACCTAGATGAATTAATGAACATAGTTCATGTCATATTCATTGTTGCTTCAGAAATAAAACTTTTGTGGCTAGCAAATGAGGATAGTAAGCTTTCTGTGCTGGAGCACAAAATGGAACACATGAGGTGGTAAGGAGACATAAAATAATGAGTGGTCCATCAGGACTTTTTTGAGTGCTCTGTAAACTGATAGGGCCAGATTCTTCTTATTTGGATGTTGGATCTAGTGGAACTAGTGGCCATTTTGCTATAGTTGTAATTAAAAAAAAGAAGTATCTGAACAACTTGAAACCTTATCTTAATTCAAAGGGAAAGGTAAAATTTAGTTGTGTATGGCTTTAAAGCCTATATACAGAGATGTTTTATATAGTTGTTGCTCATCTCTTTTACGTCCATTAAGTGCATCAGCATGTGCTGGAAGGACAAAGTGGGTCTTCTGGGCTTCTTGGCAGGGCAGTGATCATGTCATTGAATTTCTGGCTTAAACCAAAGACTTTAGGTAAAGGTGTGTATGATCATCATGTACCCGTTTCTTGCTTTAGTGTCAGAGGTCGATGTCTAGTGAACAGAACATACGCAGCTCTTTGGAGTACAGGATACTGGGATTTATTGCAGAATGTTTTGTAGCAGATACATGAGACCTGAATCTAATACAATTAGTGCTAAGACTTTGTATGGGTTACAGGAACACATGTAGTCTATTGTTCAAAGTACACTCTCTGGTATAGTTACTATTCCTGCAGGTATTACTATAGTATCAATACATCTCTTTAAAATAAGTGCTGCCTCACACTAGAAAAAATGTTGAATTGATTCAGCAACTTTTGTGCCAATATTTGATTTCAGTTTATACCTGACACTGAGGAGACAGAATTTCTTATTCAAGACTAATAAATTTAAATTGTTGCAACGACACTTCTGCTATTTAACCCTAGAGGGGCTCCAGCCTTCTCAGTTGTTAAGGGCTTATGATCTGTCAACTGAGTGAAGCATCTGTGAAAGCAGTACCGTAAACCCCTAGAGATCCCCTCCAGTAAAACATGTCACCATTATGGCTGCACATTCATGATCTCTAGGTACCAATGCTTTATGTGCACTACTGGAGCTTCTTCATAGTGATATCTTCAGTTAATAGAGAATCTAGGCATTACAGTCTTCTGCATAAGAAGCAAGTCATAAAATACGAATTTCCTGGCAGAATCCAGCACACTGTCAGTGGGGGGCAAATTGTCATTCATTGTCATGTGAAGCTGAAAATTGTATGTATGCTTCCGTAAGAAAAATCTATGCTTAATGATTGCACTGGTTTTTTTATTGTTTCTGTGAGGAGTTATATCCAGATTTTAAATTAATCAACTAATTGTTTCGCATTACCAGTACAATTTAAGCATTATTACAGAGACCTGAAAGAAAGTTGGTCTAGATAAATGGAAACATTAGTCAAATGGGAACAGCCTACGATATTATTTACAGAAAAGCTCTATTACTTAAGTAAATGATTTTACAGGACACTAAGGAGTGTCACTAAGTTTCAACACAGACTAGATGGACTGGGTAAGTGTTTAAATTTAAAATTCTAGGAAATATAAATGGAAATTTATTTATTTCAGGAATCATGTTTAGATACTTGCTTGGAACTTTTAAGAAAAATCTAATTTGTCATTTGAACTCCCTACAAGACACTGACATTATAAAAATCCTCTCTGAAAATGGCATTCAAGCACATGCAGAAAATACCTGGTAATGAAATTTGAATTATCATGACGTGTAGACATGACCAGATTACTTATTGTGGCATAGAAAAACATTCCCAATGATAATGTCTATTAGATGACATTAAAACTAACTTCCAGGGAAAACTGTGTTTCATTTATCACTGTTTGCTTAGAATAGAAATTAAAAACAACAGTTCTGGTTAAGTTTTAGTAACAGTTTTAGTTCTGGTACAGTAGTAGTGAAGCCACAGTGCTGAGTTACTGTAGCCCAGATGGAGAAGATTTAAAGGTGATGAGCAAGAATGGAAGTTGCATTTCTTCTTAGACAAAATAGCAGCCTTTATCCTGAAGACAATACAGCTGTTGTTAGAGATTACCTAAAAGCTGATGAAGGGAACATGAGGGATTTGTTAACACTGGGTATGTGTTAAATTAGGTAAGTACAAATGAATTCAAAATACTCTGAAAAGAGATGGGAACTGATAAGTTACTCACGATACATCTTTGCCTGGATAAAATTTTTCTTTCTCCAAGTGAAAGAGCATTTGTACTGTTACTACAAGAGGTAACAAACAGCTAACAAAGGAAACATTTTTGTACACCATTGTCACTAGGGTTGCGAGTACATACATTTATATGTAAAAATCCCCTTCCTTCTCTCCCTGGCAAACATACCAGCATTTGTTGTGGGTCAGAAGTGTCTTGAACTTGGAAAATTAGATTTGGGTGGAGTATCTATAGAAAAAAATTGTCCAATTATGAAGAACAGAATAATAATGTCCTTGATGGAAACTATGATCTAGTTAAAGATGTTCCTGCTTACTTCAGGGGAGTTGGGCTAGATAACCTTTAAAGTCTCTTCCAATGTCTCTTGAGTCTATGACAGTAGATGGTACACCCAGGAGTGTATGGTGTCACACAGTATTTTTTGCGTTTTGACATCTTCTCTGTATTGTGCTTAGAAAGGAGAGCTGATTGAATTGCCTTGCAGTTACAGGACATGCCTAAGATTTATTGCATCAGAATTAAAGTCCCCATTTTAATTTCTTTCATAGCTTTTGTCAAGCTATATATTTTTTCCATTCCTTTATTTCTTTGTTTTTAAACTGAGAAAATGTCTTTGTCTGCCTTATTTGTTTATATAAGCTTTGACAAGCAATGCTGTTTTGTCAGTGAATTAAACTTTTCAGGGTTCAGATGCTATGTCAATAACATTATTTAAAATATTGTTGAGAAATAAAAATGGTGATATTAAAGTACTTCTTCCTATTTTGAAAGAGGATGTACATGAAGGGAAAATTATTAGGGTAAATTCTTTATAGTGAAATGTAATGAGAATACATTATTAGTTCCAGTTAAAATTTGCATAATAATCAGCTGGGGAAGAAGGGAGACAAATAAGGTTTTTTGTAATGGTTAATTCATAGGTGGTATGACAAGACACATAATTGAATACAATCTCATTTCTCCATTGTAAAAGCAAATGTCAGCAACTGGGCACAATTTTTACCATAACCCGGGTCTCCCAGGGACCGTAATAATAGAATAGACATTAAACCTGAAGGTAAACAGTCTCTCTTTCCTAGCATTAGAAGCCTAAATAAATTATATACCTCTTTTTATTCAATTAGCTGTCTGAGAACCTAAGTTTTCTGTAACTGACACCGTTTTAATCACATTTCTCTGAATTTAGCAGAAAAACACATATTCCAGAAGTGTCCATGGGATTGCACACTATTTCTCACAGTTTATGAGAAATACCTGGATTTCTGTCACTTTCAATACATAGAGCCCAATATTTTTCCTGCTTAGTCCTTTCATTCACCTTCATTAATTTCCTCTTTTTAAAATGAATTTATTTTTTTAAAAGAATACCCTTAATATATGCTTAGAATTGTACCCTTGACGATGTGGACTGGCCATGGATACTTCTGTGGTTACTTCCATTGTGGTATGCAGATACTAAAAAAAATACATAGTTTTTGAAGCTTTCCAAATACATCAAGCTTACTAATGAGGCTTCATCTGCTTGGTCAGGAGTAGCTCTTTGGTTGGCATAAGTAAAAATACAGCTTAGCCTCTTTGGATGTTTTTAATGCTATTTCTGCAGATAGTGAAGTAACTAGAGGAGAAATTACTAAGCTTACAGAAAATGTTGAATGGTTTACTTGCACTGAAACAAGTCCCAAGAGGTGTCAATAACCTTTGCAGAAGAGATAATAAAGGGCAAGGTGTTGACTGCAATTCGTAGGTTGGCAGTCTTCTTATCAAGAACTGCAGTAATGTCTTGGTTTATGCACTCTGTTTGCTCTCATTGAAGATGCAGACTTCAGGCATATCACATACTTAACATTCAGCAACAGTAAAATCACTGTGTCTGACAAGAAGTTACTCTGTCTTACAAGGAAATGCCTGTTAACAATGTGTTAAGCTGAACTCAGGAATAGAAAAGGACATCTGAATTATGAAAATCAAGTCTGCTTGTAATGTTACAACAGTAATACTCAAAAGTGAGTCAGTCTCTTTCCAGCAAGGCCAAGTCCTAGTCTATAACACGAGCCAGTGACTTCCTTATCTGTCTTTTATTGACATCTATATTAATATCTGTTTGGAGGCCTTTGGGGGGTTGGATTGGGTTTTGTTGGGTTTGTTTGTTTGGTTTTTCTGCTTGTGTATTTGTTTTAAATACATACTTCATTTTCACCTAGTCTTCTAAAAAGATGGTACAGATTTTAATAGCAGTTAAGGAATGAGAGCAGCAGCCCCTCATCTCTCTCTTCACTGTTATGTTTAAATTCCTTTGGGACCTAATATCAAAGAATGCAAGCTCACTAACAAGACTAATCTGACTGTGATGAGAGAAAAACTTTTCTAATAATTAAATGTAGATTTTAGGCAGTGTTGTGGCCTAACCTTATTAAAGATTCTGGGGCTTTTTTTTTTTTCTTAATGCAAAATGGTATGATATGAGATAGAGCTGATAGCACTGAATTGTCCTGCTTGGAAAGTGTGATAAGGGGAGGTGCTGAATTTATAATCTGAACACTGACATTAGTCTTGTCTTTATTTGTGAGCTGGTCAGGAATTCAAACAGAATGTGTTTCTAAGTTACTGAAATACAGCATGTTTGAAATTTTTTCATCTCCGTTTCCTGAAGCCTCCAGAACATTAAATACTGCAGCTGCAGCATTCTTCTAAAGTCTACTTCATTTACAGGAAGCCTGGCTATTTCATCTCGGATTTTTTTTTTTTTTTTTTTTACTTTCCTCTCCAATCGTGAAATTGCATTAATCAGTTCTTTGTTTTCCAGAGGCTAATTCTAACATTAGTTTTCCAAAAGCATGACTTTTTCCCTCTGTACAATGACAAAAATCTCACCAGAGTCAAACTGACTTTACAATATCTCATAAGCATTTTTGCAGAAGTTGATGGCATGATGAGTGTACAGAAGAAGATGCAGATAGTATTTCTTGGATTTTCTATTTCTGTTAAATCTGCATTTCCATAGATAAGCTAATATGATAGAATAAAAGATGTGGAAAATGAGTAATCTATCTGATGCCATGGTCTGAATAAATGGATTATTAGAGCCTAGGAAACATGGGGTTTTTACCTGTCTCCTGTAGCCCATAAAATCCTGAGTGGGTGTTGAGTATTGCAGATTCAATATAATTGCAATTTTTAAACAGCAAGGAAAACATTTTTCCCAAAAATTAAAAGAGCCGTTCCCCTATAGCACTCATTAAAAAATGAAGAACATGAAAATATCCCATTCTACATCAAACCTGAGTTTTCTGAGGATACCAGCTTTCAAATGTGGAAAATTAGTGTTTCTCTCATGGTAGTTGCACTTAATTTAATAAGAAATACTGAATTATCAAAAGGAGAAGTTCTCTATCCAGTTAGCCTTACAATTGCTTCTGTATTGAAGTGTTCCTGTTTGCCTAAAATGTTGGAAGGTATTTTCCCTCTTCTGCAAGGAAATAGCAATCATTTCAGTAAGGATCTGTGTCAGTTACATGAAGACATTTGAGATCGTGTTCTATCTTTTCAGTGATTCAGATGAAGCAGAATTTCACATTCTCTGTTTTCTGTACAGTACAAATCACATCAGTTATTTAAATAGATTAGAAGACTGGCATTATAACAATAAACACCATGGACTCGAAACACTACAGGTTTAATAACTGCTGAGGTGTGTGTTTTATTCTTCACCAGCATGGGAAAGAAAAAAATATTAAAAAACATCCTCTACAATCTCAACCATGAGAGCATGCCCTGAAGTGCCACATCTACACATTTCTTAAATACCTCCTGGGATGTTGACCCAGCCAACTCTCCAGGTGGGCTGTTCCAGTGCATGCTCACTCTTTCA
The DNA here is from genome assembly GCA_038090715.1 of Florisuga fusca. Classification (NCBI taxonomy): domain Eukaryota; kingdom Metazoa; phylum Chordata; class Aves; order Apodiformes; family Trochilidae; genus Florisuga; species Florisuga fusca. Next base: position 21,304,470 of record JAAWXA010000006.1, read on the forward strand.
GTAAAGAACTTCTTCCTGATATCTAATTTAAACCTTCCATGCTGCAACTTCAGACTATTTCATCTGGTTACCTGGGAGAAGAGGCCAACACCCACCTCCCTACACCCTCTTTTCAGGAAGTTGTAGATGGCAATGAGGTCTCCCTTCTGCCTCTTCTCCAAACTAAGCATGTCCAGTTCCCTCAGCCACTCCCTGTATGACTTGTTGTCTTGGCCCCTCACCAGCTTGGCATCTCTCCTCTGGACATGTTTCAGCACCTCTGTGTCCTTCTTGTAGTGATGGGCCCAGAACTGAACACAGTACTCAAGGTGCAGCCTGACCAGTGCCAAGTACAGGGGCACAATCACTGCCCTGCCCCTGCTAGCCACATTATTACTGATACAAGCCAGCATGCTGTTGGCCTTTTTGGACACCTGGGCATACTGCTGGCTCATGTTGAGCCACCAGCACCTCCAGGTCCTTTATGCTTTACAGAAGCTTTACAGCCATTCCTCCCCAGGCCAGTAGTGCTGCCTGGGGTTGTTGTGACCAAAATGCAGGACCTGGCACTTGGCCATATTGAACCTCATGCAACTGGTGTTTTCCCATCAATCCAGCCTCTCCAGGGCCCTCTGTAGAGCCTTCCTACCCTACTTCCTTCCTACTTACACTCTTCTTTCTGTCATGTGGCTTCCAATTTTCTTCTTGGTTCATGTTATCCACAGTTTTTCATATGGGCTGTTCGCTAGACAATCAGCCAACTATTTTAAACACCTGCAGCACGTGCAGTGATAAGGAAGGCTGCTCAGTGAAAGAGAAGCCAGTCAGTATCTGAAGAGAAGGATGTCTGCTCAGTAATTAACTGATACACTAGGTTTACGTAGGTAATACTGTCAGAAATCATTATTTGCTATGGGTTCTAAACATAGTATTAACAGCATTCTGCTCAACATTCAACTGAATCTTTCATATAATTTAATGTTTGTAAGATTGTGTCAAGTTTATTAAATCTTTCTACTACTATCTCAACTATATTGCTCTACTTAGTAGATGACAGAAAGTGAGATGCCATCTGCAAATGCTAGGAATAAAAAATTCGGTATTAAATCACACTAATTTTGTTTCGTTTTTATTTCTCAAACATATTCATTTTATTGGATTGGGAGGAATTTATTGTTCAATTCTAAGAGAGAATGCATCAGCCTTGAATTTCAAAAGAAGTAGATACTATTTTCTGTTGTTTGAGGTCTTTTTCTCTCACTTTGCAGTGTGCTTTCATTCTCCATTGTTTGATATCATCCTATCTGATCTACACTTAGCAGCAAGATCCTACTGACAAAAGGACAATCCTCTATCTAAGAAATTATTCTAAGTCCTCATTGTGATAAGAGAACTTGACTGTTCCAGGCCCATGAATAAATTTGGACTTTATTTTCATCTTTAAAAAAAAAATGCAGAAAAAAATCATTGAAACAATGTCATTGGGATTTGCACATAACAGAGGAAAATGTACACACAAAGCTGAGTAAAAATTCAATCATATCAAGTCAGCTTTAAAAAGCAGAGTATTCATCATGGCAGTCAGGAACTTTTTTCTGTGTCATTTGTGCTACAGTACCTGCTTAGCTCCAGAGATTGTGATTTTTCCCATTGCTATTGGAGCATTAAGAAAATGTGCACAGCAGGGCAGTGGTCACAATCTCTAGACAACTGGGGCTTGTCGCTTTTCCTGCTCATGCAGACCCAAGTTTTTAAAACCCAGAATGGATTTTGCTTTATTTCTGAAAATCTAAAAGGTGAAATCTTTCACCTATGTGCTTTTTATATTTTAAAACACTCTGGTGTTTTCCTAAGTCCAGAAGTTTAACATAATTTCCACTATTTTAGACTTTTCTTGAAATTAATGAAAGTCTCTTGTAAGCACGTCCATGATCATTGAAAAGGGAAACACAATATATTGTGGGATTATTTTACCCACACCACTAGAGTATAGCTATTTTTATTCAGAAAGGAAGGAGAATCAGAAAAAATATTGAGCTTGTAGGAGTGGAAATAAGGGTGATCATTATTATTTCAAAGAATCTATATTTGATACTGATTGAACTTGTGCTGCTTGTCTGTATTATTTGAAGAAAAATGCCTGCTAGCAAGGATGGGAGTTGTCACGGAAAATCATTGTGAAAGGAGGCAGGAATAGAAATCTGAGCCCGAAAAAGAAACACACAACAGCTCTGGTATTTATTATATTCCCTAACTCCTGTATAGTCCTTTCTCCAGAATAATTATTTATAACTTATGACTGTTATCTGAGTTTTAGTTCAAATTGGTGTGATGAAGACTAAAAGGCCAATAGCTCCTTTTGGGTTATTTTATGTTTGTATGTTTGTTGTTATTTTTTGTTTGGTTTGCTGGTTTCAGGTTTTTTTGTTTTTTTTTTTTCTTTTTGAGTCTGGTGCTAAATGTTAAAGTCAGGCCATCTTTAACTGAGGAGAAGTTTACATGATGTCACTGTTAATCACACTTTGTTTTTAGCAGGACCAGCAGTACTGCAAATTTAATGTAAACCATATATCCTTATTATCTATTTATATGCTTTATAGGACTGTCTGCAAGTGCTATTGTAAACTTAGAAAAGGACACTGTGAAGATACAAAGACTTGTTATCCTTGCTGGATCTGATGATATTGTCATTCCATGGCCCAAATGATTATGCTCTAAGGATACCCTAATTAAAAAGTATAAATCGGTTGTCAGATCTGTCTCCACTTTACATAAGTATCCATTGATTACTCAGAATCTCAGGCAACAGAAGGCTGCAAATTCATGATCAGGAGAATGTAGGCTTATTCATTTAACTAAATGCAACATGAATGGCTTAATTTTTATTCACATTTATTTCCAAGATGTTGCTAACAGACCTGATTAGCAGATAAGGACTTCTTGCAAGAAACATGAAGTCCAAGAGGGAGATAGAGTACTGTGCAGGAAGTAGAGTACTTACTAATATAGTGACTTTCTTGTGATCTTTCAGAGAAGTCACAATCTGTCTTTGGTGGATTTCAAACATACACTTTAACATATATACTTAAAAAAAATTATTGTGCTTTTTTATTTTTTGATTGGTTTTTGTTTTTGTTTTTTTTTTCAAGGTACTTGTTGTTGAGCTCAAAAGCAGCTTTATGTTCCAAGAGTCAGCACTTTTGTATATGCAATGCCAGAAGCATTATCGCATTTTAGGAGCATTGCCTGACCCTTTCTAGATAACTGTGCCACAGTGATAGTGATATCAGGCTCTGCCAAACAGTTGCACTGGAAGAGATGAATGATTTTGTGTACACCACTTATTAACCAATCATCTGCAATAAATAGTATTATGCCATACCATACAGTTCATGTAAAATATGGAACATTTGAGGGTTAAGTTTAAAGAGATGGTGTTCAGAAGCAAAGGACATTGTGTATTAAAGTTCTTCCCTAAATATAAGCTGGTTTAGTAACCTCATTTTTTTAAATTAAGTTTTTCTAGAATGGTTTCAGGTTTTTGACACTGAACTCTTGGAAGTCACTGCATGGGAGTAATAGTGGTAGGATTTGGTTGGACTCAATGATCTTGAGGGTGTTTTCCAGCCTTAGCAATTCTGTGATTGTATGTACAGAGGGATTTCTTGGAAATGCTACACACATAGTAACTATGACTAAGAGATGAGGAAAAAAATGTGACAGATAAGTCCTGAAGTTTATCTCTAAATCAGAAGTGCACAGGATTTGGCCAATTGTGCAAATGTTGCAACCAGGTGAGTAGATTTTTTGGATAAAGTTAATGCCTTATAAAATACCTTGGTTGGCTTTAGTTTTTTCTTAATAACACATTAGTAATAGTCTTGAGTTACACATATTATTTTATTTTCTTTTATTGAAGTAGACACAGTATTTGTCATGGGTGAATGAGTTTTCTTTAATTCTCTTGCTAGGCAGACAGTTTTATGTTTTATTAAACATGTCAAATAGCTGTACTAAAATAAAAATAAAATTAAAAAAATAGGATATCTTGCTCAACTTGAAAAGCCAGAACCTGTACTCAATATGCAAGTCTTAGAGAGATTATTTTACTGAGCTCTGTCACAAAACCACTGTATGTCCCCAGAGAAAGTAAACACATCATTTCAATCCTTTGTCTCAAGGCACGTGGCCTATAAATTCTCACAATTAACAAAATCTGTGGAAACCGCTAGGATTCCTTGCTGGTGTCTAACATTTAAGTCTTATATCCTTGAAGATTATTCTTTTTTTTTTTAAGCTTGTAAAGTGCAGAAGACCTGTAATGCACTGACATTAATTCCACCCTTATTTATTAACCTAAAAAGAAGATGACAAAGGAGAAGAAGCAACAAAAAAGACACATTCTTTTTTATCCTGGAGAAAATGTATCTACTGAGAAGATGAATAAACTACTAAATTTTAGTCAATGATCTAGGAATGTCACACATTGGGTGCCAATAAATCTGTCAGGTTTAACACTGGCCTGGCAATTAAACCGAATGACAGATGCTCTCTATTGATCTCCCTCCCCTCCCTGATAAAGGAAGGAGAGAGAATAAGGGAGAGAGGCTTATTGTTTGGAAACAAAACTACACAGCTTTAATGAAACTGTAATGATAAAAAGGAAAAATTACTAAACATATACAAATATACAGGAAAATGGATCCCATGTTCCTCCCCCTCCTCCCCCAATAAATCTCACGTCACCACTGAGGCTGCAGGGCAGCCCTGGGAAAGTCCAGGCTGCACTCCTGGAGTCGGCCGCAGTCGGGAGCTGGAGGCAGGAACACACAGATTCAGGCTGGCATGGATCAGGACCACAGGCATATGAATGGACAGAATCCTCCCAGGATGCTGAAGCAAAGAGGGACAGGTGAAGAAGAGCAGGAAGGGAAGGAAGGGGTTTGACCCTTGTGATCCCTCAAATTTATACTGAATATGATGTGTATGGGATGGAATACTCTGGTCAATTTTGGTCATTTATCTTGTCCACCCCTCCGTAAAGGAGGGTTAAAGGTGTGACTTCTTTACTCCTTTTCTCCTTCCAGAGGGCAAAATGTTCCTCAGAAGTGAGCAGTGGCCTTGGTTCTGCTGACCATTCTCTAGCTGTAACTATAAACATTGAGTGTTATCAGTCCTGGAAACAGACACTGTCTGAGAAACTTGCTGTTAATTTCAGCAAGTGCAGCTACATACAAGAACTGAGCTGAAAGCAAAAGTACACGACAGAAAATTACCTTTATCTTGACCCAAACCAGGACAGTTCAGCAGATATTTTCAGTAGATCTGTAGTCCTGAAATATCGTCTGACAAGAGAAAAGCCTATACTTCAAGTTTCTTTATACTTTCTTTTTGGAGACCATGCTTTCATGACTTCATAATTAACCTAGTTTTGGGGAACTATTTATCTAGTTCACTTAAATAGGTATCCACAGTAGATGCCCCTATGTTAGACTGTATCATGTACTGTATCAAGTATCTGCCCCTGAGAAAAACCTCTTAGATGTCCCTTATTTTTAGCTGTCATACATCTGGAATCCAGAGCTACACTTCATGAACAAAATATGTTTTTGTTTAGGGTGTAGAGTTTTTGATGTCACAATGGTCCCGCTGAAAAATTGGGATATGAATACAGTGTTGGCTTCAGTTCAAATAAATAAGACAAGAGAAAAGAGGAAATATAATCACACATCAAAAAACTGGCCTAGCAGGTCCTATAGTTGGTATCAAATTTTTTACTGCTGATAGTCTACCTGGGTAAAGGATGTAGGTTGTTTTTTGTATCTTTGAAGTTATGTTTTTCACCATAAAGAGATTCTGGAATTCAGAATGAACTCCAAATTCCACTTCATTTTTGCCTTGATCACAGATTTCAGCTTCTCTGTGAAAATGGAGGATTATGGAAATGTTTATGTTTAAAAATTACAAAAACTTAATAACTTTTCATAGCTTGAATATATTAGCTTCACAAGCTATTTTAACAGACTTAATTAAGCTCAAAGAATAGGAGACTGAATCTCTAAATGCTCCAGTTAGCTAGAAAATGGCATCATCTTCCTTTCACTCCCACATTGCCTTTAATTATTCCCCTTGAATTAAAACTATTTGCTGTAATTAATGATTTTTTTTGTTGCAGAGATGCCACTTTATACAGTAGAGGGAAATGCATGACTGTTACACATGAAGACTGTTCATCTCGTAACTAATTTCTAAAGAGATAACATAGAATGTAATAAAAGGTTTCACTTATAACAGACCTATTTCACCCCCAGAGGAAGTGGAGAGTATTAAAGTTCATAGCATGTTTATTTTAAGAGGTAATTAAGGTCTTAAATCTTCCTTCCCTTTGTTACACTCTCATCTCCAAACCCCAAAATATTCTGCTAAATATTTGCCTTTAAAAGTACAGGTGATAAAGTGTAACACAGTATATCAGGCTTGTCTAAGCATGTATTAGCATAGTTCTTGGTTTGCTGTTTGAACAGATTATTTTTCACAACGTTTATTCTGCACTTAGAAATTAACCTCTAAACTTAGTGTGGCCATCCGGGCACAGTGGAAAAGGAAAGAGCTACCAGAAGAATACTCTATAAATTGTGGTACTTGAACAAACTTGATACTTGCAATAATTTGCCAAAGAGACCTGCAGAACAATCGTCTCCTTTTGCTCGGTAATTATTTTCTTGGCTAATAAATACCACACCTTCCATATCAATAAATGCAGTTGCAAAGTTGTGGTTATGGAAAGAGTTATGAACATAAACTCTTGCATGTTGCACTTGCAGCTCTTCAATCTTCTTCCCAAAATTTATTTTTTATTGTTAATTAATCTTAAAAGGACAGCATGGCATCATCATCCCTAACAAGAGGTGTGTTCAGGAGTATAACATTTCTATGAAGGAAGGAAGGTCAATAGATAATTACCAGATTTAGAGAAAGATCCATTGTTATTTTACTTTAAGACTGTGAGAAGTTTCAGTCTTTTGAAAGAGAAGGTATACTGATTTAATTTTTAATTATAGAATTTCTTATTCATCCTACATAATCTTTTCAAAAATAAAAAAATGATAACTTAGAATGATTTATTTTTGGAAAAATGTTTTTTACTTTGAAAAACGTTACCAATTTTTGTTAAAAGTCTTTATGAGCATTACCCATGAAATAGTTTCCTTTTAACAACACAAATGAAATTGAAATATTTTTGACAGGTTAACAGCCTGGATTCCCAGTTATACAAATGTTTGACTTGGTATCCTGCAAACTTTGATGATTGTGGTTATATGCCTTTGATCAGGGCACAGTATCTTATCACAAATACTTCCACAGTCATTATCAGATTTGTGAAATTATAATGTTCTGATTAGTAACATTTTTTTCATTAATTACTATACTATGGTCTTTCTATTGTGAGAAGGCAAGTGGTAGCCCCAGGAAGGAGAGCAATAGACACGTAAGAATAGATTATTAATCTCTGCTATTAACTTCTTCTACAAAGTTAGATGTCTCAGTGGAGAGCCAGTGTATTGAATTTCAGATAATAAATATGTAGTAATCAATGGGTATTAACAGAAATTCACTGCCCCACGATATCTATTTGAGTGACTTGAGCACTGGTAGAAGCAAGGAATAGTCATGATCATTAAACTCTTTAGATTTGGTGTGTATGTTGGATCCCAGAGACTGCCTGAAATATCACGAAGCTTAAAAGCAACAGATAGAGTAGATAAAAGCACACTAGAAGCTTTACTAGCACATGAGTTAGTTCACACTGTGGATTTTCTCTTGAAAAAATACTTCTCAATTATAATTATTTTTCATTTTGAGTCCAAGGGGAGATTGTCTGCTGGAACGGTATATGATGCCACCAATTATTTTGTCCATGGTGGCAAAAAGAATAGATTCAGCTTTTGAACAAGAACAGCTGACACGTGAAAAGGTATCTTCACACATCTTAGCAAATAGAGTATTAAACATAATGGACAAGGTGTGATGGTTAATGATAACATACATTTTTAAATTAATAATATTAGTATTAAGATACCACAGCAGAGAGAAACAAAACAAAACAAATACTTGGCTACATTTCAAGCAATTATTATAATTAAAGCTATGCAGTGATACAGCTTAAGGCTATTCAGATCTTTTGGGAGGTGACAGAGTAGTAGTAAGTTTCCTGCTGGTAACTTAATTAATCTTAATTTCTGGATTGCAGGATGTATCCCTCTTACGAAGGTCAAGATAACTGTTGAATTTGCATGTTATAATTTCACATTTTAATTTCTCTTTTTAAATAGTAGCATTCATATATTCGTATTTTTTGAGTTCATGAAATTTAATAAAGTTCTTTGCAAAAATTTTAAATGTAAGAGAATTTTTATGGTGCCAACATATGTGGGCATGTGGGTTTTTGTTTGTTTTGTTTTTTTTTTTCCCCCAGATTCTGATCATCTTGTTGTTTTTATTAAAAAGTGTAATTAAAAATTAGTGCACACTGCATTAAGTTTTACATATTTTGCTACTTATGTTTGCACTTTTTGATGATTTATATCAAGGAGTCTTTAAGAAATAGGGAAGTGAAAAAAAAAGCCATTGATAAATTATTAAAAATGCATTTAGACAAAGGCTTTGAGATGTCTTAGGTATTCAGTGAAACTATTACAGCTTTTATTGATTATTATTAGCAATACAATACTTTGCGTAAAATTACTTTATTTTTTTTAAACAATCAAAATCAATGGGCTGCTAAATTAGTTAATGGTCATAAACTACTGCAATTATATGGTTCCTAATTACTTAAAAGTTTTTTTCAGCTGCTGGAAGAAACAACTGTATTGTTATTTATGAATACTTGTATTCAAGTAGCAATTTGCAACTTTTAATGCAGGTACACATTTCAGTTAGATGTAGGGTGGGTCTGCTCAATTTTTATCAAACCAAAGGTCAAGAAGTTTTATTTTCTCTTCACTTTATGAAGAGTTACTGTAAACTACAGACTAAAATGAAAAAACATTTGTTTTCAGTATAATGCAATCTTCTGTATATTATTAGCAGAGCAATAAAAGTGTTTTGTTTTGTTTTTTTACTTCTTACCAACCAGAAGTGAACATCTTTAGGGGAAGAAGATCCTTTCCTTTCTCAGGAGGAATCTCTGAGTAATTCCAGCAGCACGTACATGCCTGGATTCCCCAAGTTGTGCCAAATAATCTATAATTTTTGGTAGTGAACATGCATTGGGAGGAGCAACAAGAATCAGAGTGCAGCAATAAGAGTGGCTTGGCTTTTGTACCTGGGTTCATCATCCCCTGCACCAGCCATCTGGTTCAGATCTTTATCTCACCATGAGCTGTGGTACTGTTCTCTGTGTCTGATTTTATGGGCAGCTCCCCTTAATTATCAATTAGTCAATTGATGATCCTGCACCTGGCATTGGTAGATGTCTTTATATTAAGAGTGAGTCATGGCAATCTTCTCTTAAGTTAATATTAAAACTATTGGAGTGATCTTTAATTTCAAACTATGGACAGCATTTTTTTTTAACTTTGATCTTCATGGTTAGTGCTAGAGAAGTTGCTTTTTAAACTTTTTTTTAAAAGATTCATCAACTGTAACCCGGTTTGAGTTAACGAAGACTAATTTTAAAGAAAAAGAATAGTTTTCATAAATCCAGATTAAAGTATTTCAAAATTGCTCTGACTGCAGTTATTCTGAATCTTTTAATTGTTTGTATGTTCTCTGTTACCTAATTATATTGCATTAGATAATTTGTGATTTCCTTATTTTGCCTAAATACATCAAAAGATGAATTACTGGAGAATGTTGCTTATGAGTATAATGAATTCATGAGCACTGTGAGTGGTTAATAGCTTTACAAATCACACTGAGAAAACGCAGAATTTTTTTAAACACCTCATTGGCTATCCTTGCTAAGCCAGCAGTTCCAGTACTTTTTTTATTTGTCAGCTAAACTTGTAACAGAAGCACTTGCCTTCTTCATCTATTAAAATAGAATTTTGCATGGCCTTATTTATTATTGAAATGAAAATAGATGCTTAGTGCATATATGATTTTTTCATCCTGTATACTTTTATCTTATATCATCCTTTCTGGTTTTAAAAACTGCTGGGAATGTTACAGAAACTTAGAAATAAGTTCTGAGCCTCAGGGAGATGTACTGTTGGAGGCAGTATCTGTACCACAGCTCAAATGCATACGTGCCAATGCCCTTAGCATGGGCAATAAACAGGAGGAGTGAGATAGAAGATATTGTGCATCAGGGAAACCATGATGTAATTGCCATCATGGAAGTGTTGTGGGAATGATTTGCATGGCTAGAGTGCTGCAGGATTGCTATGGGCTCTCCGGAAGAGATAGGCAAGGAAGAATAGATTGTGGGGTAGTGTTAGATGTTAAGGAGTACCCTGACTGCCCAGAGTACAATGTTAGGCACACAAAGGGGAAATGTTTCTCTGTAAGCACAAAGGGGAAGGCCAGTGAGACTGATGTCCTAGTGGGAGTGTGCTGCAGACCACCAAGCCAGGATAAAGACTCTGAAGAGACATGCTTTCAGCAACTCAGAGATGTTTTGCATTCACTCAGTCTTGTCCTTATTGGGCACTCCAACTTACCAGATGTCTGCTGGAAGTGCAACACATCAGAAAGGGGACATTTGAGGAGGTTTCTGGAATGTAGAGATGACAACTTCTTGTTACAGCTGGTAGGGGGTAGTGTCCTGCTACACCTACTCTTTACAAACCGGGAATGGCTGGTGAAAGATGTGGTGGTTGGAAGTTGTCTTGGGCACAGTGACCATGACATGGTAGGGTTTTCAATACATGGGGAAATTAGGAAGGTAATCAGCAAAAACTCTGCCTTGGACTTCCGGAGGGCTGACTTTGGTGTCTTCCTCAAAAACAAAGGGGGTCCCAGGAAGGCTGGGCTTACTTTAAGAGTGAAATGATGAAGGCACAGGAGCAGACTGACCCTATGTATAGAAAAATGAGCTGGTAGGGAAGAAGACAAGCCTGGTTTAACAGAGAGCTTTTGCATGGACTCTGAAATAAACAAAGAGTGTAACAGCTTTGGAGAAAGGAGCAGGTGAATCAGGAGGTGTTTAAGGACATTATAAGGTCATGTAGGAAGAGAATTAGAAATGCAAAAGCTCAGTTAGAACTTAGTCTGGTGTTCTCTGCTAAGGATAATAAAAAATGATTTTATAAATAAGTTAATAACAAAAGGAGGGTCAGGGAAAATCTCCCTTCCCTATTGGATAAGAGGGGAAACAGTAATGGAAGGCAAGGAAAAAGCTGAGGTACTTAACACCTTCTTTGCCTCAGTCTAACAAAAAGACTGGCTGCCCTCAGGGCAACTGGGCTCCTGAGTTGGTAGACAGTGATGGAGAGCAGAATACCCCTCCTGTAATCCAGGAAGAGGTAGTTAGTGACACACTGTGCCACTTGGATCCAAACAAGTCCATGGTTCTGGATGGGATTCATCCTAGGATGCTGAGGGAGCTGGCAGAAGAACTGGTTAAGCCACTCTCCATCATTTATGACAGGTCCTGGCCAACTAGGGAGGTCCCAGATGACTGGAGGTTGGCCAGTGCAATGCTCATCCACAAGAAGAAGAAGGAGTTTACAGGGAACTATAGGCCTGTCAGCCGGACCTCACTGCCTGGCAAGGTTATGGAGCAGATCATCTCGAGTGTCATCAAGCAGCATGTAGAGGACAGCCAGGGGATCAGGCCCAGCCAACATGGGTTTAGAAAAGGAAGGTCCTGCCTGACCAGTCTCATCTTCTATGAGTGTGTGACCCAGCTAGTGGATGAGGGGAAGGCTGCGGATGTGGACCTCAACTTCAGCAAAGCATTTGACACAGTCTCCCACAGCACCCTCCTGGAAAAGCTGGCAGTCCAAAAGGTTGTTTAGCCTGGAGAAGAGTAGACTCAGGATGGACCTTATCACTCTCTACAGCTACCTGAAGGGGGCTGTAGTCAGGTGGGGGTCAGGCTCTTCTCCCAGGTAACTAGTGACAGGATAAGTGGGCATGGCTTGAAGCTGTGCCAGGGGAGGTTTCAGCTGGATATAAGGAAGCACTTCCTCACAGAGAGGGTGATCAGACATTGGGATGGACTGCCCAGGGATGTGGTGTAGTTACCATCCCTGATGGATGTGGCACTTAGTGCCATGGTCTAGTTAATGTGGTGATGTTCAGTCATAGGCTGGGCTTGGTGATCTCAGAGGTCTTTTCCAGCCTCAATACTTCTGTGATTCTGTGCAATGCATTTAGAGTACAACAAGGTACAGAAAAATGCAGATACATTGGCTTCCTAAAAAATAAATATTATGATGAATGACACATTTATCTAATAGATATAATGAATTAAAAGAAAGCATGAAAATGATTTGTGAATATGATTTGTTAATTTCACCCAAATTACGGCCCATCCTCTGACTGCTGATGGGCGGTAGTCCATTCCCACAGCAAGATAAAATGGGCTAGTTGAGAAGCTGCCATGTTTGGTTCTACAACCAAAACTTAAGGGTTTTGTTTTGTTTTGGTTTGGTTTGGTTTTTTTATAACCTAAGGGACCAGAGTTCAAATCACTGGGCCTGATCTATAGATGTTTTCATGATATTCCGGTTATATTGCGGTGTATTTTACTTATAGTGCTGTCATATGGACTTCAGGACTAAATTCACCAAATTAAAATAAGTGTGTAAAACCACAATTAGAGTGCTGATATAATGCAAGGAAACACAGGGTTTTTTCTGCTTTATTAGAAAAGTCCCTCTGCTCCTCACTCATGCCATCTGCAGTGCAGGATCATGGGCAAACTCACTGCTTTACCAATGTGGACAGTGGCTACTGCATCATCAGTCCTCAACTCTGCTTTGTTCTCATCCAGGCATAACCCCAGATGTGCTTTGCTGTAGGCTGTTAATGAAAAATTTCTGGAAAGAGACTCACAGAAAGTAGTGCTGTAAAGAGGAAAAGAAGACTTCAAATGTATTACTCTGAAACATTTCTCCATATGACTAGGATGACAGCCCATTTCAAACAGCTCATTAGTCAGACAATGTGATTTCCAGTCATCGCTCATTTCAAAAATTTTTTTCTGTATGGTACAAAGAAAAATAGTAACGTGAATTGTATATATATATATATACATATATATATAAACTTTCTATGTTGATTCAACATCTTAAGGGGGTAGGAATGGAGATTTGGAGAAATATTTAGTGTTTTTGTGGTGATGATTCACTCAGTTTCAAAAAATTAAAATGTTAGCACATCAGTTCTCAATAATAGTAAGCAAGAGGTTGTTAGGTAAGTAAATATTTTAACAAAAAAGCAAATCAAACAACAGTTTTCTTAGTAAAGAAGAAAGGCTTAGCACATGTTTCAGTGTTATACACTTCAGAATGACTGCAGAGGTATTGGGAGGAATATCTATGAAGTGGTTCTCTTCATCAATGTAGAGAGACTTTTTTTTTTTTCCCCCAGTTAATAATATGAAAAGAGGAATTTATTTACACTTGAGAGTATGAATACTTCATAACTAGCATGTCACTAAGTACATGTAAAAGCAATGAGCTGTAATAGGCACAGAGAGTCACTGTTCTGAGAATACATTTGGCTTTTGAGGGACAGTGGAAAGAGCAAACACTGTTAATTCCTGCTTCCCATTCATTTTGATGGATGTTCTAGTAAAATGGATGTTCTTGTGAAATGGATGTGTTCAATCCAGTCCCAGAGCACAACCATTCTGAATGATGAGAACATGAATGACTACAAATACTTCATAATGAAGAAGTTTTTCAGTCTCCATCACAGCCTGGTTTTGTCCATGATTTCAAATAAACATGAGTACTTTTCTAACCCTTTGACTGTCTAATTCGAATTGGTTTTTTTCTGACTTGCTTAACAGCAAAAGTTAACTTTCTCATATGCAAGTACTAAATTAGATTTGGTATTCATAGAACACATGAGTGAATGCTTAATATTTTTTAGGCATATAATTTAAATGCAAATTACTCCTAGGCTTTAAATGAATCATGCGCTTTACTAAATAAGTACCAAAACAGTGCGCAGGGGCATGAGAGGTGGGAGGAAGCTGTTCTGTTAGAAGCATATGTTAGCTCTGTCTTCTTTCCATGGTCTTAGGGCTTGCTAATGCAGTGTACTAGATTGTGAAATAATAAATTTTAATTGTTTTGTTTACAGCATGGTGAATTTGTGAATTAAACATAATTTATGTAAAACTCTAGTAGGAGGTGAAAGGATGTGGACAGTAGGTAGACTGGATGTATTGTAGTACTAATTCTAGAAAACAGCATTCAATTAAATGAAAATTAAATTTTCAAGAAATACGATGATTGTTTATAGAAATGTGATTAACTCATGGCTGGTAATACCTAACACTGGGGGAAAAAACACTCATAATACAATTGTAGCAAATGAAGCTGAATTATTGTGTATTAAAGGTTTAGAATTTGTGTTTAGAAACATTGTGTGTTTCATTGGCCAAATGTTTGTTTGGGTTTTTTTCCAAATACATTTGTCTCTAACTTGTTGTTATAAAATTATAAAAAGCTGTACTTTTCAAAAAAACCCACCCTTCTTATTTTGAATGTAGTTACAAAAAGAAATTCTAGGAAAATATGAAGAGATTTTGGGTATATTTTTCTAAAAGCTAAGTAATTAGGTATTTTTTTATATTCTGATACTAAAAAGAATGACAGACCCAGCTCAAGATTAAAAATACATCAAATTTAACACATTCAAATCAGTTTTAAGATATAACTTGTTAGTTAACTGTGTGACTGTATTTACAGAAGCTTGGAAACTTACTATACCAGTTTTCTTTTCACTTTGGAGACAAAAATGGATAACTGTAGTCAGGAGGACTGCAAATTTACAAAGAAGGTCTGCATTCAGATACCATAGGTTGTAATTCATGGTAATGATAAGTATTACCATAAATATTTTAAAATACGGCCGTTGAGTTAGTAGTGCATTAAGACAACTGTATCCCTTCCAAACTGTCTACATAAAGAACACTGTCATGACTTCCACAGAAATGCAAGGTGGCATGATGACTTCTGGAAACTCTGTGGTACTGCCTGAGAAAAATATGGAAAATGAGCCTATGCACGTCTTTGGGTAGGATACTCAGTCTTCAAAATGAATCCGAAATTAATCAAGATAGGTAAGAAATTGGACATATGAAGGGTGATGGTTTAAGATTTGCCATGTCAACAAGTTTTGGGAACAAATGAACATGAAAAGCATGAAAAGGAGTATGAGACTGGTGGTGACTGAAGACCATATATATAATGGATTTGGAGAACAGAAGAAGCCCTGGCATGTAGAATGTATGGGATCATGAGTTTAGATCCCTAGTGATAAGTGTAGCTGAGAAAGAGTGGGAAGGATTAGTAAATTTTAGGGTTGTCTGTCTCTAATAGGAAGCTAAATGAAGTAACAGAAAAGGAAGAATACAAGTCTCTAACTCCTTGCACAGTAAAAAGAATGCCTACAAGAGAAGGAAGTAAACTTTCTAGGGACTGTGGGAATCTCAGTTTCACTACAGCTTCCTCTAAATACAGGAGAAAGTCTCTTGAGAGATAGCTTGAAAATAGATAGGGGCAAAATGGTTATTCCAAACTGCTTGCTCCAGCATTGTGTCAGTAGAGACCTTGCCAGATCCAGCAGCTAATGAGTACTTTTATTATTCAAATGGATTTGACTCATTTCCAAACTACCAGAAGGGAGGGGGCTAGTGAGTGTGTTCCCATCACACACACTCACTACTGCTCACTATCTCTCTCTTCTCCTAGTCTTGACTCTTATCTTTGTCTGATAGCACAGTAAGAAAATCTTAAACATTACCACAGTATAAGGTATCTTACCTCTTCCTCTGCCATTATAATGGTAGGAAAGAGTCTAGTTTTCTACTGTTAAAAGTGCGAAACGTTACCTTTCTGTCTGATAAAAATGCTCCAAAACCACCTCCCAAAAGCATGAGGAAGAGGAGAATATCCAAACCTTTCCCAGTTCAGTGATAACGAGCCATTTATCCTTCTGAAACTGTCTTGTGAAATTGTGTCCATAAGTAAATGAAAAATAGTATGCATGTATTAAAGACTTATCTCTAAGTGCTATAAACATTTCTGTCTGCTTGCTACTATCTGCAGAGAAGGTCTAAGTTGTCAGCTCTATGGATTTACTTTTGACCTTGGCAATAATATTTTTTACCAATTTCAAAGTAAAATTGTAAAACAAATTTTTCTGCTCCATTGCTTCTAACTGCTTTATTACACACAGAAATCTCAAAGATAGGAAGTGTAACCTTAGTTTTTCCAGCAGTGTCATCTACTTCTTTCTATTAAAATATAATAAGCACTTTTATTTTGGAAATTTATCATGCGTTTCAATTCTGCAGGTGTTTTTCCTGCATGCCTTAGCATGTATCTGAATGAGAGATAATATAGTTATTCTTGATGGTCAAAAAGATCATTTAGCCCATGTAACATGGTCAATTTGCTATTGCTATAGGCTTTCTCTCACAGCTGTATGTATGATAGCTGAGCATTTATTTTTTGATAGATGTGATTATATCAACCATTTCAGTGCTTAACATTTTTTGTGACAAATAGCATGAAGATGTGCTTAATTTAGTTTTCAGTAGAAGGACACTGTGAAGGTTGCATGGTCTTGAAATCATCCCACTTTGAAAGTTGTCCTTTACGCATTGTTTCCACAACTGATCTCTGAAAGCATACTTCCCTCCAGCATCCAATTCTGAGTTTTTTACAGGTGCTTCTGAAAGTCTTTAAGATTATTGCTATCCTAAATGCATTTTTTTTTTAATTACAATAGCAGGTTTCCTAAGTGTACTAAACATGCTAAGTATACCTGTACCTGTATGGCAATACAAGCCTTTCTCATGTCTATTTTCTTTTTTGTGTGATTTCTTTTAATGCATCAGAGCTAATGGGTGTACTTTCATATTCATGTAATTTCTTTTTCTCTATTTAAAATTGCCTGAAAGAGAAAATTTGCAAGTGTTTACAGCTAGAGACAGAAAATTGATGAAAAGTGAAATGCAGAGAAATTATGACTGCTGCTACACTGTACAGTCTTCAGTGATAGCTTAGCTTCTGGGAGTGGTGGAGGTGTGAGGAAATACTGTCATCTGAACAGCATTTATGAATATACCTTCATGTTCATGTAGAAAACCCTGAGACAGAAGACTTCACTCTAAGCTCTCCACAGGTAGCAGTGATAGAAAGCTCCACATTAGGAGCCCCAAGAATCCTGTAAGTAGGTAGAGATGAGCATTGCAACCAGGCTTGCATTGTTCTGGAGAATGTTCTGGACACTTGCACTGCTCTGAAAAGTAGCTCCAGATGACTACAGCTCTAGGCCAGATGAAGAGATTATTTAGTACCATGTCAAGAAACTACAGATTGCAAGGAGCATCTGGGATTCTCAGAAAACTATGAGCAACAGTTAGAAAACTTGTGCCCCAGAGAAGATACGTCACCTGTGTTGGCTTCATATGGATACTAAGTGGATAATGTGAGATAAAAATCACACTTTAACTTTCTGGAAGGTCAAGAAATCAAAAATACTGTGTCTGACAGAATGCCAGAGCATCCTCATGCTGGAAGTCAAGCTATCTGCATTATGTAAATTTTAGTCACTACAGGTTGTTTAAATACCTTTGTGCCCGAAAATCTCCTGCAGCCTGTGCAGAAGGAGGAACTCACTTTTTATTTCCTTAGCTTTTAGATTTTTTTTTTTTCTTTTTTCATTTTAAAGATTTGGCTGTTGAAGAAAAAGCAAAAGGCAGAGAAGTTTCCAGAAAAAAACAAAAACAACAACAACAAAAAACATAAGAAAGTGACAGAATAAAAATGAATGAATGAAATTACAGCTGTGTGAGGACACAGAGTTTTTCTATTTTTTCAAATTTTCAGCAGAATTCAGACTGATTTTGGATCAGGAATTTTGTCACAGTTTGTTCCCAAAGTCCTGATTTTTATACAGATATTTTTCAATAATTTATACAAGTGTGTTCTTAAAACTTAATGAGGTCTTATGCAGACCTTAGAACCAATCAGAAGTTATGAAATCTAAGTAAACAGGGATATGTATGCAAATTGGTCTTATGTAAATGAAAAATTTTATAGTAAAGGAACATTATATTCTATTTGCTGAGTAAAACATGATCATAGAGAGACGTCTGAAATTATGGTTTCATGATCTTGCCTCTTCAGCTTCATGCTGTGCCATCTGAGAGCTTATCTGATCTACAGAAATGTAATTTTAGTGTCAGTTAGTATTCATTGATCATGTGTGTTGAGATTGCCATTACTAAAAAGGCAGTCATATAATTGCTTCAGATGTAAAGACAATAAACAAACAAACAAACCAATGTTTTTGTTATATGAAACTCACCAAAGCAGTCAAAGAAACTTGATTACTTCAATTGGGAGCAGGATTCTTGCAGGATCTTCATTTGCTGGAGCTAATGAGAGATGAGATCAATAAAAGAGATTTCTCCCTGTCCTTCTACCCACAGCATTTTCCACCACTTCAGTCAACCATGCAGCTGCACTCAGACCTACCTGGGGAGGAGGCAGTGAGACAAACAAAAAGCAGAGAGGGATACTACTGTTTTTTTCAACTAAAATTTTAATTTTTTCACTTTCCTATTTATGTGTTCCAGATTTATCACCAGATTAACTTGGGAGATACCTTTTAGGTTTACATCATTTAATCTTCTTTGGAGAACCAAACACAGTGGGACACATTTGTGTTCCTGGAATGTAATACTTCCTCTGTCAGGACTACACGTAGCCTAAAATGATAAGATAACCTGTGGAAAGTTGATAGAATACATCTGTATCTGTAAAATGGAATTTTTCTCTTCCTAATTAATGTTGAGGCGGAGCTGGTCTAACAAATCACAGCTGTCAAAGGCCTCCCATTTCTTTTTCAGGTGGGGCTTTGAGCAACCTGGTCTAGTGAGAGTTATCCCTGCTTCTTCAGGGCTGTTGAAATTAGGTGATCTTTAAGGTCCCTTCTAACCTGAACTGTTCTGTGAGCTGCCTTCTGGCACCAAGCTCCTGGATGGTTTTTTTCCATTACTATGATTTTGATGTACAGTTGACTGCTCTGTGAATTCATATATGTTGATAAACCATTATGTTTTTAGCCTGAAAAGAGAGGTAAATTGCTTTATTGGAGGCTTGGCTCACCTGAGAGGTGTCACAAGTGCCAGGGCTGCTGGCATCATGAGACTCCAGAATGTCCCTTCAAGTTGACATTCAGCAATTAGACCAATTCATTAGTCTCAGGAGAACTTCATGTGCATGTGTTTTGTTGTTTGTATTTCTGTCCAGTAAATCACACACTATGTTTCTAGCTATCTGATTTCCACTGAGAAAACCAGGTAAGAATGTACTACGGAAATAACAATACACGTTTAATGCTTGGCAAGAAACCAGTTTAATCAGCACAGCACTTTAGTTAATAAGACTAACATCAAATGAAAAAGAAAAAATATCAGCTTACAGATAAATAGTAGGAAAACTATTGATTTTTTTTCAAATGTTAATACAATAAAGCAATTGTAGGTCTACTTATCGTTGTTCTGTGTTTATTGCTTATTAATATTGTGTTGGATACCATTATTCACAGCATAAATCAATTTGGCTACAATGACCAATTGCTATTCAGTAGTTGTTTACTATGAGTCTGTACTATACTGTACTGTTACCAGATTTTCAGGGCAAGGACTTTGTGTTTTGATACCCTTCTCCTATTAGTCAGTGCTGTGTGTGCTGTTGACTCTGTGTGCATGTGAGAATGAGAGATGGAGAAAGAGGGAGGGGAGTGGGAGAGTGGGAAGGGAAGGGAGGGAAAGAAATGTTACCCACAGATGGTAACTAAAAAACAGCAGGTTTTCCAAAAATAGTATGCTAACAGTTCTACTACCTGGCTTGGCAAAATGGAAATTGGGCACCTTATTTACCATAATCTGCTAGTGGTTAGTTTTTCACTTGGAAAGGAGACTGCAGGTTTGGAGCTGCCTAAAGTTGAATGTTTTATAATACCATGCACTGAGAAGGAATGAGAATAAATTTAAATATGAAAAATGCATAAACAGCCCAACCTTTGCCTCCCAAAACTGACGTATTTCTAGTTCTGTGGAGAAAGAGTATTCAAACCTACCTGCTGCTTTTAATTAGTCCTAAGGTATTTGCCCCAGATTTGTGAAACAGATCAAGGGCTAACTAAAGGAGAATTGATCATCATAGAGCTGCTTATTATAGGTCTTTTTACTCATACCAGATTGGTCTATTTGGCAATGTGCATTTTGGAAACATTTTGATACTCCTTTTCTGTAACAGCAATATATTAGTGTAAGTGGCTCATTCCAGCTTTGTGACTGGACTGAAAATAAGATGCCCTACTCTGTCAACCATCTAAATAATATATGAATATTCAGACAAAATGAAGAAAACCATGATAAGCTTATTCACTACCAACTGTCAAAGGAAGGATATTCTCACCTGGTACCATTTAGTTATTCAGATTTCTAGGTTTTATGCCAAATATTTTCAAAATAGAATGAAGAATATTTGTCTGCCATTGCCTGCATGACCACAGGATGGTGGAATAGAGTATGATAATATAACAAGACATAGTAAGGGACAGAGGTGATACCTGTTAAAAAAAAGCCAGTACATGGCAAAAGAGTTGTATTGAATTTCATAAGTTGCTAGGACAAAATCATAAGGTAATTACTTTTTAAAATGTATTGTTTAGGTAGATACTATGTATACCTTGTACCTCAGACCACTGACATAGAAAAATTTCTTTTATACTGACATATGGTATTGTTTCAATAGTATAAATCACAGATTGTGTAAGAAAATTAGTGTTGCATTGACTGAAAAATGTGCGTTGGTACTCCTGTATTAAAATATCTGGGGGCAGCCTCATGAAAACACTGATAAAAAGAAAGAGCAGAGAAAAAAATAAAAAAACAAAAAAAACAAAAAATTTTTTGTACACAGAAGTACCTGCCAGTAATGGGAATCTCCTGTCAATACAAAGTTACCAGTTATATGCAATTTTTTTTATATTCTACTTTTTCAGCTACTTGAGTGAATTCTACCTACCAAGGGAAAAATGTTGTTTTAAGGGTTGTTCCAGCTCAGTTGTTGATGTAGGGTAGTGGTGGGCCCCACAGAAATGTAAAGACTTTTTGCAGTGGTTATCAGACAGGGTGGATGAGTTGGTGCTTCTCACTTCTCTTGCAGTTACAGGTCATCTCTAAAGGACCCAACAGTTAGAGTATATAAGTGAAAAAGAGGTTGGGGAGGCACATGGGAACAGGTAGAAATGTCACCCCCTATTCACATCGTGACCTTCAGGCTCAGAGATGAAGTTAACAAGAGGGCTAAGATTCACAAGTTGCCTGATTTGCCGCTGACAGAGCTGATGTTCTTGTCTTTGAAAGAAATGTCACAAAGCACTAGCAGCCGTCTATCATCTGCCAATCAGTTCCCAAACTGTTCTCTGATTTGCAGCCCAAGGGGAATTTGTATTGTCTTTTCAATTGTTTTCTGCTGGTTTCTGGTTTTTTTGTACTCCTTCATGGATTTTTTGCCATTTACCTCCTCTGTATCCCATGGAAAGCACTGAGGATACTTTAGTGTGATGATGATTCATCACATTAAAATATCTGTCATGCACTTCCACTGATGTGAAGAAAGTAAAAGACTAAGGAAATATTTTCAGTGTTGTTCATATCTATTAAAGTGGTTATCACTTGAGAATTGTGTATTTAGTAACAGCTTCAGAAAATTTCCAGGAATGTTTAGGGACAGATAATTTTACTGGTCACAATAACATGATGGCTTTTATTTCTATTTTAACATGCAATGACTTGCATTAAAAGAGAAATAACTCATCTATAAAGTTTAAATGGGTCTCAACTAGAAATTATTAAATATCTACAGAAAGGCAGGAAGGCCTCATCTACAAGAAGGACTGGAAGGAGAATCTGGGGAACTACAGGCCTGTAATCCTGATCTCAGTGCCAGGGGAAGTTATGGAGCAGACTGTCTTGAGTGTCAGCCTGAGCATATGCAGGATAAGAAGGCAATAAGGCTCAGACAGTGTGGATTTATGAAAGACAAGTCATGCTTGACTAAGTTGATCACCTTCTATGAAAAGGTGATCCACCTAGTGGATGAGGGGAAGACTAGGCATGTTGTCTGTCTAGACCTTAGTAAAGCCTTTGACACAGTTTCCCACAGCAGTCACCTGGAGAAACTGGCTGCTCATGGCCTGTATGCATGTATGCTTCACGGGGCAGAAAAGCTGTCTGGATGGCCAAGCCAAGTTGTGGTTGTCCTGGTTTGGGCCAAGATAGTTCTGGAGTCCAGCCTGGACTTTCCCAAGGATGCCCTGCAGCCTCAGTGGTAACATGAGCATTACTGGGGGAAAGAGGGGAGGAACATGGTATTGTTTCCTGTATATTTGTATATATTTAATTTTTTTTTTCCTTTTTATCATAACTGTTTTAATTAAAGCTGTGTAGTTCAGTTTCCAATCCATAAGCCTCTCTCCTTTATTCTCTCTCCTTTCTTAAACAGGCAGGGGGATTAAGAGAGAGCATCTCTCATTCGGTTAATTGCCAGCCCAGCATTAAACCATGACAGTTGTGAATAAAGTTAAATCCAGTTGGTGGCCAGCCGTAAGTAGAGTTCCCGAAGGCTCAATGCTGGGGCCAGTTCTTTTTAATATCTTTCTCAATGATCTAGATGAAGGAACTGAGTGCACCCTCAGTAACTTTGCTAGTGATATCAGCAGATTTGATCTGCCTGAGGGTAGGAAGACTCTACAGAGAGATCTGGAGACTGGATTGGTGGGTCAGGCTAACTGTATGACATTCAATGAGGCCACGTGTCAGGTCCTGCATTTGGGTCACAGGAACCCCATGTAGTGGTGCAGTCTTGGGGAATAGTGGCTTGAAAGCTACCCAGAAGAAAATGACCTGGGAATGCTGTTTATGAGCTAGTAATGGGCCAGGTGGCCAAGAAGGCCAAAAGCATCCTAGTTTGTATCAGAAATACTGTGTCCAGCAGGACTAGAGCAATGATTTTCCCCTGGTACTTGGCACTGGTGTGGCTGCATCTCCTCTATTGCGTTCAGTTTTGGGCCCCCACTACAAGAGGGTGATATAGGTGCTGGGGTGAGTCCAAAGAAGGACAAATAATCTGGTGAAGGGTGTAGAAAGCAAATATTGTGAGCAGTGACTGAGTGAGCTGGAATTGTTTAGTCTGAAGAAAAGAAGGCTGAGGGGGAGACCTCCTTGCTCTCTACAACTACCTGAAAAGGGTAGGTAGCAAGTTAGGTATTGCTCTTCTCCCAAGTAACAAGTGATGAGAGGAAATGTCCTCAAGTTGTTCCAGGGTAGGCTTAGATTGGATATTAAGAAAAATTTATTCACTGAAAGAGTTGACAGCCACTAGAACAGGCTGCCTAGTTAACAGTTTGAGTTACCATCCATGAATGTATTTAAAAACCAGAAATATTGTGTGTAGAGACTTGACTTCATTTTGGATTTGGCACTGTGCTAGGTTTACAGTTGGACTTCTTAAGCATCTTTTCCCACCAAAACTATTCTATGATTTATGATGAACTAGAGTATTAAGACTTTTTAAATCAGTGCCTCTAAAAGAGCCATCACATTGCAAGCATAGGAGAATGAAGCCTTAAAAATTGTCTTATCCATTGGTACATCAAGAACTTCTAAATTTTGTCCTCCCTTATCTTTCTGTCTTGTCTTCCTTTTTTCTTTTGGCTTGTATGAGGCCTTACAAGAAACAGAAGGGTTAGTCACTTTGCTGTGTTAATAAATGTCTGATAGAGAACCTCCTGATCCTGTGGGTTTTAAACTATGAGTGGATGCGTTATCTCATCCCCTAGTCTCCTCCTTCTTGGGAGAAATAAGTTCATCTCCATCCTACCCAAGAAGAGCTGAAATGCCTTAATTTCTGATATAGGTTTTGCAAATGCAAGAAGAGCTACTAAGGGACATTCTCATTCATGTCCTTCCATGGAAACTCTTTGTTACCTTCTTTGTTGGTGCATGTATATATATATATTGCTGTATGTTCTCTTCATAAGCTTACATAGATCACCACTGATACAAAGAAATGTGCTTCTTAACCATCTGCACATATTTCACTTTTCATCATGCTGTATCTTATGTTTATTAGATGAAGAAACTGCTCTTGCCTTGGTGTTTGTGGGGTCCACACCCACCAGAACTTGAAAAAACTTGCTAAAAGCTGCCTTTGTTCTTCTCTTTTACTGTTGATTTTCAATACTTCTGCTGAATTATTGTAAGGTCGGTAAAATAACACTATACAAAACCAAGAATAATATAGTTCTTTATTATCAGAATAACAGAGACAAGATTAAGTGTTTTCTTCCTACACATTCAAAAGCAGAAAAAGTGACCTTTACCTTTTTTATCCTTATCCCTTGCTTTAAATTTTCTTCTCTCTTATGACTGTATCTTTGAGCTCTGTGATACACCGTGAAATCTCCAGAGTTACTGTATATGCATATGACAGTGCAAGAACTTTATGATGTGTCTAAGCATTGTTGAAAATATATGTATCTATGTATGATATGCATCAGTAAGTTTGCCAGTGATACCAGCACATTTGGACAGCAGACTTGATCTGCCTGATGGTAGGGAAGCTTTACAGAGAGATCTGAAGAGAATATAGAGATATGTTGAGAATACATTTATGAGACTCTACCAAAAGCAGTATCTTTTTTTCTGCATAATCAAATAACCATGTTTATCTAGTAAGGTAAGAGCATTGTTTCAGTTTCCTGCAGAGTGATGAACTAAAGACAATCGCTTATCTATAACAACATTTGTGAATCTAGTTACAAACATACCATAGCAGCTTTAATTACTCCATAATACTCCTCTGAAGCTAATCTTTGCCCATGATAATAGCTGACATTGTTATGGTGTAAGCTAGATGTATTATACTATACTTCAACAATATGTAGTGCAACATTATTCAGCCCACAGCTTGGACAGGAGCACTCTGTACTGGGTTAGGAACTGGCTGGAGGGCCGGGCCCAGAGAGTGGTGCTGAACGAGGCTGCATCCAGTTGGCGGCCGGTCACTAGTGGTGTCCCCCAGGGATCAGTATGGGGCCCAGTTCTGTTTAATATCTTTATTGATGATTTAGACGAGGGGATTGAGTCCATCATCAGCAAATTTGCAGATGACACTAAGCTGGGGGGGAGTGTGGATCAGCTGGAAGGCAGGAGGGCTCTGCAGAGGGACCTGGACAGACTGGAGAGTTGGGCTGATTCCAACGGGATGAGGTTCAACACTGCCAAGTGCCAGGTCCTGCACTTTGGCCACAACAACCCCATGCAGCACTACAGGCTGGGGACAGAGTGGCTGGAGAGCAGCCAGACAGAGAGGGACCTGGGGGTTTGGATTGACAGGAAGCTGAACATGAGCCAGCAGTGTGCCCAGGTGGCCAAGAAGGCCAATGGCATCCCGGCCTGTATCAGGAACAGCGTGGCCAGCAGGTCCAAGGAGGTGATTCTTCCCCTGTACTCAGCCCTGGTGAGGCCACACCTCGAGTACTGTGTCCAGTTCTGGGCCCCTCAGTTTAGGAAGGATATCGAGGTCCTGGAGCAGGTCCAGAGAAGGGCAACCAGGCTGGTGAAGGGACTCGAGCACAAGTCCTATGAGGAGAGGCTGAGGGAGCTGGGGCTGTTCAGCCTGGAGAAGAGGAGGCTCAGGGGAGACCTCATCACTCTCTACAACTACCTGAAAGGAGGTTGGAGCCAGGGGGGGGTTGGTCTCTTCCCAGGCAACTACCAGCAAGACAAGAGGATACGGTCTCAAGTTGTGCCAGGGGAAGTTTAGGTTGGATATTAGAAAGAATTTCTTTACGGAGAGAAGAAAGTGCCCCGGGAAGTAGTGGGTTCTCCGTCCCTGGAGATATTTAAAAAGAGACTGGATGTGGCACTCAGTGCCATGGGCTGGTAACCGCAGCGGTAGTGGATGAAGGGTTGGACTTGATGATCTCTGAGGTCCCTTCCAACCCAGCCAATTCTATGATTCTATGATTCTATGATTAGGGCTTATTTTTCCAAATGAGGTAATTCTTTACCTGGCAAGAGGACCAGGAATGAATCTGTCTTCAGAACAGATTCAGATTTACTGTTTATTTTGTGAGAGTACCAAAGGATCAATGTTAAGCAGGATCTTGCCTGATTCACGGTATTTTGCAACCTTTCATTAAGATGTGTTAATTGTTCACCTGTTTGTACATGTAATATTTTTTTATGCAGTCATTTTAAGGCCATCTCTATTTTGATGCATTAAATAACTTAGTGCTAGCCTGAATATTACTGTCTGTAGACTCGTTCTCTGATGTTCTTTGCAGTTAATTAGGGTAGGCTTACCAGACTATTGACCCACATTTAAGAAGAGATTGTTTTACTGTTGTTTTTTTCCTTCATTTTATAAGTGTTTACTGTCATGGTCCAATAAGGTATGAGCTTCAGTCTGTTAATTTTGGCAGTTTGTATTTGCTGAGGATGCTTGGCTTATCCTCTCAAATTTCCACCTAATTCCATTTTTTTTTCTTTCATTAATCTCTTGCATGATTTTGTTATCAACAGTGTGTTGATTATTAACATTTTTGGAGATGTAGTTGAATGCAAAATTTTTATTAAGTTGAAGAGAACAAAAGTTTGATTCAGACTTCTTTTTTTCAAGTAACTTGATAGAAGCATAGATAGCACTACATGGCTAGATTAAATGGAAAAAGAATAAATGCATGTCACACATTGTCATTACTTCAAGTTCACACCTGATTTGTTTTTTACTTATAATTAGTTCTGAGTACTCTCAATTTGATACATGACATATACATCCGAGCTTTCAGATTCAAAAAGTACATGAGACAAATTGAAAAAACCAAAATTACTTGTTAATAGAGGTACATTATTTTGATTAAATCCATTATTAATAATATTTCCTATTAAAATGTGAGATTTGGAGGCCTAGCTGTTTTCTTCTGCCACTTATGAATGTAGATGTAGCTATTTCTTGTAGTTCTCTGGAGGATTAAGAACGTTAGTTTGAAATTATGCAGCATAATTAGATAAAAGATTTTCACATGTTTAAATATTCACTACTTAGTTGTTTTACCCCTGATATATGAAGAATTCTTTGTCTTCCTAAGCTTCCCCCACACCCCTTAAAATGTATTTTCAATGAAAAATAATTAAAAATCCCAAACCTGACACTTCTTCACCTTTTATGTAATGGACATTTTTAGGCCTGGCATAAAATCCCATTCCTTTTTTCAGAATCCTTGTCATTAACGTCTTTTTTTATGAGACATAGATAAGTCTTTGGCAGGAACATTGTCTCTTCTGTCTTCTGTTTTCACTTTCTGCATTTATGCAGCCCAATACCTTGTTCTTTTTGCTGCAGGTATGCACAGAAGCATGTGCTTACAGTGGTCTTTGAAGAGTGAGAATTACCATTATCTCAGGGGTTTGAAATTGTTTGTCTCATTCAGCACATCACACTCAGATTGACTTTTGCTCATAGACTGTGTGAGAAAACCTAAACTGAACATCAGTTATAGAAGTTTAAACTTTGTGATTATTAACTGTAGTTTATTTTCTAAAGTGCCATGTCACACACATAAAGCTTTTGAAATTATCTGCAGTTCATTCCAGGGAATGGGTCATATAGCTGAAATCTGGGTTAGGCAAGATGGTGTTAGATCCAAAAGTTAGTGCGAAGCAAAGAGAATTAAATATTTGAATCCTCTGCAGAAAACCTTGTTGTAGTTTAATAATGTACCTCATCATTACCATTTTTTTTAGGCATAGTTGCATGGGAAAGACAGAAGAAGGTGATCCTCTGCTCCATATATTACCCCAGTGGCCCTACTGAATTTCTTTACCCAGCCACCAATAAACCTTCAGTGTTTGAAATGCATTTTAATAAGTACATGTGCTTGTCAGATTTCTGCAACAAAATTAGTGCACTATGAAAAGGAATTGAAAGTCTGAAAATGAGACAAAAAGATCCTCTGTATTTTAGGACAATGATAAAATTAATCCATTCAGAAGGGAAAAATTTCTCATTTCAAGATCAATATTCTTTAAACTTCTGAACAAAACTGCAAATGTAGAAGCCAAGTGATGAGAGGAGTTTTATTTGAACAGACTCCTTGGAATTTTTTGAAGACCGTTGTTTTTAATTTACTAAAATACACTGGAAGGGAATCTCTGACTTTCTGACACACTGTCAGTGATCATAAAATAGACATGGAAAAAAGCACACACAGAGAGAACAGCTGCTTAGTCTTGGTGAGCATCAAAAATTCTAATCCACTGGCTACATTCTAAGACATAACAAGAAAGAAAAATGGATTTTTTTGCCTTAAAAGTTCCACAAGGTACTTTTCTTTCTAGGAGATTCCTAGGATGGTATACTGTATAAAAGAAAGATGAGAGGAAATAGCAACTTAAGAATCCTTGCTACTGATTCCATATAGTAACATCAATTACGGCTATAAAAAAATTAGCACATTTTGTTGATAAAGATTGATCTCTATCTTGCTCATCTGCATCAGGCTTTTGATTTATGTTGAGATTTTGCCTTTTACTTTGCATTATTCTTGCAGGTTAACTCATTAACAAGAGCATGGGCTCTGTGCTTCATTATAGAGAAAAAATAGTTCAAATCTTAGTTTTCCAGTAACTGAATTAAAATAGAAAGAAAGTGGGATTTAAGTCACAGGAAATACTTTGTCTATAGCAAATCTGCATAACAGTCTTTGAGAACAAGAAAAACATTTTGCATTGAGGTATACCATCTATCCATAGTCATTCAGAAAAAAACAAAACAAAACAAACAAAACAATCAAAAAAACAAAAACCACAAGAAAACAAGCCAACAGAAAAAAACAACAACAAAAAATAAAAACCCACACAAAAATAATGAATTGAAATAGCAATCCAATTTTAAAAATATATTGAAAAATAAAGAATAATTGTAATGATAAGGAAGTGCCTGCATGGATCTTGTGTGTGAAGTAGCTTGGTGAGATAAGTAAGGTGTAAGTAGAGTAATTTACATTAAGGTGGTGGGATTGACTTTATAACTCTGAGGTCTCTTTGAACTGTACTTTTCTCTGACTCATCCCAATTTTAAAAAAATTTCTTCCCTTCAAGAGGAAATTCTGAGCTGGAACAATCCAGGAAATTGGAAAAGGTATTTTAACTGGAGAAGTTGATCTGCCATACTTATCTCTTAGTGGTAAGGGTGAGAGTTATGTTAGTCCTGAGGTGGTAAGAGTAGTAAAATATGATTCTTTTTGTGTGTGTATGAATATCACAAATATAGTGATGTAAATAGAGACATCTTTAAAACCTAGCCAGCGTTGTTTGGATTACCTCAGGTTTCTTTGGGGTTTTTTGTCGCTTGAAGTTCGCATGTAAATGAAGTATCCTCTTTAGCAACACCTGTAGTTTGGAATTGGTAAGTTCAGAAAACTTGTGGACATGTGGATTGAATGCATAATAGAAGTACAAATGTTATGTTGAGATAGTATTTGTGCAAGTTGAAGCTAGTATCAGGAAAGGTTATGGAGCAGGACATCTTGAGTACCATCACATGGTACATACAAGACAATGAGGTGATCCGGCCCAGTCAGCATGGGCTTATGAAAGGTAGGTCCTGTCTGACTGACCTGATCTCCTTCTACAACAAGCTGATTCACCTAGTGCATGAGGGAAGAGCTGTGGACATTGTCTATCTGGACTTCAGTAAAGCTTTTAACCCTCTCTCTAACTGCATTCTTCTTCAGAAACTTATGGCACTTGGCTTGGGTCAATATACCCTGCACTGGATAAAAAAATTGTCTGGATGGTCAGCCTGAAAGAGTGGTAGTGAATGGAACTAAATCTGGATGGTGAGTAGTCATAAGTGGTGTCCCCCAGGGTTCAGGGCTGGGCCCTGTTCGCTTTAATATCTTCATTAATGATTTGGATGAGGGATTGAGTGTACCGTCAGTAAAGTTGCAGATGACACCAAACTAGGTGGCTGTGTCAATCTGCTGGAGGGTAGGGAAGCTTTACAGTGGGACCTTGACAGGTTGGACCAATAGGCCCAGGTTAACTGTATGAGGTTTAACAAGGCCAAATGCCACGTCTTACACCTGGGTCATAACAACCCCAAAGTAAGATACAGACTTGGGGAAGTGTGGCTAGAGAGCTGTGAGTTGGAAAGGGACCTGGGGATATTGGTTGACAGTCGACTTAATATGAGTCAGCAGTGTGTGCAGGTGGCCAAGAAGGCCAATGGCATCCTGGTTTGTATTAGGAACACTGTGGCCAGCAGGAATAGGGAGGTGATCATCCCTCTGTATCAGGTTCTGGTTAGGCTGCATCTTGAGCACTGTGTTCAGTTCTGGGCACCTGACTATAAGAGGGACATAAAAGTGCTGGAGCGTGTCCAGAGAAGGGCAGTCAAGCTCATTGAGGGCCTGGAGCACAAGTCCTATGAGGAGGGGCTGAGGGAGTTGGGGGTGTTTAGTCTGGAGAAGTGGAGGCCGAGAGGAGACCCTATAGATCTCTTCAGCTACCTCAAGGGAGGTTGTAGTGAGGAGGGAAACAGCCTTTTCTACTTAGTGAACTGTGATAGGACCAGAAGAAATACATGGAAGCTGTGCCAGAGGAGGTTTAGGCTGGATGTTAGGAAACACTTTTTGACTGAGAGGGTTGTCAGGCATTGGCCTGGCCAGGACAATGGTGGAGTCACCATCCCTGGAGGCATTTAAAAGGCATTTTGACTTGGTCCTTAAGGACACGGTTTAGTATTTAGATTACGGTGTTGGTCAAAGATTGGACTAAATGATCTTGGAGGTCTCTTCCAACCTAAAACATTCTGTGATTCTGTGATTCTGTTTCAATAGAATTCTTTATAGAAATATTTTCTAAAATTCAGTGCAGATTCAATTTTCTCAGTGGCTGTCCATTGCATGCAGGATACACTAGTCCAAATCAAGGCCAGATAGCATCTGACCTTCTATCAGACATTCTGGTGCCTTCACTGAGTTAATGACATAACTGCGAACAATAGAAACCGTTGGTTTTCAAGGCTTCCTAATGACTTGAGAACTAACTACATTAACTATAATATTTTACCTCTAAAAAAGCACTTCATATATATAAAGTTAAGCCTCTTAATGCCCTGGTGAGGCAAGCCGGAAGTATTTTCTGCATTTTGTAAGTGAGAGAAAGAACTAAGGTGCATGCCTGAAGATACTGAAAGAAGATTTTCTGTAGTTTGGTTGGGTTGTGTCATTTGAGATTTCCTTGGCACTCTAATTACTTATATTCTATATATTTTTTTCCAAAAATAGTAAAAACAGTTGCCCATTGCTCCTAGAAATTAATAGAGGATGGTATCTTCTCTATTTAGGGGAGACATACCAGAGATTGGAGATTGCTACTGATACACAGGGGTGCTTATGTTTTCAGGAATACAGTTATAATATTTCAAATGACAGCTGACAATAATAAATTTCTTCTGACCCTATGTAATGGTATGTGTGTGTACCCTGTTCCCTTCATAACTGGGCAGTCAATGAATAGTGATTGAGCATGAAATCATTCAGAACCAGGTATACATGTTACATCTGGCCTTCTACATGCTGCGGTTTCTTCTGGACCTATCGTCTTAACATGTTCCCAAGCATCCCAGGTTTCAGGATCTTATTATGCAAGCAAAAGAACATCATCATAGCTGAAGCTATCTTTGCACCTTACCTAATAAATATTCCTTCTGGAGCCCTTAGGAAGCATGCAGTCTCACTGGTTGATCTTCAGGACACCGATTCTACACATTTGTGTTATCTGGAGCAACTATCTCAAGCTCTTCACAATAGGCTTGACTGGTAGAACATAAACTGACTCAGCCTATGATGGATTTTTATGGAGACACTGAAGTGTCCTTGCACCAACAATCCCAGTGTGCACTCCAGCACCCTGGTTAGCCTGTTTCTTTGATCTGCTCCTTATAATTCTGGTCAAAAGGGTTGGCTATCGTGTGTCAGAAACACACTGTAGAATAATAGGATCTGCTAGGAAAGAAAGTGAAAGAAGCCAGAATATACTTGCACTCCTTAAGTACTGAATATCTCTTATTCTCTTCTTAAAAGGTACACTGTAAAACTAAAAAAGAGTACAGAGATGGGGACAAATATGACTTAGAATGTGCAACATCTTTTCTATGAAGAGATTGAAAAGATATTCATAATGGATATTCATGAGCCTGGAAAAAAGTAAGTGAACAGGATATGATGTAAAAATACTTGTAAAACTGAAAGTTGTGAAGATGAGGAACAGTTTATTATTACCTGTTCTCATAACACAGAAACAAAAAAAGCATCAGATGGTATTGTTGGACAGGAGTTTTGGAACAAATGAAAAGCCTTTTTTCATAGCCATTTTCTTGAGGATGTGGAAGTCATTGTCATAAGATCTTGAAAAAGCTAAAAAAACAGATGCTGCCAAATGGTGATTCCACAGTAAAGCACAAAGGATGAACAACATATCTCTTAAAATAAAGGATGTAATCATAACTTTAAATGGAGCCTTTCCCTAGACTACAGATTTCTGATATCTGAGGGGATCCAAAGGGGATTATTCTTATATACTTGTTCTGTTCTTCCCTGTGTGTAAACTGAACCAGGTGCTGTCTGGCATGCACTGAGTAGAGTGGGATGACTTTATGTCTGCTGGTGATGTTCTTGTTGATGCAACCCACCATCCTGTTGACTTTCTTTGCCACTGAAGCACACTGTTCACTCATATTGAGCCTGTTGTCCACCAGGACCCCCAGGTCTCTTTCCACCTACCTATGCTCTAGACAGGTGGATCCTTTTTCCCAGGTGCAAGACCACACCTTACCCATGTTGAACCTCATAAAGTTTTTGTTACCCCACTTTTCTAGCCTATCCAGGTCTTTTTGCAGGGTGGCTGTCCCTTCTGAACTGCCTACTTCCTCATTCAGTTTGGAATCAACAACAAACCTCATGAGGATGCACTTGATGCCAACATCCAGATCACTTACAAAGGTATTAAACAGCATTGGTCCCGATATCAGTCCCTAGGGAAGCTCACTTGTGACTGGTTGCCTGTATGAAAAAGCACTATTTACCATTGCCTTTTGAGTGTGGCCCAGGAGCCAGGAAGAATTTCTTCACCGAGAGGGTGATCAGGCATTGGAATGGGCTGCCCAGGGAAGTAGTGGATTCTCCATCCCTGGAGATATTTAAAAAGAGACTGGATGTGGCACTCAGTGCCATGGTCTGGTAACTGCAGCAGTAGTGGATCAAGGGTTGGACTTGATGATCTCTGAGGTCCCTTCCAACCCAGACAATTCTATGATTCTATGATTCTATATCAATTTCTCAAATCAAAGGCTGTGAACAACTGTATCAAAAGTCTTGGAGAAATTCAGGAGGACACTTCTTTATAATAAAAGGCTGCCAGGTTTGTGAAGCATGATTTTGCTCTAGTTCCTTCTGTTTGTTCTCCAGTCTGCATGCATTGGTGTACATACACTTAAGGTGGTTGGACTTCTGGTTCATATCTTGGGACACAGCTAAGGAATGTTGGTGACTGATCTGGTTGGCCTGGCTTATTTCCTAGTTAGATACAATGGTGTGATCATTGCCATTTTGGTCCTCATCCCCTGAGTCCTTCAGTTTAAAGCCTGCCTCACTAAGTTAGCCAGCCTGCTGCCAAAGATTCTCTTGCTTCTAGGAAGATGAATCCCATCCCTCTCTAGAAGTCTATAGTTGCTGAGTCCTATTTTCATAAAAACCAAAACCCTCACAGCAGCACAAGCCATAAAGCAAGAGGCTGATTTGTATTATACATGTATTTCTGGCTGCACCTTTTCCTCTAACTGCTAAAATGGAGGAAAAGGTAGCTTGAACACCAATACTTCTCACTTGCATGCTCAGGGCTTTGTAATCTTGCTTGATTCTGCAGAGATTCTGGCTTGGACTATCATTCATGTCCACATGAATGAGTAGCAATGGATAGTAGTCTGTGCTCCTGACAAGTTTTGGCACCCTTTTGGCAGTATCACAGACCTTAGCTCCCAGAAGTTACCATACCTCTCATGACTCCCTGCCATGCCAGCAGGTGGATGTCTCAGTGCCCCTCAACAGAGGATTGCCCACCACGAGCATTCCTTGCTTCCTTTGGCAATGTCCACTGTGTGCTGCTGGTACAGTTTCTCCTTGTAGATCTTGTTCATGGGTGTCCTCAGCAGTTAAAACTTCATATCTGGTTTTGGTTGTGGTGCTGGGGCATGGGGACTGAAGCTGAGTCCTGCTTTTCTAGGTCACCAGGATCCAAGGTGCCTCATTCTCTGTGTTTTCAAGCCATAGGAGCATGGTTCTGATACCAACTACATCTCTCCATCTCAGCCCCTCTAATACCATGCAGCCTTTTAACTGAACCAGCCTGTTAGGTTCCCACTTCTTTCTTATTTGGGTTTCATACTGGTATCCTAGTCATGCTGCCTTTGGGCACACATAAGGAGTTTGCATAGACATTTTTAGAAGGAAAATGCAAAGAAGAAAGACACAGAGATAGCCATGATTCTTTGTAATTAATCTGCACACACAGGGTGCCTCTGTGCCAGCGTCAGTCATGTCAGATCAGACCTGCCTGTCCTGGCTGCAGACTTAGAGAAGGGCCCTCCTGGTATCTAGCACTGTCCAACATCCACAGCAGGTCTTGCATTGCTAATCTGACAGCAAAAGGTTAAGGATATTCTGTCAAATAAGTAGAAATTTGATGGGGAAAGAGGGAGAGATTCAGGATCTCGATTCATGTACAGGATTCATGTACATTTTTAAGGACTAACAGAAACTTATCCATGTTATTTGGAAGAGAAGTAAACAGGTCAGTTTAAAATGCTGGGGTTTTTATTTGCTTTTCCAGTTTCCATTTGAACCCTGGATATGGACACCTATTTTTTCTAAAACCTTGGCCCAATATAGGTGTTTCAAGCATTAATTCTTTGTATTGCAGCACCCAAATCCCACCAGTCAGCTGCTGGTTTTGGCCTTAGCCATGTAGGGCGTACAATTTTGACATCAATCACTTTGGTCCACATTATGTGGAAATGTCAGAACATACAAGCTGATTTCATTTCAGCTGAAATGAAGCTAAAACATCAGTTTTGGTGCATGGTTAGCATGCTCTAAACACTACTGAGCCTTCAGGCCCCACAAGCAGTCTAGAACTAGACCGTAACAGAACTGAAGGTCCTTAGACCAAACTGGCCCTCACAAACCTGTTCTCATTGTGCTGCAGTGCTTGCTAACATAGGTAAAGGCACATATATGTGTTTCAAAGTAATTTTTAACTCTTACTAGTTTTCCCAAAGTTTAAAGATTTTAGTATTAATGTCCATTTTATCTCCTGAGGCTTCATTTATAATTCTACAGCTGCTGCTGAACTGCTTCAGTACAACATGACTGGATGTGGCAGGTGCTGGGTGGATGACAGTCTTCCCAGAAAAATGCATAGGTAACAATGAGATTAGATTACATTAGATTAATTTAGATGATCATAATCATCTATATGAATCAGTTATCTGGCTTGCAGTCTGCCAGAATCCTGTAAGAGCAGCCCAGTGTTTCAGTGGTGTAGGGTTTGCACCTGGGTTTAACACCTTCCTCAGCCATGAATCTGTCATCAAACTGCACCTGTCCTTTTGAATGGTTTCCAGTTTTTATGCTGAGCAATCCTCTAAATGCCATTCTGCTGAGGCAGCTTGTATAAAATCATCAGCGGCCATGAAAAAACATTCATTTTCCTCTTCTCTGATACAAACATACAAAATCCTTTAAAATGCCTCTAAACCTCAAGAACAGCAGTTTCCTGCTTTTTTAATCTGGTCTGTCTTTACCACTCTGTACTGCACCCTAATTTTACTCTTTTACTCTTTTTTTACCCTTTATTGGGTCTTACCTTTGTAGTACTATCTATATTTTTGTATGTACATATACATGTACAAATATATGCATGAAATTTTGTCATGTATGTATTCATGTGTATATATATTTGTGTTTATTCATGTATTTAGTTTAAGCATAGTTTCCACAGCTTTGTACAAGTTTACACTAGTTTTCATAAATAGCAATTGCAGATAGTAAGAGTACACTGGTATCTGTGTTTTCCTTTGGCCATTGATTCACATATCTTGTCATGCAATGATAGCAATGGTTAACACTATATTTTACATCCTTATTTTTGACCAGGTCTTTGCAGATTTTTTTCCTTGAGGCTTTCCTTGAGTTCAAAGTTATCACTTTTTAAAACAAAGGGGCAAACACCTTTTGCTTTATAAAGGAATTCCATACTGAAATTATTTTTTATCAGTAGTGGATTATTCTGGATTCTGAACGTGTACTCTAGCAATGCAATATTTGCTGTGGATACATTATATTTTCAAGTCATTTACCACTTAACTGTTGATTAGTCTTCTGTATATACTCATGGATCTTCTTCAACACTGGTGTTAGAACATAGGTATCTGTAGTTATAGCATAGAAATCCTGAGAGCTCCACAAACACTTCTTTTTACTTGCAACAGCTTTGCAGATGAGGGAAGTCAAAAAGGAAACAGAAATTTATGTGCCCTGGTTACATAAAAGAGCTAAATTGTGTTATCTGTTACTGAAACTACTAAAGCTTCCAGCAGAAGCTTTGTGTTTCTGTGTGCCTGTGTTCTAAAACTGTAGGTTGGATAATCATAATCATAATCACTGTTATTTGGAACTTTCCTCTTTACTTGTGTCTATTGTGAATAAAGAACAAAGGGCAGTAATAGATGAAAATATGAAACAGAACATCAAGCTTTTCTCCTTTACCTTTCCACTATAAAAAGAGAAAGTGTAATCTGATTGTCATCAAGAACTTGACTGAATTTGTCCTTTTGTCTTGGTCTTGTTTGGAAATTCCATGTGATTTTCAGATACTGATCAATCTTCCAATATCCCTGTGAGTTAGACAAGCAAAGAATTACCACCTCATTTTAGCAGCTTATAATGGAAAGCACTAGTATATATATTTAAAGATTTATTGTGGTGTTTGTGTTGGGGTTTTTTTTTTTCTATACTAAGCCAGGTTCTGGAACAGAAATAAAATTAAAGGTTTTGATTTAGTTTGTATGAAATGGTATACTGCTTTGTAGTATTTCAATATTTTTTCCTTGGGAAGCAGGGGCAATTTGATTTTTTTCTTTGTTTGCTTTAAGAAACAAAACTGGAATGTTACACAGAGTTACATACTTGTGCTAGAAAATGCTTATTCTTTTTCACAGACTAGCAGAATTTGCCTTTAAGCTGTCTTGCTCTTACCTGTACCTCTACTGAATGGAACTCTCTAGATATGGGAATCAGCTGCATTTCTATCATTCTTTCACCTCTGTTTGGATACCCTCTGAGACATATTTCAAACTTCAGTCTTGTGCCCAATCTGTTACCCAAACCAGCTTGTGTTAAATGTGTAGAGACTGTTAGAGAGCAGAGGGGGTGTTACTTGGTGGACCAATGCAGGCAAAACTGCCTTGTTACTTCCTAGTTATACAGTTAAGCAGCTTTTAACACTGATGGTTTAAAGAAGCTTAGTGACTCAATATGTTCATATATTTCTATAGCATGTCAAAGAATATATAGGTATTACTTATTACATTCAAGATATTTCAGTGCAGTAGACCCAGCTGGAAGAAGTAATATATTAGTATTGAATTGGAGAAAATTGGAGAGAACAAAATGTTAGCTGGCTGTCATGGTTTAAGGCTGGGCTGACAGTTAAATGAATGACAGATGTTCTCTACTAGTAATCTTGCTCCCTGATAGAAAAAGGAGAGAGAATAAGAGAGACAGATTTACGGGTTGTAAACTAAACTACACAACTTTAATGAAACAGTAATGATGAAAATGAAAATTATTAAATATATACAAATACAAAAGAGACATCACGTCCCTCCTCCCTTCCCCCCATTGATGTCACCCCTGAGGCTGCACAGCAGCCCTGGGAAAGTCCAGGTTGGGCTTCTGGAGTCAGCAGAAGACAGGAGATGGTTGCAGGGACACAGATTCAGGTTGGCACAGATCAGGACCAGAGGCAGACAGATGGAATCCTCCCAGGATACCTGCCATGGATGAAGAACTTGACCCTTGTGATCCCTCAAATTTATATGAATTATGATATGTATGGGATGGAATACTCTGGTCAGTTTTGGTCACCTTCCTGGTCCCCATCTCCCTAAAGGGGTTTACAGGTATAACCCCTTTACTATCTCTTTCCAGATTGTAAGATGTTCCTCAGAACCAAGCAGTGACTTTGGTTCTGCAGACCATTCTCTAGCCTTGACTATAAACATCGAGTGTTATGAGTCCTAGATGCAGACACCGACTGAGAAACATGACATTAATTTCAGCAAGTACAACTACTTGGAAGAAACTTAGATGGAAGTAAAATTACAAGAAAGAAAATTAATTCTATTCCGGCCCTAACCAGGACAGTGTTGTAAATAAGAAATGTGAGAAAATATTTCTAAAAGATTACCCTTGTGGTTTTTGTTTGGCTTTGGGTTCCAGCTTGGAGTTTTCATTTTTTATGGGCTTCCATTTCTTTCATTTTGTACATTTCTATGTACACTTCCACGTGTATCATTCTGCTTCTGTGTATCACTTTTTGCTTAAAGAAATTCAAGTGCTCAGAATTCCTGATCCTACATTTATTTTTTTTTCCTTGTCTATTTAGCAATGAACATTTTCTGTAAAAAGATTAATGTGGCTTATTATCACCGTTAGTACCATAACTAATTTTTAAAATTAATCTGTTGTCATTGCAATATTACCTGGTTTACTATCAAACATGAAAAATAAAATCATTAAAAAGTGAGATAAGCAATGTTCTGGAATATATTTGTTATGGAAAACAGAACCAGAATACTGTAAATGGTGGATGGATGCAACTTGTTGACTTACTGAATGCTGTTTGTTTTTTAACTACAGCTCTTCTTCTTCAGATCTT
Source organism: Florisuga fusca (assembly GCA_038090715.1). Taxonomy (NCBI): domain Eukaryota; kingdom Metazoa; phylum Chordata; class Aves; order Apodiformes; family Trochilidae; genus Florisuga; species Florisuga fusca. The sequence continues at coordinate 21,343,732 of JAAWXA010000006.1, forward strand.
ACTCATTGTGGTAAGTCAGAAATGTCTAAGAATTTTTTCAGTAAGGTTATTCAGAAGTTTTAAAATAATTATATGCAATTCAGTCTTAGAATTGTATTTTTCTTTGAATCTGAATCAATTTCATCTTGTCCCTCTCATCTAAACCTGAAGATTATGGACAAAAGCCACTTTAATGTCTTGTGAAGGGGCATTGACATTCTGTAGGACAGTGCTTGCTGTAGAATCATAGAATGCTAGGGGCTGGGAGGGTCCTCTAGAGATCATAGAATCATAGAATCATAGAATTAGCCGGGTTGGAAGGGACCTCAGAGATCATCAAGTCCAACCCTTGACCCACAGGTGCAATTGCTAGACCATGGCACTGAGTGCCACATCCAGTCTTTTTTTAAATGTCTGCAGGGACGGAGAATCCACTACTTCCCTGGGCAGCCCATTCCAATGCCTGATCACCCTCTCTGTAAAGAAATTCTTTCTAATATCTAACCTAAATCTCCCCTGGCACAACTTAAGACTGTGTCCTCTTGTCTTGTTGGTAGTTGCCTGGGAAAAGAGACCAACCCCCCACCTCACTACAGCCTCCTTTCAGGTAGTTGTAGAGAGTGATGAGGTCTCCCCTGAGTCTCCTCTTCTTCAGGCTGAACAGCCCCAGCTCCCTCAGCCTCTCCTCATAGGATCTGTGCTCCAGTCCCTTCACCAGCCTGGTTGCCCTCCTTTGGACCTGCTCCAGGACCTCAATCTCCTTCCTGACCTGAGGGGCCCAGAACTGGACACAGGACTCGAGGTGTGGCCTCACCAGGGCTGAGTACAGGGGCAGAATCACCTCCTTGGACCTGCTGGCCACGCTGTTCCTGATCCAGGCCAGGATGCCATTGGCCTTCTTGGCCACCTGGGCACACTGCTGGCTCATGTTCAGCTTCCTGTCAATCCAAACCCCCAGGTCCCTCTCTGTCTGGCTGCTCTCCAGCCACTCTGTGCCCAGCCTGGAGCTCCCCATGGGGTTGTTGTGGCCAAAGTGCAGGACCCGGCACTTGGCCGTGTTGAACCTCATCCCGTTGGAATCAGCCCAACTCTCCAGTCTGTCCAGGTCCCTCTGCAGAGCCCTCCTGCCTTCCAGCTGATCCACACTCCCCCCCAGCTTAGTGTCATCTGCAAATTTGCTGATGATGGACTCAATCCCCTCATCTAAATCATCAATAAAGATATTAAACAGAACTGGGCCCAACACTGATCCCTGGGGGACACCACTAGTGACCGGCCGCCAACTGGATCAGCCCCGTTCAGCACCACTCTCTGGGCCCGGCCCTCCAGCCAGTTCCTAACCCAACACAGGGTGCTCCTGTCCAAGCTGTGGGCTGACAGCTTTTTCAGGAGAATGCTGTGGGGGACGGTGTCAAAGGCTTTGCTGAAGTCCAAGTAGACCACATCCACCGCCTTCCCCTCATCCACCAGACGGGTCACCTGATCATAAAAGGAGATCAGGTTGGTCAGACAGGACCTTCCCTTTCTAAACCCGTGCTGGCTGGGTCTGATCCCTTGCCCATCCTGCAGGTGCTGTGTGATTGCACTGAGGACGATCTGTTCCATAACCCTGCCAGGCACTGAGGTCAGGCTGACGGGCCTGTAGTTTCCTGGGTCCTCCTTCCAGCCCTTTTTGTGGATTGGTGTGACATTCGCCAACTTCCAATCATCCGGGATGTCCCCAGTGAGCCAGGACTTCTGGTAGATGATAGAGAGAGGCTTGGCGAGCTCTTCTGCCAGCGCCCTCATCACCCTTGGGTGGATCCCATCTGGTCCCATAGACTTGTGGGGATCCAAGCAGCTCAAGAGGTCACAGACTGTGTCCTTCAATATTACAGGGGGGCTGTTTAGATTCTTATCACCTTCTATAGGCTCCAGAAGCCTGCTGCCCTCAGGATAATCTGTCTTTCTGTTGAAAACTGAGGTAAAGAAGGTTTTAAATACCTCAGCCTTTTCCTCATCTTTGATAACTGTATTCCCACCCATGTCCAGTATAGAATGAATGTTTTCCTTGCCCCTTCTTTTGCTGTTTGTCTTTGTATCTGTAGAAGGATTTCTTGTTGTCCTTCACAGAGGTGACAAGATTCAGTTCGTGTTGTGCCTTTGTCTCTCTGATTTTCTTTCTACATGTCCTGACTATGTTCCTAAATTCCTCTTGAGAAGTTAGCCCTTTTTTCCATAATTGGTAGGCCCTCTTCTTAACCCTAATTTCTTTCAGAGTCTCCCAGTTCAACCAGACTGGTTGCCTTCCCCGCCGGCTCGTCTTTCGGGATTCTGGGACAGCCTGCTCCTGTGCTTTCAAAATTTGCTTTTTGAAGTACGACCATCCCTCCTGGACCCCTCTGTTTTCAAGGGCTGTTTCCCAGGGTATACTCTGAACTAGTCTTTTGAATAGTCCAAAATCTGCCCTCCGGAAGTTCAACACAGAGGTTTTATTGACGACCCTCCTTGTAACCCTGAGTATTGAAAATTCTATTATTTCATGGTCACTAAGTCCCAGGCGTCCACCAACCACCACATCCCCCACCAGCCCCTCTCTGTTTGTGAAAAGAAGGTCAAGCGGGGCTCCATCCCTGGTGGGCTCATTTACTAGTTGGAGCAGGAAATTATCCTCAATACACTCTAGGAATCTCCTAGACTGCCTTCTCTCTGCGGTGTGGAGTTCCCAGCAGATGTCTGGCAGGTTAAAGTCACCTACGAGAACAAGGGATGATGATTTTGAAACATCCGCCAGTTGCTTGTAGAATATTTCATCGTCCTCATCATCCTGATTGGGTGGTCTGTAACAGACTCCCATCACAATATCGGCCTTGGTGACCTTCCCTCTGATTCTAACCCACAGGCATTCTGCCTTATTATTGGTGATCTCAACTTTTACAGAGTCAAGAGACTCTCTAACATACAGGGCTACCCCTCTGCCTCTCCTACCCTGCCTGTCCCTTCTGAAGAGCCTGTAGCCACCCATGGCAGCACTCCAGTCATGGGAGTCATCCCACCACGTTTCTGTGATAGCGACTACATCACAGCTTTCCTGCTGCACGATGGCTTCCAGCTCCTCTTGTTTGTTGCCCATGCTGCGTGCATTGGTATACATGCACTTCAGCTGGGCTGCTGATTTGTCATTTATCTCGGGTAGTCCACCTTTAGGTTCCTCTCTGGAGAGCTCAGTTTCAACCCTCTCCCCCTTCAAACCTAATTTAAAGCCCTCCTTATCAGCCCCTTCAACCTATGAGCTAGAGTCCTTTTCCCCCTGTTAGTTAGATGAAGTCCATCTGATCTAATGACACAAGGCAGTATGGGATTTGCCCCGTGGTCGAAAAACACAAAGTTCTGCCGGTGACACCAGTCCCTTAGCCACCTATTGATGAGATAGGTTTTCCTAGTCCTCTCCTCATTCAAGTCTTCTACTGCAGGAACTGAGGCGAAGACTACCTGTGCTCCTCACCCATCAACAAACCGACCCAGTGCTTTGAAGTCCTTTTTAATCACTCTTGTACTGATCATACAGTCATATATGATTCTGCCTATAATCATGCAGGCATGTTTGGCCTGCATCATTCTTTATCTTCCTTCTCCTTGATGGGTTTTTCACTAGAACTGAACAATGCCAAAATCCTTGGCATTGTGAAAACTGTGTGGGCTTTGCTTGTCATTAGTCAGAATATCACGAGTTTTGAGTCTCAAGCCAGGAAATTCTGAACTTTGCAGTCTGTATTATCAGCTCTGGAAGAGAGTTTCCTGGGTTTCAGTATGTTAATTTCTTTATTTTGGACTCTGATTTGTTTTCATAACTTACAATATCATTCACAGGAAGGAAAGGCTGTGATTCAAACCCTCCCCTAAAATGGCTCAACACTTGAGAGCCGCTCTTCACAGGGAAAATCCTTTTACTGCACTTAGTCCTTTTGCTGCCATAAAACACTGCATTACAGCAAGTACTGGAAATGAATATGCAGATTTGTGGGGTTGATAGGAAAACCAAAATTTACATTCATATAGACAGTGTTTTTCTAATGTTTTTATGTTGAAGAAGTGTTTTCTAATATCCTGTTCTTTGAATAATAATAATTGGATTGCCAATATTATAATTTGTTCAAGCACTTAACTTGGATTCAGTTGTGCAGTCGACATTATTCAGTTCATGATCAGTTATAAGGCAGAGCATAAAAGAATCCATTATAAAACACCCCTGAAAAGAAAATTGTCTTCCAACTTCACACGAGAAAACACAGTGTGCATATTCAAGAAAAACGGACAAATTCTTTGTTTTAAGACCTGGAATTTGGCAATAAAATATGCAAAACCAAATATTTCTAATTTATCCTGGTAATTTTTTCCTGGGGTAAGAGGCAAGCAGTTCAGATATTGAAGCACAATGGCCTATAATATAGTGACAAATTACAACAGGTGTCACCGAGAAAGGTTATGATTAATACTTTTGTAGGGTTTTTTTGGTAATACTAAACACATTCTTTTGGCTTTGTGTCAGGGACTGGTGTGTACAGTGCTGCAACAATTTGGGGTTTTGCCTGGACTAATGATCTGTGTTACTGCTGTTCCTGACAGAAAGTTACTAATCTGTTCTGGAGAAGTGATCCTGTGGAGGGCTCACGCTGAGGCACAGTTTGACTTATAACCTCCCAAGCTTCTCTTAAATGGCAGGTAGCCTGATCACTCCTCTTCATCTGACTCGTTGCCTTTGAAGAAACAGGTGGCTCAATAACTCCAGCTTTAATTTCTGTTTTAATAACAGAAAACCTCTAATCTAGAAAGAATTTTAGTTTATTCTTGTGAAGCAAAAGTTGAAGTTCTTAAATTGTAAAGACATGTAAGAGAAACATAAGGTGAGAAAATGAACATAACTCTTTTTTCTCAGTCTCTTTTACATGCTTAAAATGTATTTTGACTGAAATAGTCAAAGGCAACAGCTCATCAAGCACCAGCTCAGCTTCTGCTTGCTGTCCTTCAAGGGAAACTTTAAGTCAGTCTAGTGCCAGAGTAGGAAAGTCAACTTTCACTGCCCTCCACCTCTCAGTTTGTCTTGAGCAGATGCCTGTGAAACTGCATTGTTGCTTCTCTAGTTGCAATTACATTCAATTTGTCTATTAAAAGAAATAAAATAACAAAAAAATAAACAAAAGAAACAAAACAAACAAAAAAACACAGAAACACCCACATCAAAACTTAGCTTCATGATTCTTTCATCCAGTTGCTTTGCCATACTTTGTCTTTGCAGGGTAAAGAAGCAGACATGGATTGTATGTGTTCAAAACTACTGCTATACTTTTGGATCATAGCACTGCAGGATAATTCAGGATGACAGGGACTTCAGGGGGTCTCAAGTCTGACCCTCTGCTCAGAGCTGGCTCAGCTGTAGCTCAGACCACATTGCTGAGGTCTTTATTCCATGGCAGTTGGAAACATTTTCCCTGCCTAGGACAGATTTTCCCTTTGCTCTTGCCTCAGTTGCATGAGGTCCTCACTGGCCACTTCTTCCCACCAGCTGGGTTGCAGCCCTACCCTCATGCATATGGAGCTGGCTGCTGCCCCACTTTGGTATCCTCTGCAAATTCATCAGGGTGTACTTGGTCACCTCCTCAGGTCACAGGTGGTGATGTAAAACAGGACAGGCCCCAGTAAAGACCCTGCAGTACACCACAAGGTACCAGCTTCCAGGCAGCTATGACATAGTGACCACTGCTTCTGAGCCCAGTTGTCAAACCAGGTCTTTACCCAGTAGCTGTGTTATCCATTCAGACTTTAATATCCAGATTGGATACAAGGACATGGTAGAAGTATTGAAAGCCTTGGTCATGATTCATGCTTGGTCAAACCACAATATTTTCCCATCACCACTTTCTTTTTGTTCAGAAATGTCATCCAAGAGGACCCACTCCTTGATTTTCTCAGGGGCCAAAGGATTATAGTTACAAGGATTATGCTTTGAGCTTTTATTGATAATTCAATTGCGTCTCCCTATTGTCAAATATCTCCCTGGATCCCCAAGACTTTTTCTCCTGGAGAACAGCCTTGAAAGCTCTCAGCCAAATTTCTTAGCACAGCTGGGTGCAGCCCAAGAGCTTGTTGACGGCTCACAAGCAATCCTTGACTCATCCTCTTTGTTCTTGAATCCCATCCTTAAGCACAAAGAAAAACTTTCTTAAAGATTACTGAGATAAGAGGCATTCCTTGTTCAGCCAGGCTCATCTGCCTTCAGGGATGAAGTGACCCCTCTGTCTGAGCTGCACCATCACACTGCGGAGCACCACCTCCTTCCCTTTCCTGCCCACCTCTACTGAAGGGTTTTTACCTGTCCACTGCTTACCATGGGTGGTTGAGTGCTATCTTAGTCACTGTCATTTGGTTTCTCCATCCACGTGCTTTTATATGCTTGCTGTGGGGTGGGAGCCCTGCCACTCTTCAATACAGTTCCTCTGTCACTCCCATTGCCCGTCACACTTTGCTTTCCACACCATCCAGCACCTCTTCTAGGCTGTGGGTGGTCATCTGTCATCCTCATTGTTTCTGTTTAATAGCTTTTCTCAGTGTGTTTTTACCTTTTCACATAAATTACATATTCTACATTATTAATACAAAGGAGAGATTTTGGTTTCTTATGGTTTCCTTTGTCCTGCTGGGAGACTGCTGAAGAGGTTTTTTCCCATCTGCAGTTTTGGTTATGGCTTCTGAAGTCATGATGCCACCCTGTGTACAAAAGCATTAGTTAGGTTTTAGAGGAGATAATAAAGTGTGACAATTACTTCTTTAGAACCTTCTGATTCTGCCATATTTTTGTGATGATAATCTTGAAGATCACAGCCTACCATAGCTGTGTGAATTTCTAATAGGTTCTGTAGACATTTGTGCACCTATCACCTATCTTAATTTTTTTTCTTGGTTTATTTTTTTTCATCACTGAAATAGAATACTTGTATCTGTAATTTTGTATCAAGAAATTACATAAAGGGATTTAAGGTCACATGCATTTTCTTAAGGGCTTTATAATTTAAACTGTGCTTATTGTCATGATATTCTCATGCTTTCCATGAACATGTATGTATTTATACAGTGAGAGACAGAGAGAAAGAGCCATGCACAGAACTTCCCTATATAGAAAACTTCAAAAATAGAGTTAATCCCCAGTTTACAGCCAAGATGGGGACTAAACTGATAAGTGAAGACTTTGACAAGTATGAGTTGTAGGATTTTAGTTTCAAAATTACATTTGCAGAAGTCCAGTGCCAAGTAGTACCACTGGAAATTTTTTGGAATGTCAGACAATTTCTTATCTAAACCAAAGACTATCAGTGGAAAGAATTCTAGTGTTCTCGCTGTCCCTACAAAATCAGCAGGTTCTGGGTATTTTTATTCTGAATGAATCATTTCAGAAAATCTTAAAGATCTCAGACTGTAGCCGGGTGGCTGTTCTTACAATATAGTTAGATTATAGCTATATCAAAATGGCTATATCCAAACCTGTGCAGCTTCAGTTTTTGGCACTAACAGAGTGTGGTATTTCCTCTGTTCTGAGTGAAAGTTTGAGTTAGTTTACATGTAGTTTGAAACTTTTAATTTTTTTTCTGAATTTGATGTACAGTATCAGTAAAGCATTGGGAAGAAAGATTTCTAGCTTCCATTTTAGATTTAATCTGTAATTTCTTCAGTAAAGTCAGGAAAGTGCCATAGTGTTTGATCACTGACTGTGCAGGTTATACTCAAAATACTAGAATCAGCTTGCATCTGAAAAAGTCATTGCAAGTGAAATTTTTTTCCAAAGAATGTGTTTTTGTGAGTTCACATATTCGAGCTCAGCCTCCACACTATCTCACAGACTTGCAGAAACTTTGTCCTACGTGCATACACACAGTTACATAAAAGACCTGTGTATAAGCCATTTTTTACTTGAAAAATTTTACCAATTATAATATTAAATAAAAGGAATGGTTTGTTCCTGCCTCTGAGAATAGGATAGGGCCTCAGTGTGGGAAGACTGTGACAAAGATGTCTGAAGTTTGTGCAACACTGTGAATTGTTTCATCCTCATAAACTGAATATTGCAGACAGATTATTTTAAATATAGTTCTGATACCAACTGAAAAAAATCAGCTAGAATTATTTTCAGATCTAACAGTGTGCTGTTTGTTGTCATTTGCTTCATGGATGCCATAGCTTATTTCAGGCAATTAATTGTTCCCACACTCTTTGCTATAAGTATTCTTCACGGTATCCAGTATTCAAACATGTTTTTATGGGCCCACAAGTGATAAGATATAGTTCTCTTACTTGGCTGGATCAATACACCAGCTCCTTGAATCATGCTTCCCATGCGAATTATGAATTGAGAACTTCCCTTCTGCTGTATTTGCTGAAAAGGGCAGTCATTCCTGTTGATAATTGTTCCTGTGTGCCAACAGAAATCTGTAGACAGTGAATGCAAACAGTACGAAAACAATCAGGATTATTTAAAAAAAAAAAAAAGGCCTAAATAACAATAATTTTAATAATTGAATATTTTTAGTCTTTGCTCCCCATGTCTCCCTGTGGAATGAAAGATTTATTTATTTAATCTCAGAAGAATGGTGGGGATTCGTTTGTGTAATGCCTGCTAGAGCTATAACAGCTAATACTAATAGTTCTCATTATCATGTTAGAGGAGCTGTCCAGGTTCTTCCTTTCTACAAGCTGTTGTAAATTATGGCATAGTTTTATGTTCCCATAGTATGGGAACATAACAGTTCCCTTTTATCCTTTTGCTCTCACTGTATCTATATGCCCTAGACTACCTATATGAAAAATTATTCCCATGCTGAGTGTACAACATGGTGATATGTTACATCATAATGGTGCAGTTCCATGAAATACTGCAAGGCACTTCAGTAACCTGGAGCTGCAGAAAGGGGTAATCCTCTTCCAAACTTCCTCTGCCTTACTTCTACCTTTCAAAACTGACCTGCTCTGGGTACTTACCTTCTACATCTTCCTATTGCCAATTTTTTTCTTCTGGTTCTGCTTCTCATCAGACTCCTCCATACACTGCGTCAATTTGCTAATCAACTAGAAAAATAACCGAGCTGGACTTCTCAGCTGACTATTTACCAAAATTTTATGAGGTCTCTGCATCTGGAGGAAGGTAGGTGACCAAGGCACACAGCCAGGAGCTTTGGGGAGCAAAGAGGACGAAAAGGGAGAAAGCACATACTGAACCTTCCCCATGCAAGTATCTGTGAGTTGGTAACTAGCTGCTGATCAGCTCTGCAGGTACATGCCTGGGGACAAGTTGCTGCACCAAGACCATTCCTCTTCCTGCAGTGTGGTCATTACAAAGTGAGATTACATAGTAACAGGAAAATTACTGTGTGAATTTATGTTGTGATGGGACCTAGTACCTGTGTTTTGACCTATTAATGTCAGCCAGACATGAACAGCACATCCTCTTAACAGCTATGTGTGATCTATATGTCAAAGCTCATACAAAATTACGAGGGATCCTCTGGCCTTTGCTGCTTTCATCCCAGGGTTAGCAACAAAATGCTCCCCACAAAATAATCATGTAATGCAGACTGAAACAAAAGAATTAGGGTATTTTGTGATCTATATCTCCATCAGCCCTGTCTTAGTGTGTTATCTGGAGATGTTGTAATACATATCTAGGGTTAACAGGATTGTCTTTACTTTGCTTATAGATAATAAGGGGAGCACTGAAAAATGAGTGTATCTTATTTCCTCTGTTTTGTTGGTGGTTCCTCTGTGTAGTGTTTGTCTTTCCTCTCTATGACCTTTTTTTGGTGGTGTTTTGAAAAGTGAGGAGACAGCATTGTCCTGTTTTGTGTTGCACAGGAAGTGGAAAAAAAAAAAAAAAAAAAAAAAAAAAAACAAAACATAAGGCAAAACCTCTGCACTTTAAAAAGCAGTGTTCTGTATCAAGCAAGTTACAGCAAAAGAAACAAAGGCATTGCCTTATGGTCTAAAGCCCTAATCCTACAGCAACAAGGTTAGTGTGAACTTTGTCATTAATTTAAATGAGCCAACAACTAGCTCTAAAAACTTTTTAGGATAAAATTCTGAAGAGAAATAAAGTCAGTTTTGCTTCTTGTGGTTATCTTAGAAACACTGTAACTAGATTTCTTGAGAGGAAAATAAATCATGGATGTTAGAATTTTGGCAGACTAGCCTGGACATCACAAATCATATTTCAGGTCACAGCTTTCTCAAAAGTAGTCTATATAACTTCAACTGAATTAAAGTCTGCAGCCAGAGATTTAAAATTAACTTGATACCCTATTCTGCTAGACAGAAGTTCTCAGTACTTTGGTGAACCAGTCCTAAAAGTAATTTTTAATTCCATTTCATTCTTCTGTCTTAATCTTGCTTAGAAATCCTGTGAAATCAGAATATATGTAGTTAGGTAGAGTTTCTGAGAATTCAGAGATTTGGGAATATTTTTAATAGTACCACAAATGTGACATGTATATGCAGACATATATAGAATAAGAAAAATGATTTTGCATAGATTTTGCACTAATGCATTAAAGATAGTTGGACTAATCTAAAATATTTTAAGGGAGATAGCTGAAGAGACCTTGAAAGATTTCAAGACTTGACTGGATAAAACACTGAGCAACCTGGTCTGAAAAAAGTTAAGCCTGCTGTGGTCAGGAGGTTGGACAGGACACCTCCCATAAGCCCTTTAAATGAGAAGGTGGGTGGGAAGGAATAAAAAAGAAAAAAAAAAACACAAAAGCAGACACCACAACGAAATAAGTGAACTTTGAAACACAGTCTGACACACAGGACAGAAGGAACTAAAACCTCTAAGCATTAACAATAAAAATAGCGATTTCACAACTGACCAGTCAGCCTTGCCTCTATGCTGGGTAGTATCATGGACCTGATCCTCCTGGAAATGATATTAATGCTTATGAAACACAATGTGGTATTAGACACAGCCAACAAGGCTTCACCAAGAGCATATTTTGCCTGACTAGTCCAGTGGCCTTCTATGTTGGAATGACTGCACTAGCAGTCAAGGGAAGAGCTACAGATGTTCTCTACCTGGATTTCTGTAAGGCTTTTTGACACCATTCCCCAAAACATTCCTGCCACTAAACTAGAGAGATACAGGCTTGATGAACTGACTGCATGGCCATGTCCAAAGAGTCGATGGCTCAATGTTCAAGTGGAAACTATTAAAGAGTGATGTCTCTCAAGGATCCATACTGGGACCAGTACTATTAATACCTTCATCAATAATATAGTGGAACTGAGTGCACACTCAAGAAGTTCGCAGATGAAACCAAGCTGATTGGTGCAGATGATTTGGTAGCAGGAAGTAATTTCTTCCAGAGGGACCCTGACAGGCTTGAGAAGTGAGCCACGTGAACCTCTTGGAAGTTCATCAAGGCCAAGTGCAAGGTCCCGCACCTGGGATGGGACAATCCCCAGTGTCAATTCATAGTAGGGGATGAATGATGATTGAGAGTGGCCCTGTGGAGTAGGGATACTGGTGGATGAAAAGTTGGACATTAGCAATCAATGTGCACTGCAAGCCTGAAAAGACAATTGTATCCTGGGCTACAAAAGTATAAGCACGGCAAGGAGGTCAAGGGAGGTAAATTCTCCCCATTACTCCGCGCTGGTGAGACCCCACCTGCAGTTCTGCTCCCAGCGCTGGTGTCCACAGCAAAACAAAGATGTGGACCTGTTGGAGCAGGTTGAGAAGAGAACCATGCAGGTAATTATCAGGGGACTGATATTCCATTTCCTACGGAAAAAGGCTGAGAGAGCTGGGGTTGTTCAGCCTGGAGAAGAGAAGGATCAGGAAAACATAATTGCTGATTTTAATACTTAAAGGGAGTTTATAAGGAAGACAGAGAAACTTTTTATTAAGGACTGTAGTGATACGACAAAGGGTAGTGGTTTTAAACTGAAGAAGGGTAGATTTAGATTGGATATAAGGAAGAAATTTTTTCAAGGAAGATGGTGGGACATGGGCACAGGTTGCCCAGAGATGTGTATGGAAGTATTCAGGCCCAGGTTTAACAGGACTTTGAGCAACCTTGTCTTGTGGAAGATGTCCATGTCCTTGGTAAAGGGTGATCTTTAAAGATTCCTTATTAAATTCCTTTATTAATTCCTTGATTAAATCTGGCTAGGCATTAAGACCTGCTTTAGATGCAACTCACCTGGAAGTATAAACAGTCTCTGTTGTCTTCTTTCATTCACTAAAAATCTTCACCATCAGTTCTCTTCTTTCCCATGTTTTGCATTTCTCCACTTCTACAATTGCCAGGGCTTTTGTCACTCTATATTCTTCTGCACTTAGTACTGTGCTCTTCAGTCTCTTTAAGAGCCACCATAGGTTTTTGCTAACAGATCTGCTAGCAGACTTTTTTCTTATCATGCTTCTTGAAATAATATATTTGATACTGAAAATAAAACGTGGTCTCTAAACTCCCACCCCACTGCTAAATAGGCTTTCTGGTTTTACACTTGGCAGGAAACTTCACTTTCTTCATTCACCTTCTTGCATTCCAAAGTTTTTACAATAATACTGGAGAATGTTGGCTTACTAATGCTGATCCCAGAAAAACTTAGACAGCTAGCTGACTTACTCTGTCATGAGTAAGTGACAGTAAACATGAAACCATGTATGTAGTTTCATGCCTTTCCCACAAACTTTCTTTTAATCTTTTTTTAACAGAGATTTCTCTCAAACAGAATATCATGAAACAACCATGCATCAGGACTGATATTGGTCTTATTTATGAATGAAAAACATAACCTTGACTGAAAGGTTAGTCATTCCTTACCTAAATGTTTTGCTTCATATCACAGTTAATATAAGTCAACAATAGAATAGCAACATAACTGCTTATTATGCTTTATTAGCAATGAAAAGATAGCCTTAACTGCAATTTTTTGTCAATCATGGTGTATCAGTTAATTTCTGTTTTTTCTAGGCCAGAATGGGAAGCCAATCTCAGTTTGTAGCATTGTTAGAAAGTAAAAATATATCAGAAAGAGGGGGCCTGTTGTTTACCTATCATTATCATTGTTTATCATTACAAATTGATATGTTTATCACTACAAATTGATAAACCCATATCAATTTGGCTTATTTGTCACAGTGAAAACAATGAACAACAAAAAAGAGCATTTTGTAAAATTATTTTGTTTTAAATACAGTTGTCTAAGGTTTAATGATAGTAGTATTAGCTTTTCACACGTACTGACAGAAAACACAGCAACATAAACTGACCTATTTTTACTTAGACAAACTTCAAGCAGATGTCAACTTCTTCTCTGTGATGGCAATGTGTTCTGGTTTTGACACTGAGCAGTGTTGAAGAGTACAGCATACACAGCATATAGGTATACTATCTGCATTTTCACCCTCTACATGAAAAGAAACCTGTACATAAATTATATTAATGAAATACTGTTCTTAGTAAAATAAGCCACCCAATTCTTCTTCTTTTTACCTTTGTCAGTCAGTTCTTGAGCCATAAAATCCAGAATCTCCTAAAATTAAAAGCCTATGTACATTGATGTCTCCTGTGTTTTTTTTTTTTTGAGGTATAAACCTTCTTAAATATCACCTATTTTAGTGAATTTATAGGAAAGAAATCAAATGGCTAAATTAAAATTAAGCATGAACTTGGAATACTCTCACTATATCTTACCTTAATATGCCTTATTCTAAGCCTAACAGTGCAAACTTTTATTTTAGAATGATTACTTCATTACAGGGGGAAAAAAAAAAAATGTACTGAAGTCAATGGAAGCAAATATTCACAATTTGATAATAAACTAAATAGCATAAAGACTGATAGGTACAGATTGGGGAAATCACATCACTTAAGGAGAAATATTTCTTAAGTTTAAGATACAGCGTAGTTTCTAACTACTCCTGTAGGCTATTACAAAGCAATAAATTCAGACTGTCTCTGTTGGCAGTGATGGACTTCCATGTAATTTCTTAATGACACCAAGTGATTAATAAATATTTATGCTCCTAATAAAAGTCTAAACAGAGAGTCAGAATACTTTCTACCATTCTACTCAGAGTTTACTATTGCCTTTAAAGTGGGTGTGATGCATTTACAGGCATATCTTTAGCTTTTAAAATTTGTGACTCAGAGTAGAAAATAGTGTGAGAAAGGGGTTGATGCTCTCAATATCTTTGTCAGTAGACATGGGAAAAAATATTATTGTGGTATATAGATATCTTATTTGAAAAATCTAACCTCAGTAGCTGGTGCTATTCTTCCGTAGTTGCAGTAATACTGCACCTGTAGCTGGGGGGATGTGTAGTGGCAGGGGGCTTTCTCTTTTAGTGCATCTTAAACTTTCTATCAAAGTTTCTGCATTCAATCTTGTCTCATTCTGTGGAAGGAAACCTTTTGAAGCTGCAGAGCACAGGTGGGTTGAAAACATTTATTTCAGAGGTTATATAACCTAACTGTGAAATCTTAGGTACTTTAGTTCTTTCAGGACCTTACCTCTTAGCTGTCAGTAAATGTGGATCTTTATGTCTTTTTTTCCTTTTCTAAGAAAAACTGTTGATTTATTATGTCTCTTAAATGATAGTAATTAAAACGGAAAACTAAACAGTGCCAAACATCACAAAAATATTCTGGAAAATATTGTGTTCTTTGTGTATAAAAAGAAAAAAAATCAAGCTTTCCTTTGCACATTTTGGGACAAGCCATCTTTATTTATTTCACTGGGGTTTTGCTCCCTTTTTCACTAAATCAAATTTTGAAGGAAGTAGAAATGCTTTATTGAGTACCAGATACTAGCAAAAAGATAAATGAATGCAGTTTTCCAACTGACACCTTCTCTGCAAAAATATCTGAGAAAGGTTTTAGAGATTCTAGGGTTCCAAAGCAATCTATGCAGATTTTTAACTGAAATGCTGTCGAGCAGGGGCCCAGCATGATCACATTCTTCATATAGAGAACTCTTGCTTTGAAATCACATGTTGAGCACATGAACAAAACTACATTTATATGTTTCTGTTTATGAAGAGATTGAAAAGAGGGCATCAATTTAGAAATTAAATCTTTTTTCAATCCAACATTTGTAGTTATATACCATAAAATATGTGTTAATATGGAGAATATCTGGAAATGTTAATCTTTGCTCAAATGCCATGGTAGTGAATTTTTAAATTGAGAACAATTTTTATCAGGACAGATTAATTCTATCTTGAAAAAATTAAAATATAGCAAACCCATTATTACCATAAGCTTCCCATTCTGAGATCTAATTAGATAATCAATCACTCGCTTTAATTGGAATAAAAATTATTTCATTCACTGAATGAAAATGAAAGTTTCTTTTGACTTTCCTAAGAGTTAGTTTGTATTTCCAAGCTTGAGTGCAATGCCTTATAAGAGATGAAAATGCAGTTCTGATATGATTGCATTCCAGAATTTGCTACTCCAAAACAGATTTGCCTTTTTATAAATTTGTTTTATTGTGAAATTTAAATATCTGTTAGTATTTAGTGGATGACAATCAAATTTTTTTCATATTGAACAGGAGACAGGATCCATAAAAAAACTAAGAACATAGTAGAGTTTTAAAGAAAAAAAATTTAATTTTAATTTACATTGACAGATGTGTATTGTTTGGGTTTTGGTTTTTTTTTTTTTTTTAATTATTTAGAAACATTGGATCAACTAAATTTCCTGATAGACTTTTTGTTATCTCTTATTTCAGTTTGAGAAACATGTTTTAGGCTGTTTTTGGTTTGTTTTGTTTTTTAATAATAATTCTTCCATTCTAGTAAAGAATAATAATCTTAGGCTACTCTACAGATCACTCAGTGTCTCTTAGTTGCTGATACATTTGGATAAAACTTTCATCTGCTTCCTTAAAATCATGCTCTTTTTCTGCATTTTTCTTGTATTCTGCACAGGTAGAAATAAAACATTCAGTTAAACTATAGAGTTACAGCCCATCAAACTTCATATTGCAAAACCATCCCATAAATGAGTAGAGCAGGTTGAAGGGAGACATTATTGATCTCTACAACTATCTGAAAGAAGATTGTAGCGAGGTGGGTGTTGGCCTCTTGTCCCTATAGACTGGAGATAGTTTCAGTTTCATAACCATGAATACGTTTGTCTTCCCAGGGCTAGGGACAGGAATTGTGGAATTGTGTTGATTCTGTTTCCTATGGGCTTGAAAACTCTGTCTTTTCCGGATCAGTTCAGAGAGTCTATTTCATTTCTATGCAAAAGTTATTTGAGCATGCACAAAAAAGACTGAAGGTGCTGAGAATTTAATAAAATAAGGGGTGGAAAATTTCTGAAGTCAATAATTCCTTATATAAATCATGATAATTTTAAAGAAGACTGGAGGAAGGCATCTCAGATTAACACAGGATAGACACTTCAGCATCCTCTTTTAGTATATGAATGCAGTAGAATTAACCACATGATCATGTTGGCTTATACTAAAGATAATGACCATAAGCTGAATGAATCCACAGTATGCACTTCAGTGATGAGCAAAACTGACCTGAAGCTTTGACAGTATCTTGCGGGAATGTGAGAGTGTTCACACCATAATCACCAAGGAAAGTGCAGGAACTGTGTTATTGTAAAAGAAGTAGGGATATTCTCTGAACAGGAGAGTGACTCTCCTAATACTGTACCCCTAATATGGGCACTGGTAAGTAGAGATTCCAGAGGGATTAGCTTATATCCAGTGTATCTGCAGTAATAAATTAGTGAAGTCAAAAGTAACTGCATGAAGCCTTTTGATCCCTGTACATCTGCATCCAGACTGGCTGTGCTGGGAGTTTTCCAGTCCTGTTTCCCAAACTGAGTTCATTCCTCAGACAAAAAATATTTTTGCCTTTCCCCTGTGCTACACATAGCAATCACATCCATGTTTCAAAATTTCATGAAAAGCTTCATTCTACATGATTCCACACATTTTAGTCTATTGGCTGCATTAAAATATGTTTCTGTGGCAAAAGAAATTAAAGGGTAAAGTACAAACTCAGCAGGAATTGTTAGTTCTCCATGGTCGTCATATATGTAGAAATCATGAGAGAAGGGTTTTTGTTCTGCTTTGTATTTATTTATAGAGTGAGCTTTTAACCCATCTGAAGATAAGGGTTTGTAAAAGCCTCTGAGGGAAATGAGTTCAATTTGTTTGAGCAGTTACAGTTCATTCCCTGAAATAATACACTTTAAAGAGCATCAATATGTTTTCTGGATGACTGAAATGAAGAGCAGTTATTGTAAAAATAAATCATTAGTCCAGATATTATCCATGGTGTCCAGTCAATTTTTTACTATATTCTTGAAGTATTTATGAGCTAAATTAAAGCATACATTTAATCTGAAATATCAGCTCAGCATCTCTGTAATATCTCAAAAACTATTCAGGTGAAAAACATTTCTAATTCATAGTGTGTTAGCTTTTAAGATAATGTCATTCCTATGCTGATACACTGAAATCGAACTACACACACTGTACTCGCAGACACAGACTACTTTAAGTGTGTATTTTATCTTTCTGTTTCATATCCCCAGATGGTAATCTGTTTGCTTTGGGGTGAATTCATGAAATGAAGCATCTGGAGTTTAGAGTGTTTTGATTTGCTTCAGTAGCTGCATCAAGTTCTGACTATATAACAAAATATTTGCTGCTAGTGCTCTTATCCTGAAAGTAATGTTGCCAAAGGGCAGGGAAAGTACAAATGTATTGGTACACTTTTTCCAGAGTAAAATTATGATAGGCTTCCTAAAGACCCTAGGGGCAAGGGCTCAGTTTTCCAATGTGCAGACGTATGTCATGTGTTGTATAAACAGTTGTCTACAGTTAGTTTTGCACTCAAATATTCTATCGACTTACAAGTACAAGGTCAAATAATATTTTGGTTTAGTATAAGAACATTCATTAAAGTTGATTTGGTTATGGTGATGGTTCTATATTCTCTATTATATTGTTAAAAGATATCAATTACATTACAGCTAGATTACACCTATAGAATGAAGTACTTCTTATGTATGGATGCTGGAGAGCTGTTTTATTTTATATGTGTTCCTTTTTAAATTCAGGCACTTGTTTCTGTATATGGCTACGAATACCCAGAAGTCCTGAGTATGAAAGAGAAACAGGAACTCTCAGAGGCAGCTCAGATTTGTTTTAGAGTATGCCATAGAAGCAGTAAGCAAAGTAATTCCTTGATTGGTTTTTCCTTCTTTTGTAATCCCTATGGATTTAGCAGTAGTTTCTGATATCGTTAAACCATAGCACTGAAACTGAAATTGCTTTGTGAATTCCTGGATAAATCAAACAGCATCCATTGAAGCATGAAACATATTTCTTACCTCTTTCTGTCCTAGAAAAGATGCAGTGCTACTCAGAATCACAAATAAAGGATTAAACATGCTAACCCACAAAAGCTAACAAGCAGTAGTTTAATTGTAGGATTGCTCTGTCACATTGAGAGTTGTAACTATGTACTAGGCTTACTTTTGTTTGGCTGGTTTTGTTGGGTTTGGTTTTCTTATGAGTTTTTCATCAAATTCTAAGTGTTATCCTTGGTTTTAAATGGCATGAAATTAAATATTCATTCTTTTGCAAGAAACCCGCTTTCTATCCTGGAAGGCAAGGTTGCTATTGTAAATAGTAGAAGCAGGGAAGCTACAGAGGTAAGAGGCACCTGAAAAATGAAGATTGTGGGCACCTGCAGAAAACAAGTGCTAGTTTGGTACTGTTGGACTTAAGCTCAAAGAAATCTGTGTTTTCATAATCTCTGTTCTTGTAGCTTCTCATTTCGTCCTGACTCAGGTCATGTGTGAATGAAATGGGAAACTTTCATGGGTAAAGATCTTATTTCTTCACTTTTTCTTCTGACAAATCCTACTTGCTAAGCTGATGAGAAATATTATAAAATGGGCTGTTGCAACTGTTTAAGTTAGATCAGAGAATATTATTACTTTTATTTTTTTCTGTCAAAGAGTTATTTAACAATCACGTAGCAGAATAAAGCTATCAGACTTTATACAAATGAAACCTGTAATTAAGAGTGGTTATTAAATATCAAATGGTGCAAGTGAGTACTGGGCATTCGAGGTGTTCATGTTGGGTTTGTCCAGTTAGGTGTGACATGTTTAAGCAATGTCCTTAACTCTGTTTTACACTGAATGCTTTGTCAACTCTTTAATTCATAAAAGACTTTGTATCTTCATGATATCCATGATAAAAAGAGGCAGTTTCTCATAAAAAAGAGGTTGACATAGTGATTTCAGCTGTTTTAACCACATACTCTTAAGTGCCTGCAAAATCTTAAACAAAATTAGATCGAGTTGTTCCCAGAGCACAGGTCTGTCATGAGGTGTTTCAAAACTCTAAGAGAACCTATCTGAGATATGTGGTGGTGTCACATCACAGAAGGGAGTGGATGTGGTTCATTGCAATAAATATTCAGAACATTTATCTGTCCTTATGCAATTCTTAATGCCTGTATTTCTGCTGATGTGTAACACATCAAACAGTATTTCATACCCTAGGTGATGACGGGATGGGGTGAAATGGGATGGGATGAGACTTAAGCAGGAGACACATGTCAGTGTCTGTTAACATTTATATTTGTAATGCCATACATGAAATAAAAACCTACAGACAATAAGTATGTACAGTCAGGGCATAAACAGCAGTGCCTTCTGCTTTTTCTGGATATGTGTAATTTAATTTTTGTAGAGGGCTGTGAAACTTCATAACACTTGACAGTATGTAGAGAAATTAAATAAATAGTTTTGTAGTCTTACTGAAGTAGTAGTAAAAAGAAACACTGTAAGGAGAAATAAATATTAGTATTATTTCATCAGGTGACACTGATACTGGACATTCATCCTGAATTCCAACATTTTTGCTTTAATTTCTTGGTAATTTTAATTTTGCAATTTGTAGCATTTTGATAAAGAGTGACTTTTATTGAAAAATGAGATATTTTTTAAAGCCACAAGAAATAATATTTTAAAGGGATGATTTTACAAAGACCATAAGCTTCTTCACATCACTTTTGTCTATAAAAGTTCTTAAAACATTAAACCTAGTCAGCATTCATTCTAATTGAAGGTTATATGATGATGAAGTATTAAAAGTATGATAGAATCCAAGTGTGTTATCACAGACTGCCTCAGTATTCATTCTTTTGGCTTTCAACAAAAGCAACAATGAATGTGAGGGCCTCATGCAAAGCAAATGAGATAATATATGCTTTGTCTGAAAAATTCTGAAATTTATTAGTTTTCAAAAATCTCATACATAATTATTAAATAGAAATGCTAGTACTTGAAGATCATATAATTCTTGTGGATATTTAAAAAGCGAAATGTGAGGGTTTGTTTGTTTGTTTGTTTGTTTGTTTTTAATGTTTTTAAACGTGAAAATACTATTTCAGTTCACTTTTGATCACTTGTGATAACTGAAAGAAAGGCACGAGAGATGCATACTTTAGGTCAGATGATGAAATACAAACCCAAGCCTATGTATACATTTGCTATTTTTAAAATATTACAAGTTATTGAAAGGATCATAAAAGGAAGATCTAATGAATAATCAAGTGGTTATAACCTACTGCCCTACCTTAGTACTGCCTCTAGTTATATGTCTGTCATTTTCCACAGATATTTATGTAAGTTTCGTAATGATGTAAGCACCTGCCATAGTTAATCCATTTCAGAGCTAAACTATCCTAAGGATTACAAAGTTTTTTTTTTTTTTTTTTTTTTTTTTTTTTTTTTTTTTTTTTTTTTTCCTGCAATTTAAATTTAGTTCTTTCAGAGATGTCAACTAATAATCTGTATTTTCTATTTCCGGATTTTTCATATACAGGATCTGAATTGCTAAAATTCAATTACATATCTACAGGACATAGTATGCCAGGCAACTCTGAAAAGGAAGCAGTGGACAAATCAGTGTGATGCCTAGTCCCACAGAGTCACACTTCCACTCTGTCATTCTGAAACTCCTTTTAGCTGGGGAGAGTGAAAGTAGGTGCCTGTGGGATACTGTGGTCTGCCACAACTTAATAACTCTACAAAGATCAGTAAAGCTTTGGAAAATTTTGCTACATAGTTGTAAAGCTGAGCCTCAAAGGCTGGTTTTACAGACCTCAATGTAAAGCAGTTTTTTAAAATTAATGTTATCAATACAAAGTTTCTTGGATAAACTTTTAAACTTTTTTATTAGCTTGTTCATATAGCTTTTTGAAACACTGACTCTAAACCTAATATATATTCCAAGTAATCTAACAAAACTGTTTGGAAACCCAAACCAAAGCAAACCAAAATACAACCATCGTCTGCCTTAGACTTGTATGGAATTTTTTCTTTGTTCAGTTCATCAGTACTTGACAAGAAACATACATTTTAAGATAATGTTTTGAACTATGACACATTTACAAAACAAACCACTGCTGTCCTCAGTGCAACTTCAGTAATATCTCTTGAGAAACCTGTAAGAAATAATCAGTGATTTGAGGAAAAATATGTTTGCAAGCCTTGCAAAATTCTATTGTCTAAAGAATATAATTATCTTATGCCTGGATCCCTAATATAAATGATATAAAAACCTAATTATCTGTGGTGTCAATATATATATCTGGAGGACCTGTATTATTATTAATAGAATTATAAAATCAGAAATATTTATCGTTTGATAGCTAAAACAGTCAGCTTTTTGCTTGTTATGTCTCAAAATTTTAGCTCTGTGGCCTTTAATGCTTTATATACTTTAGAATATGTAGGTCATATAACATTTTCATGATGCTCATGTTTATTGTGTGCTTTTAGGGCAAACTTACAGTAAATTATTTCACATCTGGCATGTGGCTCATACAATCAACTGAAATGCCTGTGGTATCTCCAGGCTCTCCCTGTGAGTGTGGCTTTGGTGACTTCTACTTTTGATGGGTTCTTATTTTGATACTGTGATACTTTCTGACATATTTTTGTGACAGTTCTACTCCTTAGAGCAATAATCCTGCTGACACTGCACGTAAACTTTTGCAATAGACAAATTTAGATAAACTATTCCAGTTACCAAAGGGACATTCCTGCAGATGATTTTTCTTCCACACATTAGATGATGATCAGCATCTGAGGCAAAATGTACTTGCACACTCCATGAAAGAAATGTGTCTTTTGGACTTTTGTTCTGTTGGATATTGTATAATTCCCACTAGTTTTTGTGGTGTGCACAAAAAATCTTAGTGTGCCACTAAATATTTTGTAGAAAATTGTGGAACTTCCTCCCCTCTCATTTATCTCTCAGTATTTTCCTTTTTTTCTCTCCACCATTTGCAGTAATTCTTATAATTCAGGTTTGCTTTCTTGACTACTAAGCAGATGTTCTCCTAAGCCTGCTAAAACCCATTTCTTACTTCTGAGGGGTCACAATAATTTCAGAACACACTACTTTTTAATCTAATAAGTGCTTCTTTTCCGTGTGTATCGTTGTACACGCAGGAACACTGAATTTGTTTTATCATTTCTGCACCTGGTTAGCAAGCTTGTGTTGTTTTCCAGCATCAGTTTGGTGTCACCAAAAGAGCAGACTCGGGCTGAGGGCAGCTTGTTATAAGACAGGACATTAGTGATATCACACTGCTGGGGAAAATGTTTAGTCTGGGTCGTTCTCACCTTTCAGTCAATCCTTTATCTCTATAAAGACTCCTTTCTTGTCCCACAGAAACTGGAGTTTTTCCAATAGCCTTTTGTGGTGGGCCTTGGTCAATAACCATTGGGATTTTCTACAACAACACCCCTCTAGCCTTCTGCTACCACTTGGGGATTAACCTCAGAAATAATGAAGTAATGAGATGGAGATATTATCAATATTTGGGAATTTGATTCTTGAGATTCTCCGGTGCAGGAGGTTTTAGTATTGATACTCCATCATAATGCTGACAGAAATCTGAGTATTTAAATGTCTTTTGAAGGTTAGTTAGAATATAAAGCACAGTTAAGAGTAAATTCTTTTGGCCTCCAAAGGCTCACACTCATCGTTATTTTAAAGCTGCTGTGTTTGTAACCAAAGGTGAAGGGAAATGCCTACAATACTCAAAATACTTCCTCTTTGTTTCAGCATAAAAGAAGTATTTTTATTGACAATTTTTAGTGGATTTTCGTACTTGAATGTTGGGTTTTTTAAATTCTAATTTTATTTTGTATTATGTCTGAGATTAATTCAACATAACATAACAAAAGATGAGATTAAATAGTATTACAGTTTTCCTTAGGAAGTGAAAACCCCAGAAAAAAATATAGCCATGAATTTAAATAAGTCTTCTCTTCTTCACCACTAAAATCAACAGATAAGTTAGCTGTGAACGTATTACTCTAACCTTCATAGTATAGAAAGCAAAATGTAATCTTTATTTAACTTAATGCTACATAAGAAATTTAGGAACTCAATAGTGTAGAAACCTTTCCAGTTACAGTAGAATATATATTTAAACTGCAAAACACTCTTGCAGTGTGGTGTGAAAGAACTGCTACTTCTGTGGGAAAGTACTATGGAAAGACTGCCATTCTGAAAATAGCTCTTTTCTTTTATAGAACAATACTTTTTCATTGAACCAAATAAAAAGTCCAGTAATAATGGCATAAGATATTGCATTAGTGAACAGATTGCATACCCTTCACCCTCTTGAATGGACTTAATGATTGTAACAACAGTTTTTATTCCTTGATTATTGTTAAAAAAAATTCCAAGGCAAACTTTCTCCTCATGCTGTTAATCACCTCACCTAAGCAACATGGGGTTTTTGCTGGTTTTGGTTTTTGGACATGGATGGAGAAAGCTATGTAGGTACAAAATTCCATCACCAGCAGAGGCAAGTAATTAATCCTACTCTTGAAAAGATTTTTTTTTTTTCTGTGTTAGCATTCTGTATTTAATGCTTTGCCAGTTTCACCTTCGTATCCTTTAATTAATGTTGTTTGAAACTACTGTGGACAACCCAGTTGCCTGCTCCCCTTGAATGCCAGTGAGTGCACTGTGTTATTTGGTATTATTAGAAGTTTCCATATGCCTCTAACTCTATTTACCTCAGCAAAAGCATTTACAGATCTGACAATCCTTTCTGTTCCTTCTTGGATAGGAGCTGAATATGATACTAAAACATCTCAAGGCATTTCACTAAAACCATCAGCATTTCAAGAAGCTGATGTAAAACCAAAAATTCTAATTAAATTTTCCTCTTCTCTTTCCAGTGGAGCTGGAAAATTTGGCAGCAAACTCTGTCTTTCCTGCTTGTATTTGTGGAGCCTGGATTTTGCAAGGTAAATGTTCCATTTTAATTGACTCCAAATTCATACTCTTGTAGTTTCCAATGACTCAAATAACCTTATAATACCTGTAGGTTTTGAGGAGAATAGCCTTGCTGAGTGTTTTATCGATACTTTTCGCAGTGAACTGTATTAGAGTATTCTAATAACTTTAAATTAATACAATAAGTTGTAGAGTATTCTAATAACTTTAAATGAATACAATAAGTTGCTTTGGACTCATTCACTAACACACCTCCAAATCATGAAGAAAAAAAAAGGATGCCAGGACCTAGGTTATTTGTGAGTTTCTGGGTTATTGCTCCTGACTTTCCTCATTTTCAGTGGAAGAACAGTTAAGCTGAGACTGTGGATTTAAATCTGAATATGAACACATTTATTCACTCAAGATGTGTTCTCTTTGTTGTGTTTATTGGTGATTTTATTAGAAGAGAAACTGAAGGTAGTTCTTCAGATGTGTCTGACTATGTTTGAAAACCTTTGCTGCTGCACCGTTTTTAAAATGAGACATTCTTATTTGTTCTCTTAAACAGTTCTTAATAATGATATTTGAAAGGTAATCATGTTTTCCTAGCAAATATTTGGAAAATTCATTTTTCTAGAGTTCAAAAATATCTCAGACAAACTATCTTGTTTTGATAATAATTTTTGTTACCATGGACGGCTGCTGGTTCTGCTGAGAAAAATCTGTCCCTGAATACTTCCCTTAGCTTTGGTTAAGAGTCTAGGCTTAATATTATTCTCTTTCCTTCCAGACTTAGTTCCAGACATGAATTTTTATCTTTGAAGTTGTCTCACTAGTCTGTAGGAAAGAACATTCCCCTCTGAATCTTTCTGCCATTGAAACTAGCTCTTTTACACATGGTGGAAAAAGGTTTTTCAAAAGCTTTTTTATTATACTATAAAGAATTGAACCAGAAGCTATGCAAAAGCTGCTCCAAATCATGCTTTTAAATGGAGTGCTGAGCAGAAGAATTACCCCCTCTTGACAGAAGTGGCACTAGAAGCTGGAAAAATTGACACTTTTGAAAAATAAAATCAGCAGCCCTCTCAGCACCTAAAATAGGGGAGTGGATATTCTACTCTTCCTCATTTATTAAACAAGCTGAACCCCAAGGCAGTGCATTTCAATGTATTGTATTTCTTTAGGAAGGAAAGGAAAAAGTTGCAGATGTGAATGAAGCCCTACTACAAAAATGTGGGTGACGACTGTAAAAGGAAAGGTAGCAGCATTTCCTTCTAGGCACCTTCTGAGGATGGAAGCCATTTGTAAATACTGAAAAAGGCTGCCCATTTACAAGCTCTCTTTCATCTGATAGAAACAGCAAAAAAATGTTCTAGTTGTGAGGAAGACACCAAAAGCAGTGATTCTCCGTGCAGATGGTTGGGCATAGCACAATCAGACTTGCCAGAAAAGTCCGGGTGCTGTTCTATTTCAAACAGGTGCTGGTGCAGCTCCTCAGATTTTGTGTTGTGTTACACATGCCTAACTATCTTGAGTGTGAGAATCCAACAGATGAGAAGAAAGCACTAGAAATCAGCAGTCTGGTGGCAGAAGCCGTAATTTTACAACAGTTTAAACAAAATTTTCATTATTACATCACATTGTGTTTAATGAAAATTTAAGCATGTACTTAAGCACTTACCAAATTGGGTTAAATTTGGCTCAATGGCAGCTAAAGAAGTGACAAAGAAAATAATGCGTAAAAATTCCAAAGCATTTATGTGTGACAGAGCAGCAGACACTTGCTGTTTTTTCTCTATCATATATTATAGTTAGTTTGGTATATTATGCAAGATAACAGCCACCAAAAGATATATAATGTTTTTAAACACAACTGAGAAAGACCCTTATTTTCTCTTATTCCAAAAGATGTAGCATTATGATTTTTTACCCAAGATAACCAATTCTGACTTAGTGGGATTCTTTTGGTTATAAAGGTAGTTAAATATGAAGGTGACATTGATTCTAGCGAGATATGTGTAATTTTTGTCATTGACATTTCAATAACAAGACATCAATATTCTATTTGGAGTTAGCAATAGGTCACTGCCAGTTAGAGTGGACTCATATGTCTTTATTGTGATGATCTTCTGTGGGGTAATGAGATGTTTATAATCAGAGCAGAGAGTAGGTTTAGAGTTGCAGTTCGATCATTCTATTTTTAAACCAGTTTGGGGAATTACTGTGAAGTAAATTGTCTTTCATTCAGTCTTTTGTCTTCCTGCTTCTGAAAAGATTTATTACCACCTTTTTAACTTGTTTTCCTAGCATTCTTGTAAATTTTTAATGTATAGTGCATCATACTTGTGGATTTCAATAAGCTGATACTGTAAAAGTTTTCTCTGTGATTCTGATTTCACATTAGGGTACATTAAAAAAAAACATAAATCCCAAACCTCTGAGTAGTTTTTTGGCAACTCAGGAATGATTATTTCTTTACTAGTCTAGAAAACACTAAGTACTAATGTAAGGGACTAAGCCATTAGAGGTGTAATGGCTTTTTGTACTTTAAAAAAATATTAAAAAAAAAAGGAAGGTTTTTTTTCAGTGTCACCTCATATGTCCATACATACATTGCTAAACAGAAATTTCTGAAGAGAAATTGTGCCATTAATCCATAATCTGAAATTCTCCACATGAGCAAAAATAATGTATTTTTGCCATTAGGACATGTAAAGGAAAATAAAAGTAGTTTAGAGGTGGTGTCTAATCAAACAGCACACTTTTTGATATATACCAGGGGCATGATTCTAATTTAAAGTCATTTAAATTCATGGGTGATTATGAACTCTCACCTGGCACTAGGGTATGGGAATTCTTTCTAAGTATTTATTACAGTTCCTTTACTGATCAGTAAATGTTATTTGCACCAGAAATTCTCTAAGTGTATTTCTTAAGGCTCCAGGTTGATAACTGTTCTCTCTTTTTCTTCTATAAAAAGTCATCCTTGAGAGAACACCACTGTGATGGTGCTAAAGTCCTGTGCTTTTATTTTGGGTAACTGCAGTCAACAGCCTGTATTCATTCAAATTAATATAAGGATATCACAGAATCACAGAAAGTTAGGGGTTGGAGGGGACCCTGAAAGATCATCAAGTCCAACACCCCTGCCAGAGCAGATATCAGATATGAAGATTTTCCACACTGCTCTTGATGATGGAGTGTTTATGTAGACAGATTAACTCAGTTTCCTTTCCCAGATGGACAACGGTGATTTATACTAAAGTAGCTACTCTCAGTTTCAGCTTTATCATCAGATATATCCAGACTTCATATATGAGTGCTGTACTTGTCTAGAAGTAATGATTTCCACTGTCATCTGTACTTATTCTAAAGACTTGTGCTTAACAGTCTACAGTTCTTGAGTAACTTCCCTGAATGTAATGGGCCTGTATACTGAGGATAAAAATTATCTCTTGGACATTTCTAGAGGAGAAAGCAAAAAACATTTGGATTTTTCTATTTTTGTCTTCTCTTTAAATCTACGAATCTAGAATTTTAGAAGTGCTTCTACAGGGGTTTGAAAATATAAAGAAATATAAATAATTAAGGGTTCTCAGATATCTCTGTGTTATCTAATCTGCCCACCTGAAAATAAGTAAAATCTGTCATAATCGCTATGCTTTTGAGACTGGAAACTACTGTTCTTCTAACTGAAAAAAATCTTAATATTTGTGTTGAAATTACTGGAAATACATAAAATATGATATGTAAATAAAAAAGAGTAGAACCCGTCAGGTTTAAACCCATTTATCATAATCACAAGATCATAGAATCATAGAATAGTTTGGGTTAAAAGGAATTTGGTTACCACCACCTTGAAATGTGCAGGGACACCTCTCACTAGATCAGGTTGTTCCATGCCCCATCCCACCTGGTCTTGAAAACTTCCAGGTATAGGGCAGTCACAGCTTTCCTGGGCAAACTGTTCCAGTGTCTCAACAGCTACACTGAAAAGAATTTCTTCCTCATAACTAACCTAAATCTAGCCTTTTTAATGATAAAACCTCTCCCCCTTGTCCTATCACTACACCCCCTTGTAAAAAGTCCCTCTCCAGCTTTCTTGTAGCTGTTTAAAACTGACGCACAGCAAACAAGACCTTCATTGTGACAGAGATGAAGTTCATTTAGTCAAAACACTCCTGTTTCTTCCCTGGCCTCTGCCATCAATCAGATGGTGTTTTAATTTAAAGGGGACTAGAATTACTGTTTGGAAATGATAGGCTTATTTGCAGTATTCTTGAGTTTTGAAAAGTACAAACATCAATCAGACATGAACAAACTCATAGAGGAACAATCTGCTGGGAAAAAAGTTGCAATGCAAAAATGAAAAAGGGGTTTCTTTGTGTTACAAAATTTTGTTAGACAGCTATTCTGCATCAACTTCTTATGTTTTGCAGAAGATAAAGACTCCTTAACAAAAATCTAGAAGGTCTTTTTGTCTCCTTTTAGCAATAATGTCAGTATGCTTCTATTTTCTGTAAGAGGTAAGGCAACATTTTTGACTGTGAACCTTTCTTGAAATAATGGATTCAGTCCTTCCTTGACTTTCCTTCATGCCTCACTCACAAGACTACCATGCATCCTTAAATCTCTCCATTTCACATTTTCAGCAATGCAGCTTGATCTTTGGTATGGAATTTTGCAATGAGAGCTTATCAAGTAGAATATTGCACTGACTTTCATTAATCAGAAAATATATGATCAGGAAAAAAAGAAAGCTTTGTATACAATTACTGTGAATATAAGCATGACAGTTGAGCTACACTAATATTAGAAGGTCTGTTAAATAAAAGCCACATGTGGATATATGTATTTTTAATAAATATATAGATAATCACAGTCTAACAACTTGAATTATTTTACGCAGTCTCTGGTTTATGATTTCTGGTATATTTTGTCAGTACCACTAGAAACTGAATAGAAGCAATTAACATGAATGTCAAGTCCCATTCTTGAATAACAAGTTTCAGAGCTTTAGTCCATCCTTGTTTACTGCCTCATTGTGAATTAAATCAACCTTAGACTAGATCTTTCTCAGTCTTGCTATAACATGCAGGCCATGGTGTTCTGCCTTATTTTACTCTCTCAGACAGAAGGACTTACTGCCAGTCAGGATGTGTCAACGTAAGTGAGAACCTAGGCTTGAAAGTCCAAGAACTACGGGATGTTGAAAATCTATGGTCAAGTACTTGATGATAAGGAACCATGCCAGCTCCCTGGGAGAGCCCTGTCCCAAGTACATTAAAAAGCCCTTGAGTGTGCAAGGAAGAACAGATAACCAGCCATGTGAATGAGTACTATAAGTCGATGCAACTTTAAAGTAAAATAGCTTGACATATCTTGAGAAGGCATTAATGTGGAGAGGCTGTGTAGCACAGAGTATGTGCTCTCTTAGAAAACTGAAAGGGAGTGACGGGCACCCCAAAGGTACAAAGAGATATTTTTCTGGAACTAGTCCTTCTGAAGCGTTTTCTGTCACTGAAAATATTATTAAAATGTTACAATAGGAAATTCTACTGTCATCACATTTTTAAAGAGAAAATCATGAAGGATGAGGAGTGAATATACAATAATAAAAAAATTTACAGCCTCAGTAAAATATAAATATTTTAATGATAAATCTGGAGGTAGAGAAGCATCATGCTCCTTTCTCTATATGCAAATAACAGAATAAGAAAAAAAATATTCTTCCAAATTGGCCAGAATGTCATCAAGATTTCATAAAAATTATTCTTGAATTATTTATTTTGTGCAGGTAGAACCCCTGTGCTGAGTCTGGTGTGCTGTCTCTGAAGTGTACTGGTGCTGTGCTGAAGGCCATTACTTAAACTCTTGCACTGCATTCAATACACAGAACAAATCTGTCTGGCATTCACTTTTTTCTCACACCTGGCTGTTTCTGCCTGTGCAAAAGTGAGCATATATTTGGAGTCCTTCTGTAATCATTCCCCTCCAAAATTTCAGCTTCTAAAGGGGAAGTTTATTTGGAAACAAATTGCACAAAATCAGGGCAGTTTTATTAGGAAGATTTGAAGTAACTTCACCTTCATCTATTACAAGAAAAGGAGAGCTATCTTACAGCACTTGTTCAAATGTATTCGCTCTGAAAATATTCTCATAAATTAAGCAGAAAGGAGCCACCATTTAATTTTCTTGATGTCTTGTCAGACAGAAGATCAATGCCTCAATCAGAGATAAAGGTGGATACAGAAGAGGGAGGGTCTGGAGAAAAGGGAATGAACCAAGAACTGTTTGATAGATATTAGTTTTAGTTTCAGTTTGGGCATTAGAAGAACAGTGATGTTTTTCAGAATCAAAGACCAAGTATTGTGGTACAAAGTAGGCTATTTCTGCAGTACTCATGCATGTATAAAAATGTGTCATTCCTAATGCATTCCCTATATTTCTGATTTTCATCAAGGTCAAATTGGTATCACCTAACATGAAGACTAAAGGCCATAGCCTAGGCTAATGTAAATAATGAAAAAAAAAAATGAGTGATACTAATTTACAAGAAATTGTGAAAGCTCATAGACCTTGGAAACTCTACCCACTGATGAGAGGGAGAAATATTTCAAAACATTTTTGATTTTAAAATAAAAATTGCTGTGTATATTCATTTGGACTTTTTCAAAGTAGATGTTCATTATTTATTTTTTTACTGTAACAGGTTCTTGACTTTTGTTCTGTCTAAAAAAATACTGGATATTGAAATTTTCGAGAACCTTGTTACATGCAGTAACAACAGTTAAAGTAATGTGTCTTCACATGGTATCTAGGAGCCAAAAATACATCTATTTTCTTTTCAGTTATGAAATAATAGGATCTCTTATACTGTGGTAGCAAATCAGTAATTACTTAACAAATTTTATGAAGAGAGGGGAAAAATAAAAGGGACAGCTATGTGGTTCCTACTTATAAATAGATTGTTACAGAAAAAAAAAAAAAAAAAAAAAAAAGCAAAAAACAAAAAACAAAACAAAACTAACAAAAAACCCCAGCAAGCTTAAAAATATGGACCATACATTTTCATCTTCATGCAAGAGCCCTAGTGTTCTTACCATTGAATGCACTGCAGAAAAGTGAGTATTCACTCTCTAAAAGTCTTTAAGTAAATTATTCCTGGGTGTTGCTTTACAATGCACAGGATAGTTTTTAAGTGTGAGCCTTGCTGTAAGGACTAAAGAGGATAATCACCCTAATTAAAGTGCAATTTCATCTATCAGAGGAAAGACTTTTTCTTTTCAGTTAGATGAGAGTTTCACTTTCAAAATGCTGTCTTACACTGGAGGTGGTTGCATAAAGAGAAAGGATGAGTATTTCAAAGGAAAACACACAGTTATAATGACATTACCATACGTCCTCCCTTTAGAACCCTGCCTGGTACCCTAATTCAAGTACAGAACCAGGCTTCTCTTATGCATCTTCTACTGGTATAATTCAGGTTAATGTGCTGGGCTTTTTTGTCTTCAATCTCAAATTAGTGTTGTGATTTAAAACCAGAACTTTTAGTATACTCAAGAAGGGAAAAAAAAATACTGGTATCAGAAAGAATTTCTATGATTTCTCAGATAAAAGCATTGACTTTGGAATTGATGCCTGAGGGAAAGTAATACTTAGGTACTTTTGCCTTTGAAGATGCTGTTTTACTGAGGTCTTTCAAAGTAAGAGCATTGAATATATTTTAAGTTTCCAAATAATGTATCCTGGTTTTCCAGGTAATTCTCATGTCTTAAGTGTATACAGCAATAATGTTAAAAACAAACACAAAAATACCTGGATAATTTTTTGGTTAATAAAGTGCATCAGGGTACACAATTTTATTGTGTGCATAAAAGCTTTATTTTCATTTGAAACTGAGACTGCTGAGAAAGTAAGGCTTTGCACCATTGTAGGCATACTTAGAGGACATGCAAGGCAAGACACGAGTGTAGGGCTTTTATGAGTGCTATGTGTGCTGTGTGCTGTGCACTGATGGGATACATCACTGTGAGGATGTAGTTTTAGTCCTTATAGTCCATTCTTGTCATACTTACTGAAAGTTAAACTAAATTTAGAGTGTTCCAAAATATTAATCTTCAGGATAAAAATATAAGTCACTCATATTTGAGGCTTATTTTGTTGTTTTCAATTTTATTTGCATTATTTTTTTAAAACTGTGAAAGTATACATTTTGTTAATTTTCCATCTATTTCCTTTCTCCAGCCTTGTTACAATTTTTTAAAATTTTTACTGCTAATGGCATCTTCTGGCATTTCTTTCTCTAAATGTCAAACAAAAGCACTTAAGAGAGATTTTTCAAAAACCTCAAGGAAATTTGCAAATATTTTGAGGAAAGATTTTAATTCAGTATCACTGTTAATTTCTGGCTAACAAGATAGTCTTTGTTGAACTGCAGAAATCAGTTCTGCACAGTTCTGAAAGTGGCACAAAAGGCAAACTATTTTCTTTGTAATACTTTGCTTCTCTTCTCCCAGGCAACAGCAGAAAATGTATCTTCCTTGGCCTTCATCCTTCATTAATTCATAATGTTGTCTAATCATCTGGAGCCCTTCTTGAACCTTTTATTGCTCTATATCTAGCTATTCATATTATATAGTGCCAGTATATTATTAGTGTAAAATATTTGAAAGCAATATGGGGGCCAGAAAGAATATTTTTGTTGATGTCAAATTGGCAAAAGTTTAATGTTTTGTTAACTTTTCTGGAAAGCCAGTCACTCACACTTATCGTCTAGGTTTCCTTGTGAATGTTAGCAGCAGACATGGTCAGCACTGTTAGGAACTTATTCAAACCCTGCCAATGCTTTCTCATAAGAGAAGTTTCTTGTACATTGACCTTAGCACAAAATAATAGAGAAATAGGGCTTTCTCCCTTTTAACCATATATGGACACCTGTTTTTTTCACTCTTTTAAGGCAGACATTAACAGTGTTAGTAGACAATCAACATTTTGTGTTGTATTTCACTATGCAACCAGAAACAACTTTTTCCTTTGCTTCTTTCTCTTTTGGTACACAGCTAGTCCAGATTTAAGCCAAAAAAAGTAACTTTAAATGTAGTTTCCCTGCCTTTATTTGCTGTTTCAGTTTGTAGCATAACATGTAAGGGCATAGGGAAAGGACATGATTTTGTGTGTTTGTATGTTCGCTAATTCATAAACCAAAATCATTACTATTCTTGGAGTTCAAAACACAAGCATATATCATGTCATTATGAAGTGAGGTATTGTGCTTCTAATGCTCATTTGGAGAATAAGTTGCAAGTCATGAACCAATTAATATGTTTTAGAGGTCAGAAAAAGTTAACCAAAGCCCAAGTCTTTGTGCAAATAAAATTATTAAGTCATAATCAGAAAATCCAATTTACCATTTTATGAAAATTTTAAGACTTTTTCAATTATTATTTGTCCCATTTTGTGTTTGGTTTTTTTCAGTTTCTACTCCTGAAATACTGTAATATGATTGCCACACCTGTAACTTGTATGACATGACCACCATAGATCATGTGATACATCCTTTATGCTTGGGAAGTCTTCACAAAATTATGATCTGCAGCAGAACATTATGTAGGTAGATGATCCTTGAACCTTCTTATTTTCTGCTTTTCTTGTTTCTCTTCAAGAGCTGTGCAGACAGACCATGAGTGAAGACAGAGATTGATGAAGAGCTTTAAATTGTTCATTTTGGAGAGAAATTCTCTGAAAACAAGCATTCGTTACTTTGTGACTGTCATTTACTAAATTAATTACACAATAACTGCCTTTCTCTAAATCCATCTTGGAGATGTATTGTTATTTTTTTATGGTGGCATAAAAATGAAATTGTCAGTGCATGGATTTTTTCATCCAGATTTCCTTTAGTATGGTCAAATTAAGTCAAATAATACTTCAAAGTGTTACTTTAAGAATGGCCTGTACTTCTTCTAGGGACCTAATGTTCCAAATGTCTAAAGTTTATGTGAATAGAATCAATCATAGAATCATAGAATCTAGGTGAGGGTTGGAAGGGACCTCTGGAGATCATCAAGTCAAAGCCCTCTGCCAATCACGTTAGCCCAAAATTGTTTCCTACCTCCCTTGATTACACTCACACTTTGAAAAACTGCTTTTTTTTTTTTTTTAATTTATATTACAGGTTTTTTTATTTTTTTAAATTACTAACGTGATAAATCAACTTGCAGTGACAGGCTTTTCAGCCATAAAGGAGTAAACAAATCCTATTTGAAATTGCATATCCAAGACAGGGTGCAGAAGTGGATTGTATAATAATATTCATCTAAAGCTGCATGAAAGATAATAAAGTAGCAATTAATGGTAAATGAATGTACATAGTTTGTCTTCCTCTGGGCTGCAAATAAGTCACCACTGACAAAGATTACCTGCCTTAGAAGTTTCTTGGGTTCACACAGCCTCACTGAAGATTTATTCTGGCATAATTCCATACATAGCTTGGCGTCAGACATGTGCTTGTCTGTTTTGTCTTCAAATAACCAAGCTAAATTTCAGCTTTGGGGTGACAGAAGACAGCAAACTCAGGAAGCCCAAGTCCTCTTCCCACCTGACATGAGAGCTGCCAGGATGACCCCCTGCAAAGAGTGGGTCCAGAAGAGTCTTTCTGGGCTTTCTTCGTGTGTTTGCTTGTTTTTCTGCATCGGGTCAGCAAAGGGTGCAATCAGTTTTCTGTTGTGGATAGCGGCTGATCAGGGATGGCATCACCAGTCTAACACCTGTTTCCCACAGCTGCAGAAGTTGGCACATGTTTCAAACATTGCACACTGTGTTGCATATTGAGACCAAACAGTGGTTTGGGTCAATTCTTTTTTTTCAAAATTAAGTTTTAAGCATGGATTTTGGACATAGTTCTAAACCATGAGCTATCCACATATGTCAGAGAAAAAGAAATTTTTCTTCAAAACTGGTAATGTCCAGGTCAGAAATCAAGGAACGCATAGGGGTGATTGTCCACATGTTTCTGAGTAACTTTTTTGTTCATCAATTCTTAAAAAAACATTGTATGTTCTTCCAGGCAGGGGGAACTGAGTGCCTGGCTTGGAAATGCCTATGTTTTGCTATTGCAGCAGCCTGACTGGCTCCACAGTATGTCTGTCCAAAAGCTGAGCAGCTCCGTAAGAAAGAGCATCTTACAGGCACCAGGGCAGATGGGCAGAAGGGTGTTATGACCTGGGGTTTCGTGCCTGTTCATACAAGCACAAGTGATGGCTTTGCTGCACTGCTGTGCAATTCCATTAACACTGTATGGCAGCCCAAGTGGATGTTTCCCTAAAGGGTTCAGAGGAGGGAGGAGCTCAGCCATTCCTTGTCACCTTGGAAAGTATAACTTTAGACTGTCTTCTTAATAGATTAAGTGGGTCAGGTGTAGCTTAGGGCAGTGGGACTTACCCTTCAGATATAACTTCAATCCAGAAACTTTGTGGATCCCATGTCTTATTTTATTTGTGTATTTGGGTTTGTAATATGATTATCTATATTCACTGATTTTTGGACATGAAATTATTCTGGTTACTACTAAGAAGCTGGTAGAATAGACTTTTGCACTGAGGACCGTTTTCTTTTTCTTTTCTTCCTATCAAAAGGAATTTTCCAGACCATAATGGATAAGATAGAAAGATTTAGGTCTTGTGGGGTTTTATGAGGTGAAAAGAAACAAGTTTTCTAAGATTATATATTGAACTGCTGAAAAAAGCATTCACAAAACCCAAGCCCTAATCCAGATCTCTATTTAGATATCGAAACAACATAATCATCTTCTGAAAAGACACCTTCTTCACAGAAATCTGTCTCAAAGAATCATAGAATGGTTTGAGTTAGAAGGGACCTTCAAAGATCATTTCATGCAAGCCCCCTGCCATGGGCAGGGACATCTTCCACTAGACCAGACTGCTCAAGCCCTGTCCAACATGGCCTTGTAGGCTTTCAGTGATGGAGCATCTATATCATCTCTGGGCAACCTGTCCCAGTGTCTCACCCCTCTGTTGTAAAATATTTCTTCCCTGTCTCCAATCTAAATCTACCCTCCTTCACTTTAAAATCACTGCCCATTGTTCTGTCACTACAGTCCTTAATATAAAGTCTTTTTCCATCTTTCTCATAAGTCACTTTTAAGTATTGAAAGGAATAATGATGTCTCCCTGGAGCCTTCTTTTCTTCAGGCTGAGCATCCCCAATTCTGCCAGCCTTTGTAAGAAAGGAGTTCCAGCCCTCTGATCATTCATGGATTAAGAAGGGTCATATCCGTGGTTGTTCTCCAGTCCTCCTCTAACAGGTCTATGTCTCCTGTGCTAGGGACCCCAGAGCTGGATGCAGTACTCAAGGTTGCTTCTCATGACAGTGTAGTAGAAGAGGAGAATCACCTCTCTCAGTCCTTCTGGCCACTCTTCTTTTTATGCAGCCAAAGATACAATTGGCTTTCTGGGCTGCAAGTGCACATTGCTGGCTCATGCCCAATTTTTCATCCAGTATCCCTTCTCCACAGGGCCACTCTCAATCATCATTCATACCCCAGTCATAACTGATACTGGTAATTGCCCCAGCTCAGGTGCAGAACATTCCTTGCCCTTGGCCTTGTTGAACTTCCAAGAGGTTCACGTGGCCCACTTCTCAAGAATGTCAGAGTGCCTCTGCATGACATTCCTTCTCTCAAGTGTATCAACTCAGCTTGGTTCACCTGTACTCCATCCCAATATGTCATCAATTAAGATATTAATAGTTTTGATCCCAG
Organism: Florisuga fusca; assembly: GCA_038090715.1. Classification (NCBI taxonomy): domain Eukaryota; kingdom Metazoa; phylum Chordata; class Aves; order Apodiformes; family Trochilidae; genus Florisuga; species Florisuga fusca. The sequence goes on from JAAWXA010000006.1 coordinate 21,380,822, forward strand.
TACAGACCCCCAAGGGACATCAATCACTAATGGTTTCAATTTGGACACTGAAACATTGACTGTAAATCTTTTGACATGGCCACCTAGTCAATTCCTTATTCACCTAAGAGTCAATCCATCAGACTTTTTTGTCTCCAATTTAGTGGCAAGAATGTTGTGGAGAACTATCAAAGGCTATTCAGAAGTCCAAACAGATGACATCCCTAGCTGCTTTTGTCCACTAATGCAGTGACCCCATCATAGACACCCACTGGACTAGTGAGGCATTATATGGGCTCAGAACAGGCATTTTGGTTCTGTCTGATCATTTCTCTGGGTTATGTTTCCTTCAACATATCTTTGGGGAGAATCTGCACCTTACCAGGCACTGAGGTCAGCGTGGTTGGTAGTTCCCAGGGTCCCTCTTATCAATTACTAACTATGTGTGAACCTATTGTAGTTTTACTTGTTTTATAAGGGTTCTTTTTTTCCTTCTTTATTCAGGCAGTCAGTTTTAGAAATTTAAATGTGAAATGCATGACCAGGGAATAGAAAAAGGTATAATAACCCTTAACTCACTCTGAGATAACTTCAGCCTAAACCGATATCTTGTTTTCCACAATTTTATGCATCCAGATATAAGGATACGTATGACAGGTCAGAATTTTCATAGAGTCATGGAATCATCAAGGCTGGAAAAGACCTCTGAGATCAAGTCCAAATGTCCATCCTACGATCCCTAACCACTAAACCATCACCTGTAGCACCTCATCTACCCATCTTTGAACACCTCCAGGGATGGTACCTCCACCACCTCCCTGGGCAGCCCGTTCCAATATTTAAACCCTCTTCCTGTGAAGAAATTTTTTCTAATACCCAATCTGAATGTCCCCTGGCAGAGCTTGACCCCATTTCCTCTTGTCCTATCACTTGTCACCAAAAAGAAGAGGTTAGCATCTGTCTCACTACAACCTCCTTTCAAGTAATTATGGAGAGCCATGAGGTCTCTCCTCAGCCCTCCTCCAGAGCCCTAATCAGCTTGGTTGCCCTTCTCTGCACCCTCTCCAGTACCTCAGTATCCTTTATTCTGCGGTGCCCAAAGCTGCACACAGTACTCAAGGTGTAGCCTCACCCAGGCCAAGTATAGGGGCTGGATAACCTCCCTCGTCCTGCTGGTAACACTATTCCTGATGCAGGCCAGGATGGTGTTGGCCTTCTTGGCCACCTGGGCACACTGTTGGGTTGCGTTCATCTGGCTGTCAGTCAGCACCCCCAGGTCCCTCTCTGCTGGGCAGCTCTCTAGGCATTCCTCCCCAAGCCTGTAGTGCTGCTGGGGGTTGTTATGGCCGAAGTGCAGGATACACATTTGACCTTATTGAATATTTCAGTTACAAAATACATATCCAGTAAACTTATCTAGAGCAGTAACAATTGCATAAAATACTAGCTACTAATAATTTTAGATAATATCAACACTAGTAGTATTGCTTCTTATGCTTTGTGGATCTTAATTTTGCTGTCAGCATTGTCTCCAATCTGGTCTTTGGGTACAGAAGAAAACACTTGTTGCTATTAGCTCCACCATCATAGAGCATCTCCGTAATGTAGTATGTCATATTAATGGCCCAAGTTGCCAGTGCAGCATATCATAACACTTGATTTAGGCAAATGGGTTTTTCCTTGGAAAATGTTTTGCTGTAGGCACAGCATGCTAACTTCTAGTAGCTACTCTGTCATCTTGCAAACACAGTGACTTTAGGATTGACATTTACTGCTTTATTAGCTAGCTGGTACAAAGCATTTCCAGCTTTTCAACCGTTTTCATTTAGGAGCAAATTTCCCTTTAAGTTCTACTCCACCTTTATAATCTCTGTTTCCCTAAATGTAGAGGTGAGTGAGGACATGCTCTTTCATCATCTGTATTCCCATTCATAATTCATTGAAAATAAAAACAGAATAATATTCCTACCTTAAAGAAGAAGAAAAAAAGTCTTTATGTGTGTTTTGGAACAGAAGTCTTATTAATATTTTATGAGACTTTTTTATTTTAACAGAAGCAATTAGAACTTAATTCAAGTTTGTTTGCTTTTGCCTCTATGATTTCTTTGGGGTTTAAATTAAATACCTACTCTTATTTGGAGATGTACGTCTTGAACACTGTGTTTCAAGGATAGGTCCTATGCCCATAACTTGCAAGGAAGAACTAAGGTTGGTTCCATACTCAGTAGGTATAGAACATTTCATCTTTAAATTGAATTGATTTTAAAATACCGGTACTGGAAAGAGTATACCAAAACTGCTTCATTGTTTAGGAAGCCCCTTTCTCCCCTTCCCCCACCACATGTCAAGACATTTGAGAAAACAGACCCTGTAGTTTCAATGAATGGATATTTACCTCAGATAACATTTGATTATGGAATGCCTTGCTGTTGTTGTATGTAGTTGTACAGAATCATAGCACTGTACTGGATATAGAGTATGTGAAACACACATCTCTTTGATAACTGAAACTTCCTAATTACAAAAAACAACTGTAAAAGTGAACTGTTTAGTTTGATTTTTTTTCCTTTCAATTACCCTCACATAAGCCTTAAAAATTATTATTCTTCATTGGCAAAGAGTGTATGTGAAATGTGTATGTGTATCTGAAAACTGAGTGCAAATTATGTACTCAGTTTTAATTGTGGTACTCAGGTGCTGTGAACACTGTTTTTGTAGAAAACATAGGTAAAAAGATAGGTTTTGTAGAAGAGATAAGTAAAATAAACCTGGAACATATTCAGAAGTTTTTAATTCTTTTATTTGTATCTTAGTCTTCTGAGGTTAAGCTTGGCTAAGTAGAATGAATTACACACTTTAACCTAAAGAAGTTTTAATGGAACACTTTTCTTTAATAAACTACTAGGTTCCCGCAAGGCAGTAAAATTCATTGATATTTAGATCTAAGTGACATGAGTTCCCTGGATTTTTTTTGAGTTAGTAATTCTGATGTATAAATATATTTAATTAGATTTTTAAAAATTAAAAATTTTTACACAAGTAATTCTTACACAAGTAATAAATTTTCATGTTAAACAAAGTCATATTTGCCCTCTATAGCTTCCTAAAATAAAGAACATACATGGATGACATAATCCATCATTTGTAACAGTGTAATCAAAACATGCTATTTGCACACATACTGAGAATGGTTATGCAGCTGACTGACTTTAGGAAGACCACGTAATGCTTTCAGCTACACATGCTGCAGTGTTAGCATCAATCAATTTGATGCTCTACTGAACTTAAATTAAAAACAGAGAAAGTTCATAAGTGGAAAATAACAGAAACACACTATCATTTATGCAAAACACAAAGAACAATTCAGTGGTACAGCTTGCACTTTAAGTAAATAGGCGTACACTAGGAAAAGTTTTGATATCTTATTTTAATACTTGTTAGAGCATTTCCCGAGTTTTCATGCTAAATCAGGCTTCTTTGACAAAAAGGATTTTTAAATTATTGTTGGGGGTTTTTTATATAAAAATATCTCCCTCAAGGAGTCATTAAGAAGAAATCATGGAAAATATTTGCTGAAAAAAACCCATTTCTCATTTACAAGTTTCTTTAAGGTTTACTCTGTTGTATTGTTTCACAATTCCTTTACGTTTCTGTATGTAAAATAAAAAATATATAATTTTTCTAAAGAGTCATAACAATAAACACAAGAATCAGATTTCCAGTTTCTACAGACATTCAGTAGAAACTTTTTATGAAAGAATATTGATTTGTTTTATTTATTTGTTTTCCATTTTCACTTCCATGCTATATCCACACTTAAGGCAGACAGCTCCTCCCTAACTCACAGTCTGACTGTGAAATGTTTATGATAGAGACACAAATGAAAAATGCAGATTTATGCCAACAGTTCAGATTTAAACAGGATATTCCTTCACTAGAATAAGCTCAGTGCTCCAACTACTGTATATTACTGACTTTACTGTTTAGGAAAATTCATAAAACACTACAATAGATTGAAAAACAACAGTAATGACTATTACTCTTGCAAAGTGTATGTCTTTGATTATCATAACCCTTATAGATGTTTACTTTAGCTATAACTAAATATGAACTAAATAACTCCCTAGTCTTGATACAATTACAGAAATTTATGCTATTATAGCTTTATACTTTATCCAGTCTACTCAATAGACTCATATCCAATACATTCAAGAACACCAAGTTGATTGGAGAAGTAGATGCTTCAGGAGGGATACCCATCCTTTAGGAAGACCTGGACAGGCTAGAAAAGTGGACTAACAAGAACTTTGTGAAGTTCAATGGGGACAAGTGCAAAGTCTTGCACCTTTCGAGGTCCCTTCCAACCCCTATGATTCTATGATTCTATGATAACTCAGGAGTGCAGCACAGACTGGGATCCACATGACTGGAGAGTAGCTCTGTGGGAGGGGACCTGGGGCTCTCAATGTACAAGCTCAACATGAGTGAACAGGGTGCTGCAGTGGCAGAGAAAGTCAACAGCATGCTGGGTTGACTCAACAAGGGCATCACCAGCAGAGATTAAGAAGTCATCATTCTACTTTTACTCAGTGTTTGTCAGGCCACACCTGGAACACTCTGAATAGTTCTTGTCTCCACATTGTGTTAAAAGAACCAATGTATTGTGGCAGAAAATAAATGCCCTTGTATTCCAGATAATTCTCAAATATTAGAGGAGCTGGGGGCAGCTAGGCTTAGATTCTGAGCAATAGCCAATTTTTTGTCAATAGTCCTGTCCACATGCACTACTAACACCACACTACCCGTTCAGTTGTGCTTACCACTAGTTACCGCAGCCACACACTTAAGAGTTTGGTCATGTTCAATAAAATTTCTCCCAACCAGAGTAGTGAATAGTGTAATTTATTGAAGCAACAGTCTACAAACACTTTGGATTGCCAGTGATAAATTCACTGTCTGTAAAGCACATGCAAATACCTACATTATAAGTAATACAGCCTGACCAAAACATGTAAAGAAAAAGAAACTGAATCTATAGAGATTTATGGTATTACTGGGGAGAACTCGATGCAGCTGAGTGTTCAAATCTTACCCAAAGGATTTCCAGTGGAGGGGAAGAGAGAGACTCAGCCCCATCCACTGGTCCCCGAGATCAGGCATATAGGGTCATCCCTGAGATGGTATCTTCCCTCACATCCTTCCCCCTATTGGCTATTTTTATATTATTTTTATATTATAGGAGGTGGAGCTTGAGTGACCCCAGTCATATATACCGCAATTTTGATTGGTGCAAAGTTCTCTCACTTCCCATTTAAAGGTAGAGGCTAGAGAAAATTCAGAGTGCAAGCCCAGTGGGTGGAGGTTGTGCCTCAGAGGCAGGCATCTTTTGGGGATGGAGGTGTGTTCTGGTATTATAATGAGATTATAATGAGCAGAGTTCACTGAAAGGACAGCATTTTGTCAAAATGTGGCAGGCTCTTGGCCTAGGTTGACATTGTTGGTTGACATCGTTGCCACGGAACATGGCCACAGCATCTCTCCTCCACTCTCCACCTGCTTTGATGTTGCACCTTTCCTTAAAATGTGAATATGATATTAATTTCTAGGTCACCTCAAGCATTTATTGTCATTATTGCACAGCCTGCTGTATAGATGTGGAGGCTGGAGAGGGTCCAGAAAGGGCAAGAAGGATGATCAAAGACTTGGGAAACGTGCTGTACAAAGACAGAGCTGAGACAAGAGTGTTTGTTCAGCCAGGAGAAAAGGAGGCTGAGAGGACAACTTATTGCCATATTGCAGTATTGAAAGGGTGGCTTCCAAGAAGATGGAGACTCCCTTCTCACAAGGAGTTACATGGAAAAGACAAGGGATAATGGGTGCAAGCTACTTGTGGGGAGATCCTGACTGGACAAGAGGAGAAAATTTTTCACCAAGACAACAGTCAGGCATTGGAATAATCTCCCCAGGAAAGTGATGAAGTCTCCAACACTGAACACTTTTAAGACTCTGCTCAACTGGGTGCTGGGTGATCTCATCTAAACTGTGTTCCTTCCTAGAAAGCTTGGACCAGGTGATCATTGAGGTGTCTTCCAATTTGGTATTCAGTGATTCTATGATTCAACACCAGAGTGAACTCTTACTTTACAGTCTTTCATACTGTGAAATAAAATGTACTTCCCTCCTGATACTAATTATCCATCATCTAAGAACACAAGAGAGTTCTCCTGCTGCTTCTCTAAAAAGCACACTTTTTGCTTTTGATGGGATGAGTTCAGCAGTGGAAGTTAGATAGTAAGTGAAGTCAATTAAGATTAAAAGGAAAAGTTTTAATAGATTATGGACAGACTGGGCTATATTCTAGGTTCATGCAAATTCCTGAGCTATTAAGATTTTTAAGCAGAGATTTTATAACATCATTGCTAATTCCCTATGCACTGTGATATTTCTTCTTGGTTTAGATCTTAATAAAAGAATGGTCTCATTTTCTTTTCCCCTTCTTCTGATAATCTGGGTAAATAAATGAAGTGAAACCAAATGAAAAGGGAAAGAGAAATAGGTACACTTCTAAGAAAAAGCAAAATTGGTGTGGCATCTGTAGCAAATGGTGTGGGTCCTCTGGGAACTTCCTCTTGGAAGTAGACTTATATTTCTTTATTGGTAAGAATTTTGCATAGTTTCTGGGATTAATTCCCAAACTAGGTGTTTTAACAGTGGATGAAGGCAACAGTAAGTGAACTGCAGGGAAAAAATTGTATTTTCTGATTTCAATTTGCAATTTCTCAGGCCAGCAGGAAACTAATTCAGAGGGGAAAATAAGAAAAACCTTATCTTCCATGTAAATAAAGTTGCTCTTTTTTATCTCTAGTATTACAAAGAAGCCTATTGTTCCTCTGCCATTTAATTTGAAAAAAAAAAAAAAAATCATCAACAAATGTGATATGTAGACACCTAATACTACTTATTTTTTTTAAATACAGGATTAGTTCAAAAAAGGCAGAAACAATATCTACCGCCATTATTTGTTCTACAAGCTGTTTTTATTTTCTGGAAAGGCTCTGATACTCAGATTTTTCTGCATTTATGCCACACAATTCAATCAGAGCTTTTATCTTAATGTTATTGAGGTTTCTCATATTTATTCTGTCTCTCAGATAGACATTGGGCCAGATCAGGTGACATGTACTGATATTCCCAGTGATTTGGTTTTCATCCATCTATAATTCTCAAACTTTCCTTTTCTTCTTAAATTTCATTTTTTATTTTTTCTTCTATTTGATTCTTTTGCATATTTTTTCATATATAATTCATAGCATTTCGCTAATGTGACTCATTATTTTTGAGATTCAATTTAGATCTCCAAGTGAATCTTTCTTCTCCACAGAATGTTTCAAGGGAGATTAGAATCAAAATTTTCTTCTTTGAAACCCAGCTCCTTTTTCCATTCAAGTCAACAATAATACTGATGGAGAAATTAGTCTTTACATACTGAAATTAGAGCAGTGATCTCTGAATTTCAACATCTGAATAGTAGTGAAGCTCATAAAATGACCATGTAAGAGTCTGATAAACTTTCTTAAAATTTCTCCCTCAGACGCAAATTCAAAGGAAACTTTTTTGACTATGAATGCACCAGATAGTAAGTTCTTAAGATAACTTACTTGAAATATGCCAGTTATCAAGTTCTGAGTTGGAAAATTTGTCCCTCTACCAGAAATGATATAAAATGATAGCATGTAAAGGCCTAGCTCCATTAAAAAAGAGCTGTGTAAATAAAGTGAAGTGATTTTTGGTGAATCTGTACTCTTTTTTTAAACCTTGTCTGACAGATATTGTTGTGTTGTGACTGCAGTAACACTTAGGTACCTCAGCTCTGCTGTGAGTGACACAGAACAAGCACACAGCAGGAACTCTATCCCATCTAAACCCATAAAACATGAACCAAAAGTCAAGTTGGTCATTTTTACCTAACAAAATGTCTGTGTCTTGGGGAGGAGTTGCTATAAAGTTGCCAAGCAGAAAAGAAACTGTGTACAGTTCTGAGTTTCTGGTGAAAAGAAAGATATTGTGGTGGAGTGAGTTCAGTCAAGGGCAAGCAAGCCCATGAAAGATCTGGAGAACAAGTCTTATGAAGAGAAGTGGAAATGTTTAGTTTGGAGGAGGCTTAAAGGAGATGTAATTGCTCTCTACAAGAACCTCAAAAGGCAGTTGTAGTGAGGTGGGTGTTAGCTTCTTCTTTCAAGTGAATGATAGGACTAGAGGAAAAGGCCTGAAGTTGCACCAGAGGAGGTCTAGACTAGATATGAGGAAAAATTTCTTCACTGAGAGAGTAGTGAGGCATTGGGATGGGCTGCCCAGGGAGGTAGCAGAACCATCACCCCTGGAAATATTTAAAAAACATGTAGATGAAGCACTTCAGGACATGCTCCAGTGGGTGATACAGATACTGATACATATATTTTAGTGGGGGGTATTTTAACGGTTGGGTTCATTGATCTTAGATGTCTTTTCCAACTGTGACAATTCTGTAATTCTGTGATCTTTCAAATACCTCCAGGGATTGTGACTCCACCACTTCCCTGGGCAGCTTTTTCCAGTGCTTGACAGCCCTTTTGGTGAATTGATTGTTCCTAATATCCACTCTAAGCCCTCTCTGACAAAAACTGATGCCATTTCGTCTAATCCTATTGATGGTTACTTGGGAGAACACACAAACTCCCACTTAAGTACAGCCTCCTTCCAAGTAGCTATATAGAGTGGTGAGCTCTCCTCAGATTCTCTTCTCCAGATTTTCTCTTTCCCCACTTCTCTTGCCCCTTAAAATGTGTTCTTTACACCCTTCACCAGCTTTGTTGCCTTTCTCTGGATACCCTTCAGCAACTCATTCTTGCTGTAAGAGGCCCAGAACTGAACACAGTGTTCAAGGTGCAGCCTCATCAAGGCCAAGAACTGGGGCATGATCACTTCCCTTCTCCAGCTGGCCACGCTATTCCTCATACAAGCCATGGTTCTATTGGCCTTATTGGCCACCTGGGCACAATGCTGGCTCATAATCAGCTGTCTGTCAACTAACACCCCCAAGCCCTTTTCTTCTGGGTAGCTTCCCATCCACTTCTTCCCAAGCCTATAGCATTGCATGGGATTGTTGTGACCAAGTTCAGAACCGGATACTTGGCCTTGTTGAATCTCATACAGTTGTCCTCAGCCTATCAGTCCAGGCTGTCCAGGTCCCTCTTTGGAGCCTCTTTACCCTCAGGCAGATCAACACTCCCACCCACCTAATGTCACCTGCAAAATTAATGAGACTGCATTTGGTCCCTCCACCCAGATAACTGATAAAGATGTTAAAGAGAACTTGTCCCCACACTGAGCCCTAAGGAGCACCACTTGTAACTAACTGGCAACTGTCAGATGGATTTAGCTCTATTCACCAGAATTCTCCGGGACTGGTTACCTAGCCAGTGAAGCATAGACTAGTCCAAGCCATAAGCAGCCAGTTTCTGCAGGAGAATATTGTGGGAAAACGGGTCAAAGGCTGTACCAAAGTTCTGGACAACATCCACATCCTTTCCCTCATCCAGTACACTGGTTCTGTGACACACCTTGTCACAGAAGAAGATCAGGTTAGTTAATCAGGACCTGCTATTCATAAACCAATGCTGACAGGGCCTTACTGATTCCTGTAAGTGACAGTACAAGTGTGATGACACTCAAGATGATCAATGGATAATCACCTACCATCACCATCTTGCCCAGTGAAAAGTGTTTACAACTCTACTAATCCTTCATACCCTTTGTTATGCCTGTTCCCTATACCGGAATCCCTGAAGTTCTTTGCATACTTTTTCTACCCGCAAACAGCAAATATAGAAAGGTACTAGCATACTGCTGACAGATGGTTATAATTTTTCCTATGATTTTGGATAATGCAGACAGCCCTTGATATTCATAAAATGGTAAAAATTTTATTTAAGAGCTTGATGTAGAATAGTAAGTGCACTGGATATCTTAGGAGTTAATATAGAATTTAATAAATATGAGCTGGTTTTGTTCATCAAAAGGTACCACACAAACACAGGACATAATATAGTCAATCACATCAGTTGCATACAGTCAGGTTACTCAGAGGATGTGTAAGTATCAAAATCAGGTTTGTATATGCAGATACCTGCAAGTTCTCATGCAAAACATGAATAGACTTAACTATCTAGCCTGAATATCCTTGAGGGCAATGGGCAATTCACATTATTTTCTGAAACTGGTAGCTTGGCAATCCCTTACTAATATTTTGTGCCTTCATTTACAGAGCCATGTGAAGTTCTGATGCAGTTCCCATAGGGGTTAATTAAAATATTTGGTCTATTTAATTTCATGTAAGTTTCATTCTCTTGAGTTTTAGATTTACATGAACCCAGAAGGTTCTCATTTTCACCATGACTTTGACTTGAGACTAATAGTGCCAGTCTGAGTTTCTTACGATTTGGCTAGGTGTTAGACTTAAACATGTTGAAGGTTAGTGGACCCAGGTGCATTGCTGTTTGTACGCAAGTGGGAATTGCAAGGAGAGAGTTACCAATGTTGCTTCTGAGAGGAGCAGAACAATTTATTTACACATCCTGACACAGATACATCTGGTTCCTTAAAGGACTGTTGCCAGTGCAATATCACTGATATCTCCTGTTCCTGCTGCTGCAATTTGCAATTTGTACAACTGCTAGTTTTTTTTTTTCTGTGGCTGAGTTGTCTCTGGTTTGAAATTGGAAAGGGAGGTAGTAGCCAGTGGGGAACTTTGGGATTTCATAACTGTTTATTATGTAAAGCCTGTTAACAGTATCAAATTATTCAGCAACGTTATTATACAGCCCCTATTCTTTAGGAGGCAGGGTTTTCTTTGCTTAGCTCTTCCATTGTCACTATACCATTCAGAGAGAGTGAATTATTACTTCTTGATTTATATTGTGAATGTAGTAGATATAAAGAAAAAATAAAGCAGGATTAGTTTATCTTCTATCTTCAAGGAAGAAATGTACTGTATATTAGAAATAAAAGCATTGAGGATGTTTTTCCTTGTTTACCTAATACGTTTATTAAGCTACTGATGGAAAATTGGCTTAGTTAAAAGGCACACTAAATATAGACAGTGCATAAATCATTAAACACGAGAATAAACTTTAATTATGAAATATTTTGTCCAAATAATTTTTAAAATTTTAATTTATTGAGAACAATTTAGTTAACACTAAATATGACATAATTTATTAGAAAACCCAAACACCTTCATAATGTCAGAGACTTCACCCTTGCTGCGTCACTTTACAATGATCTAGAGAACAACACAATCTAAAACACATTTGTGATTTTTGGTTTACACAAAACTCTCTTGAGATCAGAGGTGTTTTCTCTGGGGCCCCTCTACTTGTGAAATTCTTGGTATCAGTGACAGTATCAAACATCTCCTAAAACGTGTGGGAAAACTGAACTTGCTGTTACTTACACCTAGCTTAGAATCAGGGCATGACTGGTTGTTCCCAATGGACACAAAGTTTGGTGTCCTGTTTCAGTCATAGGTTAGCCAACAGTTAACTACAAAGATCCGGAACATATACATAAAATGCACATGTCCAAAAAAAGGCATATTAAAGCTGTGCATAGTTAGAAAGGTAGAGATATTTTTCTTGTTTACTTTATGAGCATGTGGGTGTGTGTGTGTCTTCTTTTGGATTTCAGTCACTGGGATCTTTGTCCCAGTATTGAAACACCACCTGGACTTCAATCTCCTATTCCTAGGCCAGGGACAGGAGAGTCATTCCCCTTGGCTCATTTTTTCCCTGCAACATGGGCTAGACGTGTTCACACATGTTGCAAAACAGAAGAAAAATGAGCCCTTAGGGATTAATAATCATCTAGGTTTCCCTGTTTGCATGGGAGTGCCATGAAAGACTAAGCTGACATAACACTCTGTCTGACCTGCTCTGTGCATGGAGTTGGTCCAGAAACCCTCAGAGGTGTCTTCTAAGTGGTCCTCTGTTTCTGTGACTCTGCTTCTTTAAATAATCTCAAAAAACTGATTCTGGAGGCAGAATGGAAACATTAGATGAACAGGAAATGTCGTTTTTCCACCAGTATGAAGCTATAGGTAGCATCATGTTTTATCCCTATGCTGAAGGCTGACTCCAGAAACCTACATGTGTTCACTAATTAGTAACACAACTGTTGAGTCCTGAAAAAAATATTTGTCTCAAAACAGCCATCCTGACAAAATGGATGCTGTTCTTGGGTGGAGGCCTCATTCTATAGCCACCTGGATTCTGTTCTCTCAAGGACAGACCCCATTTGGGTAACCACCCTGATAAGTAGAGCCCTATTCTCACGAGGGCAGCCCCTCCTTTAGTGGCCATCCCGATAAGCTGCACACTGTCCTTGCAAGGGGAGCTCTGTTTGATGGCCACCCTGACAGGCAGGACACTGTCCTTATTCCATGAGGGACAGGGGCAGGGAACCTGCACCCTGCAGAGGCAGAGTGACATCTTGTGTGTGCCCCAGGTAAAGCCACTGGAGAGGGCACGTGCAGAAATAAGGGTTATTGCTGTGTCATCCCATCTGGAGGGGTCCAAGTGAACACCTGGCTTTGCAAGATATGCCAAAGCTCCTCCTGAAAAGGTGGGGTCAGGTGGTATAAAAGAGGCACACTTGAAATGCAGGATGCGTACCTGCCATACAAGGACCACAGCTTCCTACCAAGATCATCTCTAGATCCAAGGGTGGTGATGACTTTCCTGGCTCTTCTTTCTCTTTCTCTCTCTCTCTCTCTGTGTCTCTGTTTCTAACCTTATCTCAGCACATGAAGGTAACATAGTTCCCAACTTTGTTAAGTTTTACTACCCATTGCTTTGTTAAGTTTTGTTAGTTGCAACCTGTTTGTTTGACAACTTCCTTAAGTTTTGCTAAATTGTAATCCATTGCTTGGAAAGCACCATCTTTTATAATTCTGCTAGTTGTAATCTCACATGCTTTATAATTTTACTCACTTTTATGTAAAGTGTTTTTATACAAACCTCCTGGGTAATAACCTTACTCCTGAGTACTGCACAGAGAATTCCCGAACTCAATCTCGCTGAATGGGTTGTTAAAAGAGACTGATTAGAGGAGGAGAAGTATTGGGCCCAGCTGCACCCAGGCTCCTCTCTGAGGGAGTTTAGAAAACAAGGGGGCCCAGTCCGAATCTCCCTGAGTCAACCTCCACTCTGGGGAACCCTATCCATGCCCACTCCATGGGACGTGCTATTTTGTTTGGCACCCACATTGGGGAAGATGTGCTCACTCTCTGAGATGTGACAGTACTGCACCCACCTTGTGAGGTGTGACAACAACAAATGAAAAAAATAATGCTCACTGGTTACAAAAACCACTTCAAGAAATGAAAAAAAAACCCCACACTTGCTCTATTGCCTTTCCCAACGAATTTCTGTGTGACTTTGAAGGAGATGCACATTATCAGTTTTCTGACTATTACATTCAAAATTAACTCTGTGTGAAAGAGACCCAAAGGATTATCTTTCCTGCTCTTCTTTTACATCCAGGATTGTGTCTGAGTTACAGGAGGGATGACAAACACTGTGGCAGCTGGAGCTAAATGTGCCGGTAGAGACTTGTCCTATTAGAGGGAAGGCCTCAGAGTCAATGACTGTCACTGGCAGTCAAACCAGGAGATAAACATTGTTCTCAGAAAATTCCTTTGCATCTTACTGCATCTGAGAGCACAACCTGTAAACAGCAGATGATCAAATATACCGGATGCTGCTGCCATAAAGAGAGTAAAAATGGCTTAAAGTATTCAAAGGAAGGGGCTGTTGAAATTATGTCTGCTGTTACCTGAAACATAAAAGGATGTTATTATTAAACCTGACAGTATTGGATCCTTTAGACTATTGACTGATTATGCCTTACTAATGTCTGGCTCCTTTTCCATCTCACTGGCAATAGTTTCCTGTTCTTACCTTTACCTTTCTGTTGAATCATTCAGAATATCTCTTCCAGAGACAAGAAATGGGAATAACTCTCCCCACCTAAAGAACTCATAAAAGTGTCAAATCCTCAGAAGAGGTGTTCAGGAAATCAAGAGTGATTTCATCCTTCCTTTGCAATTGCTCAGAGGATCTGAGCAATTATGTTCTCACAGACCACTGGAAGGCATAGCAACTCAAATGTTCCTGGTGGCAGCTCAAGCTAGACCTGTACCTATACTAACCAAGTCCAAAGAACAAGATTCGTGTTAGTAACTTAAATCAAGGCAAAGACACAGCAAGACATCTGTAGGTGGAAGGTTTTAATTCCAAGCTGTGATGTGATTTTGTTTTTTTCAGAAAGCAAAAAATAAACAAAAGCACCAGGCAGGGCCTGAGATAGTAATTATGAAGAAGCATAGACCAAGTTTTCAGTGAAGTGTTGCTGAATTTGTTAAGAAGATGTGAACAAAACCACAGCTACGTAGGCCTATTTTTTCACTTCTTTTGCTGCAAAGAATGAATGGGGTTTGTTATTTTCTATGAAAGAGCATTATTGCATCAAATCATTGTCCATCTTTGGTTTTATTTCTCAAGCAAGTGGAGCTGGATCAAGCCGGAATAGTATTTATAGTTCTTTTCTATCCAGGATTCCTCCTGCTGCAGGCCACTACAAACAATAAACCCTAAATGTAAGCATCAGTACAGTGCTTGATATCACAGACTTCAAAGAATGTTGAGTCTGGAACTATTTATAAAGAAAAACTTGTTAGTGCTTTTATGTGGGATAGGAAGAGATAAATTTTCTGAAATCAGTTTATTTTATCTGAACTGTGATGCCAATTATAGGCTATGTTAATAGCATTGTTATAGGTGACAGCATATATAGAATAGAATAGAATAGAATAGAATAGAATAGAATAGAATAGAATAGAATAGAATAGAATAGAATAGAATAGAATAGAATAGAATAATTTCCTTTGGAAGGAAGCTATGGTGATCATCCAGTTCAACCGCCTGACTACTTCATGGCTGACCAAAAGTTAAAGGGGCATTTACTGTCTCTCCAGGGACCCTGTTCCAGTGTTTGACCACCCTCTCAGTAGAGAAATGCTTCCCGATGTCAAGTTTAAACCTCCTCTGATGCAGCTTTCAGCCATTCCCACACATTCTGTCACAGGATCCCTGTAACAGGGAGAAGATCTCAGCACCTCCTTTTCCACTTCCCCTCCTCAGGAAGCTTCAGAGAGCAATGTCGTGACCCCTCAGCCTCCTTTTCTCTAAAGTAGATAAGCCTAGAGCCTTGGTCACTCCTCATAGGACATATCTTCCCACCTTTCAGCACATTTGTTGCCCTCTGGACACGTACAAATACCTGAACATCCTTCTTAGAGGGTGGGGCCCAGAATGGCACACAGCACTCAAGAGACAGCCATACCAATTTTCACTTAATAGATGAAAAATCTGATATACCTGGGATTACTAATGTGCACTATTTTTGGGCTACATAATCTGCATACTTCAAAAGACCTTGTTTTTCCACTATTATCCATTTTCCAGGTTTTGCAAAGAAAAGAAAATGGTTTGATGTCAGAGACATCTTACATTCCTTAAGATTATGAGTGTCATTGTAGTGGGTCAGAATATAGCTCCTCATAGGCTATTTCCCAGCTCTGGCAGTGAACAAAACCAGATACTTTGCACACATGTCTTCAGCTTACTGGAGAAACAGCTAAGAAAACAGTCCACCCCTGCAGCTGTGCTTCTAAGAAAACAGTGCCAGTCATCCTAGGCCAGAGACAAAATACCAGCGTTCAGATGTGCAGTTCACAAAAGAAGTATGGAGTCACTACCTAAAGAAACATGGGAGGTGAGTCAGAGAAAGATGTATTTAAAAATAAACACCATTAATTTTTCAAAGTATTCAATGTGCAAAGAAACATGAAAATTACAAAGATGGTGGAGGCTGATGCACACACATTTTATATCCCAGGGAAGTTTTTTTCCCATAAGAAGAGTGGTAAATCAGCATGACTGAGGACTGAAACCTTGTAATTCAGAGAAGACTTGCTGAAGTATGGTTTTAACAGTTTTTAAGACTCTCAGTGTGCACATAATGCATGAAAGGACTGTCAGCTATACAACAGCCTAATTTGCCACTGTGTTGTTAAATCAACAACAGTTAAATCACAGCAGGATCAGGAAGGCATTTGTAATTCATGCTGGCAGTGCCGAGGGGCAGAAATGGACTGGAGCAATCTAACTTCCTGCTGGTTATGATGAGACCTGTTCACAGGGAAAAGCAAGCATAGTTAAAAAGTCCTAGAGCTACAAAAGGTGATGTGGCTTGGACTTTATGAGAGCTGACATATAGTTGTACTCTATGTACAACATGTAGCACTGAGAGAAAGCAGGCCATTTTGAAACAAAAAAGTAGAATAGGAGAATATCATCATTAAGTGAAAGAACACTTATTATAGGCCTTGGCCAGTAATACGAGGAACTGTTATAATGAACTTGATATATAAAGAGTTGGAAATACAAACAGACCACCCTACATATGGCTTGGCACCACTGAAATGCATTCACCTCCACCCTGCTGTAGTTACCAAATAATAGAATTAGCAAGAATGCAAAGAAAATTAATTACAACTATCAAAAATGGTAGTCTATAGGGAGAAGTAATGGCAGAAATTGAGTCATAGAGAACAGTCACCCCTTCTTAATAGAAATGCACCCGTTATTTTATTAACTTTTGATTAAGAAATAAAACTAAAGAGAAAATAAATTCTTCAGGCAATAGACCTATGTCTAAGAAGTGTATCAGAATTTGGGTGTCCAGAACTCCCACGCTTTAGAGCGGAAGCTATTTGGCTGTAACATGTACATTTTCCTGGTGAAAATGTTATTTATTTACATTCTTGAAATGGTAAAGCCCTAACAGGAAAACCTGAAAAAACATCTCTATAACATTGTTGTTAGAGCATATTAATATTGTACTAGTGTCCTAATCTTGGTCATGCTGGCTATTCTGAGACTACCATACTCCCTTATTTTGTAATGAAGAAAAAAAAAAATCCTAACAGATTTGTTTTGCTTCAGTGGATGCAGAAAATATTTCGACTTCAGAGCTTTTTATGAAATCACATTTTTAGGAACTAGCTATTCTTTCTAAGGATTTGAATTGATCCAAAGCTGCAGAATTACATCTGGAAAGAAAGTTGCTACTGTTACTAACAATTGAGAAAGTACTTCTTGGTCTATCCAGGGAGCTGTAATAATAGAAAAATAGCAGTCTTATGTGAATGTGCTGCAACGGAGCCACTAGCTTTGTTCTCTGGAATGAAATCATTGTATTAAAGTAGATCTGCTTGGTGTCTGAGGTGTGGTTTGATCTTTAGCTTCAGAAAGCATCACAAAAAAGCCACTGCTGAAAACATCCAGGTGACCAAAATGCCTATTATTGATCTTCTACAGCAGTCATTTGAAAATAACAGCTTGTCCTTCAGATCACAGGAGTCCCAATATAGAGACTGAGATCCTGACAAAACAGGTGCCACTTCCTATCAGCGACATGCAACAAGACTTTCCACATGATATGGTAAATGCACATGACCAAACTATACATAATCCAAAACCACCAATGGGATGACAGATAAAGACAATGTAGATGGAAGAAGTATCCTGTATATCACAACATATTTCAGTCCTTCTAATGCAGTAATAGTAGCTTAGAAAACAGAATAGACCATAAAAGCAAGGTTCTGTCTTATGTCTGTAGAGAAGAGAAAGAAATTATAGCTAGAATAAAGAAATAATAAAAGTAAGACTAGCAAATGTAGCAATCCAATATGAAAGAGACAAAGCTCTGAAGCCATGATAGCATATAAATTGTTTAAGCTTGCCATCTGAAAACCACATAATGATGCAGCAAAGATTCTAAACTGCGCTAAAGAATAGAATACATTCTATAGCCATCTGGATTATCTTAGAAAAGGGAACATATGGTGGTGTAACCAGACAGCTTCAGCCACTATGAAAACCTTCATCATCTGCTGGACTCTGTTAACAAATAGCTGGAAGAAAACTGAGAAGTATAGAGTCCAATAGCACTCTAAGGAATATAACATAAACAAAATACATTTATGTCAACAGAAGTGACATAAATAAGAAAAGTAAAAAAGATCATGCTTTTGAGGACAACCAGGCCTCACAGGCTATAGCAAAAAGACAGTAACACCTTTGTCCCTGAGAAGAGTGTGAAAATACATTTTAAAAATAACAAAAAACAACAGAAATAAAAGCAATCCATCAGAAGTTTGCATATGGCATCAGGCAGTCAATAATGCAAACTGCAGAATGTGTAAAACAGGGTTTTTCAGTAGACCCTACCACTGCACCTGGATAAAGATCTCCAGCATTTCTTCACACATAGTATGAGAAAAAAAGCAGTGAAGGATGATCTGAGTGAAGGATGGGTAATAGACTAATGATTCAAATCAAGTGTGTTTATGCTCCAGAAATAAAATTCAGTGCTACTGTGCCTGGGTTTTAACCTACAACATGGAGTAGAGGAAGGAGTTCACTGAAATATTCTGTAGTGCTTTTTTCCTGAGTATCTCTGTTGCAACTTTTAAATTATTTTACTTCTCAGTAAATCTTCAGAACATAAGGTCTGATTGAAAATATTATATTCCCAAATCATATTTGGAGAGCACATTTTCCAATTTTGTCCACAGATGAGCAGAGTAATTTGAAGATTAAACTGGTCTCAGCACATTTTTTTTCTGCTTTAATACAGACTTTTCAGTTGAAAGAGTCTACAAATATTTATCCTCTCAGTGTATGTCTGAGACTTTTAGGGACCACTTCTCATTACTAGTTTTGTTTATAAATAACTGATCTTATAAATGAAAAGAGATAGGAATAAATTTGTTCAGAAACATCACAAGCACTAGGGAACTGAAGGTACTCTTCTTAATTAAAATGTATATTCTATCTATTCAGCATTGCTTAGTATCACTTTGCTGTACAATAATGAGGCCACTTTCCACTGACTCCTATCGTATTTCCACAGGAAGAGTAAGATGTATCTGTTTTTATTCTTGGGAGAAAATGTACACCACCATCACTGGTAGGGAGCAGCAAATGTGGGGCATATTTGCAAAGAACTAGCCAAGAGCTGAGGAGATAGAGTCAGGAGAAGCTGAGGAATACACTGAAAGGGAACTGCACAATAGTTCAGGTGTCTGGGTGCATGAAAGATCCTGAAATGACAATGACTGCCCTGCAAGTTTAACTGTTGAATACAGAACAGTCACACAGTGTCTCATTGTATTAAAAGCATGAAAATGGAGTTACAAGGATCTACTTACAGCTGTGCCAGCTGGTGTGTTCTTCTCAGGAACTCTACTGAATCCCCTAGAATTCTCCAGGGTACTTCATACTAAAAGGAACATCTTGAGATGACTAGTATGTTTACTAAATAATCTTCACTTGCTTTTTTGGAGTGAGATGGGGTTTTTTTATACTGTTTCCATAGACTCTGCTGGACATGGGAGCATTGTCTTAGATTGTACTCCACTTACCTAAAGCCTCATGGAGCTTCCTAACTGCGGCAAGAATTAGAAAAAGTATGTTCCACTTGTAATTCACGGCTTCTAAAGGTCTCTCTATGAAGCAACTATGCAGAAGTCATCTGAAATTTCATGTAAACACAGGGAAGTCCATAGCAGTGGATAAGCTACAGCAGTAGTTTCTGAAAGGTCCTCTGTGGGGAAGGAGGGACAAGTTTGACCACCAGGACTGGACAATTTATTAGTGCTTCACCTGACAGGAACAGTTGGGCCACTTGCTGGCAGAATAATTTCTTCACCATGAAATTCATTGGGAAACTTAAACTCTGGAGAGTCAGACGATATTCATGACCACCCTGAATCTTCTCTGTGAAAGGCACATTGCAGATTTCATGCTGTGACCACCAGATGTTTCAAAAACTCAAGTTTCTATAACAATTCACACAATTTTAAATGGGCAATATTTGTTATTATTTTCATTGAATGAGCTGCTGCTATTGGCATTTTTTTTTTCAGTTAGTAGAAATATTACAAGTAGCTTTCTCTAATTCACCTTAACAGATCTTTTTATGAGAACTCAGACATTCACATGCATAGCAGCTTTTATTGAGTATATAGAAAATTATTTATAGTAAAATGTTATTATACATCCAAATGCATATTACAAAAAGAACAAAAATTACCTATACCTATTGTATGCTCTGAAACACGGGTAATGAGAGCCAGCATGCAATTTTTTCATTTATAATTATTTTGATAAAGTATTAGAAAGAATAATACCATGAAAATTTGAATTTGTATGTTCACAAATTTTCATGCTTTCCTTAATCATTGCTGAAACGTAAAGGAGGGTGTTACAGTCCGGGGTAACATTAAAATTTATTTTTGTTTTGGATACATGAAACAAAGTCCAACCGTAGAAAAGGATTGGGTGCAAGCAGATTTTATTTGGCAATTGACACAGGCAAAAATATAGAGCCAGGTAAGAAGGAAAAGAGAGGAAAAGAAGGTATAAGACAGAGAGAGAAAAGTGGTAAGGAACTGGTAAGAAAGAACGAGAGAGAGAAAGTGTAATAAAAAAGGGTAAGAAAGTGGGAAGAATGAGAGAGTCACCCCCTCTCAGAGGGGTCCAGCTGTCCAGCGAGGTTCTTCAGGATGGTGCTGATCCTGGACAAGGTCCAGTGCAGAAATGGCAGTGGGTCGAGATGACAAAACCCAAGCAGGGACAGCCATATATACCCCTGAGCCCCTTTTGTTCCCAAGGGGCAGCTGTCACTCAGCCAGGAAGACAGGCCGCCTGGAGGGGAGCAGAAGGGTGCAGTCCTCCACCCAGTCATCAGTTCTTACCTTCTTCCAGATGCCATTCCTCCTCTGTTCCAGCCACCCCAGCCAGGTACATAATCCTGCCTCCAGGGGCATCATTGAAGCTTGGCCCTCAGGAAAGGGGAGTAGTCTCCTCCAGTCATCAGGTCTTATCTTCTTCCTGGTGCCACCCTTACTCTGTTCCAGCCACCTTAGCCAGGTACTTCGCAAGTACAATCAAGGTGGCTCAGTCATGCCTGGAGGGATCACCCAGCATTGCAGGCTGCTGTTCAGAGGAGGTGTCTCCACCCAGAAGGTCTTATCACATCTCAAGGTGTCACCCCCTGTGCTCAACTCTGGCCAGCCAAGACCTCCACCCTAGCCAGGGCTATTCATTTTAAAACTGATCCTTTGAGACAATTTCAAACCAGTGAGGTCAGAACCACACAGAGGGAAAATA
The DNA here is from genome assembly GCA_038090715.1 of Florisuga fusca. Lineage (NCBI taxonomy): Eukaryota > Metazoa > Chordata > Aves > Apodiformes > Trochilidae > Florisuga > Florisuga fusca. The sequence goes on from JAAWXA010000006.1 coordinate 21,402,139, forward strand.
CAAAGAGGAATTGACTAAAAAGTACTCAGGATATGTACAAATGTAAATTACAGCAATAAAATATACATCCTGTAAAGAAAAACAATAGATTCTGTTATTGTTAAGTAAAATTGTTAATGTACTACTACTGTTAAATTAAAACCTTAGAGATTTACTAAATGAAAAATGGCAACACCATCCTGTGTAAAGTTATCTTTTACTGGATTATCTGGGATCCTAATAGTTTGGATTTTAAAAATAATTTATTTTTTCCTTGTGCTGTAAGAAAATGGTAAATGCATAACTTGAACATTGATTTCCTGATACAAAAAATTTACATTATGCCTCAATGGGTATAAATTGAGATTTAATATAGTATCAAAATTATAAACTTGTGAAAGTCCACCACCTTTCTGTTATGTTTTGATCTAATTAATTTTTTGGGTTTTGTTTTTTGGTTTTTTGTTTTTTTTTTTTTTTTGGTTGGGGTTTTTTTTGTATGGAGTTGAGAAAAATAATAAACAGTCTGAGCCTACATGCAAAATTTTTAAGTGCATGCAGGCACTTCTTGATATAATGTTGTTTGAAACCTGGAGAAAGGCAACATAAAGATAGGCAATGGCCAGATAGATAAATTCTGATGTTAGTGATTTTAGTTCATCTTTCTAAAAGGTGCTATTGTTCTGAAGAATATGAGGGTATTAATGTTTTCTACCAGATGGTTTAGTGATAATATATCTAAATGAATAAGACTATTCTCTAATTTTATGAGACTCTACCTGTCACTGCACATTGGATAAGCATGTCTGAAAAATTAAATATCGATGTTTGTTTGCATGTATGTCTTATGAGTTAATGGTGAATAGAAAAACAGCATTTCCAGTGTAGCTCTTAGAAAGAGTAAAACACAGTGAACTGTCAGTTCACTCTCAATACATGTCCAATTTCCTAACTGTGCAAAAATGTATAAATTTCCCTTTTGCAAGCAGCCTATTTGTCTAGGTAGAAACTATTGTGTTCAGTGTATGTCACAATATTCATACAACAACAAATGCATCTAAATCGTTCTTTACACCAGCAGTCACTAATCTGATAACTACATTTCTTGAAAATGAGTGAAATGCAAGGTCACCTTTATTACAGAAATTATGATTACAGCTTTTAATCAGTTGTGAGATTTTTTTAGTGGAATTGAATGTATTTTCTTGATTTGCTTTCAGAATCTCCTTATGTCTCAGATGTAAAGGAAATTTTCATGCCGTGCCTCACACAACAAAACTGTCTTGCATATGTAAGTTACAACAAAACTGATAAAAGCTCTCCAGAGTAATTTCTTGTTGCTTGAAAAAAAATATTTTGTTTATTTTATATTTGTTTTAATCTCTTAATTTATTCCAAGTTTCACCTTGAGGGTTCTGATTTCTGCCTCATTTACAGCATTCTCTGCAGTGTTCTCAAGCTTATCCAGATTAGATTTTGGAGACATTATTTGCAAATTAGCCTCTGCCTTCTTCTTCACTGCAGTATACCTCAGTTTTTGTTGCTGTATAGCCACACATAAAATACACTTTTTCTGTCTAATACCATGTGGCAACTTTTTATTAGATTCTATATTTCATTTCAGTACTTCTTCTCAACTACACACTACTGGTCATGTCACCAGGGAAGGGTTTAATTTTCTTTATTTCTTCTCTTTCAGAAATTAATGTGCACTAGGCAGAATGAGAAATGAACGGTGGGGTTAGTTCTATGTTATTATTGAAGATGTACCTGAACAACAAAGATTAAGATCTTCTTTTCCATCTGCATCAGATTCTGTTCCCAGTGACATCTGTTGCAGTTTTGCAATTGAGTGCAAATGGAAAAAAGGATGTTTGGTAATATTCAGGAAGACATCTGATTTGTTAGAAGTCTTGTTTTTCCACATGCAAAGGTTTTGAATTGTTACTCCCATCTCTTAAACTGAAACCACAATGATTTTATTCATCTCTGTATTAAAATTTTAAATAAGATAAAACTTGACATAAGCCTGATTAGATTATCATGTAACATAACCCTTGCCCAAAGGAAGTAAAGAATATTTGGTTAATCTAAACTTTTTCAATTTTTCATTTCATAACAAGTTTATTTTTAGTTTAAAAATGGAAACATGATGAAAAATTTAAGCACCCTTACGGAGAGGCAAAATGTGTTTCTAGTCACTAATAATGTTTCTTGATTTTCAATTTTTTTTTTCTTGCCAAAGAGTTACACAGCATGGCATTGACACATACTGGATTTATTTTATTTTATTAGCTTCCAGTGAAATGCACTCAGAAATCGGTTATTCAAACAACCCCACTTCAAGTGGCTGATTTTTTTTGTTGATGGACACACATAAAAGAAGTTCTGTTCAATTTTAACAAAAAAATTAAAAATCCAAATCAGTTTCCTAGTCTGTTATATAAGCAGTGGTTAGTGTGATTATCCAGAGCCACAGAGAGTAGATTTTTTATTGTCATCTTAAGAATTTGTCATTTTAAGACAATCATAAGAAGTGCATTCTATGTAGCACATGCGTTACTGTCTTCTTTATCAGTGCCTCCAAAGATAGATCTTTCCTCTCCTTTGCCAAAATGAGCCAATACCTTAGTGATAGGTTCACGGCATTAGTTGAGAATTGTGTTTTCTGTACTCCTCACAGATCCAGCATTTAAAAAAATAATTCTCTGGAATAAGAACAAACAAAAATCTTGAGAAAATTTCAAATACAAAACTTATGTGATTAAAATTGAAAGTGTCCAAATATTTTCAGTTGCACTTTTTGCTAATATAAACTGAGGAGCAAAATGCACAAAATTTTCCAGTGGATTCCACCTCATCCACTTGGTTAGTAGTTAGGGTTAGTAGTTTTTCAAACAGCTCTGGGTTGTTAACTGTAAATTGCCAGCTCACTTGTGGCAGTAGTTTTTAATCTTCTCTTCAGTGATTATTAGTGCTTCCATGTCAATGCTAATTATTGCATGGACCAGCACAGAGAAGGATGTGGTGAGATAGGGAACTGTGTGCATCCACAAAGGACAGACAAGTACCAAGGGGAACAGCAGAGATGAGGTATCTTCTCTAGGCCTAGCCATCAGAACTTCTCAGGCAGAACAATTTCAGCTCTTTCTCCTGACAGGCTCCTTTGCCATTAATAGACAGGCTCCTTTGAAGGTTCTCTTAGAAAGGTATTGATGCTTGCAAAGTGTCAGGGAGTGCTACAGCTGGTAAGAGGAATAACAGCATATTTTTGAACAAGTGACTGAGCTGTGGGAGAAAAAGTCAAAACAGGGCAAGCATCGTAAGAAATGTATTTACCACAAAACAAGTATGAAATATGAGAAATGAAAACATTTTTTAAGAATAAAGAGTCAACAAGAAGGTCAAAGATGCTTACTTATTTTGTGCTTTCTTCATTCCAACTCTAAAAATGAAGTTCTTCTACCCATATTCCTTTTATAATGAAAATATGAAATATACCTCTGCAGAAATAATTTATATGAAAGGAGATGCTTTAAGGGTACAACTTGTTACATAGCTCAATATTCAAATTGCTGTTTTTTCTCCACTCATGTATTTTAAACCAATATGGATCAGAGTAGCATGTGACAGTGATAAAAACGAATAAATGAACCAAAAGCAGTGCTTCTGGAAGGTATAAAATATCATCTGCCCTCACATCCATAAACAGCTGTGGGTTATTTGCTTTATATTACCCTCCTGTCAGGAAAGTGCCATACACACTTTCTTATCAGGTATGAATGAGCTTGTGGGAGCTGACAAGGCTTTGATGTGAACCTCTTATCCTCTAAATTCCTTCTTTATGTTGAAGCTTTGGGGAGTCCACAGTTTCTGAAGGTCCTGGCAACAGGGTCCACAGCTGCAATAAGGGAGGGAGACACTAAACACACAAAAACAGAAAAGAAAAATGGATCTAAAGACGACTTTGGAGTCTGAGAGTTATCCAACTTTGCTGGATAAGTCTGTTATTTTCTTGATGTATTTTCTTTCCGTGTTGTTTTTCAAAGTTGCAAGGTGTGATGCAAGGTTATTAAGCAACAGGAAAATCTCTGGCTTTTTGTTTTCCTGCAGGGTAAGTATAGATCACAGTTCAGAGTGATATTGCTGCAGGCTAATGGGTTTACTGTTTGGTTTTATTGCTTTGTTTTTGTTTTCCTCTTACTCACTGATACTCCATGTTTAACACTGGTCTCGCCAGACCACAGACATTTTTCAAAAAAGAACAGACAAGGAAAAGAGATCTTAACAATCTATAGGACTTTCTTCACAGGCTAAATGTAAAGACTGTGCTATAGACTCTTCACTGTCAGTCTCCCGTGGGTCTCATTCAATAGGAAGTTGCTGTTAGCTAACTCTCAGTTTCTTTGCAGTTACTCCTTCAGTTCATACTAAGGCTTGTTCAGCTCAGGACAAGGCTGCTACTAAGAAACATATCACATAGCCACCCTTTTTTTCAGCTTTGTAGCAGAGTCCAGATTGCTCTGAGCAACCTTCTGCAGTTGAAGATACTCTTGCTCATGGCAGAGGAGTTGGACTAAATGACATAAAACTCCCTCCTAACCCAAACCATTCTATGATTCTATGATTCTCTGGCCTGTATTTTGGCATTGATCAGTATCACCTGTTCTCAAAGGGCATTCATTTCACCTGGGATGCATAAGATGCTGCCTCTTTGTTGGCAAAGGAAGAGAATTATAACACCAGTGCACTCACTCTTAGCTATAGTAGAGAGACAAGGATTGCTTGATCAAAAACCAGTTAAGTCTGGCAACTCCCTTTCAGAAGGGAATTTAACCTCAAGTTGCAGATAAAAAAGAAGCTGATTGAATGAATGAGAAGGATAGAAGAAAAGAATATTTCTTTGTCCCTGAGGACACAGGATTTAGGAGATCCTTTCTCAGCAACCCATATATAGCTAGAGGCCTTACAAATTTCTGCAGTCCTGAAAGGTGAATCTTCTATCTTTTTTTCAGTTTTCGACCTGATTTAAACCAAGTGCAGGTAGCCAATCGATTTTTGAAGAAATAAAGATTTTATATATTTATACAAACACAGTATAGTGTCATGCCAGGGAAGCAATTAGCCTTGAGCAAGAGGGCTATTTGCTTCAATATTTGAGTAGATTGTCTTGTAAAACTATACCTATTTGCTTTCGGGCACTCAGCTTCTGTCCCATTAATTTCAGTTTACTGTGACATTTAGAATTTTTTCTTCACGAGATTTACATGCATCTGCAGTACTATTAATTGTATTTGTTGTGGTATTAGCTTTAAACTTGTATAAATACCATCTAGATGGAAAGTAAAGTGTCAAGAAAAGTGGCTAATGTATGAAAGAGCATTATTATCTGACTGGAAAGATGCATCAAATTTCTCCAGGGAATATATCCTCTCCCATAAGATAAGTGTTAAGGTTATCTTGGGTTTTGTGGCTGAACTGTACTGATTCTTTGTAATATTGATAGTCATAGACATAAAAATTGATGTTACCATGGGAGTTGTAACTCATGTCTCTCTGCTGATGTTCCCATCTATAATTTGAGTAAATTAAAAGAAAGATGATATTAGACCTAGTTTTCACCCTCTGAGCCTTGCACTGAAGGTTGCACTTGCAACACAAATGCACTTGCACTTGCACTGTGTGGAAGAAATGTCTTTTCTTCCTTGGGAGTGAGAGCATCCTTTAAGTCCTGATGCTCAAAACACAGAAACTAGAGTCTGGGATGTCATGCATGGAAGTGCCTACATGAATTTTATACCAGTTTTGCAAATCTGTTTTTATTATTGGGGTAAATGGAAGTCAGGTAGAACCACAAAGGTGAAAACAGGTAAGAATCCTAATGTGAAACGCAAATCTAGGAAAAAAAAAATGCAACGTTCTACTCCTATTTTTTTTTTTTTTTTTAAGTAGTACAAAAGCTAACAGAGATCTCATCAAAGAATTCTTAATCTGAATAATAACACACTCATGCATGATTAGGAATTCTAAATAGCTGTTAACTTGTTTTTGTGCACAAACTAGAAATTTAGAGTCTGAGTCCAGCATTCCTGTAGCAAAACACACAGCTGTGGTTCTGCTGGCCCCAGAAATAATTCCTAAAATACCAAGGAACTAAACTAAGCAGAAGGAATTTAAGCACAAGTGATGTATGTAGCATAAACACATTTTCAAACTATTTTGACAGACGAATGGGCTTTCAAGCTATCTGAATTGACAAACAATTACCCTTCACACAAAAGCCCTATTTAAGTGTTTCAAAACTCAAGGCTTACCCACAATCAGTTGTCCCTCCAGGTAACATGGAAAACACCACCCTTCCTATATATTATTAAAATGCTGAAAAAATTAGCTTTTTTTTTTTTTTTTTTTAATTTAAAAAACCCTCATACACTTAACTGTATCATTTTACACAAACTGGTTGTCACAGTTTAGGCCCAGCTGGTATCTACCAGGACTCCACGTCCTCACCCCGCACCCCCAACCCCACCATGGCACAGAGAGGAGAAAATCCACCCAAAGGCTCCTTAATTGAGACAGGGAGGTTTGCATTCCCCAATTACAGTAACAGGCAAAAACCAGACAGGTTCAACGTGGGAAGGAAAAAAAAAAAAATTTAATCTACAAGGAGAAAGAGAAAACATGATGAGATGATAAAATACCTTCCCCCCCCTCCCCTTCTCCCCAGGCCCGGATCACTTNTCTCACGGGAGAGAGTCCTTCAGGAACCCTTCCGACATGAGTCCCTCCCATGGGGTGCAGTCCCTCAGGACCTGCTCCAGCCCGGGCTGCCCAGAGTCACGGCTGCTTCAGGAGCAGTCACCTCCCCTGCCAGGGGGTCCTCCCTGGCTGCAGAGCCACACCTGCCCCTCTCCATGATCCTGCACAAGCTGCGTCTTCACATCAGCCCACCTGTGACACTTCAAGGGCTACAAATCCACATTTACCCCACCAGGGTCACTCAGGGGCTGCTCCATCGTTCTCCTCTGTGGGCTGCAGGGGCACAGCTGCCATCTCAGCATGGGCTGTGGGGAAATCTCTGCTTGGTACCTTTTCCACTCCTTCTGCAATGGCCTTGGTGTCTTTTCTGTGGCATATATCTTTCACTTCATGCTCTGATCTGCAGGTCCTTTTCTTATATTTTTTCCAGATTCACTTTCCCTTTTTTGAACACGTTACTAGCAAACGCACATCCAGCTTCCCATATCTGCTCAGAGAGCTTCCAGCAGCTTCTCACAGGAACCACCCCTGTCCCCTCCCCGCTTCCAAAACACCACACTAACCGAAAACACTGGTGAAGGGAGTATTTTATTTAACAATACCATGTTAGAGATTGACACCTGTGACCAAACAGCGTAAAGCTACGTGCTTTACTTGCATGCATTTGCATGCAAAACTAAGTTTTTAAAAAAATACAGGTGACTGCAGAGGATGATTTAGAACATCTCAGTCACACTAAATGACAGTGTAATTCATAGACAGGGTTGGCAATTGCTCTTCAGGCTTTATCCTACTTTCTTGCAGACTTGTTGAGACTCTTGCCATTGAGGGGAGCATTACCAAGATCTGGCTCTGCTTCCTTTGCAGAGCAGCAATAAGGAATTTGATCTTGATACTTAGCGGAGGGTAAGTCAATGTTTGTAAGTTCTGATTTTCTAATAACTTACAATCTTTCGTGATTATAGTAATTCATTTCGATGTTAAAAAGAAAGTAAATTGTATCCTTCAAGCATAACTGTGAAACTTTGTCATGCATGTCAACAGTCCAAGGAGTTCTGCCATATGCATTGAACCTGCACTTGCAGTCCAGTTTAAATGTAATTTTGCAGCCTGTATAACATTACAGCAGTAAAGGAGTCATTACAATGACTTTCAGAATTACATAATGCAGATATGTCCATAAAATGGTTATTCTCAGTGATCACAAAGATGATAAACTATAGCTCTGGGAAAGCAGGAATCTTTGTGAACAAATGTAATGTCTTGGTATAAAGCAGAAAGGGACATCTGCCTACATCAACATTAACTGCTGTAAAAGAAGAACATGACTATCAACAACAACTGGAGGAAAAGTGAAGAGATAATTCAAAGGAGAGGGTTGGTTTTGTTTTTTAATTGTTCATTGAAGGATCTCTTCAGTTCTGAGAGATGGTGGAAGGAAAATTACTTCCAATAGCTGCGAGATGAAATGTCAAAGTATATCCATGTATTATATTTTTAAAAAGAAAAGGGAGAGGGAGTGAGAGGAGTTGTGATGCATACATAACATTGTTACTTAGTTTTCAAGACTCACTTATTTCTTTGATTTTAAAGAAATTTAAAGTTTGCCAGTAGTGTTAATTTTGAAACCTATCATAGGAGTGTATTAGTTTTTTCTAAAGGTTACCAAAAATATCTGGGCTTAGTGCAGTTTTCAGTTAACCAGATGGGGTTGGGGGTTTTTTTTAGGGAGGTCTTTTGTGAGTTTTTTGTGGGGCTTTTTGTGAGGGGTTTTTTTGTGGTTTTTTTTTGTGTGTGTGTGTGTGTTGTTTTTGTTTGTTTGTTTTTTTGGTGGTTTGTATTTTTTTTTGAGCTCATAATTAAAATGTTTGTCGATATATTTGCTTTTTAATGTCAGAAAATACCTGTGGTACAAACAGTAGTGCCACTACATAAAAAAGCACTGACATGCTTGATCTGTACTACTTAGTATTCCATTCTTGCCGGTGGGAATGATTCCCTTTAAATACAATTTGTCTGTCTCAGAAATCATGTGGATGTATTTCAGAGTTCAAGAGTGAGATCCTTACCACAGGAAATCAACATTGAGGAAAATTGAGCAAACATGTTCAAATGACATTTCCTGGTTTGTTTTAGTGTCTTTGTTAATAGTCCCTTAACAATGAAATAGAAGCACAGCTGCTTGCAGTCAATTCTTCTCTTTTGCTATCACTTCTGTTGGCAAGGAGGAGGTCTTTAGGCTTCAACTGGTGCCCTGAAGATATCCTTCAATAAAATTGCACCAGTATCACAAAACTGTTTGTTTATACTTTTTCCTTCACCTAGCTTCCTTCCAGACAAACTCATTTAAAATATCATGGCTGGTACCAAAAGGTATCATTTAATTTCCTAATATGCTTTTCCTCATGGAAGATGCAGAGGGACATCATCCCTTAGACTGCTTGACATTACCTCGATACAAGTAAACAATTGTTTTGTTCTACTATAATGTTGGATTGAAAATAGCAGGAGAATGAAATTCTGATGAGCTTTGGGTTAATCACAGAATCACAGAGTCACAGAAATTTAGGGGTTGGGAGGAACCTCAAAAGATCAAGTCCAAATCCCCTGCCAGAGCAGGGTCACTTACAGGAGGTCACATTGGAACACATCCAGGCAGGTTTTGAATGTCTCCAGAGAAGTAAACTCCACAGCCTGTTCCAGTGCTCTATCACCCTCATGGTAAAAAAATTTCTCCTCATGTCTATATGGAACTTCCTATGCTCAAGTTTATATCCTTTGCCTTTTGTTCTATCATTGGGCATAATGGAGAAGAGCCTAGCACCATCCTCCTGGCTCCGTTAAGTATTTATAAATATCATTTAAGTCACCCCTCCAACTTGAAGAGAGGGTGCAGCTCTCTAAGCCTTTCCTCGTAAGGAAGACGTTCCACTCCCTTAATCATCTCTGTGGCTCTGCACTGGACTCTTTCAAGCAATTCCCTGTCCTTGAACTGAGGGGCCCAGAAGTGGATACATGTGACCTCACCAGGACAGAGTAGAGGGGGAGGAGAACCTCTCTCAACCTACAAACCATGCCCCTTTTAATGTACCTCAGGATGCCATTAGGCATTCTTGTCCACATGGGTACTTTGCTGGTCATCCTTCCATCCACCAGTGCCCCTAGGGACCCCCTAGGTCCCTTTTCCCTGTACAGAATGCAAAAACAAGGATTCATGTTAGTAAAAAAAGATAAAAAATTTTCTGAAATTTGCAAGTAGCATAGAATAGGCTGTCGTCATCTCAGTAAAATATGTTTCCTCAAGTGATAACCATAGCCTGTACATGATTACTGACGTTGTTTATCACTTTGCAGTTTTGTGTGCACTTTGCAGACACTCAGCTGCACTGGGGACAAAATACTCAAAAGGAAACACAGGACACAGGAAAGAATAATGAAGTTGCCTTGTCTTTCTAGCTGGTTATTGCTTTACCTTGGGTACATGCTTTTTGTAGATCTAAAAGATGAAGGAAATCCTAGTGCTGCTGCATATATTTGATGTGATTGCCCCGGCCTGTCTGTCCTATAGTAGTCTTCTAAAAGGTGTGGTATACTGGCTTAGCCCAGTTAGAAAGGGCAATTTCACTAGCTTTCCATTGTCAATGGAAAGGAATGGCTTCGCTGGTCTTGGAAACAATTAGAATTTCTGTCCAGGGATGCTACTACCCTTCTGCTCCTTCAGCTGAAGCAGGAAAGAGTGAAAGATTTTGCAGGGAATAGTAGTATTTCTACCCTCCTTTTGCATTTAGGAGCTGCAAAGTTTGGGCTGTTTGAGGAAAAAATGATGACTATGAGCATGTTCAGATCTGAATGGTCAAAAACTGTGATATTATTTAATAGCTAAAATTTTATCAGTCTTCCTGACTTGTGCAATTAGGGCTCATCAAGGTCCTGTATATGCATACATACTCTGCTGCCAGACAAATAAGAAGCTTAGTTCTTTTTCATGCTTTGGCTAAGATTCTCACGTGTGACAAAATTACAATAGTTGAGACTTTAAGAACACATCAGAATAAAATTGTGAGAGCTGACAACACTGCAGCTATTTTGCAGTAGAAAACAAGATCCAGTGTTAAAAAGGACTGTAACATTGCACCTGAAAAATGCTGTGCAGACATGCTTTCACAAAGCCTCTTGTATAGGCTCTCTCCAGGGAGTGGGAGTTAGTGATTCTCTGTCCACTTTTTTAGATTAAATGGGAATGTCTTTGGACATGGAAGATATTATGTACTTTGTCTCATTTCTAAAGCATGGAGTGCAATTGCACCAGTGTCTCTGTCACCATACTGCAATGAAGCTTGTTTCATACCTAAATTCCATCTTTATCCATTTCATAAGATAATGAATTCATAAGAAGAGCATCCACACTCTTACTCACAACCCTCCTGTTAAAATAATGGTACTGTAGCGACCTAAAAGTCCAGCTGGTGTAATAACTTGATGTTAGCTATCCACCGCATGCAGTCTTCCCTTTTACATGTGTAGAACTGGCTTTTCTAGTGCAAGAGGAGACCTATATGAATATACTGTGCAAAACAATTTGCAGAGGATGTACATTACATTTGGTATTGTCAATGAAGTGCTATTTGTGAGAGAGATTGGCAAAGAAATACCAACAGGAAATGGCAAATTAGTGCTAATGTGTAATGTAAGTGGCAGCAACCTGGCACATTGGCATAATACAGTTCTCTGTCTAATACAGTTCTGGCCTCAGCAAATACAGTGAAGGAGGGTAGGAATTTGCTTTCTGAGCTGGTTTATACTCTTGTCACCTTGCCAGGATGGGCCAGCTGTAATGCATGGTTATGATCTGAATGCTTAATGATGGATCACTGGGATTTAACACACAGGAACAACTAGAATGGACAAACATTACAACTGTCCAGGTTTACTGTGGGAATAGAGAAGCATTTCATTATTCCATGAGAAAACATCCAAGCATGGCATAGAGGATGATTTACAGGATCTGAATAGATAACCACAGGTTTCCTCAGAAAAAAATATTTTTGTAGTAATTCAGAGGGAGGTTTACAGTTATGTTGTGGCAACATTATAGCTATCTTATGTTGGCAGAATATAAATAAACAGGCAAAAGCAGAGACTCCATGCTGTCTCACTCTTGCCCCCTTTACTTCCCAGTGTGGTGGTAACAGCAGACAGAAATAGACATCCTATGTAGAGATAAATATTCCAGCCAGAGCACCCATGTGCATCTGGCTTGAAACTGATACATTACCTTCACTGCCCTAGGTAAGCAGTGGCCAGCACCAGATCATCTCAGTAATATCACCCTTTGCTCATCCAGCCTGGAGCTGCCAGGTGTATGCATGCCAAGTGGTGGGACAGCAGTTACAGAGCTGCCATATGTGCTGTTCTCATAGCATGTCCAGATTGTGCCATGTCAGTCCTGAGCTCTGGAAAACTATCATATCTTTAACCAAGACACTGCATTTGAATTACACATGCAGAGAAGATGTTTTATTTGCATAAACACCAGGTTTTAATTTTTGTTTTGACAAATAACTATGTTTACTTGCTGTTTTGAACATGTGGAGGGAAAATTGGCATCTCAGATACTCTTTTGGTAATTTGGTAGTTACTGACTTTTTTTGTGGTCATGACTACTGTAATACCAGAAAATGTATCACTGGTCCTCTACGACCAGTGATAATTTGCTTTTTTTTTGCTGTCAGACAGTAAATGTTCACTTTTGAAATTAAGTTACTTTATAGAAGGGTATCCAAGGTCTGATTCCTGCAGACATCTTCAAACATACTGTTTTTCCCACACAGATGATTCATGTAAATGATAAAGGTTATCACGTTATCCTACTGTAATGGTCTCCAAGTGTTGCAGTTTGAGCCTGGCTGATTTAATAAAGAACCCTGCATCTGCTCACCACCTTCCCCCACTGCAGGGTGGCAAGGAGGAAATACACCTAGAACATTTTCAAGACAAGGTCTATGAGGTTTGCACTCACCAATTATAGCCCAGGCAAAACAGACTCAACTTGGGGGAGAAAATCAATTTAATTTATCAATTTAATTTATCAGTCTTTCTCTAACATGGGGTCCCTCCCATGGGAGCAAGTCCTTCACAAATTCCTCCCATGTGAATCCCTCCCACAGGCAACAATCCCTCAGGAGCAAACTGTTCCAGTGCAGGCAGCCCTCAGAGCCATGGACTGCTCTGGGAACAGTCCCCTCCCTGACTGCAGGTCCACAACATCTCCTCTGTGATCTTCCACAGGCTGCAAATCCACAGCTGCTCCAACAGGATTCCTCATGGGTGGCAGATCCACACCACCTGCTCCACTGTGGTCCTTCAGGGTCTGCTTCAGTTTGGTCGTGGGTTTCAAGGGACAGGCTGCTGTTTCACCATGGGATGTAGAGAAAAATCTCTGGTCAGGCACCTTCTCCCCCTCCATCCTCACTGGCCTTGGTCTCTCTGCTCCAGCATTGCTCGCTGGTGTTGTTCTCCCTTCTGTTGATGTTCTCTCTCTTCATGTGTTTCTTTCTCTCACCTCCCCCTCTTATCTGCCCTGCTCTTACTGGGTGTTTCCCCTTCTTGAGTATGTTAACCTCAGAGACAAACATCTTTTGTGTCCCTGCTGGCCTGAGGTGGGAGCACTTTTGGGAGCACAGAGCGCTGTTCAAACGGTACTTACATGACCCAACCCCTTGGGGAGCCCTTTCCTGCTATCAGAAACAGCACTGCATCAAGCCAGAACACCAAGTTTTTTCTAACCTTGCATGGGGCCAGGTTTACTCTATGGATTGTAATGAGTCTGCAGATGCACCAAAAGGTTTTTTTTTTCATAATCCCACTAAGTGTGTTAGAAATTCCACGTCATAGACCTGAGCAGTGGAGTGGCTCATTATTAGGAAAACAAGAAGATCTCTAAAAATGTAAGTTCAAGACAAAGATCCTAATCCATTTTCTCTTTGTGATTCCTTCAGATGACTTTCAATTAGATGTTCCATTTAAAAAGATAAGCCACAGTTTTCAGGAGCCGGGGGTGTTGGGGTCATGTGTGATGGTGTGGGGGTGTGGTGGTGGCTTCTCAATAAAGGGTAATTATTTCTTACACAATTCACACTAATAGTCAGTGGCCCACTAATGTGTGTGACTCTGTATGGCGCTCTTTTGTACTGTGTCTAGCTAACACGCCTCTCAAATCCTCTGTGCCTGAAAAAATGCTCATGAATAGCCTTTTAAGTTTTTCTTTGTTGCTGTCTTTCCTACAGAAAGACAGTCTATTCAGTTACTATTGAGAGACTGGACTGAGAAATCACTGAGCTGCTCGCCCTCTGTCAGTGTCACTGGGGTATCAGTGTTCAAAGATGAGAGTCCTTGCAGGAGTCTTGACTTTTGCAGAGGCAGGTGCTGCAGACTTGGAACAGAGTCTGTATCTACTCACCATGTGACATTACCTTTAGTTTAACAACTTCTGTTTCCACCTTCAGCTCTCAAGTCTTTACCATTTCTGTAGCAGGCCAGAAAAATATTTGGATAAATTCATTCTGACAGCAGAGAGCAGTAAGTGGAGGTTAGAAATACTTTTTAATACACTTTTCATTCTAAACAGCAGTTCCTTATTCCAGTTACAGTTTTCACATTTATCGCTGGTTCATAACATACTGGTCATTGCATCCTTTCAACAATTTTATCTAAGGAAAGAATAGTGTTATTCATAAAAAGGAGTCTTGGGTATGATATCCCTATAATGGCTTTATTAAAGTGAAATAGCAGAACATAAAAATCTGTAGTATGTTTAAGGATAAGAGAAACAGGAGAAATCACTAGAAAAAACTTACACATTGCTTGTAAATGACCATTGGATACCACTGAACTGTAGTCAGTTTTGATTATAACAATATATGTATTATGCATGATGCAGAGTAACCTCCAGGTGTTCCTGAAGCAGAATTAAGAGGAGGCAGCTACAGGATTTAGCAAACTGATTATTATTTAACTTCAGTACATCAGATACTAAAAATGAAATATATATCAAAGTGTATTTTAATTTTTAAAAAGTAGGGATGATTTTAACCATTAAAGCCACTAATTAGAAGTCACAGACAGTTTTCAATGTATGTATTTCTAAAATAATATCTCATTAGAGAATTACTGCTGATTATGCTATGTCTGTGTGATGTCAGGTTCTTACTAGGATAGTGGTGAGGTGGGATGTTATGATGAATTACAAGGAGCTTGCAATGGTCACAACAAAAGTGACCATTTTGTCAGTTTATGCTAGAGTTAGGCAGGTAGAAATATAATTTCATCTACCCATTTGACTTTACAAGCAGAGTGTGACACACCTTCTGAAGTTATTAAAAAAAAAATAATCCCCAGTAGGTAATACAATTCAAAATAGTTTCAGTTCTAAGAACTGAAGCTTGTTATTCTTGATTCATCCTTTTTTTCTTTTGAGGAGGTGAGGGGTGGACTGCCACATCATTTTGAAGTAGGTGTTGTTCCAGAAATCACAGTTTTCATGGTACAAATATTTGTGCAAGGATAAGAGACAGAGAAGGGAAAATGCTGGTGTTGCTGATAGATCAGTAGGAATCCTAACTGGAGTCTCTTTTCTCCTCCAGACTTTCCGTAAGAGCTTCACTGGACCTGGCTATCCTGTATATCCAGTGACTGAGTCACTGCAAAAATGTTATTTTTCTCATTCTCTACTGTTTATCTTAATTACATTAGTGTGAATTAAATAACTCACCTCCCCTCAACCTCTTTGCTTGTTGAACTGTTTGGCAAATTGTGCATCAGCAGGAAAGATCTTGCCAAAAAGTCACTGAGTTTGAAACACATAAAGTTCTGTGAAAAAGGGGAGGACACAGAGATTGGCTAGTTGGTTCACTTGATAAGCAAGCAAGGTAATTTTGGACACAGACTTTGTCTCTATAATTTCTAGCTAGCAACCACTTACAGTTCATTTCCTTAAGAAGCACATATAAAAGGCAAGTATCTTGCCAAAAGTGAGGGAGATATAGAGGGTGAGAAATACTTTTTAAAATCATATTGTGTGAAGCATTGTGTGGCACACTGTAAAAAACATTGCAAAATTACTGAAACTCCTTTTTTTTTTTAATTTAAATTAAAATTCAACACCAAAAATACCCCAAGCCCTGCAGTTAGACCAAATGTTCTCCTTTTCACAGTCTGAATTCCTGCCTTATCATGGATTTTTAACTACATTTGTAGGGGAAAAAAATAATTTCAATTATTTAATTAAAATTTCATTTTTAGTACTCCATCTTTAATTTTTAACCTGCAATGACTGCAAATAAGTTAAAGGAAAAATGCATGGTGTCTTTTAGAACTATTGAAGAAAGCTTTAGTTTTAGAAGCTCTAGTTGACAAGTTTCTGTAGTAGAGGAATGAGATAAATAAGACAGATTCAGAAACAAACATTGACTTTTCCTCTGATATTTTTATTTTTGTGTCTTTCTTAGGAGAAACAAATCTCTTCTACTTGGCTATGATTCTTTATGCAGTTACATGTCATGGACTCATAAGAATAATCATTTATAGTATTTTTGAAGGATGCTGTGAAATCAGTAGAGAGAAATATAGAAAAAAATCAGTATGAAACTTGAAATTCTTTACACAAACTGGAAGACTAAGGGAGACTATGTTAACCTTTCTATGTTAACTTAGTCAGTTGGTACATTTATATTTTGTAACAGAGCAGATGTTGAGCTGTCTTAGCAAAGTACAACTGAGCTAGTTTGGACATTTGAAGCAGGTCTATGATTGTCGTAGGTTACACTGGGCACTGCCTGTGACCAACTATTTAGTGTTCATGCTGGGCAAAGTCTTGAGTCTTTATATCTTGGTGTATGGGTCTTTATATCTTGGTGTATGTAACGTGTCATAACTTCTTGAAAGCCTGACATGCATAAGAATATATAGATATTATATACACGTACGTATGTGTGTATACATAAAAGTGTGTGCTTGTAATGTGTGAAGTAGAGATAGAAACTTTGCTTTGCCAACATACAGATATCCTAGATGTTCCATGTAGGATTTCTCCTACATGCCAGTTTTTTGCTAACCACTTTGCCAGAGTGAGATCACATAGCTAGTAAGTGCCAGTCAGGTTTGGAGAATCACAAACTATTTTCAGATGCTTTTACACTTTTGTAAGCTGGACAGTAGAAGAAGCAAAGCTCACTCAGGGAGCCAAGTATCTGATTCTTTCTCATACCATCATCTCAGGTAGAACTAGGGACATTGCAGATAAAAGGCAAATAAATCCAGCTACCTGAGATTAAGCAATTATATTTACATAGAAGCATGTTTCCATGTGTGTGTACCTGAACATACATGTGGAATTTAATTTGAAGGCATTGTTTCTTTCAAGGAGAAATTGCATAACTGTTGTACAAATAATATTATCAAAAACATTTTGTTGATATATACATGTATGATTTACAGCTTATACATCTTCATATACATATGTATACAAAACATCTGCTCTGACTGGAGCGGTAATCCTAGTTTAGAATATTTAACTCATTAGATACAAACGCACAGAATTGAACATTTTGTTTCGATGAAAAAATTATTTATCAGAGCAATCATAAAAACTGTCAGTCTTATAGTTCACAAATGAGAAACAGGCCAAAGCCAATTGATAGTTCAATTTGAAGGTCAATTTGAAGGTATTGATAGCAGAGTAAATTCTGCTCACATCTGGACAATTACAAGCTCACTGAGAAAAATATTTTCCTCATGTGTTGTGTCATTGTGACAGAATGATCCAGCAAGTTTGCCACTACTAACTGGAATGGATACCTTGGAATGGATATCACTACACAGTTTATCAAAGGGAAGTTATCACATCTGCTGGCCACTGACAGAAAATATTATTCTCATTTTGTTAAGAGCCAGCAGAAGTAGACCAAAAAGAACAGAATGTTTACTTAATTTTATTTTAGTAAGTATATTAAAAATATGATCTGGAAATAATTCGTTATTTTTTTAATTCTTTGTTTCATAAAGGGATAAATTTCAAAAAACCTTGGACTTCAAAAAACCCAATTTTTAATGGTTTTCTACTCTGTGTTTTGTTGCTATTCCTACTCTGATCTTGTAATTCATGGCAGCTTTGGACAGCAATTGCCTGCAGAATTTATAAATGTATCATACTTTCAAGCATATAGTACAGTACTAGTACAGTAGTGTAAACAGCTTTAATTACGATCCTAGTATAACATGAAAACTAAAAATATTTCAAATTAAAAAGGTAGTCAAATAAATTATTTGGACCAATATTAGTGGAGATAGAGAAAGAAAAGGATAAGAACAAATTGATCGCCAACTGTAGAGCGTTTTTATTCTATACTGCAAAGTGTGGTATTTCTACAAATGTCTGAAAGCATGAAGTATTCTCTAGTATACCATTGTGACAAATGCTTTTCTTTCCTCCTCTGTATAAGTAGTACAAGCTGGAATGTACATTTATAATACCTGAAGATAATTATGTGCTACCTTATTGTATTTCTTCTCAGTGAGACAAACTGAAAATCCAGCTCAGCCATGTTCTCTGATGTCTGACTTGTTAAAAAGAGTATGGGTCACCTAGTCTTTTAGATAATAACTCAGCTTCTGAAATATGTCCTTTAAATGTTAGTTTGAAATGGAAATTTTTTTTTTTTATTTTGCTGTTCCAGGATAAGCCAATGTAAGAAGAGTATTGTTGAGTCTTGAAAAAAACTGCTGCATTTCTTTCCTACAGTTACTATATGCTGTACTATAATGCAGTTCTAATACTTTCAAGATGCATTAGACTGACTCATTGTGCCCACTGATCTATAGATCAGTATATTAGGTATGCAGTGAGAATGATGTTTCACAAGCATTGATTTTTATGGCATATGCCTTCTACTGATACCTGAACATTGATCAATTTTGCATATGTTCAACTCCTGCCCATATGATATTGATAGACCATATAGCACATGTCCATCTCTTTCTGGTGCAAGTAAGGATAGTTCTGATTTTCTCTAAATCAAAGACACTTCTAATATGGGGCATGTGTCTTTGAGTCCAAATCCTACGTTCTGGTTAGAATGATGTGAATCTAACAAACCTGCTACCATCTATGAAGCTTTCCACACTGATTCCATGAATCAATTCCATGAATAAATTCAGTTCAGAGTTTGTAAACTAATCTTTAAAATTTATTGGTGTTTATTGTAAATGAGATATGATATAAATGCAAATTACTGTCATTAAACACTTTTAAGGATTAATATACCCAAGAGAGTTAGAAATGGCTTAGTCTACCTGGTTATAATAATTACCTTTATTAATAGGCCTTGCATCATTCCTACCACTGATAAGCTTGGAGGCAGATAATATGAGAAGAATGTCTTACTCAGATAATTTGAGATACCGTTGCACACTCAAGGGTTGGGGTTTTTATGAGGCAAGACTGGTGTTGACTGTTGCAAGACATAATTGGCAGAAGTAATCTTCTAAGAGAGGTTTTTGTTTTGTTTTTCCCATACATTTAGCTCATTAACTGAAAAGATCTGTGTGAAAAACAGACATAAGCAGTTTTCACATATCATTGTGCTATGAATATAAATTGTGATTTCAAATTATTCTGGCAGCCTGCTGATTTTCTTTGAGATTTCTGCAGGAGTGTTTAATGTTAATCCATCTGGGTAAAGGAAAAAAAATTCAATAAAGATGGTGCAGAGAGGTAGAAATTACATCTTCCTGTGTTAGCAACAACTTGGGACTTTTCCCTACAAAGAACATTTTCAGAGTTTTTTGCTGAACTTTGACAAAGATGGAGGGACACAATTACAATCACCAGAGGACATCTGCTACTTAGTTTTGCTGCAGGCAGATGCAAAATTTCTGCATGTTTCAGGTGCTTTCAATTGCTCTTTTATGCTTCTTACCGAGTTCATAAGTAGAATAGCAGTTGTTGAATTCACTCATGATCTGGCTGCTGGCCTGGGGTGGGTTTGAAGCAAAGAATGAGGAACTCTACCTGTCTGCTAACACATGCTGGTGTTGTCTGTGGTTAATTTTTTTGCATATTCAGCATGGGGAGCTCTCAGAGAAATTGTGAACTAAATAGAATTTTTTACAAGTGCTTTACAGGATAAACTGAGTGGTCCAAATATTTTTCAGTAAATTATTAAAAAAATAATTTCACACAGAAGAAACGACTAGAAGCACCTGATGAGTGGGGCTGCAAAGTGAGTTCTCTGCAAAGCCAGGTCTCACTGTTTCCTGCCTGATCCCTTTCATAAGGAGCTCAGGTTAGAAACAAGAAATTTCACAACAAAACTGGTGAATGTCAATGTTATCCAGATAACTGTTCTTTATTTTTGGTGGATGATATCTGCAATCACTGGGGGAAGTCCAGAGATTTTCAGAAGAGAAAACTGATTTGAATTGTGATATAAATGGTTGAAAAATAGAAGAGAAACAAGTATGTTTTCAAAGACCGTTTCCCATAACTTTAGCTCATTAATTGAAAAGGACTTTGTAAAGAACACAAATAGGGAGTTTTCATGAATCTTTGCGCTGTGTTTGGGAATTTTGGAAAGCTGTGAGACACTCTGGTAGAAAAGCGCAAAGGCCAAAGCTAAGCCTGTCAGCCATGCTGGTGGCACCTCTGGGAAAACATGCTTAAGGCAGAAAACACCACACAGGTAGAGGAAGAGGGAACAAAAAATGAGAGAAACAGTAGTGTAAACACCAGGGTCAGGGAAAAAGGAGGTGAGGAGGTTGTTCCAGGCTCCAGAGTAGGTATTGCCCTGCAGCCCATGGAGCACAGGGCAAAAGGTTGCTCCTGAAGAACTGAAAGCGATGAGATGGACCCACACTGAATCAGGGAAAAGCATGAGGAGGAAGGAGGGGCAGCCATGAGCCATTACTGACTGCCAGCAACCACCCAGTCCTCATTGGCACAGGGGGAAGGAGGGAGTTGAGGGTGGACATGGGCAAGGGAAGAAAGGCTGAAGGAAGGTACATGGGTGAGCAGCTGGGTGGGTGTTTAGTCCTCCGCCAAGGCTAACCCACTCCAGCAGGTAATGAGGCTCTGTTCCTGCAGCACTGTGTTTGGGAGAGGAGGAAAGGAGGTCATTGCATGCATGTGTATTATTTTTTTAGGAACATACAGTTACCTGAAGATATTTAAGGTTAAATAAATACAGAAGGAAAACAACAGGGGGGGCTTCCTCTGTGTTTTCCCAAGGGTATGGGCGCTGTGTGTGTTACTATGTTTAGTAAGAAACAATAACCTTCATTTTGAGCTTATTCTTTCCCTCTGTCTCCCTCCATCCCAGAAATGAAGCTGAGCCTTTTAGCAGCTCCTCCAAACCTTTATTATATTATCCTTCTTCTTCTGAGGATGTGATTAACTTACTGCAGTTCTTGGAGGCACTTCTAAGGCTTTCCAGTTTTTAAGCTCGAAACCTAGAAAGGCTTTTCCTTTCCACAAAGTAGCTCATAAATCTAAAGGCTGGAGTCTTTCATCAGTCATTGTGACCCTTGTAACCTGAAACTGCAGTTTTAGTTTAGAGGTTCTAAACTGACTGCAAGGTGCTCCTGCTAAGAGAAGAATTCGTTTCTTGGGCTCACTGAATGGATAGCAAGTAGAAATTGATATTGTTATGATCTGTTTCTATGAAGACTTAAAACAGGAATACAGAAATATCAGTATTTCAAAACTTGTGAAAAGATCAAAGCAAATAGCATTTGAGGGGACAGAAAAAAAAAACCAACACGAAAGCCACAGCACAAACAACCAAGCAAACTCAACCAAACCCCCCAAGCCCCAGCCCACCACCTCCTATATATATAATGGAAATAAAAGGAATATTTTAACAGAGAGGATTATATATAATAACCATGTCAAAAAATAGCTGTTGATCCATATAAAATATCTTTTTTTTTTCTTCTTTTTTTTTTCTTTTTTCTTCTAGAGTGGGAGCAGCTTCTTGTTTAATTAGAACAAATAATTGTATTCAGAATCATAGAATTGTTTGGGTTGGAAAGAACCTGAAAGATCATCTAATTCCAACTCCTCTGCCATGGGCAGGGACATGCCCCACTAGACCAGGTTACTCAAAGCCTCATCTAACCTGGCCTCGAACACTCCATAGCTTCCTTGGGCAGCCTGTGTCAGTGTCTCACCAGAAGAACTAAGAATGTCAAGTCCTGTTGCTCCCTATGTAAAAGGAACTGAAAAGGATGTCTGTACACTCACAGGTTCTGAAACCGTCATATGATGAGGAGTTCCTTAGAGACAAAACTATATTTTCCCTAAAATCAGGTCTTGTACCTTGCTACCATATAGAGACACTGTGTGTATAGATGATACAGGCTGGGACAAGATTTCTGCCTATGGGGAAGGGTGGCAGGATGAAGTCTGGAGCAGCCACTCAGGAGGGAGTCCAGCTCCAGAGTCTGGCAACAAAGCAGTATGGGTCAGCCCATAGCAATTACACAGCCCTTATCACTTTGTTGAGCAAGTGACAAAAATATTGGGATAAGAAATTAAAAGGAAAAGAGAAAAAAACAAAAGCAGGTGAACTTGAAGCATTAAAATTTTAATATTGAGTTTGTTTATTTTTCTGTCCTCATACAAATTAGTTGAGTACAAATTTATCAAAAGACCTTTCTTAGCAACTGAAGGAAAGACATAGACTTTTGATAGAGCCTGACTGCAGATATTAAAGAAATTACATGTTTCTCAACAACATACTTGTGTGATTTCCTCAAAAAGGGCTTTTATTTTCCTATCACAAAGAAGCCTGAGGAATATTCTTTTTAAAGATGATAAAGAAGTCCTTTCACAAAATGTGGCCCTTTAAAATTAAAACAAACTAATTTTTATAACTTCACAAATTGGTGATTTCCACTGAGCACGGACTGCAGGTGTAGATAGGTAACCAGAGTGGTTGACCTGTTGTCTCCCATACAGATGGCTGGCAAATGGCAGTGGTTTTGCTTTAAACCATTCAAGCTCACTGAGACAGAAGAGAGGAGACAATAGGAAGCAAAGCCATGAGAGTGTTTTTTGGGTGTTTCACCTTGAGAGATGTGGCATTGACTTTCCCACTCATATGTGGTTCCTTCCCTGAGCTGTTTCCAGGGTCAGATAACAGTGAAGAACCCTTCCTGCAAATCTAGACATCAAAGTTCAATATAGTACTTAATTAAATGTAAATTACTTTTTAATTGTAGTGGGTTTTGTGCAGCTCTGAATACTATAATACTATCACTGAGCAACTCACTAAAAATGGTGAAAAGACTGAGTGGTGACAAGTGCCTCTTGTATTAATGGTTCCTTTATAATCAATCAATGGCCATTTTTGCCATAGAAGGTTCACTCTTCTTTTGAGCTTATTCTTCTTGTAACCTCAGAATCATTTACAGAAGACACAGCTTGTTAAGCTGATAAAAGCTCTTACGGTGAAGGAGCTCAGGCCAAATATTTAACCATTCATCAACCAAAATTATTATGGGTGTATTTACAAGTTTTTTGTGAGAGTGAAAAAGGAATCCAAAATATGCTGTCCTTAGGAAGTGTGGAGAGTAATATCCAGAGTCCCCTTCAGAGGGAGGAATGATTTTGCAAGACCTTACTGGCTTTGCGTTGCCACACCACAAGTGGATGATGAATGGGATTTCCTGGAGGTTGATTCTTTTCTTTTTTTCTGATTTCTGAGTGTATAAACACAGAAGCAGATGTCACCTGAAGTGAATTGTAATCTCTGCTAATACATTGCATAAGTTTAAACTGTTCCTGATAGTCATAGAATCACAGAATGTCAGGGTTTGGAAGGGACCTCTAAACATCATCAACTCCAACCCCACTGCCAGAGCAGGATCAAAACTAGAGCAGGTCACTCAGAAATGCATCCAGATGTGTCTTAAAATTTCCAGAGAAGCAGACTCCACAACCTCCTTGGGGAGCCTGTTCCAGTGCTCTGTAACCCTTACAGTAAAGAAATTCTTCTCGTGTTGAGGTGGAACTTCCTCTGTTCTATCTTGAATCTACTACCCCTCATCCTGTCACAGGGCACACGTGAGAAAAGGTTGTCCCTTCCTTCTTGATGCCCAACCCTCATGTATTTATCCATATTAATTAGATCTCCTCTCAGTCTTCTCCTCTGCAGACTAAAAAGCCCCAAGACTCTCAGCCTTTCTTCATAAGGCAGGTTTTCCTGTCCCTTAATCATCCTCATAGCCCTCTGTGTACTCTCTCAAGTAAAACCCTGTCTCTCTTGAACTGGGTGAGACAGAGAGCCCAGAACTGTGTGAACTCTAGCTGAGGTCTCATTAGGTAAGAGGAGGAGAACCTCCCTCGATCTGCTGGACACAGTCTTTGTTGTGCATCCCAGGGTACCACTGGCCTTCTTGGCCACAAGGGCACATTGCTGTCCCGTGGATAACTTGCTGTCCAGCAGGACTCCAAGGTCCTTCTCCATGGGGCTGCTCTCTAGCAGATCACCTGCTATCATAAATCCTATCAGAATTGCATTGCAAATCATTTGTGTTTAAAATATGACAAGGTGCAAGTGTATAGAATGCTTCTGGCTCTGAGAACAGAGTATAGATAAATTAATGGAGAATAGGTCTACAAGTGACTCTTAAATGCAGTGAAAAATTTAGTGTTTGTCTATGTCTCGTTGTCAGAAGCTAGTAGTATAGTAAAGCAAGAGATTAGCTTTACTTTGTGCAGAAATATTGCTCACTGCAACCTGTTACTTGTA
This sequence comes from Florisuga fusca, assembly GCA_038090715.1. Taxonomy (NCBI): domain Eukaryota; kingdom Metazoa; phylum Chordata; class Aves; order Apodiformes; family Trochilidae; genus Florisuga; species Florisuga fusca. The sequence continues at coordinate 21,426,684 of JAAWXA010000006.1, forward strand.
GCAGGCAGATGTTCATGTTCACCTGGGACTATGGGCTCTGTGAGTAAACTGTCTCAATAATAATCTAAAATCATATTTTCCTGTTTTAAACTAAGTCTGAATTTAGTTTTAATTTAAATCATATTTACTATGGCTGCTGCTGTTAGGCTATGAAAGGTGTTCTATTTCTTCATTTCATACAAGCATTTCTGACTTAGCCTTCAAAGCAGTAGTAGTAAGCACCACAAAATTTTTTTAGCCAGGAATAGCTCCAAGGTATATTCATCTGATCAAAGTAGTCAAATTCATTGTTCTACCAACTGCCTTTCCGGAATTTGGACTAATTTTAGAGCTTAGAGCTGAATTAACAATTCACAGTGCACGCTTGCCAGATGCTGTTGACACATGTGAATAAAACAACAACACAATTAGACTGAAAAAATTTTTGAAGATCACCTTGTCCCTTCAGTATTGAAGACTAACCAAAACAAGAGAAGTAATACATTCATTCATTCCATGCCATTATTAAATTAGCTAGGTTGCTCATATAGAAATAATACTGTAGAAGAATTTTACCGGCGCAAGTCACAGTCACCGTAACTTAGCAAACATTTTGTGTAATTGTGATAGGTCATTCCATCTGGCGTCTGATAGTCGAAGTTTCCCAGTGCTGGATTCAGCTATTAACAAATGAAAAAAATTATTTTCTTGCATTTAGTGCGTCTATCAGGTGAGTGGTGTGCAGAAGATAAAGAAATAATTTTGTAAAAAATGTTGCATACTTTTTCGCAAGCCAGTAAATTCATACAGGACAGGGAATGATGTGGAGGGCAAGAATGCATAGCACAAAGGGTCCATCTCCTAGGGGTAAAGCTCAGATCTGAATACAGTCATGTTGATTCTTTTTAATTTTTTTTTTCTCCATCTAGGGACTTGCTGAGTGGTATTTTTGTTGGTGTTTTTTGTTTGTTTTTTGGTTTTTTTTTAAGCCATACACAGAAACTTTGTAAATAAAAGGTTTATAGAGCTATCTAAGTTTCTGATTCTTGAATTATCTTGAAGCGTGTCTTATTAGGACATTCACCTCAGTAGAAAAGGAATTTATAAGAAAGGTGTGAATCCTGTCAGGATGAAGTGCAAAGTGAGACTTTTGTTTTCTTACAGAAAATTTATTAAAATAAAAGATGCTATGCCTAGCTTATTTTTGAACCAAAATGCCCGTGCTTTTTTATTGCACAGGATGCATGGCTATTTGTCTTTATATAGCTGATTGGCAGAGAAAACTGAACAGTGATTTAGCAGATCCATAGAGTACAAAATATGTGTTTTGGGTTTGGTTTTTTTTTCTCTTACTTTGCCGTTAGAAAGGCCACAGGGACTGTTGCAGAAGTACGGGAGGCAGAGATAGAATCCAGTCAGCAAGAGGTGCATTAAATAGCAAAACTGTACTAACCTACTATAAAATCTGACTACAAAATTTATTCTGAGATACTGAGGGTTCAACTACTGTTTTTTTGTGATTTATCTTCCATCACTATTGCCTAATCTCTTTCTATCCTGAAAATCTTTCCCTCATCAATGTATTTTTATAGTGGATGATTACCCCAGCATTAGATCATGCGTGTTCCTAAAATATTTGCATGAGATCTTTTGCTTCTCCATTGGGAGGAGACATCAAATAGCTATTATCTAATTGATTTTTTGTTTTGTATTTTTTTTTCCATGAAGAATGAGGTCATCACAAAACAGGATGAGAAAAAAAAGCACTTAAAATAAGAGATAGCTTACAGCTTCACCAAGACCTGTTCACATACACTGTAAACATTTTATTAGGGGGTTTTCTTAAAATATGTTTATTTAATATATTCATGAATCTTCCCATTCAGGTATCTCACTTCATTCAGATTTTAGAGCACAAAAGATACATCTGAGTTTTTGCATTGGACCTCATTATGTTTTTTATGTTGCAACTTTAAAAAAATATATAAATTGGCTGCTCCTGTACTTTTGTACAACCTGCATTAATGAAAAGTAGATAGAAATGGAATGGAGGTAATTTGCAACTGTTTTGTGTTTCCTTTTAAGTAGTGCTAGCTCATTTCTGCTAGAAGTTGGTAATAGAGGACGAATTGTGGTGAGAATTTGTTTACATTAATACATTCCATAAAACTTACTTCTTAGTGAATTCAGGCTGACTAATAACACTGTTTTTATCTGAGTTGCCATCCTTTACGGATTAAAGGAAGGAAACAGTTATTTCATTGTTCAGACTAGCAAAAGCTAAAAGACTAATTTCTCACCATAAAGAGTCTGAAGAGGGGTAGCAGTACTGCTAGTGTTGTGTAGCTTTACAGGGCTGTATTCACAAATAGATGTGAGTAAAATGATGTCTGAGAACAAATATTAAATGGTATAAGGCAGGAGAAGATGTTACTTCTGAGGCAGTGGCACTTTCCAAGACAGTTAGCTTAAGTAGGAGACTTGCAGGCAGAAGTTACCCATGAGAGGAGGCAAATGAGTTTGTGGTCTTCACAGTTTCTAAGTGTTACAGCATCATTCAACACCTCAGAAATACATTAGTTATTTTGTGCATTTTGGTGCCTGCATTGCAGAGATGATGGAAAGGTAGATTTTGCTTACATTTCCTTTTTTCAGTCTCACTTAATTTTTTCATACCTAACTGGAGTCATGATAACCTTGAAATGAGTCCCATGGTGGTTTTACACCCTCCTTACCTGGATATTTTCATACACATTAGTGCATAACGTATCTGATAAAAACACCTCAACAAGTTTTACTATACTGCAATGGTTTGCAGATTTGGTACCTTCTCCATAAGCTCCTACTGCACACATCTTTTTCTTTAATGGAGAGAGTGGAAATTACCTGGTGTGAAATGCAGGGTAAAATATGACAGTAGTGGAAATACTTTTGTGAAAACATAAAAGCTGTGGTACCCTTAAGACTGCACATCTGCCTCCTTTCAAGCAAGGTAATACCTGCAGTAACTGACAGATTTCCCAAAAATTCTACTGAAAAAAGTTTATCCCCTCTGTTCAGGTCTTAGTGCACTATTCTGCCACAGACCAAAGCCAAAAACCTGTCATGAACCACTCAATTGCAGAATAGTGGTCCAATATGTGGAAGAGTAACAGCTGTGAGAAAACTCAATGTCATCAGAACAGTCTCTGTGTAAGGAGAGTAATTCTTTGTTTTCCAACTCTATTAGCTGCTTCAAAGCAAGTACTTGTTTCTTGAGGTGACCCTGCTTTACTAATATCTGTGGTCTGTAACAAGCTACAGTATTGCATATGTAAGTACAGCTTTCTTTTTGGATTTTAGCCTAAGGAAGTAGTTCAGTGTCCACTTAAGATCTGGCAAGCTTGGCAGACTTCAGGATGGTTTGGACTGAAAGGCTTGTCATGTTAGAAATGTTTCAGGTAAACCTAGCAGAGCATGACAAGAAGTCTCATCAAAAACATAAAGTTAACAAGCAGAAGAAGAAAATAAAACTTCCTGAGATGCATAATCTTAATTTTTATTTGTGGTTGTAAAAGATTAGGAAGTAATACTTTTAACAGGCAGTATATTAACAGGCAGTATATTAACTGAAACTGTCCCTTTAATAATTAGATCCAACAGATCGAAAAAGCCATTCCAGAGCTGGAACCCTTCTTTCTTATAGTCATGTCTGCTTTTATTACTTTTCCCTTGATGTTGGATTATAGAGCAAAGTTAAAAAATAAAAGAGAACCTCAAGCCAGGTTTTTAAATCCAAAGATACGCAACACATTTAAGTGCCCTGATTTCTGAAATGCTGAGCCTCTGGCAACTTTCCTTTGCTTTGAAGGGAGCTGCCAGGGGCTCAGCACCTGAAAATAAGGTCAGTTATTGAGGAACTTCACTAAAGATTGATGATGCAGAGAGGGAGGGATCCATAACCAGAACACAGCATGATTGCCCCTTTGGGAAAAGAGGCTAAAGAAAGTATCTCTGTTTTACAAAACATGAACACTGAATTTTGTCTTAGTTTTTTTGTTTTGGGTTTTTTGTTTTTTTAAGCAAACAACAAACTGAAGATTGGAAAACACTGGAATAAAAGGGAGAGAATTTTAGGGAACAGCATGTTTTGCAGTCAGACTTCAGGCCACTGCATCATGACTTTTCCTTCTCTTGTCTGGTCTGACTTTGAGGGGTGGTACAGCCCCTTTCCTTTTCTCTCTTTTGCCACATTTAAGTAGAAATGCTGCAGTTACTTTTGATCCTAACAGCAGCATGAATGTGGGATCAGGAGGTTTCATTAAAACTAATTTTCCCTATCTCTTCAGCTCTTTCCTCAGGCTGAATATAAAAGTACCATAATGTGTTTTGTCTGGGAAATTAAAAATGTTGAAAGGGTAGAAATAAAAAAGAATTTACAGCAGTTCTGTGAAGTAACACTGCTCGAACTCCTCTTTTCCTTTTGAGCTGCAACATGTATTTTTTATCAGATTTTGCCTCTTAATTTTGAGTTTTCTGTGTCTTCCCTCCACAAAGCTAGTCCACAGTACAAGCTGTGCAAGCACTCGCAGTGAAAGCACTCATTTTTAAGGATTCTTTACCAATCTGTGGCAATTTGCTCTAGGCAGAAATACGCCTTCAGGGCTGAGGTGCAGACGGAGACTTGTGCAATCTCTAATCCCTTTCATGACATTGTTTCTTTCCTCCTAAAGTGGTGGTTCCAACCAGAAGCTTCAGTTCTGTGTTCTGCTCTGCTAAAACTGCGAAATTGTGCCCACTTACTGCAGGGATTTAAAGGCAGTTTATGTCAATGAGCACCAACCAGCTCGGAGATGCTGAACTAGGCCTTTCTCCCCTCAAGGTGTCTGCTGTCCATTATAATCACATGGCTAATAGGCCATCAGTCATGTCGGTGTGAAGTGGCACACATGTCTGCAGTGGCCCCATTTAAGTCCATGATTTGCAGAAGTGGCACTGACAACAAATACTTTTTTTCCTCAGAAAATGATTTATAAATTTGCTGGAGTCTTCTCTACACAATCTTTGCTTGCAGCCAGAGATTTGGGTACAGCTGGAATTCTAATAGCTTGGAAAGTGGAAAATCATCCAGAAAAAATGTAAACAAACCAGGTACTGCTAAAAAAAATGAATATAATGAAAGTAAGTGGTAGAGGATTTTTTTTTATTTAATATCTCTTTGTTTTGTTTTTATAGTCTCCAGCCTTCAGCTGAGACTGTGTTTTAAAGCTCTTGGATTGTGTGCTTTTGAATGTACTGCAGTCATGAGCAAAAACTAGGTAATCCCAAGGCAGTTTTATAACAGTTGCAGAGCAGAGGGCTGCAACTTATGGTTTTAAAGGTCTTCTTTATATCTTTATGGATATATGGACATATCTATATCCAAACAAAAATTATTTTATAAATTAGACTTATTGCAAGGTTAATTGTTGTGACAACTTTGTGGAAATGTTACATGGAGAAAAACAATGTCGGATTAATACTGTGACATACCTGCTTCTCTCAGTAAACAATGTAGAAATACAACTCAGAAATAGGTTGAAAATTACCCTTTTTTCTGTATAATAATTTTGAATTACTGAATTCATAGCAATTTGAGACTTGATCGTGTAAACAGTTTTGTAGTTATAGATTAATCCATGGTGGTAGTGGATTAAGGGTTGGACTTGATCTCAGAGGTCCTTTCCAACTTGGATGATTCTGTGAAATTATCAAAAGTCTCTATATTATTCTTTACACTGATAAAATACATGGTACATAGTGAGACCATGTGTGATGTGACATCTCATATTTCTATTTCTACTCGGTCATCTTAACTGAGACTGGTATGGCTGGAGATCCCTGTAAGCCAACATAAGTGATCCAGCACAGAAATTGGGGCAGTGGTTGTGACTATTCTCTGTTTTTCAGAGATGGGTAGCATACCCAGGTTATAATTCTAGATTACAGTGCTTTATTGTTGATTTTGTATAACTGATATTGTTTGGAAAGCAGGGAAGGAGTCCTGATGTTGGTATCTTGTTACACTTACAGATAATTAGCGACTAAAATGTAGCTGTAAACAGATTGTTCTTTTCAAGATTGCTTAAAAGATACGAGTTTCTAACTTTAAAGCTAAAAATGTAGTTATATGGATGTTTATGTCAACTATAGCACTTTGATTTTTACTGACTTTGTGCTCTGGGAAAAATTAACTTTCAGTGAAAGTTTAAGATGGATAAAGATATCCACAAAAGCTTTTACAGGATAGGGAGCTTCATGTTGGGATAATTTGAAATACATTGTTAGTGATCTCTCTAAAGGAAAATTTGTGTTAATTTTGAAAGTGTGACGTGAAGCACAAAGAAAATATCCGTTATATACAAATTCAGCATAGCAAATACGTGTTATAGGCTGCCACCTTATGGTAGCACAGCAACGGGAATCTGGATGTAATAGCAAAATTACTGTACTGGAAAAAATATCAGAAAAGCAGTGAATATCTTTTGTGTCAATAAGCTTGAATAAAGTCAAACACATTTCTTTCTTAATATTAAATTGAAAAATTAAGTTATAATTAATTTTTTTTTTAAATTTCACTGAAAACTCTAATTTCTTTTGAAAACTTTTCATTAAATCTCTTCACTGTAAGAACAAGGATGGTGGATAATTGGTCATGTCTGAAAGGACATACTTATTGGAGATCTAGCTATTATTAGCAGGTTTGGAAAAATAGGTAATGAAGTATTAAATGAAGTAGTATCTTTGATATTACATTTCAAATGCTGACATTCCATTTTGGGGTGGGGGGTTGTTTGGATTTTTTTTGTTTGGTTGGTTTTGCTTGGGTTTTGTTGTGGTTTTTTGTCTGTTTTAGAGTTTTTTCTGTTTTTTATTTTGTTTTGGTTGTTTTGGGGTTTTTTTTGTTTTTTGCCATTTTTCCTTCTGTGCAGAAGCTTAATCATGTTTATTAGAGCCAACTAATACCATAATATGTCTATTTTTGTAAATATTTCTGGAAGTTACTTCATCAGACATGAAAGATTATGTTTCCTTTATATATTAAAAGCGTGTGTATACTTCTGTAGGATGGCAAGACTGTTACACACGCATATATTCAGGAAAAACACAGAAGAAAAATCTGTACAAGACTGCTGAACCTGAAGGGACTACCTTTGCTTAGGATATCCATGCGCAATGCATTGCTAGGAACTGGGAGATATAAGACTAATGTATTCACACAGATATGTTCTGTCGCATCCTTATATTCTTTTGGGCCCAATGAGATGAATGACATGGCCATTCCCATGTTCACTGACAGAAAAGTTGATTATTATCTCCAGTCTTAATGTAAATGAATATTGTAAATATCATCTCCGACTAATGTGATGAAAGACCAATGAATGTACACCCATTTTTGTCTCTATAATCAAACATTGGTATTTACTGGAAAGCAATCTCAAGTGTTTAGCAACAGCTTCAAGTTTATTTACAGCACAAGGACAAACAAATAGAATCTCTTCTGATGCAAAAATGTTCCTCTGCTAAGCAGTTTTCTGATTATTTTTGTACTTTCATCTATATTAATACAAAGCATAAGAGCTCTGTTGATGAAGATGTCAGTCTGAAAACATAAATGTTTATGTTTAAATGAATCTGAATCCGTGTTCCAGACCCCAGCTGGAAATGGATTTCAAATTTACAAGCATAACAGCTGAACATATGTGAACTGCTTTGAAAACACCAACTTCAGATTGGCTGTTCAACTCAAAACTCTTAAAGATAATAGGCTAGATAAAAACAGAGATTTCAAATTGTGCAGAGGTTTATACTCTGACCTGTCATATAATGTTTTAAAATCAGTTCAGTGTTGAACATGAAGCTAATATAATTCTCTCAAATTCAGGTTTCATTCTGAGACTTCCTTGTGCATGCTAAATCACAGCATCTGTATTTTGTATGCTTAGGAAGAATTTGCATTTAGGAGAAATATTCAGAAAGTCATGTAGCAATTCAATTCTATATGCTAAGGTACCGAGACAACATATGGTAGCATATATACAGAGTAATGGCATTTTGTGAGCTGTAACGTAGTAAACTAAATCTGGTCTTGAAGTTCCAAGGTCATATTCTTGACTCCACTACTTATATTGTGTATCACTTTAAAGTAGTTTTCCTTACTTGAACAGTTTCTTTGGTTTCTTTGTATATATTTTCCATCAGAAGGGGAAAAAGAAAAAAAAAAAAAAAAAAAAAAAAAAAAAAAAAAAAAAAAAAAAAAAAATATCTGATGAACGTTCTTGTTCATAGATGCTAAGTGAAGGAAAGCTTTTGGGGAACAAGGTATATACAGTTCCTTTAAAAAAAATTGGGTGTCACTTTTTCTAAAATAGTGTTTTCTAAATTAAGTGTTTTCTAAATGTCTTATTTTCAATTGGTTTCATTGCATAATTTATAATAAGAATTTATTATCCATTATTAAAGCTTGCATTTTGTTAAAATTAAATGCATAGCTCAAAAAATTACATATATATCCTGGTAAGCTGCTGCCCCTTGTGCTTTAATAAAAGCTCTATATTTTAAGCAATAAAGATATTTAGCTTATAACTTGGAGCCAAATTTTAAAGCAGATGAAGCAGACTTAGAAAAAACATTGGCTAATGCTAACCTGCTAACCCAAAAAAGACAAATTTAGAAAAAATTGTAAAATTACATTATGAAATGTGCTACTTGACTGATACAAGATGTGTAATTTACAGACATCTTTGTGCAATTAATTGTCGCTGATCTTTGACATTTTTCTTTGACTCAGTTCAGGTTGCTCAGTTTCAGCTAATACGCTGTTTCACTGACAATCATCTCAATCTTGGTTAAATGTGGCTTTGTAATAAGGACACATCATACTGGTGATTAAAGAAAAAATACTTCTCTGCATTACTGTATAAGCATTTGATCTCCTTTTGCAATGTTCTCCTTGTTGCTGTTTGGACTAAATATGCTATGATAGGTTCCTAACCAAACTGTGACGCCACCTTCCATCACTACTTGGAGCAAAAGCACTACTTGAAGGTTTTTTTTGTTCAGAAAAATGGATGAAATTTCTTTGTGCTTGAATCTAATATATTTTTTTCCAATCTTAAGCACTGCTGAATGACAGTAGAGAAGCTAAAGCATCTGTCCTTCTAAAGTACTTTAAGAAAATTCAGTTTAATCCTGGACCCTTATTTGCTTTTTTTTTTTTACAAGCTGTTAATAATGAGTTGAGAACTTATGTATCACACTTGAGAATAACTGCAGCAATTCTCCTTTTTTTTTCAGAAGACATGCATGATTTTTAGATCACATCTAGTGCAGAAGAGAGAGACTATTCAATTTTCTTTCAGTTCAAGTAATAATCAAAAATAGGAAACATTCATTGACATTTAAAGTCAGTATTAGTTCCTTATTTAATCAGTTAATATCAGTGAATTATTTACTTATTTAGGCTCATTTCACTGAGAATCTGACTTTAAATCTCCTTTTAAGACGAGCTGAAAAGTTTCATTTATTTCTTTCAACAATTCATACTAGACTATAGATAATCAGTATAAAGAAACATGGAAATATTATAACCATATAGACATTTTTGGGCAATCTGTGGAAGAGGAAGGAGTAAGAAGGACGTTTTTGCATGAACACCTGTTTATTTTGGTAAATGGTAGGTTTCCAATGAAGCTTCAGTTGATCTGGTATTAAAGTAATTGTGCTACTGTTTCAAATTACAGTGCTATATAAACTGTATTACTCAAGGATGGTAAAGTATTTGATAGAAGCATACAAAAGCAGAGGATAAAAATATTGTTTAAGCCAAAATTTTATTTGCCATAGTATTGTACTCTTAATGACACTAAAAAAATGCTAATCAAAATCAAAATGACAGTGTACTGTCCAATGTAAGACAGGAGATCTTTTAACACAGACAAAGGGAATAAACTTTTCCTTTTTTCAATGAGGTAATAAAGTTGAGTAATTTCTCAGTCATGGAGTATCAAGAATATGATAAAATGTATTTAGATAGAACATAACAAAAAAGGCAGCAGAACATATTTTCCTACCATGCCTTCGACAGACACTCCAAATTAAATACTTGACAACAGCTTCAGCCATGTGAACAAAGCTTAGCTACTGAGTTTTGAGCTACCAGTATTATCCCAACTAACTCAATGATTTGATGGGCTGGACTTCCAGCAGCAGGACTGACAGACAGTATTGTAATACCACTATCCTTTTTGACCAATGAGACATACCTAGATACAGAAAGATATCTGAAACATACCAGAAGATACAGAAATGTTTTTTTGTTGTTTGGATTTTTTCATGAATGACCAGGAAGCATAACCTTTAACAATGACAGTCTATATCTCAATCAGTATGGCACTCCTGTTTAAGAAGATGCTCAGTTTACAGCTTTATAGATGAGGAACATAAGCTTGAAATTTATTTTTGTTTCCTAGGGGAGTGCAGCACATATATATGGTATCACCTGGCAAAGAGCAGAGGGAGTTAGGAAGAAGAAGAGGGACAGAGACCACAAAAAATGTTCAGGAGAAGAAAATGTTTCATAAATAGGAGGTATGACTAACCCAGAATCCTGTGGTATCTAGTGTTAGAAAGCACTCATCATGGACAAGCAATTGATCCATACCACAGAATCACAAAATCACAGAATACCAGAATGTTAGGGGTTGAAATGTGCCTCTGGAGATCATCTACTCCAAACCCTCCTACCAGGGCAGGTTCACCTGCAGCAGGTTGCAGAGTCTGAGGACCAGGGGAGTATTGTGTTTCTCCAAAAATGAAGACTCCTCCACTTCTCTGTACAACGTGTTCCAGTGCTCTGCCACCCTCAAAGTAAAAAAGTTGTCCTCATGTTCAGATGGAACTTCCTGTTTTCATGTTTTTGCCTGTTACCTCTTGTCTTGTCACTGAGCACTACTGAAAAAAGACTGGCCTCACCCTTCCCAGTATTTATAAGGATTTATAAGATTCCCCCTCCGTCTTCTCTTCTACAGGCTGAAAAAAATCTGAGTCCCTCAGATTTTTCTTCAAAAAAGCCTTGCTGAAGTAGACAACATCCACTGCCCTCTGCTCATCTAGCCGTCTAGTCATGCCATTGTAGAAGGATATCAGAATAGTCAGAAATTACTTCCCCTTCATAAATCCATGTTGACTACTGATAACCTTTTCCTCCACATGCTTTGAGATGATGCCCAGAATAAGCTGTTCCATTATCTTTCCAGGGATGGAGGTTAGACTGACTGGCTTGTAGTTTCCTGGATCTTCCTTCTTACTCTTTATCCATTTAAGCATATTTATACCTAAATTTTTGTTGGTTCTCAGTGTGTTTAAGATTAATTTTGTAGGCAGTATGTCTAATGTAGTAGAAGAACCTGAAGATTTTTTGTATTGTGTCCTCAAGAGGGACAACAAAGGGTGAAGCTAATGTTAAGCATAGGAGGATTTCTAGGTTTTGTTTGGTGTGATTTTTTAATAATTTTTTTCCAAAGTTACTGATTATCAAGATTGTTGATATGTCAGCAATTTATTGTGGAAAAGGATTACAGTGTTTCCTTAAGTTGGCCTGTCCACACATCCTGATGTCTTCTATGAAAAAAGTTGCATGTCTTTGTTGGTGATTCTATAGGTATGAGCACGGCTTTCCAATTGCTGTTCTGAAGGTCTAGCAATGCACAGGGAACTAACCCAGTTGAAATTCCTCCACGAATAACTCATCCACTTCATGGACCAATATCTTTTGCTTAAATCCAAGTCCTTTCACCAGTGTTGATATCTTGTGTATGATTATTTTGAAACTAATAATGAATGTTTTAAATTTCTTACCTGAGTTTCCCACTTACTGCTAAAATCCAAGCAATTCACTAAAGCCTAGGAACTCCATCAAATTTCAGGCTCTGCTAGGTGTGTTATGAAGGGCTGAAAAATGTGGCTAGACAGATAGAGTTTAAAAAACAGACAACCCTCCTAAGACATTAAGGAACCTGAGACATACAGGGAGCAGATGAGGTTAACAACATGGCCTTCCATGATTTTTTTCATGGTGTCTGAAATCCGATGCTACCTCAAAATACTGTTTGGACTGGAGGTAGTGACTTGTAGGAAAAATCTATTCTGTGTTAATGGATCTGCAGAGACTGATGAATATTCTGTCACTGAATGATTATCTTTCATCCTTGTCTCAGCTCCTCTCCTGGTAAAACAAGACCGTGGAACATCAGAATTGTGATAAAAGGACAAAAATATTTTTAATTAATTTTGTTCTTGTTACTTACATCGGGGTATGATAGCAGGAAAGAATGGCAATGATGTACTGAAAAAATTCCTTAAGATACCATATGGAATTAGTATACATATTAGTTTCTCTACTGACCTGTATGGACAGGTGTAAAAATAACCTGGTTAAGCAAATTTCAGTTTCAGCAGTTTAGTGAGATTTATAAACCTTTTCATTCCTGCATTTTTAATACATTGTATTTCTGCTGCTCTTAAAAATAACTAGAAGGAGGAAAAAGGGATTACATAAAGGCATTTTAGTAATTCCTATGATGTCCAGTAAAATAATTATTTTGTCATTCTTCAATCCCTACATTTCATAATGCATTTTCGCATTAATTGATATGAAAACTTCAGAGTTAAAAACTTTAGAATTGAAATAAGAGTACAAGACATTCAACTGACAACTGGTTAAAAATGGGCTCTGTCCTTCCAGCTTTGTGAAGACAGACATTAAAATCCTGCTCTGGAATTTGTACATATTTTATACTCATAGACCACTGTGTTAGGGAGCAATCTGCATAATGGAAATAGTGAAATGTTGGGACAACAGCGGAGATCTTGTTTCACCATTTAGTGTGAAAACAGTACAAAGGAGTGGGTCAGAGCCAAGGGAATACCCTAGAGCTGTTGGCAGAAACACAAATGCCATGCAAATGTTATAGTTGACTTCTAGTTCCAATTTCTTTTAACAGTTTTTCATAAACATCAAGGCTAGAAAGTATATTTTATTAAAAAATGCTTAGACAAATTTTATTGGCACAATTGTTAGGGACAAAGATTAATTTCCTACTGTGATCATCACTATTACATTAATATTTTTTAAACTGCCTGATACCACTTAATCTTTTGTCTTTTACCTTCTCTTCTCATATTGCGATGGTCATAAATCATGAAACCCTTCCCTTTCATTTCATGAATGTCTTATTAATGAGAATTAACAATAAAGGTTTCTGTGAATACTGGAAGCTTAATGTATTATCTACATTTCTATTTTTCTTGCAAGGTCCTCTCTTTCTTTTCCTTCCAACCATTTCCCTTACCACTAATAAAAGTTACTGAGAGTTTTATGATTAAAACCTATTAGTGATAGTAGCTGTAAATTCTTTGCAAGTGAGTAAGAAAGAATATATCTGATTTGAAGTTAATTCTTATGATTTCTAGTTGTACCTATACTGTTCGTTCTGTGATAGTCTGCAGAGCGACTTATGGTAAATGCTGTCTGGCACTATAAAAGGGTTTTCCTGGGAAATTAGTTATGTACTTTGACTGTACCACCAGTGTACAGCTATCAAGTACTGGTGATTTATTGTCTGCAATTCGTTCTTCCTTTCTCTCTCTTTCTTCCTATAACAGTCATGTCCTGTCACAGGAAGCATGTTTTTGTCCACATCATTTGTTTCAGATCCATAACTTCAGAATGGAAAAGCATCAAGATTGAGAAGGAGTGAGATTTTCTTTATGTCTTGTCAGATTTTTAATGGAAACTGTAGAAGATTCATCTGGTAGCTTGTAAAACACTGTCCTTCTTCTGTTTCAGCATTAACCATTGGACACAATCCCCAAATGTGGCTTCAGCTCTCACACTGAGTCTTGAGTTATGTGGTATCTTTTTACCTAAGCCTACAAGTTCTCCAGCAATTTATATGAAACAGAAAGATACAGTTTATAGCATCCATTTCTCTGTGTTGAGGCCCTGACAGTCAAGGATTCTCATATTAGATATAAGCTAAAATTTTCTTTCACTGTAGGAAAAGCTTCAATTCTGAGATATTCTATTGGGAAAATAGCCCTGTTCTTTGTAAATCTGAGACAGAGCACTCTGTTATTGGTAAGTACTATGAGATATTCCATTGGCAGAAAATAAAAGATTTCAGTTTATTTATTGAAATTGCAAGATTTTTAATAAATTAGCATTTAAAAGTTTTGGGTTTTTTTGCCTTTCAAAATTTTGTGAATCTCTAAACTTTAAATTAAAATGTCTAGGGCAACAGCTTCAGCAAAGACTTATCCTCATTCATTACAGAGCATTGGGGTGACTCTATTCAGCATAGAGCAAATTCAAAAAGAACTTCAGTCTAGTGTGCTGAAGTGGAAGAGACTAATTCACCTCCTTGCTATATGTAATTGTAAAACAGGAAAAATTCTAAAACTTAATAGATTTACATTTGGTAGGAAGTAGTATGAGAAAATAAGGATGAATAATAAGTATTTTCACTGTAATTTGTATCTCTGCTCTGGGAGATAGCTTACAAAAATTTCAGCTTTAAAGTTTGGTTAACAGAATTGTACCAGTCCTAGAACTGTACGAAGCCAAAGTTCTCATAATACTCTGGTTGCAGTATTCATTAGCCTGTGCACATGCTTGGGGTGTTTATCTGTCACAAATGGCCTCTTTATTGCATTTTCTGTGCAGTGTACTTGGTGCAGCCACTGTATTCTGTAATCATGATTTGGCTTGCTCTGAAGTATCAGGTTTTATTTTTGATTTAACACTGCTCATAATAAAGGTTAAGCACAAGTAAAACCCAATTTGATTTCATTATTTGCAATAGTAATTTCCTTTAGAAGCTTAGAAAATCACTAGACTATAATACTAAATATATTAGCAAATACATTATTAGTATGGCCTGGCTTTTGAGACTTAGTGAAAGTTAATGTAACCACAAGGTCATACCTTATCACTGTGTTTGATTACTGGGGTGTATACATTCAATGATTGTTTTCCTCAGGGAGTAATTAAAAAATGGCATTTTCAAGCAGGTTACAGTAACAAAGCCAGTAAGTTAAAACTATTAATGTAGAGTTTTATTGGCTCAGACTTGTTTCCTGTTACCCATATTTCTAAAGATATAAGGGAGATGCAGGGAGACGGATGTGGAATTCCAAACTGTATCTTGAATTTTAGAAAAAAATTTACTGTTTTATTTTGGCCAACCTACATCTTTTACACAGTTTCAATCTTGACCCCTGCATTATATTTTGGATATGATAAAGTTTCTTCAGTATGTGTTTTTAAAAGAAAATTATGAAAGGCTTTATTTTTTCCATCACATCTTTTTCTTAATACTTTTTTGTATATTGTCTTTCTCTATTGTGTTTTTAGCATAGTTTAAAAATTTGTTTCATTATAGAAATATAACTTACTGAGGTAATAAGGATTTGAAACATGGCGATATGATTATCACACAAAATCATACTTAACAACTTTGAAAATAATTGTTAAAATACTGTGGAAAATCAATTATTTTTTTTTGTTTTAGTATTGTTCTTTCAGTCAGGAGTAGCTGCATAGAATGTACAAGGTTATTCTGGCTGATTAGAGTATTAAATGCAACTTTTAAATCCTTCACATACCTTTATGAACCTTTGGATTAATTGTTGATTCAGGTAATTTTTAGGACCCGAATTAGTAGGCCAGTGAATTAATCCAGACTAATGAAGCAGGTGTTACCCTTCATATTGGTGAACAATAACCACATGTTATTTGAATATGAACTCGTATAAATTACAGTTTCAAAGTGGTTTTGTCATTACCAATGCAAGTTTGTACATCAAATACTAATGTTTTGTCTTTAAGTGTTAAAAAACATAAAATAAATGAAGCACGGCTATTGATTGTCTTAAGGCTACACTATCTGCACAGGAACTATTAAGAAGGCTTTTCTATCTTCTTTTCATGCCTCATTTTCTCATCCTATCTAATGAATAGCTTCACTTAAATTATAATGTGCTACTGTCTTGGAAGTACATTTCTATGGCACTAAAAACTATAGTTGTGCATTCTGGGATTTTTACTGCCGTTTTCACTGCTGTGTTGCATTGTATAGAATAATAAAATTTTGTAGTGTGGGAGCTACTTGTTTAATTAATTTTTACTTTTCAATTAAATTTTGTCCCCTTTAAAAGCTAGAATCCTGCCTTCAAGAAAGCAGATGGCCAGCAATAGCTCTGGATTTCAGCTTTTCACACTTAAAAGTGTCTATCAGTAAATTAGAACTGTGGAACAGTCCAAACTTTGGCATTTGTAGGTGTTACTACAGTTTCAAAAGACAGTTTTTTGGACTACAAATTAAAATGTTCCTTCTGCACTAGTGATACTTGACTCTGGTGCTACTTTCTTGAAATCCAAGTAGTCTGGCTGATGAAAACTTATTTAGTGGTAGAAGTCTTGTGAAAAGAAATAAAAGAAAGTAGATGAATTTAATGAAAAAGAAAATATCTAAAAATCAGTTTAGAGTGTTATCATGTTTTAATGCCACGCAGTAACTGAGCATCATGCAGCTGCTTGCTCCCTTTTCTCTAGTGGGATGGAGGAGAGAATCACAGGAGTAAAAGTTAGAAAACTTGCTGAATGAGATAAAGGCAGTTTAATAAGTGAAGTAAAAAGCAAAACAAGGAATTCGTTCCCTCTTTGCTCTTCTTCAGTAAAGCAGGTCTTCACGATAAGTAACAGTTACTTTGGAAGACAAACATCATCACTCTGGACACCCCTCTCCTTCCCTTCCTTCCTCTTCCTCCAGCCTTTGATGATGAGGATGATGTCATATGGTATGGAGTCGCCTTTTGGCTGGTTGGGGTCATCTGTCCTGGTTGTTCTCTCTCCCATCTTACACATCTGCACACCAGCAAGACATGAGAAGCTGAGAAGTCCTTGATTTCATAGTGATGAATGAAAAATATCATATTACCAACGTTCTTCTCATACCAAGTCCCATTCTGAATCCAGAATAATGTTATTTTTGCTACTAAGAAAATTGGCTCTATCACAGACAAAAATAGGACAGATATTTAGCAACTGTGTGCATGAACTAAAATATTTGGTCAAATTTACATCATGTAACACTCTGACTGTAGGAGGTGATATCAGATATTTTTTGCAGACTATTTTTAGGTAGTCTACATACTGTAAATTCTCACTGCAGGCTATGAGATTTATCATGCTCACTAAGTACTTATCTAAAAAGCCTTTTCATTCTGGATTCTGAAGGTTGTAACTAGTTGCTTCTAAGTGTTTCCTAGAATTCGCAGAATATAATCTGTGTTAACTCAAGGTTTGGGTGAAAGAAAAGACCTTCACATAGAAGGAAATTCTATAAATTCATTAAAATTATGAGAAATTATGAGAGATGTTCAAAATTACAATGAAATTTCTTTTCCCCACCCCTTTTTTTTTTTTTCTGAAATGCATACCAAGTTGAAGGTACAGCTGTAAACTGTGAAAAAACCTGTGTGTTAGTGTTTACTACTAAGGTTATTATATCATTTAAAATCAGGACTTTTACATAACCAACAAAGGAATAATTACTAGTCTACTGGCTTGGGTACCTGGACAAAAAAATTAATAATTTTTAGGAAAAATATCAAAGATGATAAGTTTTATTAATATTAGTGAATTGTTTTTAAATATATCTGGTGATAATAATTAGAACTGTGGTTTAAAATTACTCATTTATTTTCTTAAGATGATTATTTTAAAAATATTGTGGATTGGAAACAGATTTTCAGCACCTTATAATGCAAGAACAAGAACAGCTGTAATAATGATGCTATTTTGTAGTTTAAAAAATTGAATCACAGGAAAAGAGGGAACTGTAAAAATCAAAGGCCTATTCTCTGTATTACTTTATATGTGATGGCTTCTCCTAGAACAAACAAATTTTACTTCTACATGTTATTCCTCTATGTTATCAGACATCTGGTGTTCCAACAGATTCTGCGCATGGGTTAGGAAAACAGAGATTACCCTGCTGTGAGTGTCTAGTACTGATAAGTTTTCAGCTACACTGTATTTTGATCTGTGTACTGTCTGACTAGTTTTTAAATTTAAAATTAAATTGTTCCTAAATTCAGTCATTAGCAATGCACTTTGTACTAATGATTTGTCCTTAACACTATTAGACCCTATCACTACATACACATCCTAAAGCAGGAAGGAGAGAGACTGAAATTTTAAAAGGGCTGGTATAAGATTTAATTTAACATTGTATGGAAACATTTATGAAGACAGAACACATGTAAAATATAAGTGCATTTTTTTCCTCTAACACTGATCAATCTATAAAGGGCAGATTAACATGACTGTGTGCACTTTTGGCATTACTAAGAACAATTCTAGGTGTATTATTTTCCCCCAGTCTTTCCAACCCAGTGCCAGCAACAATAAAAATTTGTATTTGAGGTTTAAGGCCACTGTTGTTAAGTGTGAAAGCTCCATAAAGTAATATATTTTGTTAAATGTTTTACTTAACAAGACTTAAGTTGCATAGATTTGTGCTGTATCTGTTTGGCTGTTTCACCTGTATCCTGTTGAGTGCCCACTACAATTTTTCAGGTCCTTTATTTCTTTATTTGTATTGGTACTCATTCAGTTTTGTCCAAAATCTCTTTTCAAAATGCCTGTAGCACACACAAAAAAGAAATTTATCAAGAGATAGTCTGAGAGATAGTCTGTTGCTTTTCAGATGTGAGTTTCAAGGACCATCCTTATGATGTAAGAATATAATGTATTAGAGTGATAAAAGTTTCAAGGACAACCATATCAGCCCCAAGAAAAACATTCTTAGGAAACATATCCAGCTGTCTAAAGGTCAAATAGCACATGTCCCTTTCAAGCACTCTCAATAAAGGCTCTATTTTTTTGAGACATACCTCTAGAGCCCTTGCTTTCTATTCTCAGGTAACAAAAATCCCAACAACTGATGCATTAATCCTGTGAACAATTTTCATGAAGCTTTTTTGTGTCTAACAGAATTATTGTCACATAAAATAGCAACTGGCTTTGTAGAATAAGGCATCATAGGTAAGGACCAACTATATTTCTGAACTGAGAAATAATAAAAATACAGTTGCTGGTAATGAGTAAAATGGGATTTACTGCTTGTAGGAAATCTTAACTGTTTGACTCTTTTCAAATGCCAGGGCGGATCCTTCAATTACAGCAAAACAAATAATGGTTTATCATAGTATCATAGAATCATATAATAATTTGGTTTAGAAGTAACCTCCAAAGGTCACCTAGTTCAACCCTTCTGCAGTAAGCAGGGGCACCCTCAATTAGATCAGGTTGCTCAGAGCCTTGTCAAGCCTCAGCTTGAATATTTTCAGGGATGAAGCCTCAGCTACCTCTCTGGGCAACCTCTTCCATTTTTCCACCACTCTCAAGGTAAAGATTTTTTTTTTTTTAACACACAATCTAAATCTACTTTTTGCTAATTTGAAACAATTGTCCATCTTCCTGTCACTACAGGCCCTTGCAAACAAACAGTCCATCTCCAGCTTTCCTGTGTGTGCAGTGTCTTTTTAGAAAGTGCACTATCTATATTTAATTAATCAATGTGATCTTTTAGGTGAAAGAGTGCTCCATTTAATGCATACATTTTGACAAATCAAGACATTTATTTTCAGCTATTGGTAAGCTGAGAATGTCAGGCTGCAAGTACATGCAGATCTTACAACTGGCTAATAGCTTAATAGCAGATCTACTACTGGTGCTAGCTGTTGTTTCTGCAGGTGTCATCTCGTTTTATCCTGGGCACATAATTAAAATCAAGCCTCACTATTCTTTAATTACACTGAGGAAGTATGTTTGTCTATGAATAGTCCCTTTGAAATGAATAGGTTCTTTTTAGTGAGTTAAGGTTACAAGTTGTTTCTCAGCATTTCTGATTGCAATAGTATTTACTACTGTCACAGCATAAAAATTAAAATCCTCAACATTTGAGATTTTGGTTTCTGATTCAGATGCATATCATGTCCTCAGTTATTTTGTCTGATTGGTCAGTGGTAAGACATTTCTGACTTCTTAGCTGAGAAGGCACCTATGTTATTTACCAAACATGTGATTTTCACTATGGCAATTTAATTTTCTCAGACCAGCAGTACTGTTTAAGCTCAGCAGTACTGTTTCCAGTATTGCTAAGGCAAAGTGAGGATGCACAAATGAGTGACCTCTTGGTAAACTCTTCTAGACTGCAAGACTAACAGTTTAAAGACTTGAGCTGAAAAGCACCAATATGTTTAATAAATGATATTTTCATACTCATAAATGCAGTCACAAGAATATGGATGTCTGTATTTCTTCCTTGTTAAGGAAGAAATAATACAAGCAACGATAAGCAATTATCATAGATCTTAATCAGACATGTATTTACATCTTTATGAAAAAAAAATTAAAATAAGATGTGCTGTTGAGGATCTGTGCTGCTATGTTTTTTCTCAAATAAAATAAAATAAAAATATAATGCTAAAATACTAAATAAATAAAATAAATAAAATAAAATAAACAAATAAAATAAAATAAGATAAAAGTAGTGCCAATATATACTCTTATTCACCTAAGGTACCAAAACCTATTATATCTCATTAAAGAAATCTGAGCTATACTAGTACACATATTTCTGGAATGGTTGATTACAGATCGTCTCAAGTAATTGCAGTCTATACTACTGTCTCTTGTCTATAATGTCTTTTGTGGTTTTGGGGTTTTTTTTTGCTCTGAGTTCTCTTTTTATTTTTGTTTCATTACTTCTGATCATACCATACCTCTTCTCTCAGTCTGCTAAATTCCAATCACATACTAGGAAAAGATTTGGATCTTTTTAAATTTGCAAGATTGTAGTAAGTGTAACCATGAACAAATGAGTATTAATTGGCTTCAGACATATGTACAATGGAAATTATATATCTAATATCGTAAAAGCATGGATCTGGAGCAGTGTTTCCATTAGTCATATTTGTCTGGAGACATGTAGGTCAATATTTAGAAAGACCATGTTTGCCAGACATAAGGACTGAAATAAATTCTTTCTCATACTGTCTATTAGTCCACTAGGAAAATATGACACCAGAGGATTTGTATCTTTGGATATATATTTACAGTGAAAGAGCTGGGAGAGGTTTCTACATCAAAGCTTTCCTTTAGAGGTAATTGATTTTAAGAAAATTTATCAAATTCCAATGTTTGTGAAAGAAAACGTAGAAAAATAGACAAAAGCCAAATAATATAAAAGAAGTTATAATCATGACATCACAAAATTACTGAAAGAGATAGCTGATGGATTATATACAGCAGCAGTTGATTTACAAATCATATGTGGCACTAGAGTATCAAATTTATTGTTCATATAGTCACAAACTATACAGAAAAGGATGATGCCCATTCACAGTCTAGATTTGATACAAATGGCATAAATGAGGTGAATTAGTGTTACAACTGTCAAACAAAATGTATTTGTAGAACAACTGTAACACACACTTGCCAAAAGCATGGCATACACGTTGTACAAGTTGAATTACATTTCATGTGTATCCTTGCTGTACAATGCTTCCAGGATAAACCTTGTGGTTTTTTAACTATTCTTTAATTTCATAATAGACCTATTTGCTTACCTACTGGACCAAGACCAGGCAACATAGGAATGTAAGTTCTACTATGTTGGCTAGGATTATCCTCAGTAAAGAAAATAACTCGGAGTCTCTATTTTCTCTGTTTCTTTCCTTCTCCCAGTGAGGCAATAATTTGTGATTGATTCTATTCCGATGCCAACAAATATGGAAAGAAGCCAGAACTGAGCTTAATTCTTCTTGTCCCTTATTTTTCAGTGTGAAACAACACAGGATGCAAAGTAGATAATTGTGTTCAGCAGATCAAGTTTAAACCTTTTATCACAAGTAGCTCAAGATACATAGTCCAGAAGTTCTGTTGTTGAATCTTTAAATTGCATACATATTTTATGAAGAAATATCAAGGATCTGTCTGCCCCAGGTCCTTAAAAAGTACAAGAGTTTAAATGCATCCAAATTGTGTTCATTTGTGTTCTGACTTTGGGGCAGGGAAATTTGTATTTTTTTCCCATCTTCCAAAGTTTTAAAATTGAATTATTTTAATTAATAAATAAACAAGTTATTTTTCATTGCTGAAGATTCCTGGTGTCTTTCAGGACTAAACCAAGTGCACCTTTAGCTGGTACACTAGGCTGTCATTTTTTAGGTACACCATGAAACTGAATGTAGCCAAAATCTTAGGGAACAGTCAGTTTTAGTCCTGTCTGAAAACATAATTTCATTAAAGACATTTATATTGACAAACCATAATGTCTCATAAAATAGGTAGCATATATCACAAGACAGGACTGAAATATTTACTACTTCCAATGAGGAGTACGGAAAATTATTTTTACTTAATCCTAAATTAAAAAGAAAATCTGAAATGTCTTAAATAACAGTGAAGTACATAGCATCAAAGTCTCAGAACACCCAAAAAAGCAACACAAGTTAAATAGATATTTTTCTTTCTCTATCCTTTTCTGTCATCTTCTCTCAGATGAGTTACATTGCCTTAAACTCACAGAAGTCCACTACCACTGTTTCAGTGGTAATTCAGATTGGCAGCATTTCTGAACACATTCTCATTGAACCTGTTTTCTTTCTGAACAAATGCTGCCCTCACCTTTGATGGGTTTACCTTAAAAAATAAGCCTTTCAAGGGGTCTTACTATAATTTGCACAGAATTAGGATGTTATAGTATTAAATCAGTAGTTATAAATTTGCTAAAAATTTTACTGGCATATCTAAATAATAGATAATATTATTCTATCCTACTGCTCTGCTGAGAAGTAGGTAAGAGAAAAAAGTATAAGACAGCTAAATCTTGAGGAGTAACTCAAACCAAAAACAAAAGGGGGTTAAACAGCCCTTATAGATTTCTCCAAACATTGTGTGTCTCAAATTATCTTTTAAGATAAATGGGTCATGCAAACATGTTTTTAAAAACATGGCTGAAAAAATCCTTGGTTTGAATTTAGTCCTGACCCTGCAAATGAAGTGGGTTGTTGGTCAAAAGACCTCCTCAGGTCCTTTCCAACTAGTTACTCTGTAATTCTGATTTTTCACAGAAAATTTTCAAAAATCCTGATACCATTGGTCCAGTCCTTAACATCAATCAAAACTGAAAATAAGTCAGTATTTTTAGGTTATACCCTGATCTATGTAGGGCCTATGGAAGGTATTTTTGTTTCCTGAACTAAATATCTGGTGCGTTACTTTCTCTTTTCTTAATTTTAAAATGATAGTAGAAGTGATTATATAATCAGAAGAAAAAAAACTTTTAATAAAGAGCCATTATGTGTTGGATTTCAGCTCTCCAGTGTTGTCTGTTTCCCTTTAATGTTTAAAAAAAAAAATAAATCAATGCATGCATGTTATACTGCTATTAAATCTCATCCCCAGGTCACACATGCCTCCAATAGGCTTTGGCAAATAAGTGAGACATAAAAGACTGGAAGTTGTGTAGTAGGCACATCTGAGGAACACAATGCCATCCATAGGGACCTAGGAAAGCTCCAGAAGTGGGCTCATGTAAATCTCATGAGGTTCAACAAGGCTATGTGCAAGGTCCTGCATGTGTATTAGGGCAGTGTCTGGTATCATCACAGGCTGGGGGATGAAGAGATTGAGAACAGCCCTGACAAGAATGACTTGGAGTTACTGGTGACTGATGAAAAGCTCAGCTTCATGCAGCAATATATGCTCATGACTTATGTCAGCCCTGATCTGAAATGCACCAAAAGAATCACAACCTCAAGAGTTCTAAAGCTTCCATTAATATTTACTAAAATTCATAAATTGATGGAGACTGAGGAAACGTGTAGCTTTAAGAACTCATGCTGAGCGGTTTTTCTTTTTTTCTGAGTGCTTAAGGTCACTCTAAGTTCTGTTATGTACTCAATCTCAAATTTTAAATATAACAAAAGAAGAAAACAACCTATCACATTGATTTACTCAAAGGTTTATGACCCAAGATACTCATGTTATTTTATTGAAACATTTGAATATAAGAATATATTTTATCTTTCCTTTTAATTGGGTTTGGGTTTTTAATTTTTTTTTTTATTTTATCAGGTTGATATGATGATAATCAATCTGGAGGAGAAAAGTTGTGGAAGACAATTACCACAAGTGTGAGCATGAGCAGTTTCATCCTGGTATGTCACTCCTTTTTTTTTTTTTTTTTTTTTCCCCACTGGTGGTAGTTTTTACCATCAGTGGTCTTATTTATGTTTGTAGTAGCATATAAGATGTTGTTATATTTTATTCTAAATGTGATATTTCTGTATTATATATCATAAACTTTGCCTTCTGTGTTAACAAAACATGAGTACTCTGTCTCATTACCTCTCTGAGATGCAGTTTTGTCATGGATCCAGGCATTTTCAGTTCACAGCCAATCAAGTTAGCACAGATAATGATTTGCTAATCCATGAAGTATGTCAACAATATTCTTAAATTTTGCCTACTCCTTTCAAAAGTGATGTTTCAATATCAAGAATTTTATGAGCTGGAAAGTCTGGTTTTAAAGTTTTATTTTCTGCTTTATTCTACTTTTTAAATTAAGAAAACACGATCATAACTTTTATTTATATGAACTGTAAAGGCTTCTTCCTTTGAAAATTATTATTTTGGTATGTGTCTCTGGTTAGCATCATTGCCAAAAAGTAGGAGGGAAGTCTTAACTGTTTTGCTTAATTTCACTAGCCACTTAAAGTGATTAGTTATGTAATTTTGATGAATTGGCAAGAAATGTTAATTCTCTTCCTATGTCTTTTTACACCCATTGTAATGTTAAAATCTTAGTGATTCTGAACAAGATGGACATATGGGATAGATAAATGTTCTTTCAGTAGATGTTTAGGAACTTGTAAAGACAACCATTTCCTTTAAACAACTGTTTCTCTATAGATTAGAATAAATTACAAAATTCTTGCTGCCAATAGGTGCCCACTGGGCTTGATTCAGGAATAAAGGTTGTGATAGTAATCAGCTTTTTCTAAGTTTACAGTTCGGAGAAGTTTCTCTGATCGCAGGTGTGTCTAAATAGAGATTAGAGCACCGTAATGCAATCAGAGCCTGTCATCTGTATTTACTGATGCTGTGTATGGCCTCTTTCTCGTGTTATTGTTGGTTTCCTTAAAATATATATGAAGTGATGCCATTCCACCAAGTAAGCAATACATGTTTTATCCACTCTTAGGAGTGGCAAAGCCAAGCACCTAGAAGGTTTCATATTACTAAAAGATGACTGGGAGAGACTCACCTACAAAAACTACTAAGGGGAAGGAAAGGGGAGTTGTAATAGCTGTCATTTGCTTCAGATCTCTGTCTTTCCTTCAGAATAAGGAGCAAAGAAGAGAAATGCAGCAAATAAAACACGAAACAGAGCGCAGAGTTCATCCTGAGTATGAGGTACAGACTCAGGAAGCTCCCATGGCTAATGAACACTGAAATGGAATACTCAGATTGTCTGAAATCATAGATCAGCTAAGAAAAACAGCTTCTAAAACACAACTGTTCTGATTGTATCCTATTTCTTTCAGAACTCTCTCCAAATTTGTAGTTAAAAAAGAAGTCCTTTATTTCACAATATTGAAACCTGTGTTACACCCGTGACAAGCCAGTGATGAAAGTTTGTTATCATGATTGTGACATATCAGAATTCATGTACAGGCACCTGAAAAGAGAAAAAAAAAACAAAGGAAAAAAAAAAAAAAAAAAAAAAACAAAAAAACCCCCAAAAGAACTTTGCCCAGACTCCAAGCAATGCACTATATACAACAACTTGCATGTAATATCAATTGTTATTTACCTGATCTTCAGTGTTAGTAGTAGTAGTATCTGATCAGCATGGTTAGTAGTAAGACTCAAAGCATTGGCAGTGCAAGATGATAGATCACTGTCCACTTCCACAGAAAATCTTTTCAGTTCAAATCATCCATACTTTGTGTTAATGCGTATGTTGTATATACATAGTGAGGAATGTGTTTTACAAAGCTAAAGCAATCTTTTGAGAGTAAGTAAAAAGTTGCCAGTGTGGTTATTTTAGTTTATACCTGTACTTGTTTGTTGTTCTACTTAAAGAAAACCGAGAAAGACTTTATGCATGTAATTTCATTTCCAAGAGCAGAATAGTACCATTCTGTCTTAATGTCATAGGAACAATAATAAACCCCCTTGGTAAATTTTTCAGAAAACAAGCGAATTGCATCAGAGAGAAATCTGGCCAATTACTGTATTAAGGAAAAAAAGGGTAATTTCACTAAAGTGAGGAAATACTGAAAAAGTATTAATCAAAAAACACTGCTACAAATAACTCAGGGAATATATAGAAAGTATTACAAATAATCATTAAGTCCTCAGTTTAGCTTCTCAAAAATACCATACAATTTCTGTTACTTATCTTCTCAGTTCATGCCCATATTAATAAATGTTAACTTTTTTCCCTGAACTTGATTTTCTTATGATCTTCCTAGAACACTTGTAATGTAATAAGGAATTCATTTGCAAATGTAACAACAATTTTTAATCATTTGCTTTTTTCCTGTCAGTGTGTTTTTAAACACTGGAATTAGAAAGGAAAGGTGATCTGGGGAAACTACAACAGTAAACACTATAATTAAGTATAGCATATTATTTATTTTGTAATGTAAACATTTCTATCAGTTCTATGACCAATATTTCTGTTTCAAAGGTAGTCTAAGAGTAAGCATTCCTAAAAGAAACTAGCTTTTTTCCTAAAATATAACTACAGTGTTTTGACATACAAAAAAGATACATGACACTGCTCCTCCATACACTCTCATCAAGATGAATTCTTGTCTGTCTTTTCTGCACTTGTACACTGAGAAAACAAAAATGCAGAAGTTTGCTGTCTTCCCACAGGTGCAGGCATAGTTTCATAAATACCTTTTTCACTGACAATGCAAGTGTCATACAAAGTGCTGTGTGCTGAAAGCTGTCTAGATTGGATGTGTTATCGAGGTCCAGTCAGACCACCCCTCTGACCAAAATACCTGAAGTAAATAAAGAAAGACAGGTCCTTGTCATAGGGGACTCAATTTTGCAGGGAGTGGAAGGCCCAATATGTAGATCAGACCTGCAGTGTAGAGAGTTCCGCTGCCTCCCTAGTGCCAGGGTCAAGGATGTAAAGAAAAAAATCCCTAGCCTGCATAAAGCCTCAGACTACCATCCATTCATGGTTTTTTAGATAGGCAGTTGTGATATTGTTACAAGAAGACCAAGGGCAATGAAGACAGATCCCAGAACCCTGGGATACGTGGTTAGGGCGTCTGGGGCACAAATAGTCTTTGCCTCTATCCCTGTTGCAAGAGTTGATGAGGGAATAAACAGAGGGAGCCTACAGATCAATGCATGGCTATGTGACTGGTGTCATTGGCAGGACTTTGGGTTCTGTGACCATGGGCTGCTTTACAAGACACCAGGAGTCCTGCAAGAGATGGGGGATTTCAATCCTCCCACCATGGGAGAAAGAACCCATGAAGCACCAATATAGTTTAAGGGTTAACCTGCTGGAAAGCAGTTCAGAGGAGAAGGATCAGGGAGCCCTTATAGAGATTAAATTATCTATGAGCCAGCAGTGTACCCTTGCTGCCAGGAAGGCCAATGGAATCCTCAGTTGAATAAGTGTGGCCAGTAAGTTGAGAGAGGTCATCCTCCCCCTCTATATTGCCCTAGTGAGGCCACAGCTGGAATACTTTGCTCAGTTATGGGTTCCCCAGTTCAAGAAAGACAAGGAACTACTGGAGAGAGTCCAAAGGAGAGTGCAGAGCTGACTAGGGGATGGGAGCATCTGTCTTATGAGGGAAGGCTAAGAAATCTGAGGCATTCTGCAAGAGAGAAGGCTGAAGGGAGACCTTATTAATGTCTCCAAGTATCAAGGGTGGGTGTAAGGAAGATGGAGACAGAATCTTGTCGGTAGTTCCCAGTGACAGGACTAGGGAGAATGGGCACAAGCTGGAACATAGGAAGTTTAATTTAAATATATAAAAAAACTTGTTTGCTATGAGAGTGACAAAGCACTGAAACAAGCTTCCTACGGAGGCTGTGGAGTCTCCTTCTCTGAAGATACTAAAAGACTGCCTGGATGCAGTCTTTTGTAATGTGCTCTAGGTGATCCTGCCTAGGTGCTCTAGGTGATGTGCTCTAGATGATCTCTAGGAGAGTGGGACTGGATGATCTCTAATCTAGAGGCCCCTTCCAACTCCAACAATTCTGTGATTCTGTGAGACAGGTTTTTATTTGTCATTCTGTGTGCATTCATGTGTGTCATTCTGTTTGTAAAAAGGATCTGTTTAATGTGAAGGTCTTTCCCAGAACCAAATGTTACTGTTGAAATTCTTTTGAGTAACCTAGAACTATACCTTGGCATCATTTGTGAAGAAGTGTACGTATGACTCAACAAGAATAAAAGTTACCAGTTACTTTGTTTACTTTTCTTAGCTGAAAAGAGCAGATAAGGCTACTTGACTATTTCTGTACTAAACATTTGAATGTATTTCTTCAAAAGCAGCTTCAGTGGAGGTGGTTTAGCAGGGCTAGAATTGAATACCTTTTCACATCCGAGATCTTTTATGCCCAGACTGGTAAATGGAATGGTGTTTGATCTAAACCTGGAGTAAGTAACATAACACATTGGCTCTTCATGGAAGTGTGTTATTTCAATATAGCAGCTATAAGATGCTTCTGTTAGGATATTATACTTCAGCATATGAACTTGAAGAAGGTATGAATTTCATCGTGATCTGAAAAGTTAAGCCAAATTAGGTTAGCTATTCTCTGATGTTTGATGTTTTAATGTACATTTCCAGTGCTTTTTTTTTTTTTTTTTGGAATGCCCCAAATTCTCAGATTCTTCATTTTTCATGTTTGAAAAATTTCATATATTCTAAAAAATATTTTCACATTGTTCTCTATCTGTCTTTGTCTTTTTAAAAGAGAAAGTGTCAAAACTTTAAAATCAGTGGGGGACCATTTGCTCTTTGATCTGCTAATTTAATACAGGGATGAAAAGCTGGTTTTGAGATGTAGATGAGTGGAAGAGTCATGAAAGACAGAGAGACCACAGGAGCTGAGAAAGTAGGGCAAGGATTGCAGCAATAAGAAGTAAAACAGAATACATCTGGAAAGAGCATGAAGGCTAGGCTGGTAATAATGTTACAAAGGTGATGAGGAAGGGAGTGAAAAGTGTGAAGTTAAACAGAGTGCAAGTGTACTTTCAGTATGTGGTATCTTCTACAAATTCATAGGTATTTAGCTCTGCGTAGGTCCTGTCATAAATAACTCTGAAGACCTTATAAGCAAGCAAATGACAAAGTATGCTTAAGTTATTTAACATTTATCCCTTCTCCTCTACTTAAAAAATATATTTAGTACTACAATGACCACTACCTGACTTGTGCTAACTCTGTAAGTTACAAAAAAAGATGTGTCAGCATTCCCTTCCCTGATGTCATAAGGGATGTCTTCCCACCATAAAAGATATTCAGTTTGGACACATCATGCAGGTGCTTAATTAATAAGTATTACCCATGTAAATTCTTGGCCTATTTGTTCAACTGCTTTCCCTTATTGGAGGGAGATTTTGTGATGTTCACATATCAGGAAAATGGACTAGGTCTCCCGGGACTTTCATCACACAGTAGAATAGTGGAAGAGGCAGCCTCAAGCAGAAACACAGATGTCACAATCTTTATGTAAAAAGAAAAACACTTAGCTTTTTAGTTTGTGTGCTCTTCTTAGTCAGTTTACATTTTTTCTGGTTCCATCTGGATGGAAAACAAGTTAGTAAATTCTCTGAGTTCTTGTTTATCTATTCCTCCAAACAAAGCCTTAATTAAAGTTCTGTGAAAACAGGTATGATTCAGGAAAACACTTGTTTTACTTTTAATAATGTCTCCACGTTTTCCAGGGATGGGTTTAAGCCTTCTTGCATTGTGCATATCCTTCACCCTATTGTTGAATTGCACCCAGTCATCAGCTGGCTTGGACCTGAAGATATAACCTTTAACTGAGTCCTGAGAAGCATTTCCCTGGGATGCACAAAGACAATAATGTACCATTAAGGGAACAGAGTGTCCCAGGTTTAACTGTGCTCTTCACTTCTTATCAAGATGATTTTCTAAGTAGAAAATGGTCTCTTACGTGAAATTGCCAAAGCTTTTTCTATCCTCATATCTTTAATACTAAGAGAGTGCTTTATAATAAGCCCAGCATGAGATAAGATACACCTTGCCAACTATGTTTTCACTACTGGAAAGGAAGAATGTCTTGTCCTGTGCAGCAGAAGGTAGGGTCACGTAATGTCATATATGGATTTAGAAAATGCATAAATGTACTTTTTCTGATTCTTGATTTTATTTTATTTTATGTACTGAAGTCATAACTATAATTTCTTTATGCTGTAATGACTTTAAAATACTAATAGCAAATAACAAATTAAAAAAGGACTACGTCATACAGATTTTATGTATTTGTGAGACAGTGCCTCACTCATGCTAGTAGAAATCACTTGTATATGGAAAGAAAAAGAAAGTCCCGGGAGACCTTTATATTTTGAAGTATTTTTTACATTTGTGAAAGATATATGCTGCATGGTCTGTAAACTGAGTTTGAGGGTTATTTACTCTTCTTTCAAAGTATCCCTAGCAGTTCATAAATATATGCTACAACTTTCCCTACAAATTTATTTCTACCTAGAGGAAATCCCAAAAAACACTAATCAAAATCAGTAATTATGGTCCTCTTCATAATTTGCCTTGTAAAGTATTCTTGTCAAAATATTCTTTGTTGTATCCTGCCTAGGTAGTTAATTCTTTTCAAAGAGAATGCTTAGTTGAGTTATGTTATTAATTAAAATCTATGCCTCCAGCAACCATTCCTACAAGGCGATAAAGTAAAATGTAGAACTGGTACAAAGGAAAATGAAGCTGTAATACCAAAATTGTACACAATGTTAATCCTTTTGATTCTACCTGACAGAAAAAGGTTTTATTCTCAGTACTAATGCATAGATTAGCTCTCTGGATGACAAGATGGTAATATTGAAGGCAATTGCTGACAGCAGTAAAATTTAAGTTAGCACTTCGTAATTTAACATGCTTAATTTATCAAGAGGTTGAGATTATTATTGAACAGCCCTGCATATTAAAACATTTCAAGTCAACTAACTTCTTAGCTTTCTGTCTCATGACCTGGTGCTGGAGCCAATTTATTCTTTGCATAGAAGGCATGAAGCATTTCTTGCCTTGCAAAATATTTACAGAGAGAAAAGGAATATTTTTCCATTTTAATGATAAACAATTCATCTCAACATTACTGGCCAAAGTATTACCTTTACAAGCCAATATTTTCCAATGATGTTGTGTGAAAAGGTAGCACTGCTGGCACACTAAGATGTTTGCCCAAACTAAATGTAGTAACAGAAGAAAACAGAGAAATTTGGCAGTATCTGCTTCAGGACAGAGAAAAGAGGTAGCTTGGATGAAGTGCTCTTTAACATTTAATGAGGAAATTTTGTGTTTTATATGCTGCAAGGGGGAGCAGATGTTTTTTCTGTTATAATAAAAATAACATCTATGGAAATATTTTTAGTAGTATATATATTTCTATTTTTGTCCTTAGCCCTCCTTTCAAAAAAAGGGTCAGAGTGCTTTGTTTACATTGAATGGCATACCAATTCAAGGACTAAGGGAAAACTAACCTCAGAGCAACAAGAAATCCATGTTGCCAATACATATGAACAAACAGCATGGAAATCATTAAAGTTACAGGCCTGCAGCATGAATGGAGAAAAGGTGAAGAGGTGAGAGAACCATCTCATGAAGGGGGAGACCTGATGTGTCAGTGTTCCCAGGACAATCCAGGAGGAAGAGAATAATCTCACCTACCACCTCACCTGTTTGGGCACAGGTCTTAGAACATGGGATACTTTTACTTAACAAGTCCTTTCTACTACAGGGACAGTCTGAAAAGACTCAGGTAGATGTGAGGACTGTTCTCAGCATCAGATTCTTGAATCCCCTTATGCTGCTGTCTACCTAACCTAAGCCATTTTTAAGCAGTCCTAATTACCTAGTATAACTGCAGCTTATGAGCTCTTCTCTTTCCTCTGCTTTCAATTTTTCTTATCCCTGATTTTCCTTCTCTACCTCTGTATGTCTTGGCTCAAGATATGGAGCCTAATTTCTCTGCATCATTTAGGGACATTCCAAGTAAACTTGCATTCTGCTTGTATTCATGTAATTTTAAAAAAAACCCCAAAACTTAGTGCACTATCTTGCCAACCACTCTTCTGTTTCTAATGGAACATATCACAATCAAAATTACAAATCTGCTACACCTAAAAGCAGAAGAATTCATTTAGTTAATGCAGGACTAGGCATATAATGTGTAATAATTATGGCTAATGTATTCCAAGAAGAAATAAATACAGATAGTAAGACATACAACAGACATTTCCAGTATGTAAAAACCACTGAATATATTCTTCCTATGTCTTCTATTTTGCTTCAGTATGTAAATTTATCCTTTTAAGGCTATGCAGCTGTTAGATTAAAAATTTATCTGCAGCTTACCAAGATACAGCAGAATTTTCCATCAGTAAACTTCACAGAGAGGAAACAAATAGAATTAATAGAATCATAGTGTTCCCTGGGAATAATATCCCACTCCATATGAATTTACAGATGTCTAAAGCATATGCAAACATACCTACATTCAAGGATGCATGCATATTTGCTTTTGTGGAGGACCAGCTGTTCTCCAGGGTGTCAATGTTTCTTTAGGAAGCTGATCAGAGTCCATTTCTTCTCTGCTCGTTCATTGTGGGAAAAGTTTCAAGTGAAAAAAAGGCAGTTTGCTTGTAATTATGCATTATTATGAATTTCAAACCCAAAGTAAAAGGGTGAAATCCTTTGAGACATTTTCACCAGCATGTAATTTCACTAAAATTCATTAAATCACCATGCCCCATGGAAGTTGATCCTCTTAGCATTTTTCTTCATTTCTTCAAATATTTAAGTTTTTCTGTCATGTCTTT
Source organism: Florisuga fusca (assembly GCA_038090715.1). Lineage (NCBI taxonomy): Eukaryota > Metazoa > Chordata > Aves > Apodiformes > Trochilidae > Florisuga > Florisuga fusca. The sequence continues at coordinate 21,459,881 of JAAWXA010000006.1, forward strand.
CACAACAGCTTTCATTTCTCTTTCACAGTAAGGTAATACAGTTGAATCTAAAATTTCAAATCAAATATATTCAATCTCTGAAGTGGTACAAATGTAGCTTTTTTTGTTTGAGACAATGGCTTCTATCTTTGGAATTAGCTATTTATTGATATTCAGGCAGTTAAGAGTCAAAGAACTTGATTTCACAAGAAATTTGTGTTAACCCTTCTTTATTTTTTTTTTAACGCTACATCAGCTTCTTAAGAAAACATGGAAATTTGTCTGCTTATTTCTTTGTGTTAGGGAAACATTTAGGTTTGGCAAATACTAAACTCAGCTTTTTACACCACCAAACATTACTTCCTTAAATTGAAGTCAGGTTGTTTCACTGTAGACCATAAGAGATCCAGAGACAGTTGCTTCATTTGCTAAGTGACGTAATGAAAATGTGCAAATTTCTGTAATGGAATGCCTTGGGGTCTGGCACGATTTTTTTTTTATCATGCTGGAAATATTGGGGTACCTGTACTCAGTATGTTTTTATTATAAATTGAAGACGAAAATTGATTTATGAGTAATCAGAGTACTCTAGAAAAACAAAACAAAACAAAACCATACCATTTTTTGGCACTTTGTTTAAGAAACATTTATTGAAAAAATAACAATTTATTGGAAAATAACAATATTTGGAAAATAACAATAATCTTTTGTTCCTTCAGCAAACACAGAGGCTCTGTTGAGCATCTAGAATGAAATCAGTCAGATCAGTGTTCTAGCACTGATTAAAAATTGTTACAATTAGAGAGCTGGAGAAGATGGCTGACAGGAAAGTTTAAGTTAGGTAGAAAATGTGACAGTTTCACTATTTCACTTCACCACACTCACTGAAAACCAGAGTTTTTTACAAAAGTATTTTTAAGGGTTTGTTGTTTGTTTTTTTTTCCTGTATCACAAAGCCCTGTCAGCAGTCACTGCTGAATTTGGATTACTATTGTTTGTAATATCAGCTTATAGGAGAGAACAACAGTTACATGCTTCTGTTTTTCTGTATGGGTAGTATGTATAAACAATTAATTGTGTACTCTTCTGAAAATGTAAGAAATAGGTGGTCTTTAAGTCTCACATCCCAAATGACAGAAAACCAATAGTGAATCTGAGGCAGAATGTCTCCCACATCTGAGGCAAAATATTTCAAAATTTATCAATAATATTTTGTCAAAACCCTTTACTAACTGTATTAATTTGACAATCTCAGACTGCCTCAAATTCTCATAGTAAAATATAGAAATATTTTGTCATCACCATGTGCTATTTAAAGTGATAAACTGCAGAGTATGACATTCGTTATTAATCACAGGTACAGTATTCCTTTGGCATTGGACAGCTTCTTTTTCAGACTTTATGAAGTCTGAACCAATAGCAATTAACTTTTCAAACAGGGCCACTTAGGAGGATCCCAGCATCCAAAATTAGACCTCTAAGCTAAAACATTTTGCCTCAAAACTTAAGCTTTCCCTTGCTGCTATTAAGGTTGTTAATAAACCTCAGAGTCTGAACCTCTCATTTACAATTTCTCTTCCTCTCCCCTGTGAAAAGTGCGTTCCACATGAATCGTCCTGCATTATCAAGACTATACCCACTGCATTTCTTCTTTATTACAACAGACTGCAGTACAACTTTAGTAATTTCCAGAGACAGATAGGCAGCAGTGCTTAAAATGCTAAATGTGGAAGCAAAGCCTCTGACAACATTCTACATATGCACAGAATTACAGAATCATCTGGGTTGGAAAGGACCTCTGAGATCATCAAGTCCAACCCTTGACCCACTGCCACTGTGGTTATCAGACCATGGCACTGAGTGCCACATCAGTCTCTTCTTAAGAACCTCCAGGGATGGAGAATCCATCACCTCCCTGGACAGCCCATTACAATTCCTCTCTGTAAAGAATTTCTTCCTAGTATCCAACCTGAACCTCCCCTGGCAGAGCTTAAGTCCTTGCCCTCTTGTCTACTGGTAGTTGCCTGGGATAAGAGACCAACCCCCCTCTGGCTCCAACCTCCTTTCAGGTAGTTGTAGAGAGTGATGAGGTCTCCCCTGAGCCTCCTCTTCTCCAGACTGAACACCCCCAGCTCCCTCAGCCCTTCCTGCTCCAGCACCTCAATCTCCTTCCTGAACTGAGGGGCCCAGAACTGGACACAGTACTCGAGGTGTGGCCTCACCAGCGCTGAGTACAGGGGCAGAACCACTTCCTTGGACCTGCTGGCCACACTGTTCCTGATCCAGGCCAGGATGCCATTGGCCTTCTTGGCCACCTGGGCACACTGCTGGCTCATGTTCAGCTTCCTGTCGATCCAGAGTCCCAGGTCTCTTTCTGCCTGGCTGCTCTCTGTTTTTTAGCCTCATGGTTCATTGCTAAGTTTAGTAGGAGTCCCCACTGACGTTGCAGGGCTCTTTTTCTTTTGTTCAAGGCTTTAATTTTGTGTGTTTACTTGTGCCTAGCATAGGCAAGGCAGTTTCAAGGCAGCCCCTTGCAGTTTATTCACCTGCAGCTCCACAGCGCCTATTTTCTGGCTCTGCTTATCACACCCTGGCTGTGTTTCCCTATAGTCAGTTTTTCTGCTTATAAGGTGACAAATCTCATTAGAAAACAAAATAATAAAATCAACAGTTTAGACTTAACTTTCTTGGGTTACGTTCTTAAGAAAGTGGAAGGGTTTTTGCTTGTGCATCTCCAGGAAAAGTTAGAGATCGATAATTATATAGTCTGAAATTCTGAAAGATATCAAGTACAATAATCCTAAACCATTAAAGTCCATTTGCCCAGGTAATCACTGAAGTCAGAGGAATTGCCTATACTTCTGAACCCTTTCTAAGGGCTCCTGTTTTTTCTCTATAGATAAAAGTACCGTAAGATAATGATTTTTATTAATGAACATCAATACGGCATTCATATGTTTGCAACTAATCAGTTTATAGCTATTTCTATAGAAGAGGGCATTTTTAAACCTTTCATTCAAACATACATGTTGAGGAAAGTCTCAGTTTTCAAAACAAATGGAAATATACTAATTTCAACTGCTGATTAAGATACTGCATATAATACTGTTTGTTCTTGTTGAAGAAAACATTAGCACAAATAAAATTAGTTTAAATCTTTGGATTAATCATTTACATTTTTTTCTTTTGTTGCTGAGTGTTCTTCAATATTAATAAAACTTCCAGTTATAATTAATAAAAAAAGTCTCTCGTGGGTATTTCATATATTTGAGTTATTTATAGTACTAACTATGTAGCAGTACAGCTGTGATTTCCCCATGTTTTCAAACTGCCATGATATTTGATATTTTGGACCGTGCTGTAGTTTTGAGCATAGGCATTTTCCTGTGTTGGTTGATAAAGGATGAAATTTATGGTAACGATGTAGAACTGTTCAGTAGTTTCTGCTGCAACAACATGCTTGGAATTTGGAGGTCCCTTTGAGTGTGTCAGTGGGACACCAATTAGATTTATAATGCAGTATAGTTATTTTGTTTTCAGATTCAAATATAAATGAATGACATGCAAACTCATCCACAGTTAGATTCTCACAGCCAAAAGAATTTCTGAAAGAATATGTTTCAGCATGCCCTCTGCCCTTCTACTCTGTGAAGGCCTGAATAGTAAAACACGTTTCCCTTAGAGATCTGCATGCTGTTTGACAGATAGTGCCTCTAAACTTGGTGAGCTTTGCTGTTGATTTCTTGATTGTGGGGCCTAAAGATGATACAAGATCAGTATAACTTTATGAACAGAAGGGATTCAAATATTTTTGAAAAGCGTAAATACAGTTTTACAGTATTGTACAGCTTTTCTTCTTGGAGGACAAGTGCAAACATTTTAATTTTTCATTCCAAAGATACATGAACAAATGCTTTGAGTTCACTCCATTATTCTGTGCTAATACCAGCCATTTCTGTACGCACCGTATGAAGACGGACTTTCCATTTGTAGAAGTTGGTTACGTTGAGGTTTGGGGTCCCTGAAGTTGAACATTAATATTGGAGCTGGTAGCTGATGTGCAAATACAAGAAGTAGATTATTTAATCTGGTGTGCTACTTTTAATTTCAGCTTTCCTCTTTCATACACAATTTTATACAAATGTTTCAAGTTAATTATTGCTGGAAGTGAATTAATGGCCTTTGGAGCATTGAGCAAAAGTTTAATTTAATTTAATTCCATTGCATTTAAATAACATTACCTATCTGAGATGAAATTTCAAATACCATTGAGAACAAAGGAATGAGGCAATGGTACAAAAGACATTTGAATACTGAGCAAAAAGAGCAAATATTAAATCCAGATGAAAAAAAAAAGAAAAAAAAAAAAAAGGGAATCTGGAAGGAATGCAATTGAAGAAAGCAGTGTTTTCCAACATGCAGATGGCTGGATATAAAGAAATGGGAAGACTGACAGACTGATACAGATCTAAGTCAGGGAACAAACACCAAATCAAACAAGAAGTATTAGCTGAAATGGTAACAATGCAAAAAGATCTTGTTACGAAACATGCAAATGGTAATTCTGACTGATTCTCTCTGTGGCTGCACTTCTATTATGTTGCTTTAACTCTGTCTCCTCTTGCTTATTGCTTTCTGACTACTGCCATTCCTCTGCTTCTTTAACATCCACTTCCATTTCTGGTGCACCAGACAACTGCAGTTCTTGGTAATGAAGCAAGAGGTAGTCAGACAAGTTCTGTGCAGTCTTGTAAAGCATGGTTTTAGTCCTTTAGAAGACAAAAAATTAATTCAGTATGTCCAACCAGGACAATGAATTGTGAGAGTCAAGATGAAAAAGATGAAGGTGGATCATTTTATAAGTGTGATGAATGTTGATGTCTGATTTTCATCATATTTACAGTAAAAGCAGAAACTGGTTATGGCACCACACCTTTCAATAATTCAAAATTGCATTTTAAAATAGTGATAAGAGCATCATTTCTACAGGGCTCTGAGGATAAATTCCCGTTGAAGCCAGGGTAGATGATTTAGAATAAAAGAATAAAATATTAGGTCTCACTTTTTATCTCTACTTGATGACATTTGATGGTAGCATTAATTTATTTTGCTGGTAATTTTAATGATGGGCAGCTTAAATCTATCCAGTGGTGAAAATCTTCTAACACAAAATACAATGAGAGAAAGGTGGAAAAAAGGCATCAGACTTTCCCATTCTGGTATTTCAATGACTACAGTCTTCAAGATTACCTTGTTAAAATCAAATATAACTGGAAGGTCCAATTTTTATTTTCTCTGGGGTTCTTCCTGAATTCCAACAGTGAAACAGTTAGCATTGAGTTATATATACATGCTGAATACATATATTGACTAAATATAAAAATAAATTACTAGATTAAAAAAAATCATTACATATACTGCTTACAGATAGTTTCATGTGGAAAATTAAAAACTGCTGCCCTTTCAATCATTATAGAAGAGTTAAGGGAGTACAGTTCTATTTTACAGAATGGTTCTTCACTGTCATCAGCTATTTTAATTACATCAGCACTGCTCCAAGGGGATTAATCAAGCAGTAGTAATATACACCAGATGAGATTCAAACATGTATTAACATCTTTATTGTCTGCTTGTCATCTCTTCAAATCTTAAATTTTAATTTAAATTTTGATATGCAAATCCTTCCTGAAAAGTACAACACATAAAATGTGTAGGATGTTAGATGGTTTATGGAAAAATGTCCACTGCCATATTCATTGCATGTTTCTACTCTGCTTACCTGATGCAGTCTGAGTACACTGTGGCTTCAGATTTGATGTAAGTGTGTTATTTTTCTCAAAAGTCTTGTTTCTACTACAGAACTGGTTGTGTATTTCAGATGCAACTGAGTCACAGAGCCATGTTCTCTGATATACTGTTCTTAGAAAAAATGAACATTTATTTGAAGTACAATATTTATGAAAACATTTCATTTAAAGCATGACATACTGTGAGTGTGAAATATCTGCCATTCAAAATGTATAAATATTAAGGATTCCTGTTCTGTGTTGGCAGACCCCTGATGTTGAAACTAGCAAGATATTTAAAATCTTTCAGCACGATTTTTTCCATTCCATATAACTTACTTTGCACTGCAGCCTAATGTAGCTTCTTAATTTTTCTTACATTTATAAATAGTTGTTTTTCTTTTGTGTGACCTTATGCAGGTAGCAAGCAGGATTATTTTAGAACATAGTCTAGAAACACAGCAGAGAGGGAACATTCCCAGAAGTTTCTAGTGGGTGTGGAGCAGAACTGACACATCTGGTAAGAGCCAACGAGGGAATGTGCCCTGATGGAGTTGCTGTTCTTTAATAGACGATTTGTGTAGGATGTGACATCAGGAGGAGGTATTGGGTATAATAATCACAAAGTGATAGAGTTCCTTATTCTTGGAGAAATAAGGAGGAGAGTCAGTAGAGCAGCTGCCTTGGACTACTGTCAAGCACACTGACCTGTTTTAGAGACTGGTTGACAGTACTGAAGGGCAAAGGAATCCAGAAAAACTGGGCATTCCTCAAGAAGGAAGTCTTGAAGGAACAGGAACAGGCCATCCTTCTCTGCCAGAAGATAAGAGACCTAACCTGGCTAAGTAAAGAGACCTGGTTCATTAATGATTTAGATGAAGGGATTGAGTCCACCACTAGCAAATTTGCAGATGACACTAAGTTGGGAGTGTGTGTCAGTCAGCTGGAAGGCAGGAGGGCTCTGCAGAGGGACCTGGACAGACTGGAGAGTTGGGCTGATTCCAACGGGATGAGGTTCAACACGGCCAAGTGCCGGGTCCTGCACTTTGGCCACAACAACCCCATGGGGAGCTCCAGGCTGGGCACAGAGTGGCTGGAGAGCAGCCAGGCAGAAAGGGACCTGGGGGTTTGGATTGACAGGAAGCTGAACATGAGCCAGCAGTGTGCCCAGGTGGCCAAGAAGGCCAATGGCATCCTGGCCTGGATCAGCAGTAAAAGTAACAAGAAACGTTTCTAAAAATATATATGCAACAAAAGAAAGACTAAGGAGAATCTCTGTCCTTTATTGAATACAGGGAAAAACAGTGATAAAAGATGAAGATTCCTTAGTATCAGGACCAGTTATTTGCTGGCACCCAGTTTTCTGAGCTGGAAGACAGAGTTGGAGAGCAGTCTGAAGAAGCCATCCTTTTAGAGGAGATTATTAATAAGCTGATGCTCCACTTGCACATACACAAGTCTATGGGGCCAGGTGAGATAAACCAAAGGGTACTGACAGAGTTGGCAGAAGTGCTTACCAAGGCATTTGCCATCATTTGCCAGTGGTCTGGGCTAACTGGGAAGGTCCCAGTTGACTGGAGATTGCCAAATGTGACCTTCATTTACAAGAAGGGTCAAAAGAAGGATCTAGGGAACTACAGGCCTGTTATTCTGACCTCAGTGTCGGGGAAGTTTATGGAGCAGACCATCCTAAGTACCATTATGCAGCATGTGCACGACAAGCAGGTGATCATGCCCACTCAGCATGGGTTCCTGAAAGGAAGATCCTACTTGACCAACCTATCCCCTTCTATGACAGGTGACCCATACAGTGGATAACAGAAAGGCTGTGGCTGTGGCTGATTTCCAGCACTGGAAATCTGGCAAGATCCCTGTCCACACAATATCTAGAAATTACTGTGTCATGCAATATAAGCCTGGTAGTATAAAAGGACCATCTTGTAACCCTCTGGAAGAAATAGGTCTTTTGAGAAATTTTTTGTGGACAGTTAGCTTCCTGCTCTCTAATAGATTTGGGGCTGTGAAGAAAAAGACATGACTTGTGGTTTTGACTCAGAGGGGGCTCAACTTTTTGGAAAAAGAGGAAAATCCAAATAGTAGAAGAAAAAATTAGAAAAGTTATCGCAGGAAATCTGATGAAAGAAAAAATGAAGGTATGAGAAAAGGGTCAGTAGTAGGAATGAGATCTCACTGAATCTTAAGTGACCTGGACTGAACTAGAGAAAAAAAGAATTGCCAGAAAAAAACTTTCTATATTGTATGTCGCATAAATCATAGCAAAACAACTAGACACATTAAAAATTGTATGTGCAGTTTTTCCTAATTCTTCTCTTCAGATCAGTGATATGATATTTTTAATATTTGCTTTTAAATTTCCATCTGAACATAAATTGGAAGAAAATATAGTTTTCAGAGATTTCTCTTTGTTTTGATAAACCAGGACACCTTACCAGTCAAAGAGGCTGAGGCTATGAAACAGAAAAGCCAGCCCTGATTCCAAGAAGAAAGATCACAGCAGTCAGATTAAAACAGCTGTTCTGCTGTTTTAATCACTGAAGGATACTCCTTGGGATGGACAGAGACCTTTCTGCAATACCTTTGTCTAAATGATAGAGGTAAAAAAATTTCAAATGTGGTTCTTTCACTGCCTAATGGATCTTTATCTATTCTGAATATATGCAATAAATAAGCTATATACTGTTTATAGGCTGTGAATACTAGAGAAATTCAGTACTAAACTCTGACTTAATAAGCTAATGTAACAGTGATTTAACTTTATGCATGCAAGTGATCCCACTGACATCTGCTATACTTCATTGCAGGTTTACATTTAAACAAAGAGTGAGCATTTTTATGCATTAGAGACCAACAGACATTCTTTGTGTCAAAACCTGCGATTAGTAGTAGTTATTATTTCAGTTCATTTTTGTTCCCCCATAAGTATAGCCTATGAAATCGTCTTAAGTTATTTGGAAGCTGATAAATGGCTGAAGTATTCCATTTGAATTATGACACGCTGTCCTTCTGTTGCACACTGAAGATAACAGCCTGCTTGTTGCACAGTGCAGCAAAAATAGTGATTCAGTTGTGATGCTTATTTTAGCTATTCAAAGCAAGACTAAAAGAGGGGAGAAATTACTCATTGTAATACTTGAAATGCCAGTTTTTTGTTTTGTCTTGTTTAATAAAATCAGGCAGTCATGGCTTGTACTTTTTTGAATACAGACTTTAGATGTGTACGATCTGTAAGCAGATAAATGTAAGTTTTATTCATCCTAAATTCCCTTGAGCCAGCTCTGCAGCTGACCTAAGAAACCTGGGACTGATAAACTATCTTTGAAGTCGGGCTCAACTGCTAAGCTAGATTGGAAAATGTGTAAAAAGTGTTTTAAAAAACTGAAATACCTTGATTAATTAATAGCTTTTTCATTCAAGTTATGTCCCATGTTTGGCAACAGTAAATTATTGGCATCCTTTGAATTATGCAAACTTTATTTAAATTGCTGCCTGGACTCAAATACTGTTTTTTGCATCTCTCATTTTGTCATGGAAGAAGCTTGTAAGACATATATAGAAGCAGAGATGATGGCAAGAAGAGCTTTTAAACATATATATATATATATATATATATATATTAAAAGAGTTTCCTGAATTCAGATGGTTCAAGGTTTTAAATTTTTTAGATGTCTTTTGCCAGTTCAGGGTTAACTTTCCAGATTCTAGTGTTTTGTTATCCAAAAAAGTTATGGAAAATCCATTATTTGTTTGTTACATCTATGTCTGCCTCCGAAGCAACTAGATATTTGGCCCATATTTTCTTTTTTATTTCTTCATTTTTTCCTTTTCCACTTGTCTCTTTTGCTGCATAGGTATATCATAGATGATTTGCCACTTTTGCCACTTTTACCACTTTTCCCTGTTTGTTTTAAAATATGAGTAGGGAATCATCTGTAGTTGGTAATCCTGTCTGGAGCAGGACTTAATCATCAGGACAAAGGGGGGAGCTGATTTCAGGTAATCCAACATTTTTTTGCAGTCTACCATTTCTGGCCACTCTTCAGCATCCTTTAGCCCTGACAATCTAGAACATGTGTTTATCTGTTATACAACATGAAGAATTATACATAAAATACACTTATTCTGTGTTCATTTTTCCCCTTGAACTTCATAAAACACATACTTGTTACTCTCATATTCTGTAACCTAAGAAAATTTAGAGGAATTTACTACTTATGATTTCCCTTAAATAGCATATCTGTAAATCTGGCCTCAGGCAGCATGGGCTCGTGAGAGGAAAATCCTGCTTAACTAACCACATTTCCTTTTATGAAAAGGGCACCTATCTAGCTGACCAAGGGAAGCCAGTGGATGTGGTGTTTTGGGATTTTTGCAAAGCTTTTGATACTGTCTTTCACAGTATCCTTCTGGATAAAATGTGCAGCACACAGCCAGACAAGTCCATAATTCAATGGGTGAGCAGCTGACTGATGGATCAGACTCCAAGTGGTTTTGTAAATTGGGTTAGATCAGGCTGGAAGGCAGTCACCAGTGGAACACCAGTTTTAGGGCCACGCTCTTTGATATTTTTGTAAATGATTGGAATACAGGAACTGAATATACATTAAGTGAGTTTGCCAATGATAATAAAGTAGTAGGTGCTATGGACTCTGTCAAGGGTAGAGGGGCTTAACAGAGGGATCTGAATAGAAGAGAGAGATGTCACCAATCAGGTGAAATTTAATAACAAAAGTGCTAACAAGACAAGCCCACCTCATAAAGGATAATTCTGGTTATACAAACATACTGGGGGATGAGAGTCTGGAAAGCAGTCCTGTGGCAAGCTGAATGAGTTGACACTGTGCCCTGGCAGCCATATGGGCCAAGTGTGTCCTGGGATGCATCAGGCACAGCATAGTCAACTGGTTGACGAAAGTGATTATTCCATTGCAGTGGAATAATCCACTGTGTATAGTCCACTATACATTGCAGTGATACAGAATGTATCACCTCAAGTCCTGTATGCACTTTTAGGCATCTCAGTATAAGGATATCTAACTACTACAGTCTGTCCAGAGGAGGGTGACTAAGGTGGTAAAAGGCCTGCTCTAGACTTGCGGCAGCAGCTGAGCTCCCTTGATTTGTTCAACGTTGTCTCTTTTTTTTATCAGTACATATTGCATATCCTTTTGATTGTTAAGAGTTACTTGAAATTTAGTGTTAGATCTGAATTCAAGTCTATACATTCAGTTTCAGCCTGACACAGTGTTAGTTGCAAACTTAATTTCCTGGTTTAAGTGGTATGTCGTTTCAACAGATTAGTTATTTTTCTGTTGTGTGCTGGAAAAAATACACCTTTATTTAATTCAAATTTACTATGTCTGAATTTTTTGAAGTATCTTAGTTATAAACTTATGATTAGAATAATCTACAATCTGTAACTGTTACCATCTCAAAACTAATTCATACTGGTAGTAAAGACAGGGGCTTTGAGCAGCCTGGTCTAGTGGGAGGTGTCGCTGGCCATGGAAGGGTGTTGGAACCTCTTTATCTCTAAGGTACACAAACCATTCTGTGATTCTACAGTCCTGTGGTTCTATGATAATTTAACAAGAGGTGTTTTCAACTATAAAATAATCAGTCTTTATTAGAATTATAACAAACGTTTATGCTGCCTTAATTCATATTTATCTTCCTAAATACTCAGTTGTTTTTTAGAACTCTTTAATTGTCTGTATGACCTTTACAATCTCATTTGTCACAGTTTATCAGTTTGGGCAGACCACAAACCTAAGGACAGAATTCCTCTCTATTCCCCCCCACACCACAAAGGGAAGATAAAAGGGGAATAAAGACTGGAGAACTGGAGATTTTAAGTTGGAAACTGAAAGCAATTGGATACGGATTTATTAACACAAGGGAAAGATAATAAGATAAAGGATAAAATAACAAAGAATATAAATATATTCAAATAGAAATATATGTATACTCAACCCAATAGATATGGGTCCTGCAGAGCACGTGGCAAGCTGATGGCAAAAGGACAGCAGCGCAGACAGCAGGAAGTGGGAAGAAGAGAGTGTGGAGCTGCTGATTTTTCCCGATAGAATATGTCAGGAAATGAGAGAAAATAGATCCCTCCCTTTGCATTCTGCCCCTCTCAGAGTCTGAAAGCCCTCCTTCTTTAGTTTCTCCTGTTCAAACAGTGACACTCGTCATGTTGTCTCCCTAAATATGAAGACCCCACTTCTTTGGTATAAATACACTTGATTGCTTCTTTGCTATGTAATCATAAGCCAGTATAAAAGCAACCTCTCATTTTTGCTCTCCTCTGCATGATATTCAACATAAATTTGCATCATTTCTGGCTTAGTTTAAAATTTATTTTATGTTTTACGACACAGAGAAATTGGTAATGGAGAAATTTCTTTTGGTACTTGTGTAGCTATATACTTGTGTTACTATATGTAATATTCAAAAGCAGCATCTTCTTTGTGATAAAGAGAGGAAAGATGAAACAGAAAAGTGGAAAAAACCAACCAAAACCAAACAAAATGAAAAAAAAAAAAAAGAGAGAGAGAGAGAAAAGCAGCAAAGCAAAATAACACCAAGAGAAAAGCAAGGGGTTTTGTTTTTCATGTAACCCACAGGTGTCTGAATGATTTTAGTTTCTTGAGATCAGAAGGATTTTTTGTAATTTCTGAGCCCTTTCCAATCAAGCTAAAAATCTTAAACTGACTTCTGACACTGCTTAAGACAAAATCTGTCTTAAAACCTCTCTGTCAAACATGATGTATAAATATTATTTATTACATTCTGATAACAAGCACTGACTTCTACCAATCTGAGAAAATAGAAATGTATGATACGGATTTTCAATGTGACTTTTGAGTGCAGATACATTGGGCAGTTACATTTCTGACTATGTAGAAAATTTGAGACATTTTTAAAGTTTTCTGCTTTGATCTTTTAACTGTATTACAACCACAGGTATAAAACTATAAATTAATTAAATATAAAATATATCATCTCTCTAGTTTGTTTTCAAGACAGGTTTATGTTATCTCTCTTTCTGTGACAAAACAACACAGTCCTAATATGTTTTCACAATATACGCAGTACAGTGTATCATGAACAATGTATTTATATGTCATTTTAGTCTCACAATGAAGTAGAAAGTTATACGGTAAAATTTCTACATGCTTTGAAATTGTCTGACTTTGCATTTAGTTTCTGTATATCATTTGTGGGTTTAAGTAAGAAAGACTAGATGAATATATTTGTGAGAGTTCAGTGTATTTGCAATTCAGCAACTCTGTAGAACCTGTAAGAGAAAATTTTAAAAGCTGTGGCTAAAACTGAAAATTCTTGCCATTTCTTATCATAGAATCATATATCCAAAAAAATTCATTATTGAATATAGAACTTAATAATACAAATAAATTTGGTGTTTCTTTCTTTCTTCATTGCTGGGGTTCTGGAATCTGTCAAAACCTGTCTGGACAAGGCTTTTGAGTGACCTAATTTGAAATTTTTAGCAGGAGATTGATCTAATTACATCCAGAGGTCTCCTCAATATAGATTTCTCTATGAAAATATAATTACCTTTTCTGCTCTTTTCTTCCCCCTCCATGTCAAATATCCCCCTCCACACAGCACTGATGACTTCTGCCACACTCAAAATAGTAAATAAATATTTTTTTTCTTATAACAATACATAGAAAATATTGAGTGGATACCACATGGTGGTTCTAAAGATAATGGAGTGTAGTTAAAAGGCTAAAAAGCAATCCAGAAACAGTCTCCAGATTTACATGAAAGTCAAAATTTACAGAATATTCAAATTATAGGTCAGTATAAAACAGTATCTTAGAACTGAAATATTGAAAATATACTGATTTAAGATTTTGGACAGCGTTACAAAGTGAAAAAGGAACAACAATGGTTAATTTCTCTAGATTTGCCAGCATCACCTGCAAAAGTATAACGGATCAAAAATAAACTTGCCAATCCTGCACACAGAGAGTAGACTATGCCTTCACAAAATCACAGAAAGACTGAGTTTAATGACATTTCTTGACATTATCTGGTCCAACTGCCCTGCTCAAAGCAAGGCCAGCTGGAATGTGTCACCAGCCGTGTCTCCTGTCAGCTTTTACATACTTCCAGGGGTAGAGACTCCAGAATGGATTCTTCTGTTGAGACATCCTCGCAGTAAAAAATAATGTTCTTATGTACAAATATGTTTTAAATAAATGCTTATTACTGATCAGTGGGCACCACTGTAGGAGTCTGGTTCCCTCTTCAATCCTTCCCATCAGGTATTTATACACATATAACATCCCCCTGGGCCTTTGCTTCTCAAGCTGAACTATCGCAGTTGTCTCAGCCTCTTCTCATATAACAAGTGCTCCAGCCCTTTCATTTCCTTTGCGACCATGAAATGAACTCACTCTGGTAAACGCAGATCTCTCCTGTACTCGGGATTCCAGAGCTGGATCCAGGGCTTAGCAGACAGCAAGAATCACCTCTCTCAGCCTGCTGGCACCACTTTCTAGTGCTGTTCAGGTAGCTACTTTAGTCTTCCTTGCTTCAAACATGGCTCATCTTCAATGTGTCCACCAGTACTCGGCTTGTACTGGTGCATGGGGTTCTTTCTCTACAAGTGCAGGATTTTGAATTTTCTTTTATTTCTCTTGTTTTTCTTGTCTGAACTTGCAATTTCATTTCATTAAGTACTTCCTTCTTCCTTTGCATCACTATGTAGTAGTATCCTCAATTGAAGACTGAAATTATTAGATTTTGCAAATGCGTGACTTCTGAAAACGTAGTGCTTGGTATACCTTCTGTGAAGAGTTTTAGTACCGTCTTTTAGATGTGGGAAATCATGCATATACAATGTGGTGAGAATTTATAAAGTGTAAACCCTGTAATTTTAAATCTATCATTCAGTCATTCCTCACATCATAATTTCAGTGCTTAATGACAGGGCTGTGCATTCTCTGAGAAATGCTTAGAAGTGAATGAGTGCTTGGGAATGCCACTGAAGTTAGTAAAATGGTAACTTCAATCTATAGGTGTTACAAATTGTCATTAAAATGAGTGAAAAACAGTGCTTATACCCAAAGAGGCTCTGGCTGATGGTTTTGGGTTTTGTTTTGGGTTTTGTTTTTTCTTTTTTTCACAGTTAAGATAAAAAAAAAAAAGAAAATACCCTGTACATTACATTTAGAGGATTTTCTAAAGTAATATTTTTAAGATTAGAGGATAAGGTGTGCCTCTTAAGACTCTCCAGAGTGAGCTTGCTGACTTCTGGGTGTTTATTTCCTGTTATGGTTTTATAATGAGGTTTTAATCATGCATTCTTTTAAAAATGATTCCAGAGATTTTTTTTTGTTGGTTTTGTTGCTTTATCAGACCACAAGAAGCATGAAGGAATTTGGCTTTCAAAGAGAAGAAAAAAAAATATAAATAGAATGAGAGCTTTATTTGAGCTTCCTCCAATAATTTCAAGAAACAAAGCAGTATTTCATAAATTCAAGTTTTTCCCAGAAAGAGTAGATGGAAGTTCTGCTAGTTAGCTATTTTAGGTGACCCACAGTTGGCAATGCATCTCATGTTAAGAAGTGCAATCTTGGGATATGGATACACAGTCGTTTACAGGCGCAATTGTGAATTTACAAAGATTTTAAATCACCTGGGGTGTGTATGTGGTGGCAGAGGGCAGAACAAGTTGCAAAAGCTTTACCCAAAAACGGATGGACTGTGCTGAACTTATGCTATGCTGTTAGTGGATCCCAGGCCAGCTTGGTTCATTTCTGTGAGCGTGCATGCTTTTTCATTCCCTATAATCTCTATGCCACAGTGAAGAAATTACCATAGTAGGACTTTCTCTTGGATCTTAGTGTGTTAATCTGGAAAACAACAGTTGACTGAGCAAAGATCTCTGTGTATCACTGCACTCTTTTCCCAGGAAGATTCCAGAATAGTGTGGACGTATGGCTGAGTTTCATTCTCTCTCAAGAGACCATTAAAAATGTTAATATAAATCTTTTCAGATGTCTAAGAGACTATGTCAGGAAAAGTAGGAGGATGATAAGGGCGGGGGAAGAGCGGAGGGAAAGGTTAAGCTTATTTGTGAAATGCCAAGTGGTGATCAGTGTGCTTCTGCTCTACAATTATAATGAAAATTTTTCTTACGTGGAATACAGACTAGAAGAATAAGGGGCATTGGGTATGCATTTGTGCTAAACAATAAGGGAGCATCCTTTCCTGCTCTCCACAGTCTTCAAGACAACAGGTGTAACACAATTCAGTAAACAGTAGAATTTCTGTTCCTAATGTGTCCTGGTCATCTTCCCATTTCTTTTTTTTTACAAATTATTAGTAATTCTTTAATGACAGTACTACCTCAGTTGAAAAGTTTAGAAAAATACTCAGAAAATATAAGCCCATTACAAATATTATATGGTGTTACAATAAAACTGATGAAACCAAGGATTTGGTTGAGGGATGGCTCATGATTATGTCAATTTACATTCCTTCACTTTTCGTTCAACTAATATCAGGTGGTTTGTTTTGGAAGTACTAGAATGAGAAAAGCCAGGCATATGCAAGTCACGTTCATTACCCAGAAGCTGTCTTGCAGCTGACCTCTTTCCATCCACATTGAATGGCACATTCTTCTGAAGCACAAAGGAGAAATTTTGCAGTGCTGAGCAGTTAGCTGTGAGATGATAGGAGGAATACCTGCTCTTCTTTTCCCTGTCATATCTAAAAATATTTAGAATACTTAGACCTTGATTTGTGCTATTCATGTGAATTGCAGAAAAAAATTCTGCTGTGGTTTTTAGACATGCAGAGCTGAGTCGTTCAAAAGCAACTATGAGCTAGCTACTGGTTTCATATAATTGCAAAGTAACTTAGGTTGGATGGGAGTTCATCTAGTCCAGCCTCCTGCTCAAAGCATGTTCAGTTAGGCTGTGCTGCTCAGGGTCATGCTCCATAAACTTTTGAGCATCTCCAAGGATGGAAATGCCACAGTTTCCACAGACATCCTGTTCGAGTGTTTGACAACCCTTATAGCAGCAAAGTAAATGTTCCTTTTTTTTTGAGTCAGGATTCCCTCTGTTCCAATCTGTTCTTGTTACCACTCATCCTATTGCCATGAACCTCTGACAATAATATACCACACCATTGCTCATCAGGTGGTTGTAGACAACACCAGAATCTCAATTTAACTGTTTTCTTGGAGCTGAAAAAACCCAATTCTCTTATCCATATGAGAGTGACCATTATGGTCACCTTCCACTGAACTCACTCCTGTACATCAGTATGTGCCAGGAGCCTAGACCTGGACCCTACAGTACTCATGTGGGCTCACTATTGTTGGGCAGTAGGACAGGATCAGTGCTGGGCCCTGATGATGTACTCATGATGGTGCAGGCCCAGGTGCAGAGGCTGCTTTTCTTCCCAGGTGCACTGCTGCCTCCTGGGAACTTTCTGCCTTTCAGGGCCTTTACTGCGGAGCTGCTTCTGCTCAGTTAGCCCTAGCCTGTCCTGCTACAGGGGTGACTCCTTTCCAGGCCTTTGGGGAGGCTTATGAAGTTTCCTTCAACCCATTTATCCAGCTTGTCTAAATTCCTCTGAGTAGTAGTGATGCCTTCCAGCTTGCTGTCCTCTCCCCAGTCTGATGCTCTGTATTTATTGGCAGTGCCTTCTGACCCATCATGCGGGTCATGAGGTCACTTAACCACTTATGACCCATGGATGAGACACTGGAATAGGTTGCCCAGGGAAAGTGTGGATGCGCCATCCCTGGAAGTGTAGGAGGACAGGTAGGATGGGACATTGTGTCCCTTCCCAGGCAGGTCCATTGGAATTAGATGATCTTTAATGTCCCTACCAACCCAAACCATTTTGTGATTCTTTGATAATTTCCTTAGGGATGCCACTGTCCGCTGGCCACTATCTGGACTTCTCAACACTGAGTGCAGCACTTTGAACCCATCTTTCCAGAGTGTTTTCTTTGCACCTTGTCATACCCATACCCAAGCCAGATCATCCCATGGCTACATCCCATGTCTATGAGTGAGTGTGCAAAGGCCTTGCTAAGATCCAGGCATGTAACATCCACTGCTGTCTTCTATACAGCCTGCATGTGACCTCATCCCTGAAGCTGGTGAGTGTTGAACTTGGTAGATTTCCACATGCACAAGGACATTCTGGCTAATGTATCTATCTACCTAAATGAAGCTGATTGCACCATTTATGAACAAAGCATGGCCAGGTAAATCTTTACAAAAGACATAGTTAACTATTTCATAGGCTGTAGCACATGGTAGCAATGAAAGCAAGAAATCACCTCCTGAACAGTTTTATATTTGAATTGGACACCTCTTACATGTATTGTTTTGCTTTATGTAACTGACAATTTGTTTTTATAAAACCATAGATACATTTCTTAGGAACAGCATTATGAAACAAGTCAAACTGGGACATTCTGCTCTCCCAACTTAAGTTTCTGGAAATAAGATTGCACAAGAAAAAATAACATGTCTCACAAGGTGCTGTTAGGTCACTTAGGACTGATAGGCCTCTATAGCTTTGTCCCAAAGCTTATTAAATTGTGTTCCTGCTTGTGCTGGTTTTAGAAATAATGTCAAATTTAAGACAGCCTGAGTGTGGGATTTTCTTTCCTTTCTTTAAATCTGGTATATATGCTGTGAAAGAAATGTGTTCATTGTGAATTGCATTTGCCATTAAAGTACATCTTTCTTTTTTATTACTTTGTTTATCCATTAAAGGGCAATACACTTCCCCTTACTTTGGATTTGATTATTAGGATTTTAGACTCCCCTGTCCATACATATGTCAATGCACAGAGGTTCAGCAGGATAAGTTTTGATAGCCATGATCTTTATCTTTGAATTCGGGTTCTGGCATAAGTGAATAGGTAACAGAAGGATAAGAAAGACAGACAATATACATGGTAATATCTTTAGTGAAGTGTGACTGATAAGGAGGTCAGTGAAAACAGGGTAACAATGCCTGTGTTTTGTTCAGCCCTTGTGCTGTTACAGCCTAATGCATTTAGTTGGAAGAAAAGATGCTGCAGACTCTCCAAGGCTACTTGTGTTTCTTTTGAAGGCAATTAACTACTGCTGTCAGAGTTGAGTTCCCAGAAGGGCCAGTGCAGTGGTATTTTATTAATGGTGCTCTGCAGTAAAATGTGTAATGAACTGTGCTGTTTAATTAAACTAAAAGAGTCTTTCTGGTTACTAAGAATGTATGTTTCTCTAGCAAGCTAGTATGGAATGCCTTCATTTTTTGTGTAGCAGATGTGTGTATAAATATGGTTTTATAAATATAGATACCTAACATTTTTTAAATGCTTCTAGAAAGTTGGTTAGTAAAAATAAATTTGGTTGTTCACTGTATGTACAACATAATCAAGAGTTCTCTCTAGCACTGAAGTTTGCGTATTGAACTTTATATATTAGGTTGGTCCTTTTTTTCTGTTGCTTACTAGTTCTCTCCCAGAAGAGAGAAAAACAGAAAATTAGTGGTCCTGGATCTAGTGTTGGGCCAGCATATCAGGGGAGGGTTGGTGTTGGTGGAAATTCCCCCCAACAGAACCCACAAAACAGCTCCTTTTAAAGGCCTGTTGCACTCTGGGTCAAGGAAATTGCATGGACAAATACAGGATGGGAGGAGAAAGGATTGTGGACAGCCTTGAGGAGAAGGACCTGGGGGCAGTGATGGACCAAAACCTGAATGGTTTTGAGCCATCAATGTGTACTTGCAGCCCAGAAAGCCAACTGAGTCCTGAGCTGCATCAAAGAAGCGCAG
Organism: Florisuga fusca; assembly: GCA_038090715.1. Taxonomy (NCBI): domain Eukaryota; kingdom Metazoa; phylum Chordata; class Aves; order Apodiformes; family Trochilidae; genus Florisuga; species Florisuga fusca. The sequence continues at coordinate 21,479,494 of JAAWXA010000006.1, forward strand.
ACAGCCAGTTAAGGGAGGTGATTCTCTGATTCTCCCCTTCTACTCTGCCCTTTTGAGACCCCACCTGGAGTACTGTGTTCTGTTCTGGAGTCCCCAGTGTAAGAAGGAGATAGAGCTCCTGGAATGTGCCCAGAGGAGAGCCACTCAAATGATCAGAGGGATGGAGCTCCTCCCCTATGAAGACAGGCTGAGGAAGATGGGATCATTCAGCCTGGTGAAAAGGAGGCTCTAATGTGACTTTATAGCAACCTTCCAATATCTGAAGGGGACCTACAGGAAAGCTGGGGTAGGGCTTTTTACACAGATGAGTAGTGGGAGGACAAGGGGAAATGGCTTCAGACTAGAAGAGGGGAGATTTAGGTTAGGCATTAGGAAGGAATTCTTTCCTGTGAGGGTAGTGAGATGCTAGCCCAGGGAAGCTGTGGCTGGCCCCTCTCTGGAAGTGTTCAAGGCCAGGTTGGACCATGATGAACCTGGTCCAGTGGAAGGTGTCCCTGCCCATGCAGGGGGACTGGAACTAGATGATCTTTAAGGTCCCTTCCAACCCAAACCATTCTATGATTGTATTATTCTATTTTAAAATGATGAGACATATCAGATTGAACAACTGGAGCAGACCTTCTCCCACTTTGCTCCTCAGTCATTATCTCTACCACTGTTGCCATATGCAGGTCCTAGGACATATGAAGGCCGTTTCCATAAGCACCAGGAAGTCTTATTAGAAATGTTAACATGTATTTGTTAGAGGGCTTACAATGGTGTTGTGACACCACTCCCTCTGGACCCGCCCCTTAAAATTATAGTTGGAGAAGAGAAAAGAGAGAGGAAGAAAGAGAAATAAATAAGTTATAATGAAGTCACAACCCAAAAATTGTACATGTGGATGAAGGAATCATTTCTTCTCAGCACAGTCAACGATCTCTGGCTTTGTGGCCTCCATTGGTATCAAGGAACTGTCTCTGACTAATGCATAGCCCATCCCACCCATTACACAAGCTATCTACCGTTTTCCGTTGCAGTAGCCAGCTAATGTTTAGTCAGGGATTAGACCAATAGTATCAAGGAGTCATACTGTAAATTTTGAGCAAATATTGAACATATTTATGTATTATTCAATGATCCAAGTAAACATTTCTGGGCTAGAAATCTTTGTATGATCTAGACAAAGAGCAATAAATTCCTGTGCCCTCCATGGAGTCAGTCCAGGGCCATGACACTGTTAAAGTGCCACTGTCAGCAGTAGAGACCATGAGATTTAGAAAAAGTGAGTTTTGAGTTTCTGATCATACCAAACCTCCCAGTTGCATAGGACTTTTTCAAGATGTGATTGGAAAGGTTGCCACATAGTGTCATCCAGGCTTCCTTTCTCATGACAGGAACTTGGCAGATGCTATGATTGGAGTAAAAAGAAGCAAATGTGATCCAGGATTTGGGAAACACATAGATTTTCTACACTGACAGATCCATACAACACCAGGTTCACCCAAAGTGTCCATTCATCTCTAAAACCCTATAGTTGAATTATGATGAACTCCCGTGTTTGTTTCTTACAGAGTGGTCTGAAAAATTATGTTGGAGTACCATAGTAAGAGCATCACCTTATAGCTTGTAAACTAAATCAACATGAAAGAGTTTGTTCTTATAAAATTTTAGCTCTCTTATTGTCTTTAATGGCTTCTAATAATTTTCCCTTGAGAACTAGAGGCATCTGAATTCACTCATGCTGAATTCACTAGATGATAATTATATACTTATGATTCAAGTTGCTTCTAGTGACGATGTTTGAGGTGTTCTTTGTCAAAAAACAACCACTTATAAATGTATTGTTATTGTCATTGTTGCTGTTATTGCTTTTTCTTCTAACAAATCTTGACTAGTCCCATTGAATTTATACATATTTTTGTGTACTCACCAGTCCTGCTGGATAAGAATGATACAGTTTTATAGGGATCAAGCCTGTAATTTTTGATGCATAGCTTCCACTAGCAAACTGTGCATAGAAAATGTTCTGCAGCAAATACTGAGTGCAGCTGGCAGTCACTGAATGTGAATACCACACACTTTCAAAACCATGTAAACAGTAGTGGTATTATGGAGTTGATATCTCCAAACTTTATTGCAAATGTTCAAATATTTTTAGGTGTTTTTAATCAATATGTTAGTCTCAAGTAAGACTGGTTGTTATGATAAAGCATAGGCTGCAGATACAGTTTCAGAACTGTCTGAAAACTTCTTTTACTAATGTTTTCTACTGGAACAGTTTCAAATATTGTCCTGTGAATCCAGCAGAATTAGTATAAATTATAAATGTTGCTTTTAAAACTTCAGGCTTCGTATTTTTCTTCTTTATTAATCATGACCCAAGGCTACATATCAATCTGTGTTTTACAATTAGCAGATAATATTCTGAATTTCTTAAAAACAGTAGATCTTACTGTATGGATTAAAAGGGAACTAAGTGCAGAGGGTTAGTGATATGCACTACACTAAAGACTCTAGGAGGTAAATACAGTAACAATAGGAGAAATACACTGAGGATGCCAGCACATTTTCCTTTTCCTTTTCCTTTTCCTTTTCCTTTTCCTTTTCCTTTTCCTTTTCCTTTTCCTTTTCCTTTTCCTTTTCCTTTTCCTTTTCCTTTTCCTTTTCCTTCTCCTTCTCCTGTCTCTTTTCCT